>CANSZD010003227.1:0-652500 GCA_947648045.1 Beta corolliflora | reverse complement strand
GCATGTTTATAGGATAAAAACTAATTGAGAATTGACTAACTCATGTTTATCGGCAACTGTTTCTTTAAAAAAAATTTATTTTTATTTTTCTATGATTAATATATATCTAATATTCACTTTGTCCTAGAAAGATATGAACACTTATTGGGTCACGTAAGGTAAGGAATAAGTTCTAGTGTGGTTATCAAATGTTATTTTTATTAAAAAAAAAGATGTATGTGATAGGATTTGGTTGGTATCGTTTATTGAAAAATTCACATAATAAAGTGGGATATAAAATAAAAGTGTTTAAAGAAATGGAACAAACAAAACTAAGTGTTCATATATGGGACGGATGGAGTAGTCCTTAATAAACTAGATAAACTAATAACTAGACGAATTCGAAATATCAAAATATACAATATACTTTATCACCCAACGCTTATAAAGAATATTAATAATAAGTATAGGCTTTAGGTTCTATACATTATTTTTTAACAATTTACAATTTTAAGGTATATAAGATATAAAATCATACTAACTAAAAAAATGAAATAATATAATATAGTGGTAGAAAGGAAAATCAAGAAGCAAGTTGGAGTTGTAAAAAAGAAAAGTAACAACTAAAAAAGGATAACATCTTTGCCAATGTCAAAAAAGAAAAAGACAAAGAAAAGAAAAGAAAAAAGAAACAAAAAAAGAGAGAAGTGCAATGACAGGGATTCGAACCCGTGAAGTCACACGCAGCATTCCCACGGTCATCATCAACTACCATCTTGGCAATACTACATATCAGCATTTCTACCGCTGTGTTAGATACTTATCCATGTTTTAGATTTGTGGGCCCTGGGCGGGCGCCCCGCCTGCCCCGCCCCAGGGCCGGGCCTGGTTGAAGCTTTCTGTTTAGGACAGGCGACAGCAGTAATAGAAGAAGTCTAGAAGCAGCAACATCAAGAGGAGTTAATATAGTGTTTGAAAATTTCAAACTGTTTCTGAATCAATTATTTTGAGTGAGACAAGACTACAGTAAGCTCAAGTGTCGGAAATTATTATTGTTATTATTAGTCTTTAACATTATGATTATGATTAGTACACTAATAAGAGATGTGATTGGCGCTGCGGTGATAGCAAAGAAATGCCTAAGTTATAACCATTCTAAATATTTTTGGTGGTATATATTCGGCAATTTGATTTTTACACTATTAATACACAATTCGATCACCATCAATTGTGATTTTTAAGTATGGAAAAATATAGTCATGTGATTTTTCTTAGATTTGTCTCGATATATATACTTTTAATATGTCAACGTTTCATAATTTTAAGTTTACAATAAGTATAAATATTAATGGTTAAAAGTTATGTATTAACAAGTGTGAAAACTCAAATGCTGCATTTAATAAACGACGGGTGAAGTAATGAATTCACTACAAAAGATTTTTGACAAGAGTCTATTTATATAAAAACAAGTGGAATAATATACTTCCTGCGTTCTTTTTCTATTGCAACAATTACCACTTTGGGTACTTTCGCATCTATTGCAACAATTTCACTTTTGGTAAAAAAAAATAACTTTAGTTGATAATATTGCCCTTGCTTTATCTTACTAAAATCATCATTAATTACTCAATTTGCCTTATAAATTGTTTTTGTTTTATTAAGGATTGATTTATCTCCTACTCTAATAGATTAAAGGGGTATCTTTATGCTAAACTACCCACCTTTTCCACTTCCTTAAAACCCGTGCCCAAACTCATTGTTGCAATAGAAAAAGCACGGACTCTTTTAACCTGATTGTAATTATATTATCACAATGAGATTTTTGATTATAATACAGAACTCTTTTACTAGAATTACTTTTTTTTTTACTGAAATTACTTCTTTTTCTAATGATTCGTACGAAAGAAATTGCTAAATCGTTCTAAATTGGGCAAAAATCGTCGTACAATGTAACAGGAGCTTAGCTCACTGTTGGATATTAGTTCAACTTATGAACTATAGAGAAAGAAAAACAATATATAGAGAGAAGGAGATAGATTTCAGAGAATAGAGATAGAATTAGAATCAAGAGAGAGGAAATAAGATTGTTATATTAATTTGTTTGATGCCTATGACAAATTACAACTACAAGTATTTATAGAAGAATTAACATAACTTAGAACAACAACCTAACAATCTTAACTAACTATTCTAACAAACTTCTTAACCTTCTAAACCTCATGTAACATACTTCCCTCCTTCTATAAGACTTGCCCTCAAGTCTTGCTATGGAATTGAAAGCAAAGATATACAAAACAATTCTGTAGCCACCTATTTATGAATCTAACCACTAATGTTTGAACTAAGTAAGCTACCATTTTTCAGCTTTAATAAACGTAATATTACCCAGAATGATTGGTTGCCTTTTCTCATTGAAACACTGCAATATGTATACAAGGACAAGAGTCCTAAAGTATGGAAAGTACATCAATTAGGATCAATTAAAGAGATAATATAGATAACCATAAATAGGAATATATCCTAAAAATCTCTAATATCCTAACACCCCCCCTCAAGTTGGAGCATGAGGGTTGGAAATGCCCAACTTGGCAAGAAGGAACTCGAATTGGCGCTTGCCAAGAGCTTTGGTAAAAATGTCCGCTAGTTGTGATGTAGTAGGCACATAAGAGGGTAAAATCAAGCCATCTTTAATTGCATCACGTACGAAGTGACAATCAACTTCAATATGCTTCGTGCGTTCATGAAAAACAGGGTTCTTAGCAATATGTAATGCTGACTGACTATCACAAAAGAGCCGGATAGCCTTGGGATGATGAATACCAAGACTAAGTAACAAGCCTTTCAACCACTTAAGTTCACAAGTAACAGCGGCCATGGATCTATATTCTGCTTCAGCAGATGAGCGAGAAACAGTAGGTTGCTTCTTGGTTTTCCAGGAAATAGGAGAGTGACCTAGAAAAACAAGCCAACCAGTAAGAGACCGTCGAGTAACTGGACAGGCAGCCCAATCGGAATCACACCACCCTTGTAGAGTAAGATCACTATCGGCACGAAGAAGAATACCCTAACCTGGAGTGCCTTTCAAATAGCGAACTACGCGAATAGCAGCATCCCAATGCTCAACACGAGGCTCCTGCATAAATTGAGAGAGAATATGAACCGAATAGGCGAGATCAGGCCTAGTAACGGCCAAGTAGATAAGACGCCCCACAAGGCGACGGTAGGCAGCAGGATCAGAATAAAGAGCACCAGCAGCTAATCCAAGCTTGTGATGTTGCTCAATAGGAAAATCAACAGGCTTAGCACCTAATAATCCAACCTCAGAGACAATGTCAAGAGTGTATTTTCGTTGACATAAGAATAGACCGGAGGAGCTACGAGCAACCTCAATCCCAAGAAAGTATTTTAAAGAGCCAAGATCTTTCATATGAAAGCAATCACTGAGATAGGCTTTGAAAGCCGTCAAGGAAGCTGAATTATTTCCAGAGATGATTAAATCATCAACATAAACAAGGACATTCATTTGAATAGTACCATGAGTGAAAGTGAACAAGGAATAGTCAGAGCACGATTGGGAGAAACCATAACCTCGTAGAGCAGTGACTAATTTGGCGAACCAACATCGAGGGGCCTGTTTAAGGCCATATAAAGACTTCCGGAGCCAACACACCAAATTTGGATCAGAAGAAGTAAAGCCAGGAGGAAGTTTCATGTATACCTCCTCATCAAGATCTCCATGTAAGAAGGCATTGTGAACATCCATTTGATGAAGTTCCCAATTTTTAGAAGCAGCAATAGCCAAAAAAGCACGAACAGTGACCATCTTGGCAACCGGAGCAAAAGTCTCAGTGTAGTCAATACCTTCTTCTTGATGATTGCCAAGAGCAACCAAACGAGACTTAAGACGCTCAACAGAGCCATTGGAGTGATACTTGACACGATAAACCCACTGGCAACCAAGAGCACGCTTGCCAGGAGGAAGAGTGACAAGAGACCAAGTGTCATTAGCCTCTAAGGCTTGAATTTCATCGACATAGAATCGCGCCAATCACTACTTCTCATTGCTTCTTTAAAAGATTTAGGTTCCGTGCCTGAAGTAATAGCTGCAAGAAATAACCGATATTGCATAGAAAAATTGTCACAATTAACATAGTGTGCTATAGGATAGGGAGTACCTGAAGCAGACTGTAGAGACGGAGTGGAGCAGGACGGATCTTGAACAACAACGGAATTGGTGACATAATCGCGTAACAAAACAGACGGTAGTTTGGTACGCATGCCACGACCCAAGGCAGAAGAAGAAGATGAAGGAGTGGTCGGTGGGGTAGAAGTAGGAGCTGGAGTGGAAGTAGGCCCATCTGTTTGGGAAGGAAAGGAGGGCAAAATTTCGGCAGTAGGAGGGGCAGGAGGCCCAGAAGGAGACCCAGAAAGCATGGGGGGCGAGGAAGCCTCAGTGGAAGTAGACGCGGGCTGGGCGGTTGGATTGGGCCCAGTGGAATTATGCACTGGAGTAAGCGCTGGTTGAGAAGTGGCGGGAATTTGAGTCGCTGGGCCTGGTGGGTGTGAAATAGCATTGGGCCCAGAAGAGCATTTAGGAGGAGATGGATTGTGAGGCTCGGTGTCAGAACCCACAAGGATAGAAGAGTTAGGAGGAGTAGGAAGAGAGATGTGGGACTCAGAATTAATATCAGATTCAATAATTGGAGCAAAATCATCATGAATATCATTGCAAATAGGAACAATAGCATGGGGAGTAATATTGGCTTTGTCCGGATGAATAAAGGGGAATATATCCTCAAAAAACTTGACATCACGAGAAATAAAAAATTCCCGAGCATCTAAATCAAACAGTTTCCACCCTTTCTTGCCAAAAGGATACCCCATAAAAAGACATTTCCTACTCTTGCTAGCAAATTTATCATTTTTGGCTTTTAAGTTATGGGCAAAACAGAGACATCCAAAAGTACGAATTTCATCATAAGAGGGACAAGTGCCAGTCAGAATTTCATAAGGAGATTTGTTATCAAGTAAAGGAGTAGGAGTACGGTTTATTAAATGAGCGGCAGCAAGAACACCTTCCCCCCAAAAATAAATAGGCAAATGGGCCTGAAATCTCAAAGCTCGCCCAACATTCAAAATATGTTTGTGTTTGCGCTCAACCCGCCCATTTTGTTGTGGAGTATGGACACAAGAAGTATAAAATATAATGCCCATGGCAGAAAAATAATCATGTAAGCAATGAAATTCCGTACCATTATCACTTTGAACTATTTTGATAGTTTGAGAGTATTGACGATCAACCATAGCAACAAAGGACATAAACATACGAAATACTTCAGTTTTATCCACCATTAAATAAACCCATACAGCACGGGAAAAATCATCCACAATAGTCAAGAAATAACGAGCACCACAAGAAGATTGATGCTTATAAGGTCCCCATAAATCACAATGTATTTTTTCAAAGATCCTAGAAGCTCGATTCTCACTTAAAGGAAATTTATCACGAGAGTGTTTAGCACGAAAACAAATTTCACATGCCTTATTCAAACTACCTTTTAAACCAAAAACAGGGGGGAGTAATTTTACAACTTTTTCGGAAGGATGGCCCATGCGTTGATGCCAAAGAGTGAGAGAAGAAGAGACACTATGGACCGTGACATGTTGAACCTCATCCGTTCCGAAGTAGTAAAGTCCATCTCGTCTAACACCCGTTCCAATCCGCTTCTTCGACTGGTCCTGTATAACACAAGTATGTAAGTCAAAGTGAACAATACAATGCAAAGTATCGGTTAATTGAGAAATAGAAACCAAATTGCAGTTCAAGGACGGAACATAAAGAACATTAGATAGGACAATGTGAGAAGAAAGGCGAACCGAACCCTCTTGGGTGGCAACAATAGTAGTACCATTTGGTAAACCAACCGGGCAAGGAGAAGACAAGTTAACAAGATCATAAAGCCAAGTGAGAGTACCAGTAACATGGCGAGAAGCGCCAGTGTCAAGAATCCAAGATAAATTGTCAAACTTACCCGCTAACCTGTCATCGGAAACCTTGGTACTACCAATTAAACCTGCCAATACCTTCCACTGATCTGCTGTAAATAAAGATGATGAAGAGGTGGAAGGACCACTGCTGGCAGAAGGGGCTGCTGGAGCAGCAGCAGCATGCGCCCTGGCTGGGCCACCGCGGCCACGGCCACTACGGCCTCCACGTGAAGCAGGGGCAGCAGCGCGTTGTTGTAAACGCTCTTCATACCACGCTGGATATCCGTGGAGTTCAAAACATTGAGAATGCTCGTGACCAGTTTTGTGACAATGAGTACATGAAAGATGCGATTTATCTGGCTTGTCAAGTCTGCCACGACCACGACCAGCCGGTGCTTGAAGAGCAAAACCGACGGCAGAGGTAACTGACGGGGCAGGAGGAGTGGTAGCGAGACGAACACGTTCATCTTGTATGACTAGCTGATAAGCTCTATCAAGGGAAGGTAAAGGATCTTGAGCCAAAATATTTGAACGTGTTTGAGAATAAAAATCTGAGTCAAGGCCCATGAGAAAGTCATGAAGTTTATTTGTTTCACGTCGTTCAACATATTTGGTTTGAGCGGAACAAGTACAATCAATTAAAGGTTCATGATGATGGAGTTCTTCCCATAACACAGAGAGTTGAGCAAAATAATTTTGAACAGACATGGATTTGGTTTGCTCGAGTCGAGCAATGGAAGATTTTAATTGGTGAATTCGAGGGCCGTTAACAATGGCAAAACGAGTTTTGAGAGTGTCCCATAAACGTTGAACCTCTTTAAATTTAGAGAGAGAACGTTTTACCTCGGGTTCGACGGTATTCATAAGCCAAGAGATAAGCATGGCGTTGATGGTGGTCCAGTCAGTAGACGTACATGGTGGTGCCGGTTTGGTGATAGTACCGTCGAGGAAGACGAATTTTCGTCGTGCCTCCAAAGCAGTTGTTAATTGCATCGCCCCATTCAAGATAGTTCTCGCCATTCAAACGAATAGGAGTGATAAAATCACCGGGTCTATCTTGCGGACCAAGGAAATAGGGTGAGTTAGAATCAATTTTTGGTGGTGGTGGCTGTGCATCGCCAGCCATGGTGAAGAAGGAAGAAAAAAATTTCAACCTAAGCAACTGATACCATAATAAACGTAATATTACCCAGAATGATTGGTTGCCTTTTCTCATTGAAACACTGCAATATGTATACAAGGACAAGAGTCCTAAAGTATGGAAAGTACATCAATTAGGATCAATTAAAGAGATAATATAGATAACCATAAATAGGAATATATCCTAAAAATCTCTAATATCCTAACAAATTTGCTTGCTTCTATCATTTTTCTGCTTCGCTTGCTTCTGTTGACAGTATTTTCGACACCAATACACCATGAAGAAAGTTGTAGAGGAGGAGGCCAAGGAAGAGGCCTAATGTTGACTAGTACTGCTAATAATTCTAAGGAAATTATGTAGTCAAAGACCCTCACATGTAGAGATAACCAAGCAAGACCCTCAAAGAGTATGATATATTGTTCCTTATACGTCTCTCTTGTAAGAAAGGAAGGATCCTCATGAGGACACTTATGACCCCATTTACTTGCCAATAACTGAATATTCTTGTTAACTTGGCCATGTGAAATTTGTAAAACAGGATGCCTAGAAGGAGGTATTGGAGGAGGCCTTAAGCTTCCAAATAACTCTACAAAATATTCACATTTTGTAATCTGATATTGATGTTGTTTAATCATCACAGATAAAGAATTCTTCACACTTGTAAGAGGCACAACCTTAACATCTTGATGGAAATTTCATCTACCCGTTTTTCTACCATCATCTTTGCCTCAACACCAATTGAAAAATGCATCAAATATTCAGAATTCTTTGGTCCAAAATCAACGAAGACTGCTTGGTGATACATGTTTGGTTGTTGAATGATTGATATGGGGTTTGTAAACAAAGGGTCAGATTGTATTGATATTTGAGAAGAATCTGGTAGAAAAGAAGAAGATTGAGTAATTATTTTTGAACAGTTCAATGGTTCTTCTGTATTAAGAACATTGTTCTTGGCTACTGCTGAACCTACTTCTTGAATGACAGTTGATTAAGACATTTTATCGAACACCTTTGGTGCCTCCCTTTTATGAGCCTCCAGTGCAATCACATAATCACCTTCTTCTTCATATATCGCTATGAACCCCCAATTGTCATCACTATGCTTGCATTCATGTTCAAGAAATGGCTCATTACACCATTCACACAATCCATCATTCCAAATATCAAAACATTCACTCTTTAAAAGCTTTTTGAATGATTTCATGACCTTTTTCCGTTGAGCAGCTTCAAGTTGTGGAATGATTGATTCTTCTTTGTGAAGATTGTTGTAGAAATCTTCAAGCCCCATCTTGCAAAGCATTAGAATCAAGATTATTCTAATTCACAACTGACTGGAAAAACGTCAAAAGCTCAAAGGGTTTGGGCTTTGCATTTTCTCAAATAGGTTGTGTGCAAGAAGTGTTACCCAAAAACTGTCTAAATCTTGTATTAATGGCGAAAATTGGACTGAGGAAAGAACGGCTTTGATACCATTGTAACAGGAGCTTAGCTCACTGTTGGATATTAGTTCAACTTATGAACTATAGAGAAAGAAAAATAGAATATAGAGAGAACGATACATATTTCAGAGAATAGAGAGAGGAAATAAGATTGTTGTATTAATTTGTTTGATGCCTATGACAAATTACAACTACAAGTATTTATAGAAGAATTAACAGAACTTAGACCAACAAACTAACAACATTAACTAACTATTCTAACAAACTTCTTAACCTTCTAAACCTCATGTAATGTACAACTATTATAAATTCCTCTGATTAGCCCACATAAAGCTCGACTGCTCAAGTGCTTGATGAAGGGTGACAGTGGAGCACATAAACAAGACTGTTCCTGGGATGCTCTTATGCTGAATTTCGTTGGTCCAACTTTTTGAATCATGTACTAAAACGTTTATGATAATGAGATATGTCAATTACATATTTACATCGACAAAAAAATTTGTTATGGCCGACCAATTTAAAGAGGCCATCCTTATTGGTAATTTGGCCTTTGGGTATCCCAAGTTATCTCGCTCTTATTGGATGAATTGATAATTTGTTTTGTTTTGCAGGTATGAAAGTTAATTCAAATTCCGTTTTAAGATCTTATATCAAACTTTTTCTAAAAATATTGTTTCCTCTATATGACTATATGAAATAGAGAAATTAGTGAAATGTAATTGCTTTAAGAGAAATGTTTGTAACAAGAAGGATTTCGACATGAAAATTTGGAGGGTTTAAGCTTAGTTGAAGCAAAACGGAGTACATGAAGTGCAAGTATAATAATGTGAGTAGGGATGGCAATCCAGTCCGGCTTCGACCCTAATCCGACCCGATCCAAAGGAAAAAAATGTGAGCCCACTTAGAAAAAAAGATACTCTGAATCTGACTTCGTTTAAAAAGTTCTATTTCTAGTCGGAGTAGGGTCGGAGCCAGATCCCATATAAAAATCTCATCCGATCAGACTCTGACATCGAGGCAATTAGTCTTTTTTTCATATTAATGTATTCAATATGTATACTTTGACTCTGACTTTGAGGCAATTGTATTATATAACATTTTCCGTTAAAAAAATGATTGTTAAAAAATAAAACTGATTAAATAATTTGTATTATCTAAGATTTTCATATGATTGTTAAAAATAGTAATGATTACATTATTCAAATAAAATGGGGCGAAAAAAATTAAAGTCGGATCGGTCAGAGTCAGATATTAGGATTTTAAGTCAGACCAGATTTGGATTTTCAGAGTCAGATGTCGTAGTAGAATTCAAAATCCGATTTCTTGTAGGATCGGAGTCGGATTATGCATAATCCGGTGCAAGTTTGATTTGTTGCCATCCCAAATAAATGCGAGGAAGGCAATTGATGATGTAGCAATAGAAGAAGTTGCTCATTAGTTTTATGTGCAGCAGAAGAAGTTTCTCATTAGTGAGTGTTTTTATTTCTAGCAGAAGAAGCTAAAACCTTTAAGGTACCTAGCACTAACTATCGTAACCCAGAGCTTGACAGGTTCCTTGAGAATAGTCCAACCCAATTTGAGCATACATGAAAGATTTCATCTTTTAAGATTTCCAAATCCAATCCCCCCAAAAAAAATTGGCTCATATACTTTACCCCAACTCATTTTAAGAAATCCTTGATTTGACAACAAGACTTATAGACATAAGCATTAGAACAAGAACAAACCGATCTAACATGTTTTTTTCCTAAGAGTCTGTTTGTTTCCTTTATGCAAATTAACCGATGTAAAAAAAAAATTGTCTACTGTTAGGAAACGAGGTGTTGTAGTTTGATTAGTGCGGAACAAAATCAATGAAATAATAAGGATGAGAAAAACAATAAAGAAGAGAAACAAAAGAACACAAGGATTTAAGTGCTTCGGTCAAAATAGACCTACGTCCACAGATAGGGGATTCGAGCTTCTTCACTATAATGGAGAAAAACCAGAGAGAATAATACAACGAGTCCTAAATTCTAGAGGCTAAAAGTGTTTCATAAGTTGTGTAACTAATAATGAACACCAAGGGGCCTTTAATAACATAAGGAATCCCGCACAAAACCTTAAAAGAGAATCCAATTCGAAAATCGCAAAACCACATAAAAAACCCAGTCCCCGATCAGGTCGTGCGACATCCACCAGATCGGGCGGTCATCAAATTCAAACTGGCTAACGTTTCGAGCCCGGTCGGGTCGTGATTCGCTAAGGGCGCCCGATCCGCCCGACCCGGTCGGGCGAAATTCCAGTTCGACAGTGCTTCGTAAAACAACCATAACTTTCTCGTTTCTCAGTGGAATTGGGCATATGACCTGTCGTTGGAAAGCTCTTGGAACAAGCTTTCACCTCCAATTTGAATCACATCAAAAAAATTTATAGATTGAGAGATATGTGCATTCAAAGTTAGCCTTATGCCAATTTCACAAGATTTCAAGTCACAAATAACAAATCTCCACCTTGACTTGAAACCAATCAATCAAGATACCTCCACCTTGAACCAAAAGTGATGCTCACCCAAAAAACCAAAAAACCTCCACCTTAAACAAAATTCCATAAGCCTACTCACTTTAGGCAATCCAGAAAACGAACATCTTCTATAATTGTGTACCGATGCGTCTTCGAACACAAAACTCCGTATACGAAACCATCACATGGCCTAGATTGGGAGTATAAAGTCACCAACGCCAAGCATGCTTATTCAAATTGACCAAACTCTCTTCAAACACTTCTTCATCTCAACAACAAACTGAAGCAATTCTAGAAAACCAAATGACATCAATAATTTCTAAATTGCAATTGTACTTACTCAAAACACAAAAGTACCAAATTTGAGATAAGAAATAGCATAACTAGAACAAAATCTAATGCATAACCAAGATTGCTACTTTATTACAAAACTCAAAAAACAATCTATCATAGACTCCATAGCAAAAAATCCGCACGGTTTTTCGTTTCACCAAGAGATCTCAAAAGGGCACCAAACATGAAGAGATCGTAGAAACCGCAGCCCCAAATCATGTAACCCTAAAGTGCAACACCATCATCAAAGACATCGTTGGCAATATTTGCGGATTGGTCCTCATTGGACTTTTCCCCATTCTTCTTCTTTAATTTCCAACACTCAGCTTTGATATGGCCCTTCACGTGACAATAGACGGTTGGTCACACTCTTTGTCATATAAAGTGACTCCAACTTCAACCACAAACCCGCAGCAATTGTCTCCTTGGCAACCTCTCTCAAAACTTCATTAGATACACATAAATGAATCGCCGAGAGTGCCTTCAAATCGATCTCCTCCCACTTGTCATCCGTCATACCCGAAGGCTTTTTGGATGCACCTTCAAGAGCCTTGTGACAGCCACTTTGAACCAAGATGGCTTTCATCTTCAATTGTCATAGGCCAAAATTTACTTGCCTATTAAATTTCTCAATATCGAATTTAGAACAATATAGGCTAAGGAGGATAAGAGTTTAGAACAATTTCAGTTAAGGTTTTCCTCCCAGGCAAATTTATTAATTTAGCTTGCCAACTTTTTATTTTACTATTAGTTTTCTCAAGCATTATAGAGTAATCCCCTTTTTAGAGGTGATCATGGGCCGGGTTGGGCCGGACTTGGAAAAAAAAGTGGCCCATTTCGAAAAAAGGGTAATCTGTTGTGATGAACAGCTACACCCAAATAATTTCCAAAAGAGATAGTTCCAGAAATAGTGCTAGCTGAGCTGACAATGCAAGTCTACACTCTACCATAAAGGAAGCATGGTTTGAATGTTAAGGTAAAGCCCAGATTATCTGCCAAATTCATAAAGAGTTTTCATTAATGAACAAACATGTAGTGATGCGAGAGTGCTTGAAGGAGGCTATGATGAAAGATCTTCAAGGTGTTACCAATTACCATTCAGGATAACAAAATAAACTAATACAACGAAATCAATGGAATCTTGCTTTATTTGTTTAGTGTTTTGGTTGTATATATGATATTTTTACTTTGGGTTTGAAACTTCAAATCAGTTCTAATCAGAAGGAGATGTTGGTTGTATTGAACAGTTAATCTAGGTTATGGTATTTCCTTTCCCCTTGAAAGAAAGAAGAAACTTCTCCACCTCATAAAAAATTTGGCTAAATTATGCTTAGCTAAATAAAGGGTTAAGGGTATAACTGGTGTGGACCCCATAAGATATTAAAAAACTGGTATCTTTCTAGACTCATGACAAAATTTAGCTAACCAATATCACTAAATAACTTAACTTAAATGAAAATCAAACCTGGGCATTGCCTAGTGTTGTTAATGAGCGAAGCTTGCTCGTGAACAATTTGACTTCGGCTCAGTCAAAGTCTGACTCGAGTGGGCTTGAGTCAAGCTCAAGTTCGGCTCGAGATTTTAACGAGCCAAGCCCGAGCCATCCTTGGTTCGGCTCAGAAGCTCGTGAACAAGTTTGAAAATTTGTGAAATGCTCCTTCCGTTCTTTTTGATGGCTACATTATGTTTTGCACAAAATTTTAGGCAATGCCACTTTCAAGTTTTTTCAAGGGTAATTTTTTACCCATTTAATGTAAAATAAGGGGGAATAATGCAGAAAGCGTACTTTTTGATGGAAAAGTGAAAAACAAATAAAATATTATTACTTTTTAGCAGACCGAAACTACTCCAAATAAGGAAAGTTTAAAATAATGTAGCAATTAAAAAGAAACAACCATTTAAGGAAAATGTACAATTAAAAAAAAAGAGTAAGAATTTGTATATCAAACATAAAATATCCTATATCAGTTTATAGAGTAAATAATAGCCTTATTTCCTCTATAAAATATTGTCATAACGATAAGTCTGGACTCATTATTAGAGTTTGTCTAACATTAGATGGGACACAAATTATAAGAGCCTTTTATTTTCTATAGAAGTGAATAAAAAATACTTGGGTTCACTAATGAAGTCATCCCAAATTTCTTGGGCAATGAAACTTAAAGCTTTTGTTCTCTACAAAAACGCTACTCCATGACTAACTCAAGATTGTCTCGAGCTCGAGTCGAGCCTCAAACTAAACTGAGCTAGTATTTGGGGATCTTGATCTCGAACCGAGCCTCGGACCGAGCCCAGCGCATAATTGTTTTTTTTTAGTTTGATCCCAGTCGACATTTCGGAGCTCAAATCAAGTCGGGCTTTACCTATTATCAAGACGAGTCGCGGCGAGCCTCTCAGGCTCAGGCTCCTTTATTAGCCTACTCCTTGAAGGTAAGGTAAACAGTTTACTTTTTTTTTTTTTTTTTTTTTTAATAAGGTAAGGAGAAACCTTGACAAGTTGGGGGGAATAAAGGGAATCCCAACTTGCCAAGGGTGGGAATCGATCCCAAAACCTCCTGGAACCGGGAGGGAAGCTCTAACCACTAGGCTATCCCTCACTCTCGTAAACAGTTTACTAATGGATTCTACTTAGAAGGCGTTGAGTAAAGAGGCTACAAAAAAGAGAAGCGAACTAATTTCCTTAACTTGATTTCTTTTTTGTTATTTGGTTTGGGGTTTTTAATATTTTCTTTCCCCCATTTCTAGATCAACTTTAAGTCCTCTAAGGTGATTCCCCATTGGCCCACCCCCTCAAGATTTGGGATTACCTCAAATGGTTTTGGGATCACCCCAAACTCTTCTACAAACACTAGTTATACCTCCGTAAGACCACAGCCCTCAAGTACCACCCCTTAACCACCAACTCTATGGCATTTTCTAACCACCACCATTGACCGCAAGTTTAACTCTAGAAACTAGTATTGACCCCACCTTCGATGACTTTTTGACACAACCACTATGCCAGCTCCCTTATAGACCACCACTATCTCAGATCCCACATCTATTCTATCTTTTTTTCTTAAAGCTTCTTGATGAGTTATGGCATCTTCATCGCTTGAGTTTTCTTGTCAATAGTTTCTCTCTCTTCTAGGGATTCTCGCCCATTAAAAACCATTGATGGGATTCTCAGAAGAGATAGAATTAGGGGGTTTAGCAATTGGTTGTTGCCTTGTTGGCTATATTACTTTGTTGGTTTGAGCGCCTATTTTCATTGGTTGTTTGTAAGAGTGTTTGGTAAAATGTTAATATTGGATTGTTTAATGCAAAATGAACACAGAAGCCAAAAGGTAACATAAAGAGCTACTAAAACCATCTTTTGCCTTTTGGCTAAAAAACCAACTTTTTAACGTCTTATAATGAAATTTATCCAATTACATTTTTTAGATATCTAACCACATGAAAAAGCCAAAAATCAATAAAAAAAAAAGCCACTTACTAAACATCCCCATAGTCTAGAAGTATAATTGGCTCTCTCCCAATAGTTGGTGATCCTAAGATTGGTCTTGCCTAAAGAAAATATCAATAATAGCAACTATGAATAATTGAGGCCATTTGCAGTTCACTCAAGATTTTGCCTTCATTACAACCAAACATGTAGTAATTGTACGAAATGTGTTTCTTTCCCCCAATTCAACCAAACAAAAGAGTAAGATTCCCTTGCTCGATTCATTTCCTGTTTAACTATAGTAATTCCTCGCCCTTTCTCTAATACCAGAAGGTAAAATGCCACCTTTGTTACTATACAGTTCTTTTAAAGAGAGTTAATGACAAAACTAGTGATTTTATTACTCATTTGCTAAACGACGCTATTTTTTTTCTTAGTAACGCCATAAATACATGTATAATACATGTATATTACTATTCCAAGACTCTCCTCTCCTACTCTTTCACTCTCTTCACTGTCCTTCTCCTTCACTCCTTCACTCTCTCACTAGATCTATCTCACTCTCTCACTCCTTCACTCTTTCACTGTCATTTTTTTTCCGGCAAGAAAGGCTCCGGCGGCGGCAAGGAAACAAAGGCTCCGGCGGCAAGGAAACAAAGGCTCCGTTCGGCTCAGACGAGACTTTGGTGACGGAGAAGACTTCATTTCCGGCCAACTGAACTCCGGCAAGAATTCCGGCGAAAGGTTAGTGTGCAAATGAAAAAAAAATAATGGGGCGCCTAAAAAAGGCGCCTGACACCAGTGGTTGGGCGCCTAATTTAGGCGGGCCACCAGAGGTGCAAGCGCCATTTTTAGGCGCCCAACTTAAAAAAAAAAAAATTTTGTTTTAATTTCTGAAAAAAAAAAATTGTTTTGTTTAGAAATTATTAATTATAAAACTTTGTTAATTATGTTGTTTTATAGTAGAAAATTGCATATGCTAGACTAGAAATTGGTTTGTGTACTGCTGAAAATGTAAAATTTGAAATGAAATTGGGTAGGGGCGCCTAATTTAGGCGGTTTCACCATTGGTGAGGCGCCTAATTTAGGCGCCTTCACCACTGGTTGGGCGCTTAAATTAAACGCCCCACCAGTGGTGGAGGCGCCTAATTTAGGCGCCCAACCTCTGGTGAAGGCGCCTAAATTAGGCGCCCCACCTGTGGTTGAGGCGAGAATTCAAGGTCTATTTTTTGCATATTGCTGTTGTGGTGGTGTGCGTCGGAGGTGTTGTGGTGGCTCCTGTAATGAAGTTGAGGTGGGAGGAATGAAGTAAAGAAAGGGAAAGCAAAGGAGGGATGGAGGAAAGAAATGGTGTATAATGTACAAAAATACATGTATTATACATGTATTTATGGCGTTAGTAAGCAAAAAAATGGCGTCATTTAGCAATTCCCTTTTATTATCGCATCAATTAGACCCCTAGGCCCCAACCTCTAAGCGAAAAGTCATGTCTCTTCCCTGAAACACATACACATCATTACTTTTTAAAAATATCTATATCTATATCTATCTATAAATACAATAAGATCAACTGTTTATTTATTCATATAATAACACTAGGAAAGTGGGAATATACGATAATTTTATGTGAATTTGTCATTGTCAAAAATATCCAACTAATTCAACAATCACTCACCAAAAGCGCATAAAGTGACCAATCTTGTTCCAGTGTACACTATTAATGAGTCATAAAAAAAATTGTACTTCACTTTTGCTCTTCCACGCTTAAATCTTAATAATGCTTTAGTACCTTGTCGATATATCTTTTTAATTGATTTTCCAGTTGCAAGATATAAGCAGACTTTCATTGGCCGCACCATCCAACAGTTTTATTTATGGTAAAGCCACTATGTTGAGGTTGTGACTCATGTTGCGGTGGCGGTCTAGGCTCCCTTGGTTTAGCAGGATCAACAAAGATAACCCAACCATCTAAGAACTTGGAGTTCATTCCTTCACGTGCCCTCTCGGCATCTTCGATATTGGCATAAGTCACAAAACCAAATCCCTTCGATTTTCCCGTAGGTCTATCCACAACAACTTTTGCTGCATACACATTTGAACATGGATTAGCTACCAATTAGACCATTGCCAAGAAAATTAGTTGAAATGGTCAGCAATTTCAAAGATACCTTCAACAAGCTCTCCAAAGGCAGCAAACGCTTCTTTGAATTTTTCATCTGTAGTCTGTCTTGAAAGACCTGTACCAAGTCCACAGACAGAAAAAAGCCTCTTTCAATTTTGATTCAAACCATCCGAAAATGTGCCATGAATTGATACAAGGGAGGGGGGTATTTTAGGTAATAGCTCTATGAGTTAGTAATTATTGTTAATATAGCTAGGATAGAAACTAATAAATAAAGGAACTGAGAGAAGGGAAGGTATGAAAATTATTATTAAGAGTTTTGTTCTTGGGAGAGATTCAAGGCTCTTCAAAGCTTGTTACTACTTTACATTTTCTGCGATTTCCATTTAATCAATACAAAACCATAATGCAATCCCTAATCACTATCTTAATCTAGAATTAATCATGTCAGTTCATTACAAAATGACAGCAGTTTTTTTGCAGCATTTTGTCCTATTTTCAATATTACATCCAGAATTGGAAACTCAAAAAATGCATTTGCTAAAGACATGTGATAGTGGAAAAAATAACTCTATGGTCTAGCAAAACACCTGGTCAACAACAGTATAAGAGCACATCCTATAGGAGAATGAAACAATGATCAGTTGATCAACAGCATGTAGCTCCCTGCCTCTGCATTGAAGTACAGGCTGTCAGACAAGAAACTACTTGCATCTAGCAAATACATCAGAAGCTCATTCCTAAAGAAAAATACTGGACATCTTAACTTTAAATCCTATATGTGAAATAGGAAAGCGGTAGAACCCACACCCAAGTGAAGTTACATATATGTCATCACATACTCATATTTCTAATGTTTCAAGATCTAACTTTTGGACATGCCATTCTCACTCATAAACCTGAAGATGTTCCCTTATGCCCCGGCAAATCATGGCTAAGCAAGTACTCGTACAAGCACCATGGAAGGCCAAAACTGAATAATTTGAATCACCTCATATCTCCTTCCAGTACACACCAAATGAAGATAATTACATACTCTATCATATAAGCCATATGAGTATATAACAATAGGCAAAAAATAGGAGGAGGTGATGATTTAAAGTGGATCTTCATATAAAAGGAAGCATTTTGTCAGAGATGGATATTAATTAACGCTCCACTAAGAAAAGGTAACATTCATATCAAAGGCTGTCAAGAATATACTTCCTTCGTTTAGAAATAGTTGCACCATTTTATGTTTTCAAGCTTGTCGATGCATGGTTTCAAACATTAATATTTTAATTATCAATAAGTAAAAAATATAAAAAGTTGATATTAAAAAATATACATTAAAACGAATCTAACAAGATCCTATATGACTACATTTTTCCTAAAATATAAATCATCAAAGACAATCAAAGTGCAAGATGTGAATAGTAAACACTATGCAAATGGTGCAACTATTTCTAAACGGAGGAAGTATAACGGAAAGCAAAGGACTATTTTCAACCATACCACAATGACCCCAAAACTCCTGAATGTGTAACAACTAACTAGGGCAAAGAACTATTATCATTAAAATCTCAAAGCATATGAAAAACAAACAATGATCCGACTTGGCTTACCTGCATTTTGTAGACCTCCAGTCAAGGAGATAGAACTTATACCGCATAATAAAAGAGAAATAAAACTGTTTGCACAAGAACACCATCTCTAAATTGAACCACATATTAATAGGCCCATTTTTCATGTTCATTTCCAGTCTAAAGAAAGATAAACAAGCATTCTCAAACTAAAATGCTGACAAGTAATGATTACCATAAGATACTTCAACTTTCAACTGAAAAATTTCTTTTGCCACATATTCTAGACAAACAAGTACCTCTTAAACAACCCCCAATTTCAACATTAATAAATAACATGTAAACATCATAGTAATATCGCCGATCTCCCTCCAATCAAGCTTGTCTTCTAACGATTTGATGCCCAACACATCTCTATCAACCCTATCAAAAATGCCACATGAAGAAGTACAAGAGTTGAAATTCACAAGTCAACTTCGCAACTTTCACCTTCCCTCCATTCTTCTCCAAGATCTTTTTCAAACACAACCCACATCACCAAAAACCCGATCTATCAAATATATCCACCCCCCCTACCCCAAAAGAACATAAATTTCCATAGGGCAGAGCACCTATTAATACCCCCACCATTTCTTCCCTCTCCCACCCCCACCCCTTACGTTCCCCTAATAAGAACGACTCCGGTCCTATCAATTCGGAACCGGGCAAAGCTCGCTACGAGAAATGAAGCATCTGTTTCAGAAATAGAACCTTTTCAAACACTAAAACATCTTATAACCTAAAATAAATAAAAAACAGCCGTTACAACATTCTCCATTGATGACGAAAATCCTAACCAGATACTAGAAAAATACGAATTAAAAAATCCACAACTATCAATTCTCAAACATACTCTTAACTACTTATCATCTTTCATTGTTATCACTTATCAGCAGCTGAAATGATAAATTTTCAACTAGAAAATTCGATTAAACAGAGAATTGCATGTGTTTAATCCAAAATCAAATATGCGAATATATAAAAAAAAAAGGGTGTTAATCATACCGCTGACGAATAGCTTAGGAGAAGTGAGAGTGGCGTTGAGGCGAATTGAAGAGAGTTGCGATTGAAGAATTGGGGAAGCAGAAGAAACTCTGCTGTAAATATTACGAAGATTTTGAGCAAATGCCATAGTTAAAAGCTGAGAAATGAGAAAATTGATTTGGGGTTTTAGGGTTTAGGGTTTTTGATTTGCAAGAAAGATTTGAGAAAGGGGATATAAAAGGAAAGTTGGAGAGAAGCAAAAATGCTTTGTTTTAGGATAAGAGATGTTAAGGCCCAAAGACATTAATAGACGGGCCAGCCATGTACACATTTGAAGTGGATTTTTATTTTTTTTAGTAAGGTATGAGGATCCAAACACATGCTTGTAGACTTGTAATTGTACTTACGAGTTAGGGGTGATAATGAGCTCGGTCTGTTCGTGAACAGTTTGGGCTCGGCTCGATCAAAGCTCGACTCGCGCAATGGGCTGGATTCGGCTCGGCCGAGACCTTAACGAGCTCGGCCTGAAATGAACCAAAGCCAAGCTCGGATCAAAAGGTCGTGAGCAATGCGCCGATTATTATTTTATATAAAAAAAATATTATAATTTAAAGCACTTTAAAAGTTTATTATAAACTAAAACACTTTAAAAAGTTATTATACAATACGTATCCTTTTATACAAATTTTTACGTTGAACAATTCATGTCTTTCTTTTTTATTCCTTTTAGATCTAGTTTGTCGATTTTTTATGTATATTTGTAAGTAATTCATTTGGTTAGCATGTAAAAAATAAAATAAAATATGTTTATTCATGTTATCTATTGAATATAGTCTATTATTCTACAAGATCTGTCAACAATTTTTTAAAATTTCGAATATGAATTTTTTGTTTGGTTTAATGTTGTGTTGGTTTATTTTTAATTTGTCTCAAATTGAGCTCGAGCCGAGCCAAGACGAGCTACCGAGCCGAGCTCGATCCTTTAGTGAAGCTCACGAGCTTGAGCCGAGCTTCACCTATCGAGCTCGTCGAGCTCACGAGTCGAGCCGAGCTAAACGATAAACGAGCCGAGGCGAGCCCAGTTGAGTTTGGGCTCGGCTCGTGCGATAAACACCCCTAGTTGTACTCCCTCCAGTTTATATTAGTTTTCCCGTTTTGACTTTTGACACTAGTCACATATATGACTTTGACAATCTCTTGTGATTTATACTTAACGAAAAATATAGTCATGTGAGATCTTGTTAGATTCATCTCAATGTGTATTATCCAAATATCAACTTTTTGTAACACTTCACAAGACTAAGGAGGTTCCACCTTAAAACTATATGACAACAAGGGGAATAGTTGGCTATCTTACGTCGAGCTGAATTAGGTTTTTTCAGTGTTCTCGTTGAAACATGTGGGCGTACTCCTTGCTTCTAGGGACATTGATCTGAAGCTTGAGTACGGTCCGTGCGCCGTTTTCCTTGAGTTGCTCAACCACCTCTTAGCCCCGTGCTCATAACGCGCTACGGAACCTCAAGCATGTCGGGGTCCCTTTTGCCTTATAGAGTGAACTCATCTCTCTTCTTTTATCAATGCAGGACACTCACATATAGGGATGGTCATGGGTCCAGGACCCTACCCGGACCCTACTAGACCCGACCCTAATTTAAAGGTATGGGTCCAACTTTTTCAGACCCTAAGGGTCCGAGTTAGGATCTGGGTCCAAGTAATTTTTTTAGGGTCCGGGTCTTGATATTTTGGACCCGGACCCGACCCAGACCCGACCCTTAGACCCTAAAAATATTTAATATATAAGTTTTAACATTTTTTAGTCTTCTTTTTTTTCCTTGTTTTTGGATATTAGTCTTCCAAGACATTATTTGTATTGTCCTAAATAGTATAAATTGCTCCAGACATAATTATTATTGTAGTTTATATTTTTCTTATTTATGGGTCTTTTTTCTAGATGATCATTTTGGTCATGAAATATTAATAATGCTGAAAATTTGGCAAAAATAAAGAAAAAGACCTGGACCCTAGACCCGGACCCTAGACCCTACAGACCTAAGGGTCTGGGTCCGAGTCTAATTTTTCCAGACCCTTAGGGTCCGGGTATGGGTCCGCAAAAAAAATTAGGGTCCGACTGGACCTGACCCTTGCCCATCCCTACTCACATATGTTGTGCACAATGTTGGGATTGTTGGTGAAAAAATGGGCTTTAGTATTTTAGATTAGTGGTTTGCATGTGAAGGAGGAGAGATGGAATTTAGTGATTGTTTTTTATTGAGAAATATTTTGGATTGATTTGCAAAGCTTTACATGGGCTTATATTTATAGTGACGTTTCCACCGACTGACAAAGCTATTTAGAGCTTTCTACCAATTTCTCTTTTTTTATTTTTTGCAAACTTCAAGCTACATCTAGATATTTCTAGGATTCTTTGCTAACAGTTTTCATATTTTTCTACATTATTTTAACACTCCCCCTAATGGGAAAAATCTTAAACTCCGAGTTGTTTTCTAAATTGCATGAATTTTTCCTGCTGAAATTGCCTTTGTAAAAATGTCTGCTAGTTGCTCCCCGGTCTTGCAAAATTGTAGCTCGATCTCTTGTTTGTCGACCAGCTCTCGGATGAGATGGTGTTGTAACTCGTTGTGCTTCGTATGGCTGTGAAAGACTATATTCTTCGTCATGGCTATTGCTGACACAATAGATTGTTGTTGGTTCTTCAATAAGTTGTTGTAGGTCACCGAGAATTCTTTTAAGCTAGACTGCTTCACATGCTGCACTTGTTGCTGCTATGTATTCTGCTTCTGCTGATGACAGAGCTATTGTTTCTTGTTTCTTTGATGACCATGATATGGCCTTGGTTCCCAGTTGAAACACGTAGCCACTCGTACTTTGCCGGTAGTCAATACTTAGCTTCCGACCCAATCGCTGTCTGTGTATCCTGTAAGCTTGTGATTCTCCCCTGTCTCGTACAGAATTCCACAACTTTTTATTCCCTTGACGTACCTAAGAATCCTTTTCGCTACTGCCAGGTGAGCTTTACTTGGCTCACTCATGAACCTTGACACAATGCTTACAACATAAACTATGTCTGGTCTTGTGTGTGTGAGATAGATGAGAGAGTCAACAAGACTTCGACATATTGATGCATCGACCTTTTCTTTGCCATCATTATTTGATAACCTTTCATTAAGTGCCATAGGTGTAGCCAATGGCTTGGATTCGCTCATGTTGAACTTCTTAAGTAGGTCATCTGCATATTTCTCTTGTGAGAGAAATATTCTTCCTGGGTTTTGCTTGACTTGTATGCCAAGGAAGTACTTCATGGCTCCAAGGTCGGTCATCTCATATTCTGACATCATTGCCTTCTTAAATTCTTTAATAATTTTCGAATTAGTGCTTGTATAGATTAGATCATCTACATAGAGGCACAATATGAGAAAATATTGTGCTCCTTGGGCCTTGATATCTAGTGATGGCTCACTTGGGCTTTTTGTGAAGCCATTTTGGAGAAGATAGCCATCAATCCTGCTATTCCAAGCTCGAGGAGCTTGTTTTAGCCCGTAAAGGGCTTTTCGAAGGCGATATACTTTATCTTCATGGCCTTCGATGATATAACCTTGAGGTTGCTCGACATATACTTCTTCTTCGAGCTCCCCGGTAAGAAATGCTGACCTGACATCTAATTGAAAAACTGATAACTTGAGTTGTTCAGCAAGTGCAAGGACTGACCTGATTGTCTCCATGCGAACTACTGGAGCATATGTCTCGTTGAAGTCAATTATTTGTTGTTGAGAGTAGCCTTTTACAACGAGACGTGTCTTGTATTTTTGGATGGAGTCATCTTCATTGTACTTGACTTTGTAGACCCATTTGAGGCCAATAATATCCTTTTCTTCAGGTTTGTCAACTAGCTCCCACGTGTTGTTCTTTTCGATCATTTTGACCTCTTCATTCATGGCTTCAATCCATTTTTCTTCTAGTGCTGCTGCTTGAAAGCTTTGTGATTTGCTAGCGAAGAGAGCCATGATAGCTTGATTGCATTGAAAATCTTCCAAGTAGCTTGGTGGTCGTCGGTCCTTTTGTGATCGTCGAACTGCTTGAGTTGGACTATGAGAGCTAGACTCTGATGTTGGACTTACCGATCTCGAGGACGTTGCTGGAGATCTTGGTGATGATGGGCTGGATGATGGTTGCGTTGCTGGATGAATTGGGCCTTCATCTTCACTTGGACTTGGTGGAAGAAAATCTCCTTCACGTGGTTGAGATTCCTTCTTTGTCCACGTCCATTGAGCTCCTTAACTTCTTAGATTCGGGCTGATAGATACGATATCCTTTAGATTCGTCACTGTATCCAATAAAGATACATTTTTCACCTTTTTCGTCAAGCTTTTCCCGATTTTCTTTTGGGATGTGGGCATATGCGATGCACCCTAATACTTTAAGGTGCTCCACTCTTGGCTTTCTTTTATGCCAAGCTTCATAGGGTGTCCTACCCTTCACTGCTTTCGTGGGAGACCTATTGAGAATATACACTGTTGTATGTACAGCTTCGGTCCAAATATTTTGGTAAATTCTTAGCTTGCATCATACTACAGACCATTTTAGCAATAGTTCTATTTTTCCTTTCTGCAACACCATTTTGTTGAGGTGTGCGTCTTACTGTTAATTCTCTATAAATCCCATACTCCTTACGGAAGCTGTTGAATTCTTTACTTGTAAATTCTCCCCCACAATCTGTTCTAAGAATTTTTATTGAATGCCCACTTTGTTTTTCTATGAGGGTTTTAAATTGCATGAAGTGGGAAAATGCTTCTGATCTTTGCTCCAAGATATAAACCCACATCATGCGAGTGAAATCATCGACAAATAATAGAAAATATCTTTTTCCGCCAAGAGACGGATTTTTGGTAGGGTCCCATATATCCGTGTGAATGAGCTCTAATGGAGCTCTAGCCCTCCAAGATGAAATAGGGAATGACAATCTATGCATTTTGCCATAAATACATCCTTCACAAATTTTCCGTTCATTAGTTATAGGTGGAAACCCAATAACCATTTCTTTTTGTTTTAACAGTTTTAAATTGTTAAAATTTAGATGTCTGAATCTTAAATGCTACAATGTGGACTCATCCACTATAGAACTTAGGGCAACATTATACTCCAATTGCATTCTTAATGGGAATATTTTATTAGGAGTCATTTGAGTAGTAGTAATTAATTACCCTTTTTTCTTATTAAATATGAGGCATTTATTAGCATCAAATTTCACCATATAGCCTCTTGAATTAGTTGGCCTACACACTAGTGGAAAAACGCGGATCTGTCACATGATAACTGATCCGGTTAGGCCCAAACCGGATCAGCTAAAGTCAACAGATCGGGTTAGGGCCCAAAACCGAATCTATTACCATTACGCGAAAATATGACCTGACTAACGGATCCGGTCCATATATGAAACTGCATCGGTATTTGGGCCTCATATATTAACGCGGCCCAGTAGTTGCTCCAATCCAACTTAACATATTCCTCTCTCAAACAAGCGACCCACTCTCCTCTTCCTTCAACTCTCAAACCCTAAACCCCCTCTCCTCTTCCCTCTCTCATCATCCCCCTCTCCTCACTCAAATCTTAAACCCCCTCCTCTTCCCTCTCTCATCCGCCCTCTCTCCTAAATCCACCATTGTTCAGCACCAACATGTTCAAAAAGCTTCGTCACCTCGCTCGCATCTTCAACAAAAACCGATCCTCGCTCGCATCTTCAACAAAAACCGATCCTCGCTCGCATCTTGCATTTTTGCTGAACTAGATCTGCTCGCCACCATTCTTCATCATATTTTCGTTCGTTGTTTTCGTTCATGGTTCTTCACCGACGATTCTCTCATCAGTGAAGACTAACAAAGCCCCTCTTACTCGTCGCTTGTCGCTCACCATTCTTATCTCCTCTCTCAATCTTAGCCGCTGAGAAGTGTTCCTCGCCGCCTCGAAAACGAGTTTTGAGGTTTTTCGTTTTTAGTTACTGATTTTTTTCGTTTTTTAATCTAGTTGTAATTCCAGATCTATGGTCAAATATATTTCGTTATTTCTTTGTAATTAGACTCACAATTTTCGTTTGTAATTCCATATCTAGTTTCTTTTTTGGAGTTAGGCTTTCGTTTTTTTTCGTATTTTGTTAATAGTTGTTTTAATTTTGTTTTTGTATATTTAGTTTATTTAGTTCGTTTAGTTTGTATATTTGGTTTGTAATTTTCGTTTGTTTATAATTTTGTATATTTTCTGTGTTATATATAATTTTAGGGTTCATAATTTTTTCTTGTTTTCGTTTTGAAATTTGTCTTTTACTTCATTCTACTTTCATTCATAATCTCGCAAGTTGGCAATTCGTACTTTCACAATTTGTTTTTTTAATAGCTTTTATTATATTATTGAAAGTTGGCAGAATAATTTTTTTTTGTTTAGAAACTCCCTCAACTGATCCGGTTTAGGGGTTAAAACCGGATCAGTTTTCACAACTACTGATCCGGTTTTAACTCTTTAACTGGATTAGTTGAGGGTCAACTGCTGTAGGCCCACCCGATTTGGACCAAAATCGGATCTGTAAACCTGGTTTTGATCGGATTCGATGGGCTTTTTTCCACTAGCGACACTTAATAAATTTTGTGCAAGCCCGGGGACATATAAAACTTCGCGAATAAATTTAGAGGAGTCGTTTCTTACTCTAACGACAATTGTCCCCTTGCCAGCAACCTCTTGGTTGCTTCCATCACCAAGAGTAATTTGAGTTTTTATGTTTTCATGTAGACTAAAAAATGAATTTTTGTTGCCATTCATGTGGTTTGAACAACCACTATCGATATACCATATATCATTTGACTCTTGGTGAGCATTTAAACAGGTGTAAAATAATTGATCTGTAGGCTCCTTGTTTTCTTTAGAATTGGGCTCATCCTTTTGTCGGAAGCAACAATCTTTTTCAAAATGGGTGTGCTTTTTGCATCTTTTACACTTATACCGGGAATCTTGTGTATTATGGCCATTTTTCTTACATAAATTACAATAGGAGCCAGATTGATTTTCTCGAGTTCCTTGATTTTTATAAATTCCTCCCCCCAACCACGGTTATATGATATTCCTTCTTTTTAAAATTTTTTACCGTAGTCATTTTAATTTTTATTTTCTCCATTATTAGAGAATTTTAATTTAGCCTTAAATGCTTGTTCCAGTGGCTGCTCTGTAAATCTACGCATTATATCTTCATGTGCAAGAAGAGAGCCTATTAATTCAGTTAAACTTAATTTAGATAAGTCTTTATTGGACTCCTTTATAGCAGCCACTATATGATCATAATCTTTGGGGAAACTTCTTAATATTTTTCGAATTATTTGGACATCTTCAATTTTATCTCCATAAGTTCGGATTTGATTTATAATATTTGTTACCCGACTAAAAAAACTCTTGAATTGTTTCATTTTTCGTGATTAATAAATTATCAAAGTCTATCCATAAAGATTAAAATTTAAAGAGTATTACCTTCTCGGAGCTCCTATATTTTGTCTCCAGGATACTCCAAGCCTCCTTGGCCGTTGTAGCAGCTATAATAGTAGGGAGAATTGTTTCATCTACTCCCCGATATATTAAGGATAGGACATAATTGTCCCTTATCCAATTTTGTTTATATTGCTTTCGTCGTACTTCATCCCAAGTAGCTTCTTGGATCAAATCATTTGGTTGTTCATAACCATTTTGTAATACTAACTCCCACAAATCTTGTGAGATAAATATGGACTTCATTTGGATAGACCATTGTTGATATTTTTCTCCTTTAAATGTGGGTACTACTTGGCGATAGTTAAATGTGTTTGAGGTTGAAGTGTTTGGAGAAGTCATTTTAATTTATGTGGTTTTGGTTTTATTTAAGGGAATTGGTTTATTTTGTGTTTGGTGTATTAGTTTTATGGGAGTATGATAATTTGTATAATGTAGTGGAGACTTTAGGATTAAAATGGCTCTGATACCAAATGTTGGGATTGTTGGTGAAAAAATGGGCTTTAGTATTTAAGATTAGTGGTTTGAATGTGATGAAGATGAGATGAAATTTAGTGATTGGTTTTTGATTGAGAAATATTTTGGATTAATTTACATGGGCTTATATTTATAGTGGTGTTTCCACCGACTTACAAAGCTATCTAGAGGTTTCCACCAATTTCTCTTTTTATATTTTTTACAAACTTCAAGCTACATCTAGATATCTCTAGGATTATTTGCTAACAGTTTTCTAGATTTTTCTACATTATTTTAACACGCTATGCATCATAGCTTCAACACAATGCTTTTCCTTACAAAGTTTGGAAGCTTCAATAGCAATGTGATAAAATTGAGAGTTTAGGGAGGAAGGAAGAAGAAGAAAGAAACAGAAGGAAGATTGAAGGCAACCATTGTTGAGCTTTGAGGAACTCGTGAACAAGAGGAGAGAGAAAACTATGACTACATTCTTATTAATTGAAGTGTTATGTTGTGTAATGAAAGTACAAGAGTATACTATTTATACTAGTTCACCTAATTACATTGTTCAACTAACCAATCCTTGAATTAAGGAAATGAGAAACAAACTAGAAGTAACAAACTAAGTCAACCATACTTTGACTAAACCATAGACTCCAACACAATGCTTCTCCTTGCGGAGTTTGGAAGTAGAGTAGCAATGCTTCTCCTTGTGGAGTTTGAACGCAGAGTAGCAATGCTCCTCCTTGCGAAGTTTGGTACAGGAAGGGTGGGTATGCATGTGGAACTGTGCTGGGTTCTTTTGTATACACAGGTAGTTTGTAGTTCAAGTACTTTGGGTTAAAATCTTGAGGGCATTGTAATAGTTTTGCTGTATGCTTTCAAATACATCAAAGAATGTACTCAAAGATTCATACTTTTAGTGTAGTACAAGAGTAGTTGTTCATATAAAAAAAAAGGTATGAGGATGATATGGATTGAAGCTGACTGAGTAAGGAATAATGTCATGTACGGAGCACATTAATTAAACAGTTTATTGGAGAACCATTACCATTGTACATGCCTGATGCTCTTAACCAAATACGCCAATATAGGACAAATGAGTCCAATTGCCAATAAAGGGCCATAGTTTGACTCTTTTGAGGAACGAGGTGAGCCCTGACTATAAAGTTCAAAAGCATGATGAACCTATAAGCTAACAGGCAGATGGATGTGGGCCTTAAAATTAGACGACATTTCATCTCAATTCATACATTCAAATAAACGCAACTATTAAAAGTTAAAAAAAAGTTGTCACTCACTCACTCACTCAATGAATTCTCATACTCCTTTGCAATAATTAATTCATTAATAATAATCCTCCCAAAAAACACACACAAATCTATCCTTCACGATAACCCAGTTGCCAGTTGGTTGGGTCTGAAACTCGGATCCCACTTTCTCACTCCTCCTGTTCTAAGTTCTTCCTCTTCTTTACTCCGCCAAACAACAGCTGAAATTTCTTGGTAAGTATTTACCCCACTTTATTTCTTCTATTTTTCTTTGTTAAACTAGTTTCTTTAGTTTCAGATTTATGCTTGTTTAAATGGGTATTTTCTGCTAATTATCTTGGTAATTATTTTTTCTTTTCAGTGTAACTTTCCTGAGTTTGAAGACCCAGAAATTTTTTTCCCTTTTTTGTTGTTGAAAGAACTAGTTTTTATGGTGGGGGTTGAGGTGGTTATACATGGGTTGTCTTTGTTTTTTTGCCCCTTAAAAAATTTGATGTAGATGTTTTTTAGTTTCAGTAATTTGTTGATTTTGATATCATGAGTTTTTATGTCAGTTGGATCTGTAACTTCACTGCATTGTCAAATTTGGCATTTTGCCTGAATTTTGAGCAGTTGATTCTATTTGTCATGAAATGCCAGTGATTTTGTCAAAGTTGTTTTCTTTACAATTTACATCATGTCCATAAATTGCTGGGTTTCTACCAATTTACTAGCTTTCTTTGCAGATGACCACCTGTTATATTGGCTATTTTTGTAAGTAGAATTATGGATTTTAGAATATGTTCTGATTTGCTTACTGTGAAATAGTGTGAATAAGGTGTCAGACTTTGACCTGATTCTTTTCTAATTTATCCTACTAGCAAAAAAAAAAAACAGCTGGGTATTTGATTAAAACAAAAGAATTCACAAATAGTCATTTCGACTTTCGAGCACTTAGTAAGCTTGTCCTAATATATAACGGTAATATGTGAATAGTAGCATGTCTCAGGGGCATTTCATGTAAGGGTCAATTATCGGCAAAGTCACGATTTTAGGGATTGTATCTTGTTTCGTTGTGTTACTTTCATAGGAAGTATAATATAGTTGTCCATATTTAGTTTGATCTTGATATGCTTGTGTAGGATGGGGAGTGAAGGGGTGAAAGAATCCTGGTTTAGTAGCTTGTGGGGGACCTCAAGAAGAAATGGATCACATTCTGAGAAAGCTGTACTGGGTATCCTGGCATTTGAAGTGGCTACTTTGATGTCCAAGGTTATTAGCTTGTGGAATTGTTTGAGTGATATTCAGATGGCACGGTTGAGGGAAGATGTTGTTAACTCGCCTGGGATTGTAAAACTTGTATCGGATGATGAAAATTATCTCATGAACCTGGCTTTTGCGGAAATAGTTGAGAATTTGTGGTATGCCGCACACTCTGTCACTAGCTTAGGTAAGAAATGCTCTAATCCTGTATATCATCGTTTGGACCAGATTTTTAGCAGACCTTTAGAGAACTCTCTTGAATCATACGGATGGGAGTATAGATGGAAGAAGATGGAGAAAAAAATTAAGAAAATGGAGAGATTCGTTGGTGCTACTGCACAATTGCATCAAGAGATGGAAGTTTTGGTAGAGCTTGAACAAACACTGAGGAGAATGCAGTGTAATCCAGAAACGAATAGAGTGAAATTGCTTGAATTTCAGCAGAAGGTCATTTGGCAACGCCAGGAGGTTAAAAACTTGCGACAAATGTCACCATGGTCCAGGACACATGACTACATTGTGAAATTTCTGTCAAGGTGTCTCGTTACAGTAATCGAAAGGCTTAGAATTCTGCTTGGAATTAATCAAGTTATATTTTTGGACAGAAATAATATGTCTGGGCATCTGTCTACAGCTGGAACTCTTCCTAGAAGTCGCTCATTTGTACAATCATCTGTTTATCCCTCAGAAAATCATGCCTCTATATTTTATTCAGGACCTTTGGTTAGGTCAAGCTCTTTATTGGGATTGCCCACTAGAAGTAAGAGAGCCAGTAAAAAGCAACAGAGACAGGCTCAGCAGCATATACATAGCCAACATAGAAAATTTTCTTTTCTAAACACAAAACGATTTTCTCAATCAGGACCTTTTAAAGGATGCATGATTGGTGCAAGTGATTCTCCAGTAGTTAAGAGCTGTATGCCAACAAGCAGTGGCCCCTCAAGTTCCGCTTCTGCAGCTATTGTATTGAGCGAGGTGGATGGTAAAGTAAATAAATTGGATCCTTCTCTTTGTGACAACACAATTCCCTCAAGCGACTCTGTAATGCTTTCACAATGTATACTCTCAAATACTCCTCCATCTTCTCTGGGAAGTGCCGCATTAAGTCTGCATTACGCAAATATAATCATATTAATAGAGAAGCTTGCTTCATCACCTCATCTGATCGCCTGTGATGCAAGAGATGATCTCTACAGTATGTTAACAACAAGCATAAGAAGCATGTTGAGGGGAAGATTAAAACTGTACACTAAATCCTTGGCGTCCTCAACCTATGATTCTGGCCTTGCTACTGAATGGAGTCTGGCCATAGCTAGAATGTTGGAATGGCTTTCTCCGCTTGCACATAACACGGTTAGATGGCATTCTGAAAGGAATTATGAGAAACATCATGTTGTTCCCCGGGGGAGTGTTCTTCTAGTGCAGACCCTGTATTTTGCAAATCAATCAAAGACTGAAGCTGCAATTATAGAGCTTTTGTTGGGTTTGAACTACCTGTATAGATTCGGCAAAGAAGTGAATGAGAAGGTTTTCTTGGAAGCGAGTAATAGCTGTCTTTATGGTGAATACTCAATTCAGACAGATACTATTGCTTGCAATGCTTGATCTGTTATTGGAGCAGACATTTCTTGGTTTCTGTGATGGTAATTGGTATAGATAAGAGCTTAGCCCAGTTCGCTAGTTGTTTGGAAGCCTCATATTGGATGTGTGAATGGCCTTGGTGGATTTGCTTGTACGAAGAAGACTTTGTTTCTCATAGTGAGGAATCCATTTGAGATATCAGATGAGTTAACCATCTTTTACACACTAGCTTATTGCTTAACTATGTCTCAGGCTCCTTTCCCCCCCCCCGATCCATATCCACCATATTTTTCAGTCTCATCATAAACTTATTGTAAAGCATAGTTTATATATCACAAGAGTGAAGAGACGTGCGATGTGAAACTGCTGTATTTGTATGATACCTGAGAAAATTGGGCGTGTGTTAATATGATTATTTGAAGAAGTTCAACTGCCACTGGTATAGCTTACTGCCTTGCTTGTGAATATAGTATATTCTGGCATTTACAATGCATAATTGCATATTTCCTTTTGCTCTTTCCTTGTCAGTTTCAATATCTTTCTCATTTGAATATACTTATTTTCTTATTTGTTATTTTTTTTTTCCATTTGGTGCATAGTATTTGTTTACTGTCAACTGTATAGTCCTTTAATGGTATTGAAGAAAGACTTTCTGCTAAGTATTTGTAGGATGTGGTTTAGAAGCTGCGTCATCGACTCACATCTTGAGCTTTGCCTACTGTTTTGTGTTTTCTAGTTCTAGATTCTTCCTAATAAAAGCCCTAATTATGGCTCTCTTTTAGAGCTATGCAGTGTTTAGAGAGCTAATCATCTTTCTTATTGGTTTCCTGGTGGATAGTTTAGCTTACCTGAGAATCTTTAGCATGTTGGTTATTTTTTGGTTGATATAATATGTTTTAGGGTGGTACTAGTTGTTTATAAAAGCTTATGATGCAGTGAGTTTTAAAGATAAATAAATGCCCTTAAAGTTACTTGAAGGGGACTTGTGCTTTTGACTCGGCCATTTGTTTTAAGGTGAAATATTATCTGTTTAAGGAAGCTAAGAGAACAATATGTTTTGCTTTGTAGTGTTGTATCTCTCTGCAGTCTGCAGAGGGAAGGCTTATATAGAACAAGGGAGGTGGTGCAATTTGTATCCCCCTGTTTCAGTCACGGAATAGATGAAACAAGGTAAAAAAAATGAATTCTTGTTCAAGAATGAAATCTTATCGGAACTGTCCATATATGGTTCATCTTTTGGAACCGTATCACATCCCGAATATGATGGAATAAGATGAATTGAGACAGTATTTGTAGAAGTTGATGCAAACAAATCCAGGGCGTGTGCTTTTACCTAACACACTTCATATAAATTTATTTAGAATTTATCTGAACTTAATTTAAGTTGTAAATTTAAGTTGGTAGCCCTTATTGGAACTTACTTATCAAAACTTATATCTTACACCTTACTTCTTTTTCCCCTTTTGGGGGGGGCGGGGGTTTACCGGTAGATTCGTAAATGTAGGAGAAAGAAAGATACTAGTGGAAGAGAACCACATCATGTAGACAAAGTAATGTAGTCTTTAACAATGTGGGCATGCTTATGTATGCAGCTTCAATATATCAATTAACATAGATAATTAGATAGATATGCTCAAATCTATATTTCTGATGAAACACATGATTGCCTAATATATTACTCCTCATTCCTTGAATGATCTTCACGCACAGGAATTAATCATAGAGGAAAAGAATAAATGTAAAACTTGGTGATGAAGGAAACTATTATAATTCTGTGTAATTTAGAAACGAAGTACTTCAAAATTGTTTACAGCCTTATGGAGGGAGAAGTAAGAGAAATGTTGGGAAGGAGAGATAATTAGAAGTATAAATAAGAAGTGTCATGTTCTCTTGAGAGACCCTGAAAAAGGATGTGTGAAGTTCATATCGGGACGAGAGGTGATGAGCTTGATTGTTACATAAACAACTTTTCCATTTACAGTTCAGTTAGACTTTGCACTTCTTCGGTATCACTTTCAGTGGTGCAAGTTTTTTAGCTGTCAACCCAATCCGATCCTCCCAATCAATGGTTCCCGGAGTGATATGACTCTCTAGCTCCCAATCAAAATTATGTAGAAGTGCACCCAAGATGAGATTCAGCATTTTATGAGATAGTGGAACCCCTGCACACATTCTTCTCCCTGCTCCAAAGGGTATTAGTTCATAGTGCTGCCCTTTGTAATCAGTTTCTGACCCTATAAATCTCTCAGGCATGAATCTCAATGGATCATCCCAGCTTTCTGGGTCTCTTCCGATTGCCCATGCATTCACAAAAACTTGTGTGCCACAAGGTATGTCATACCCCATGAAATTTACATCTTCTACTGCTTTTCTTGGAACGAGGAATGGGACTGGAGGATGTAAGCGGAGTGTTTCTTTGATCACTGCTTGTAAATATGGAAGTTCGTCGATATCAGCTTCTTGGAACTCTCTTTGCTGTCCTACAATTTGATCTAACTCGGATTTGACTTTAGACATGGAGTCGACGTTTGCTAGGAGCTCTGTTAGTGCCCATTCTATTGTGCTGGTTGTTGACTCTGTACCAGCCATAAAAAACTCCTGTTTTACTTGTTTGTGTTAGTGGGATACTGATAAACTGAAATGATAAAATGACAGTTCCTCTTAATTTTATTTTACCTGTTTGTGTTAGTAATACTGATAAACTGAAAAGATGAAATGACGGTTTTTTTTTTAAAACCAAAAAGACAGCAAGATATGGCACTATGATTGTGATTGTAAAGCTTTTAAATTCATCTGCTTTTAGCTTTTCCTTGAGGCCTTTTGGTAATACTGCCCGTCTCCAGATTATGGTTTGAAGATTTAGAGGTCGTATGATATAGGTTGTATAATAATTCTAACACTGTGCATACTTATAAAGGGATGCTTAACTAGTGAGCACTAGTTAGAAAAATCCCTACTTATCTGCATCAAAGAAATCCCTACTTATAATCATGTTTCGCTAGAATATTGATGTACGATGACTTGAAGCCACATTACCTTGTTTCCTATTGGGGTGATGTTCTTCCCTCTCATTATATTTATATAAGAAATAAGCAAGGATAGCAATGCAAGTGCAAAAGCCGTTGTATGTTAGTCTCACACAATCGAATCCTACGTAGATTAAGGATCTTTATACAAGTAGAGAATCAGAGACTTACCAACATAAATACGCTGATATGATAATCTGATAACTTCTGGGGCTCCTCCTTTCCATCACCTTCAAATTCCAGCAACAAATCCAGAATGTCTTTCTTGCCATTCTCTGTTCGTCTCTCTTTCTCCTGAACACGTTCCTTCATAAGCTGTGTCAAGATATCAAAAAGTCTTCCCATGTCTCGCTTTGTCTTTCGCTGTAATCCCTGCAAATCCAACCATTTTAGCCAGGGAAAAAAATCTGCAACATTTGGAAGACCAGTCCATTGAGTCAACCCATTCATAGCTGCATAAAACTCAGACCCTTTCATTGAACTTGGATCCAAGAGATTCTTTGACAGTAAGAGGTTCCCAAGCAAGTTGAATTCAGCAAGGAAAACAAAGTGAGCAACTTCAATCGCCTGAATCTCGCCATCATCATCACCTCCTGCAGCGTCCTCTATCCACTTAATCAAATCACCCACACACTTCTCTCTAACTGATGCACTTTCTCTAATTCGTTTGCTAGTCAGCATCTCAATCACGCAGAGCTTCTTCATCACTCGCCAGTGGGGCCCGTATGGAGCTAGGATCAACGACCCTTTGTGATAGTCGAGGACCCTCATTGTTTCGTTGATGTTACGATCAGCAAAGGAAAGGTCGTGGTGCTTGAAAAACTCTGCTGCTATTTCTGCTGTCAAAATAACCAGGATTCTCTGACTGCCCAACCTTAGCCATATGACTGGTCCGTGCTTGGTGCCTAATGTGGCTAAGGTTCGGTGTGGCATGGTCCCTAGGTCGAACATGTTGCCGATGATTGGTAAGCCACGTGGTCCAGGTGGAAGTCGCCTGGTGCTGCGATTTTTCTGTCGGAGAATGGTGCAGATTGGAAGGAAGATGAGGAAGATGGCCCAAAATGGAATACTGAAAGGCCACTCCATGAATGGGAGATGTGTGAGTTTCAGTGGCAAATCGATAACAGATTTTGGTGTTGCATCCTGTTCTTGGCAGGAGTGTTGTATCTTATGACATAGTTGACCATGGATGATTCTAACCAGCTATTAGCTAATCAAATCATTTGCTTGTATTATAAAATTAAAGGTAGGTTGGTGTTTGAACCTTTACCTGCATTATCCTGGAGCAACTAATGCGCTATTCCTTAAAAAATTATGTGAGCAGTGAACGAGGTACGAGGCGTATAATGTACAACAAATTTAATAAGTTTCAATTATATACTCCCTCCGCTTTTTTTTTATTTGATACATTGTTGTTTCGGGAAATGAACCACTAACTATGACCGATTATTTTGTTAGATTCGTCTCGATGTGTAGATTCATAATATCAAATTTTTATAATTTTTACTTAAATGAAATAAGAGATATTAAGGGTTAAAAAACGTCTTGAAAACCGTACAACAACAATGTAGCAAATAAGAAAAGAAAGGGAGTAAGAAGACAACTTACCAAGCTAGATTTGGTGAATGCCCTATTCCAATTTCAAGGTTAGTGTTCAATCACCATTAGAGGCACTTTGGAGGAGGAAATTCTCCTTACCTTTCTCCCTTACTTCAAAAGTGTCTAGCCCGCTAACCAAGCTGAGTTGACCTACAAGAGGTTCCAGCCTAGTAGAATCTTTCATCTAACCTGGAAAAAAAAGACAACTTTGTATAAAGGTGATTTGAAAAGGAAAATTTGGGGTGACAAGATTGCGCTGTATATTTGTAAACGGATACAAACCAAAAAGTCAAACCTATGGTTAGAACCCTCCCCTTTTTTCCCTCTATCTTTGTGTGCGGAAGTCGTGTATCTTTGTGTGTGGAAGTCGTGTATATTTACAATTTTTTTGGCCGGAATCCATCACACAGTGAGGTAGCAAACATGAGGGGTCAATAACCGAAAATTTGACCTTTTGACTTAAATTCATTTATAAGGTGTGCATTTTTATGAAAGAATGTTAATATATAATTGTATACGATACTATTACATGAATATTTTAACAAATTAGGTATTCTCTCACAAAAATTAAAATTCTATGTTTTCTATATATTTAAGATTGGTGGTATGGTACTACACGACAGGATCATTGATTGGTGGATTGACTGTGTTGTATGCAAATTAACTTCTAAAGATCCCAATTTCATCCATTCTTGAAAAAAAAATCCCTTTGTTCCATATTAATTATCATGTTCTGGAAAACAAAAACAAAGAAGGGAATATGATCTATTGTGTTATCCTCACCTTTATACTCCCTCCGGTCTTTATTAGTTTACCCGTATTCCTTTTTGGGATGTCCCTTGTTATTCAAGTATGAACACTAGACCAACTACAAGGGGGGGGGGAGAATTGTAGTTGAGGGGAAATTTTCAAATTGTATTGCGGAATTAAAACAAACTTGAAAGTAGAAAGAGACACACACACGAGATTTTCACAAGGAAAACTTCCTAGGCCCAATAGAAAGAAAAACCTTGACCACGAGGGATTTTGACTCAAACTCTCGTTACTATAATAGGCCAAAAGACTCTATCTTTTATAACCTATTAACGAACATTCTCTGTTCCTCTAGGAACTCGTTTCCAGTCACCCAGTTCCCCCTGAACTGATGACACTCACTTTGACTTCACTCGAAGTCTTCTCTTTCTCAATTTATTTCTCTCTCTTGATTACAAGGATATTCTCTCAATTTTCTCTCACCCAAACACTATGAATATTACAATAATAAGTATGTTGAATATAAGAGGAAATCACTAGAAAACTTTCTAAGTATGGATCTTCTTTTATGCTTGAAAGTTCTCCACTTTTTCTTCTTCGAATAATCTTCCTCTTATATAGCTGTCGTATTTAGCTTCTTCTACTGGAAATGTAATGCTCCATGATCTCCTTGATGTTCGCTTGAATTGATGTAGAGATAATGACTCAATTTTCGCTGCACTTCTTCCATGTTCATTGCAACGGCAATAAACCAACTTCCACTATCCGTTAGTGGGAATATATCTCCAGCGAGTTTGTTGGAACAGTTAGCTAGCTTCATGGAAGTTGTTCCGCAAAATATGCCACGCTCTTTTCAACCTATTTTCAAGCACTAACAACAACAGCAAAATATCTAATAACTTGGAGAATCTTCTATTCAAAGATTCTAAGTTACTAGAATATTAAACATACCATATGATAAAAATTCAAAGTGTATAAAATAATATCATGACTTAGATTAAATAATTAATCTTTCTCCACAAGATATAAATGCAAAATTAAACATTACATTATTTTTGGTATTTTATATTTTTCGCAAAGTAAAAACTATATTATAACCTAAGTATTCGGCATCATCAAAACATGGAATACAACAATATTCCCCCTTTTTGATGATGGCAAATATAAGGCATATAAAAATATAAAATAAACAAATATTTATAAAAGAAAGAAAGAGAAAACTAATTATAGCAAAAGAATCAAAAGCTAACGAGTTTAAAAAAATAACAAAAGATTAAAACATAAAACTAATACTAATCGAACTAGCACAAACATATAAAAACTAAGACTAATCTAACTAGCACAAACAGAAATCAGTTTTAAAGACAAGGTAAAGAAAAGGTAAAGAAAAATCCAAAAATCATCACCTAGAAACTAAGAAGACTAGAATTGAATTTTATGTGCCACTCTATTTCCCCCTTTTGTCATCATCAAAAACAACTAAGTACCCAGCAGGACTCTAAGAGTGCATCATATACAACAATGTCAAGGCTAAGTAGCTCAAACATTCATCTAATAATACTAGCCATCCAACATGTAAATTGAGCATAAAGAGACAAAACAGATGCAGACAAGCAAGATATGAGCAATAGCAGAGTTCAAGAGATGAAAAGAAGAAGGAAAGCAAATATAAGAGGAATAAGAAAGAAAGAAAAAAAATAAACCAAAATAAACCGACGTGATTAACACATCAAAAACCAACAGTAGCAACGAGCACCAATGTTTAGTTACAAAAACCAACAGTTATATTGTTTAATAGATTTAGGGAAGAGTTATAAAGGGCGGGATCAGGGCTTGGGGCGGATGACATAGGTGGAAACAACGGAGTCAATCTTCTCACGAACAACCGCTTCACCTTTCTTCACAGCAGCAAGAAGGTGCTCCTGTTGAACATCTATGCGAGCAATCCGAGCTTCCAACCCCTGGACCCTTGAATGGAGAAGAGACAGGGACCCTTGAATTTCTTTGAGCAGACCAGCAAGACCGGCAGTAGAGAGCAAGGGAAAATCGACTGTTTTGGAAGTAGATCCTGTAGGAACGGGATCCTCCTCCAAGTCAATCATGACAGCATCATCATCATCCTTGGTCCTTGGGAACTTGGTATCTGCCAACCTTCTACTCTTCCGCACTGACTTGGCTCCCCCAGCACTTACTTCCTCAACAGGTTGTCTCTTAACCCCAACCTCACTCTTAACATTAGGCTCTTCAACATCAAACACCACTTTACCACCCATCACCTTTAAACTCAGCCTACCAAGTGTATCTTTGGTCAAATAGTTTTCAGGTTCAAGTTCAAATGATGGGTTAGAAGGGAGTTTAACATTGCTCTTTTTGAAAATAGTAGTAAGAATACTACCATAGTTAATTCGGTTATTGTGGGTAATGCAATGGGTCAAATGAGTAATCATGAGGGAAGGAAAGTTAATCTTGATGTTGTTGGCAAGGCTGTACTTAAGGGGCAAGTCCATAAGGTTTGCTTGGGTTCTTTTTGAAGTACGAGGCAAAATAAAGCGCCAAACAAGATGAAACAGGAATTTGTGAAAAGGTGAAAGGTCTTTTTGGTCAAGAGAGAAATCAGTAGACTTTCCACCAAAAAATGACAAGACTTTGTCATTTGAAATTCCTTTAATATTCAATTGACCCTTTCCCTTAATATAAGTCTTGTACCCATCAGTTGGTACATCAAGCCAATCTCCTAGGGTTTTTTCAGTAAATTTCACCAATTGCCCATGTACCACACTCATACACAGACCATCAGAATTTTCAAATTTTGAACAAAACTCACCCATTTCAGCCTCAAACAGACCCTCATCAGAACAAAGAATTTTAGACCATTTTTGAAATTTAACTAGGTCAAGAAACTCTACCCATTTTACTTTCTTGCACCATGCAAGATCAACACAGAATCCAATCATGTATTTGGAGGATTTTGATTTCTTACCCCGTTTTATCGGCACATTGATGATCTTTTCTTGCTCTGTTTCTTCCTCGCTGACTTCCTCTTCTTTCTTTGGAGAGATTTCTTCATGTCAAGAGGATTGCTCACGAGAATCCTGGATTTCTTGATTTGAATTGGAAGATTCGTGATCATTCTCTTCGTATTCCACCAAAGGTGAAGATTTTTCAGCAGGGAAATTTTGATGGGTTTTGGTATCTTCAGAATTTTTTCGTTTTGGGGCAATTGATGAAGCTTGGAGAAAAATGAAGAAGATGAGTAGTATTGAGAGTTGATGGTTTTGGGTGAAAAGTAAAACTTGCCGTGTAAAGAGAGATGATTTGACAGGGTTTTTATGTGGCGGTAGATTTATGGGGTTTTGTGAAGGAATTAATGACGGCTTTTCACTCTCCTCTTAATCCATTGTATTTTTTAACTTTGGCTTTGAACTTAGACGTATGTGATGCGTTGCATTGTATCAGAGTGAGATATTTTTGTGGAAAATTAATGATGAGAGAAAATAACAGATGAAAAATAATAAAAATAGAAAAATAAAAGTGGAATAAATATTTACAAGGATAATAAATATTTATGAGGAAAGAAAAAATATTTACGAGGGAAAAGAAATAAAAGAAAGGAATAAAGAACTCATGCATTTTTCATGTACAAGCTTTATTTACACATGTCTCATCAAGTTTTGCTCAACAACAATGTATGGACAATAAGGGGAGTATTATGAAGACTAATGTGAATCCTTTACAATGACTGTGTAATGTATGAGTAAATTCACAAAATGTTGCTGGCCACTTAGTGTAATCTTGTAACTAAGGGTTTTATTTGAAGTAGCACACTTAATGAATTCTAATCATCCCTAGCTCTAAGCGAATTTTCTCAAATTTTTCTCTAGGAAGTGGTTTAGTCAATATGTCAGCTATTTGATTTTCTATTGGATAAAATTCGACTTTAACAAGACCTTTTTCTACATTATCCTTAAGGAAATGATGTCTAAGTGAATATGCTTGACTCTTGAATGATGAACTGGATCCTTAGAAATACAAATTGCACTAGTATTATTTCAATAGATAGGAACACATTTAAACTTAATGCCAAAGTCTCTTACTTGTTGCTTGATCCAAAGGACCTGGGAACAACATGCAGCAGCAGCTACATACTCTGCCTCTGCTATGGATAAGGCAACAATATTTTACTTCTTTGAACTCCATGAGACCAAGCTTGTTCTTAGGTACTGGACAATGCCTGATATGCTCTTGCGATTAATCAAGTCTCCAGCATAATCCGCATCCGAATAGCTTACTAGGTAAAAAAATCACTTCGAGGATAGAACAAACATAAGTCATCGCTTCCCTTCAAATACCTTAGAATTCTCTTAACTGCTGTTAAGTGAGATTCTTTGGGATTTGATTGGAATCGAGCACATAAACCAACACTAAAAGAAATATCGGGTCTACTTGCTGTTAAGTAAAGTAATGAACCAATCATACCTCGATATTGCTTCTCGTTTACACACTTACCATTTGAATCTTCATCTAACCTTGTTCCTGTTCCTATGGGAGTGTAGTTGGTTTTTTATTGTTCCAATCCATATTTCTTAAGCAGTTCCTTGACATATTTTTGTTGATGGATCATTGTTCCTCTTTCAGTTTGCTTAATCTGCAATCCCAAAAAGAAGTTCAACTCTCCCATCATACTCATTTCGAACTCACTACTCATAAGATCAGTAAACTCCTTACACAAAAGATCATTAGTAGCACCAAATATTATATCATCAAAATAAATCTGGACCACTAATATGTCTGTTCCTTTTGATCGAAGGAACAAGGTTCTATCAACTTTACCTCTTATGAAATCGTGTGACAGTAAGAATTTTGACAACCTTTCATACCAAGATCTAGGAGCTTGTTTCAACCCATAAAGAGCTTTATCAAGCTTATAGACTTGATTTGGGAGTTTCGGATTTTCGAATCCAGGAGGTTGTTCCACATAGACGTCTTCAATTAAAAAACCATTTAAGAATGCACATTTGACGTTCATTTGGTACATTTTAAATCCCATAAAGGCAGCAAAGGAAATCAAAATTCTAATTGCTTCTATCCTAGCAACAGGAGCAAAGGTTTCATCAAAATCAATACCTTCTTGTTGATTACAACCTTTGGCTACAAGTCTGGCCTTGTTCCTTACCACTGTTCCATGCTCATCAAGCTTATTCTTGAAGACCCATTTAAGTCCTATAACCTTCTGGTTCTTTGGTTTAGTCTCCAGGTGTCAGACCTTGTTCCTCTGGAACTCATTTAGCTCCTCTTGCATAGCATTGATCCAATCAGCCTCTTTAAGCGCTTCCATATGATCCTTAGGTTCTGTCATAGATAAGAAAGCATGAAAAGCATAAAAATTCTTCATTTGGGATCTCGTTTGAGTTCCCTTTTCAATGTCACTTATTATTAATTCTAAAGGATGAGAATTTTGGTGTTTCCAAGGCTTTGGATCAAATCTCCTAGTTGATTCTTGAGTTTCTTGAGGTGATTGGTTCACTTGATCTTCTTCTGGTTCAGGAGCTCCTTGATCTTCCTGAGTTCCTCCTGAGTTCCTCCTGTTGCTGGTTCCTCGTAAGGATTAGGAACAGGGTTATCTGGATCAGAAACTTGCTTCTTCTCTTTTCCTGCAGGGGTTAGTTCCTCATCATAATGATTAATCTTATCAGGACGAGTCAGACCTATTTCAAAGTTATCATTGTGACTCTGTTCCTGCAAGGATTTAGTCTCATCAAATATAACATGGACAATTTCCTCAACACAAATTGTTCGTTTATTGTAAACTCGATAAGCCTTACTACTTAAGGCATATCCTAGAAAAATAGCCTCATCACTTCTAGCATCAAATTTTCCTAAGTTGTCCTTTCCATTATTATGTACAAAGCATTTACATCCAAAAACACGAAAGTAAGCGATATTGGGTTTTCAGGAGCTCATAAGGTGTCTTCAAAGTGATTGGTCTTAGCATGACACGATTGATGATCTTGCATGCCGTATTCACTGCCTCAGCCCAAAAATTCTTTGGAAGACCGCTTGCAATAATCATTGTTCTTGCCATATCCTCAAGTGTCCGGTTCTTCCTTTCAACTACACCATTCTGTTGTGGTGTTCTTGGTGTTGAGAAGTTGTGGTCTAAACCTTCATTGCTGCAAAATTCATCAAACTTAGAGTTTTCAAACTCCTTACCATGGTCAGATCTTAAATGTTTTAATTTAAATCCACTTATTCTTTGAATCTTTTTAGCAAAGGTTAGAAATTCATCAAACGTTTCATCCTTACTATGAAGAAAAATAACCCATGTGTATCTTGAAAAATCATCTACTATGACTAATACATATCTCTTACCTGATCGACTTTGGATGCGTACAGGGCCACATAAGTCCATGTGAAGAAGTTCTAATGGACATTGTGTGCTTACCATTATCTTGGATTTGAATGAGGATCTCACTTGCTTGCCTTTAACACATGAATCACAAACACCATGGTTCAAAGACTTAATTGTTGGTAAGCCAACTACCAAGTCCTTTCCACTTAGTTTATGTAGTAGGGGCAGGCTTGCATGACCGCAACGCTTGTGCCATAGAAGAGGATCAGCTTCGATCACACTTAAGCATGTGAGATTGTTCCTAGGAACAAGGTTCAGGTCGACCATGTAGGTGTTCCCTTTCCTCGTTCCTGTACTTTCATTGCTGACTATACAAGACTCATTAGTAAACTTCACATTATTTCCCTTATCGCAAAACTGAGATATACTAAGTAAACTATGCTTTAAACCCTCGACCAAAAATACATTATCTATGGAATGTGACTGAGATTTACCAATCTTACCAACTGCTACTATGTTACCTGTAAGATTGTCTCCAAAGGTCACAGTTCCTCCATTGAAAACTGAGAGTGAGAGAAATTTTGATCTATCTCGTGTCATGTGTTTAGAACAACCGCTATCGAGGTACCATAGGTTGTTCCCCCTCACTTCAGCCTGTACCATAGCAAACAAGTTAGTGGTAGGAACCCAGTCTAGCTTGGGTTCCTTTGTTAGACTTGAGTCTTTCTTAATTTTCCAAACCTGTTTTACTAGGTACGTGTTCCTCTCAATACGTTCTTCTCTGGTGGAACAGTCAGACACAATGTGACTACTATTCCCACAGTAAGAACATATTTTACTACTTGGCAGATCAACATATTTTTTCTTTTTGTTCTTTTTCTTGTGATTGAAACCGAGACCATCTCTTCCTTTGTTTTGATACTTTTGTATCCCTGTGACTGGGTCAGGAAGCTTGTTCCTTGAGGGTTCCAGTTTCTTCCTTAATACCAGATTTTCTTGAACAACATTTTCAGAATCGTTTTTCAAATTTTCAGCAATGCTTCTGGTATTTATTGAAGAGACTGTTCCTTCAGGAACAAACAGTTTCAATTCTGCCAATTCCAAATTCAAAAGATAATTCTCGTTTTTGACTTTTTCAAACGCATCTTGATAAGCTCTACTCTTGTCAAAAAGTTCAAAGAATCTTTTTTCAGTATCACAATTTAATGTGTTAAGCCAATTAGAATGGTTCTTAGTGACTTTCAAGGCATTAGTTAATTGATCTCTTTTTGCGCATACTTCCTTGTAGTCATCTAAGGTTTCTAATAAAATTTTTATTAATTGGCTTTTATTAAGTTCTGTAAGTTCATCTTCAATGGCATTAAGACTTACCTTGGGGTTTGATGATTCCACTTTGTCCTCGATATTCGCCATGAGACATAGATGGGCAGTTTCTTCCTCAGTCTGTTCCTGCTCCTCCTCTGAGTCGGACTCTCCCCATGCTGCAACCATGGCTCTCTTCATATCATTTCTCGAAAAGGACTTTTGTTGTTCCTTGCCCTTCTCTTCGTATTGCCCTTTTGCTTTCTCGTTTTCCCATTGAGGACACTCCTTGATGAAAAATGATCAGGGCCTTCACACTTATGGCAACTTAGCTTCGTTGGTTTCTTTGTGACCTTTCCTTTGTAATTCATGTTGAAGAATTTCTTGAATCTTCTTACAATCATCGCAGCTTCTTCATCATCAGTTTTTGAATCTTCTTGTTCCTCTGACCTGAGAGCCAGAGCCTTAGGCTTTGATGATTCAGTTTCATGAGTTTCTAGATGTAACTCATGGGTCATCAATGAACCAGCAAGTTGTTCAATGTTGAACGTTGTGAAGTTCTTGGTTTCCAACAATGTCGTTGTCTTGGGCATCCATTTCTCATCTTGTGGTAGACTCCTTAGTACCTTACGAACATGTTCCTCTAGAGAGATTTTCTTTCCCAGAGATTCAAGTTCATTTATGATGTTTGAGAAGCGAGTGAGCATGTCTTGAATAGGCTCCTTTTGTTTCATGTGAAACAATTCGTACTTATGCATGAGCATATCGATCTTTGATCGTTTCACTTCGCTTGTTCCTTCATGAGTGATTTGAAGGAGTTCCCACATTTGCTTCGCCGTCTTGTATCCCATGACTCGGTTGTGTTCATGGGGACCAAGACCACAATAGAGTAGCTTCCTGGCCATGTTGTTCATCTCCATTTTGTCGAAGTCTTCTTTGTCAAACTCGGCAAGGGGTTTAGGAATCAGTTCCCCTTTCTCGTTCTTTTTTGTGACTTCAAAGTCACCAATTTCAATTACCTTCCATACTTGGTAATTCTCTGCTTTGATAAATATTTCCATACGATTCTTCCAGTATGGATAATGTTTGCCATTGAACATAGGTGGGCGTTGAGTTGAATACCCTTCATCAAACTTTTCTCCCGTAGTGTTTATTTTTCCAGGTACAATCTCCTCAATGTTAGCTGTTTCTGGAGGTACTAGGCTATGATACCAATTGTTATTCAAGTATGAACACTAGACCAACAACAAGAGGGGGGTGAATTGTAGTTGAGGGGAAATTTTTAAATTGTATTGCGGAACTAAAACAAACTTGAAAGTAGAAAGAGACACACACACGAGATTTTCACAAGGAAAACTTCCTAGACCCAATAGGAAGAAAAACCTTGACCACGAGGGATTTTGACTCAAACTCTCTTTACTATAATAGGCCAAAAGACTCTATCTTTTACAACCTATTAACGGACCTTCTCTGTTCCTCTAGGAACTCGTTCCCAGTCACCCAGTTCCCCCTGAACTGATGACACTCACTTTGACTTCACTCGAAGTCTTCTCTTTCTCTCTCTTGATTACAAGGATATTCTCTCAATTTTCTCTCACCCAAATACTATGAATATTACAATAATAAGTATGTTGAATATAAGAGGAAATCACTAGAAAACTTTCTAAGTATGGATCTTCTTTTATGCTTGAAAGTTCTCCACTTTTTCTTCTTCGAATAATCTTCCTCTTATATAGCTGTTGTATTTAGCTTCTTCTACTGGAAATGTAATGCTCCATGATCTCCTTGATGTTCGCTTGAATTGATGTAGAGATTATGGCTCAATTTTAGCTACACTCCTTCCACGTTCATTGCAACGGCAATAAACCAACTTCCACTATCCGTTAGTGGGAATATCTCCAGCGAGTTTGTTGGAACAGTTAGCTAGCTTCATGGAAGTTGTTCCACAAAATATGCCACGCTCTTTTCAACCTATTTTCAAGCACTAACAACAACAACAAAATATCTAATAACTTGGAGAATCTTTTATTCAAAGATTCTAAGTTACTAGAATATTAAACATACCATATGATAAAAATTCAAAGTGTATAAAACAATATCTTGACTTAGATTAAATAATTAATCTTTCTCCACAAGATATAAATGCAAAATTAAACATTACATTATTTTTGGTATTTTATATTTTTCGCAAAATAAAAACTATATTATAACCTAAGTATTTGTCATCATCAAAACATGGAATACAACATCCCTTATTAGTTTACCCATTTCTTTTGTTTCTATTTTTAGAATGGGACCACTAACTTTCTATTACACACACATTCAACTTTAATATAAATTAATCTTTTCTCTTTCTTTCTATGTCCCACAACATCATTTCTCCTAAAACTCTGTGCAAAAGAAACGGGTAAACTAATAAAGACCGGAGGGAGTATTACCTTTGACCAATTGAAATTAATTTTAGGGAAACATTTGATGTTCTTGTTGTTTACCATCGGAAACTTGACAAATATTTTGGGATATTATAAAAAGGAAAATTTGACAACTAAAACTGGACAGGGGGAGTACATATAACAAATTTCATTCCAAGATCCGACCCAAACTCGGTTGGATCCAACCCATTTTTAAGTGTTATAGTCGACGTTTTTTAAACCCAATGGATTCGAGTCAAATCGGGGTCTAAATGTTTATGGTGGGGTTTGGGTATGAGTCCAATGATTTTTAATACAATGAGTTCTTGAGTTATAATTTTATTATTGCATTATTCATTTAGTAGTTAATTGCTGTGTTAAGCGTTAAACTCTATTATATACTTATTTACGTAAATAAATTGCGAGATTAAAATTATATAAAAAGGATCAATGACAAATCATAAAATAGTTAAAACTAACCTAAGGACCCTTTTTGGTCCTACGACTTGCTAGACCAAATGGGTCTGGTTAATGGTCTACATTTTGGGGATCAAGTGGGTCTAGAACGGGTCTATATATCCACTTAAATAAAATCTAGGTTTGGGTCCTTTCCTACTTGACTCGCCCAAACCTGGTCCATTGTCATCCTTATGAAAGAGAGATATATGAGTAGGAAAATGAGATAGTCAAAGATATGGGGATTTTAGAAATTTTAGGGAATTATGTTTGCTAATGAAAGATTGCATTTAGCAAGAGCTCGTGAGTTCTTATAGTTCGTTTGTACTTAAAAGGAATTTATATAAGGAAAATTTGTGATATACCTCTAAGACATAATAAAATAGGTGTTTGGTAGGAAAAAAGTTTTTTTTTTTCGTCTAAAAAATTAAAGCCCTAATGTAAGTAATATGCATACTTTGTTTGTTAGTTGATATCTTCTTCGTATCTTCTCCTCTTTCTCTGGAATGTGAGTATTTTGTTGGTTGGAAATAATGTGGGTACTTCGATATTTCTAATTTATGTTAAGGTACGATATTTTTTGAAAGATAATCATCCCTCATTCTTTCATTAATATTCCAAAGAGCTTATGCAACTTACAAGGCTGTAATTAAGGAAACTTGACGGGTCGTTGTATACTCGCCAAATATAACCTAATTTATCCAATATAGGATAAGTATAGGGTCGAATCCACAAGGAAGTAGGGTTAAATCAATAGTTAATTAGCTAACTACAATGAGCTAAATAAATTTTTGGGTTTTTGAGAGTTTAACAATGATTCTAAAATCTAAATAAACTAGGAAATTTACAAAGTAAATCAACAAGCAAGTAAAGGAGATAAAAAAGGGTAAAAGGACTAGGGGATTAAGGGATTCACCAACATTCAATCAAAGAATCCAACAATCAAAACCAAGGGGAAACAAATGGGGGATCACAAGGGAAAAATGATCACGCACATATGAACTCTAATTACTCTCTCGAGCTAATTAGAGGAGCTTGGTTAGTCACTCATGACCTATTCTCATGGCATGAGCAACCAATCTAGCCAAATCAAGCACAACATGATTAATCAAGGCTCCCTAAATTAGTTGATCTTTTGTCATCTTTCACAGCTTGCATTGAATCACACAAAGGGTCATGCCATCCATCATAAACCCAATCATGCACATCCCAAGTCTTGAGGCTCACCACTTCATGACTACGTACATGCGTCTATGTGGTCCACATTCTTCATGAGTGGAGTCCTATTGGTTTTATTGGATACAAACTCCATTTTCTCTTTATAAGTGGGAGGAAGCTTAGTACTCTCCTTCTTCTTCAATGGGGCTTCGAATACCTTAAGCTTTGCTTCTTTCGGATGATAGATGGAAACCTTGTTCATGATTTTCTTGAGGTTGCAAACTTCACCTCCCCTTTCTTGTTTCTTCCTTGATATCACATCGTGAAAGGGGTCCCTTACCTCATTCAAGGCCTTAAGACTTGATAGATTTTGCTCAAGAGTGTCCATCTGATGCAGTTCTTCCATGATGGGGGCTTTCATACTTTTGTTGAATGCAAATTCCATTTTTTCATCTCCGACCGTCAAAGTCATGATATCTCTCTTCATATCCACAAGCACCCCGGCCGTTTTCAAGAAGGGTATTCCCAAGATGAGAGGCACTTGAGAGTCCTCTTCCATCTCCATCACAACAAAATCACAAGGGATAAAGACTCTCCCTACTTGCACCGACACATCTTCCAATTCTCCAACGGGGACCTTAACCGAACGATCCGCCAATTGTATTACTCTTCTAGTAGGTTTAAGCTCAAAGTTGAGCTTTCTTGCAATTGAAAGCGACATGAAGCTAACACTCGCCCCTAGGTCGGCCAATGCTCTTTTTGACTCCAAATGTCTAATTCTCACGGGTATAGAGAAGAACCCGGATCTTCTAGTTTTTCGGGGAGCTTGTTTTAGAGAACCGCACTAACCTCGACGGTGAGAGCAATAGTAGAACTTTCCTCAAGTTTAGACTTGTTGGAGAGAAGTTCTTTGAGAAATTTAGCATAGGTAGGCATTTGAGCCATAGCTTGGAGAAATGGAATGTGCACTTGTAGACCCTTCATTACTTTAAGGAATTTGACAAACTTGTCATTGAGTTGCTTCTTCATTAACCGTTGAGGATATGGAACCGGAGGAGTGTAGTTCTCCATTGGAGGAGGCTCTTTACTTGACTTTTCGGGTTCAACAACTATAGGAGTGCCATCCTTATGAATGTCTTCCACAACGACATTTTCAATCTCTTTATCAACTTCACTATCCACATTCTCACTCTCATTGGAGGGGTTAACATCATCAAGTGTAAGCATCTTAGGACCCTCATAGTGAGCCCCGGATCTCAAAGTAATGGCTTTAACTTGGTCTCGAATAATGGGTTGGCTAGGAAGTTGGGTGGAAGAGTTTGAAGAGTTGTTGCTCACTTGTTGAGCGACTTGGGCAAGTTGGGTTTCAATGATCTTATTGTGGGCATTCATTTGTTGGAGGGAAGTGTATATCTCCCCAAACTTTCTATAGTTATCGGCGTTGGTTTTTGTTTGTTGGGCTAAAAAGAGTTGGAGAGTGGATTCAAGGGAGGATTGTTTTGGTAGATTTGGTTCAAAGGGAGCTCTAGGCGGTGGTTGTGTGAATGTTTGTTGGGGGTTACGGAATCCGGGTGGTCTAGCTTGGTAAGGTTGGGGTGGTTGAGGGTTCTTCCATCCTCCACTCGCATTATTATTCCATCTTCCTTGGTTGTTGAAGTTAGGATTTCCCTCACCCCTAGTATTCACCCAAGCAACATGGTCCATAGACCCACCACAATAAGAGCTAGCGTGGTCCGACCCACCACAAATCTCACAAGAAAAAGCTTTGGAAGTGCCTTGGCTAGGAGATGTCAAGCTTACCTTTTTCAATTTCTTTGCAAGGGTATCAAGTTTTGCATTGATGTGGCCAATGGCATCAAGATCATACTTGCCTTTGCTTGCACTCTTCTTGCTTGCGGTTCTAGTAGAATTCCCCCAAGAGTAGTGTCGTACTACCTCTTCAATTGTAAGCTCAATATTGTCAACCGGGAGCTATGTTAGTTGACCTCCCGCACCCGAATCAAGATTTGCACGGGTCATAGAGAGAAGACCATCATAAAAGCTTCGCATAAGCATCCATTGACTATACCCATGGTGAGGACAAGATCTTCGAAGATCCTTGAACCTATCCCAAGCTCCATACAATGTCTCATCCTCTTTTTGAGAGAAATTAGCTATCTTCCTCCTAGCTTCGTAGGTCTTCTCTTGAGAATATAATTCATCCACAAAAACCGTGGTAACTTGTGCCCAAGTTGTCAAAGAGTCTTCCGGAACGGATTGCAACCATTTCTTAGCCTTGCCCATAAGAGAGAAGTGAAATAGGTTGAGCCTCACAAACTCTTGACTCACATTGTTTTGCTTCACCGTGGCACATAGCTCCAAGAAGTTAGCCAAATGCTCAAGAGGGCACTCATGAGTCATACCCCCATAGGGCTCTTGTTTGATCATGCGAATTAAATGCGGAGAAAATTCGAAGTTGGCGGTAGTAGTTGGGCGGCGAATACCACTTTTGAGTTCAAATGCCTCGGGATGCCCAAAATCCCGTAATGCTCTAGGAGCCTCATCCCCCATAGTGCTATAACTAGTGGAGATAGACGACTCTTGTTCAAAACCCGGTTGTTCAACAATCGATGGTTGAGGTATGGGTTCCCTAAAGATTCTCCTTAATTGCCTCAATGTATTTTCAAGGTTATGATCGATGGGGATGGTTGGATCGCCCCTCAATCTCCGTGACATGTAACCAACAAAGCTAAGGAGAATATTAGTAAAACCAACCAAGAGGTAAACACACCAAAATAAAGAAAAAGATAATTTAGTCTCAAGATTAACCAATCAGCTAATGTTAACCGCTACCTCCCCGGCAACGGCGCTATAATTTGACGGGTCGTTGTATACTCGCCAAATATAACCTAATTTATCCAATATAGGATAAGTATAGGGTCGAATCCACAAGGAAGTAGGGTTAAATTAAGAGTTAATTAGCTAACTACAATGAGCTAAATAAATTTTTGAGTTTTTGAGAGTTTAACAATGATTCTAAAATCTAAATAAACTAGGAAATTTGCAAAGTAAATCAACAAGCAAGTAAAGGAGATAAAACAAGGGTAAAAGGACTAGGGGATTAAGGGATTCAGCAACATTCAATCAAAGAATCCAACAATCAAAACCAAGGGGAAACAAATGGGGGATCACAAGGGGAAAATGATCAAGCACATATGAACTCTAATTACTCTCTCGAGCTAATTAGAGGAGCTTGATTAGTCACTCATGACCTATTCTCATGGCATGAGCAACCAATCTAGCCAAATCAAGCACAACATGATTAATCAAGGCTCCCTAAATTAGAAAATGCCTAGATCCTAGTCTAGCAACCAAACTTAGTTTATTCCTAGCTTCATCTCTCAATCCTTCACTAGGAATTCCAAATATGCAGGTTAAGTGGTGATCAAGCACTCAACAAACCAAGTAAAACAAGTTTGATCAACAAGTTCAACCCCAAAAGTTAACCCCCTAACTTAGATAAAAGATTCAAAGAGTAAATGAAGGTTACATCCCTTCCCCTAGTAAGAAACTACTCACACACACTAGTAGAATAAATGCTTATTGTTGCTGTCATTAAGTGGCCTATTGCGGCGGTTTTGGCCGCGCAGCAATTAAAGGCGCAGCAATAGGTAATTAACCTATTGCTGCGGTTTTTGACCGCAGCAATAGGCCTACCTATTGCTGCGGTTTCTAGCCAAAACCGCAGCAATAGGATTATTTTTTATTAAAAAAAACAAGGTATTGTTGCGGTTTTGGATAGGAACCGCAGCAATAGGTAGACTTATTGTTGCGGTTGTTGACCAAAACCGTAGCAATAGGTACTGGTGCAGGTGAAATTTTTTTTTTTTTTTTTTTTGCATTTTACCATCAAATTTGAAAGAAAAAAGATGTAGGAAAAAAAAATAAAACACGAACTAATGATAAAAACATATTTGTATATTAACATATCATATACACAAAAAATTGGTGATTAAATCGGAAAAAACATAATTAAACTCCTGATTTGATTCTGAAAACTGCTATCATTTCTCTTAACTTCCATCATATGAACTGCAATTATTCATCTCCTCATTACATGATAATTCTGGTGATTAAATCATAAAAACAAAAATCAACTCCTCATTACACGATACTCCCACCAACTAAGGCCACATAGTACATCACAAACTACCAATTAATTTAATTCCGAAAACTTCCGTCATTTGAGTTTTAACTTCCGAGATATCATCTGCAACTGCTCATCTCTTCCTCTCCTATATATAATCTCCAAGTTACTGTTCAATTTTTTGATCCTCTCAAAAACTTCCTGCCTTTAAAAAAAAATGCAGCCCACAATGGATGTTCAAGTTGCACAAGTTGCCGAAGATCGTGAATCTCCTCTTCGTTATTATCTTCAAAAAAAAATAAAAAAACTTAAAAAAACGAACCAATTACTTGCCAGAAACAATGATAATGAAAAGAATAGTGAAGAAAATTAGAACGGTTTCGATTCTTTACAACATCACAATAATAATGGAGAAACAATTACTTGCCAGAAATATATGGCGGTTCGATCTCCTTCGCGGGCACGATCTACGGCGAAGGCAAGCCCGGTGACGACGACGAAGACTTCAGTCTTCACCACCCATTTCCATTTCCTTCTCTCTCTCCTCCAATCCATGGGCACTCTCAGTCCTCAAACCCCACCTTCACAATTTAAACTCGTCGTCACTCCAATTTCAGTCAATATCCCTTTTCTGACCCGATTATAAGTGGGTAATTTCTCAAGTGCGGCCCATTTAAGTGCTTCTTCATCATCTTCATCACAAGTCGATGTTGAAAATACTTCTCTTCCACTGTTTCTCCACACACTTGATGAATTTCTCCCTAAACCAACACTTGCTACTCTGTATAATTCTGCTGCACTACTAATCTCCATTTCTTTAAAAACCCATAAGTAAACCCACTCTCCGACCTATTCCCCGTCAAACGCTTCCACCACGTCGATTCTGGTGCGGCGACGCCACCAACGTCTCTCGTCGCTTCCACCAACGCCACCAACGTCGCTTCCGCCACCATCCCCACCTTCTATTTCTCACTCTTCACCTCTTTCCTCACCTCTCACGGCCTCGGTGTTCGCGCTGTCGCTGTTGTTTTATGTGTGGAGCAGATTTGAAGAAGATGAAGGAGGAGAGAGAAAGGAGTGAAATGAGGGAAGGAGTGAAAACGGCTGGTGAAATGAGGAAGGAGTAGTGATGCGTGCCAACCCTAGCTGGGCCCTTTTATTTGTAATTTTAAAAGTCTATTGCTGCGGTTTTATATAAGAACCGCAGCAATAGGTTCAAATATTATTTTTTAATATTATTTTAATATATTGCTGCGGTTTTTGCCAGAAACCGCAGCAATATATCTGGTCAAATAGTCAACTTTTTTTCCGTTGAAACCATATTGCTGCGGTTTTCGGCCGAAACCGCAGCAATATGGTTATTTTATATTTTACCTTTTCTTTTTACGTGATATATTGCTGCGTATGGGTAAAACCGCAGCAATATCACCGCAGCAATAAGCAATTATTCTACTAGTGACATTATGGAAATAAAACAAAAAAAAGCTTAAAATAACTTCATCACCATAACCATGGAGGAAAAAGGGAAAAATGCAAATAATCAACTAATAAAGCAAGATCTAAACAAACAAAGCATGAAATAAGCAAGAATAACGGAAGAAAAGAAGAAAATAAGCAAAGATTAGCAACTTTAAGCTTTCATAAATGAAGAATGGAGATCCAAAAGCTTCAAACCTCCACTTTTCTCTCTCCTAGGGTTTTGCCCTAAATTGAATGTTAAAACAAGATCTAATTTCTCTCTAATCTCTAATTAATAATTGCCGAAGTTAAAATAAGAGGAGTCCCTCTTTTATAGTCATAAGAAAAAAAACCGAAAATTACAAAATAGCCCCCGCATTAAAGCAAACAAAGTCGTAAAAAGGTTTTCGGAAAAATAAACCGACCCGGGCGGGTGAGATGACCCGAGCACTCGGCTGGCCTGACCCGAGCCCTCGGGTCACCTGACCCGGGCGGGTCAGACCAACAGGAGTGAAAATTGAGTTTTCCGCACATTGACCCGGGCGGGTCAGTTGACCCGAGCGCTCGGGTTAGTTTTCAGTTTAATCAGTTCATTTTCAAACGGCCATATCTCACTCGTTTTTCATTGGAATTGAGCTTATGACCACTTGTTGGAAAGATATTGAGCCAAAATTTCATCTCCAACTTGAATCGCTCAAAAATGTTTTGTGTTATGAAAGTTATGGCCATTTGAAGTTGACCCTTGTGCGCAAACCCTTTCAAAACTTCTTATTTTTGCCTCCGGAACTCGGTTATGCTTCCTTGATGCTTCCTTGACCTTCCTCTTCGATATTAATATTCGGGGTTGTGCAAATGTCCTCCAAGCATGCTCCTAAATCCTGAAATGAAACAAATCGCCCAAAGAAAGTGCATACAAGAAGGAAAATTGCACAAATTAAGGAAATAACTAACAAACTTGCCTAAACTAATTAACTCAAAAACAACTATAATACCAACTAAAAACTATCAAAAAATAAAGCAATAAACAAGAAATCAAAACTAGATATACATTTACCTAATACAAAAGATATCAACAAAACATGAAATATTTACATATATATTATATTACATCCCGTAGTCGAAGCGGGAGGAGAATGGATGCTAAGATTGTCCCGCAAGTCTTCAAAAAGGATTAAGGGAAGACCTATAGTGAAGATATATGCAATTTATTGGTGGCGAGAAAGGACATAGAAAACACGAACTTGTCCACGAGCAACTTTTTCACGAATAAAGTGGATGTCTATCTCAATATGTTTAGTGCATTGGTGCTGAAAAGGATTACCAGAGAGACAGACAACATTAACATTATCACAATAGACTAATGTGGCTTTCTGAATAGGAAAATAAAGCTCAAGAAGAAGATTTCTTTAACCAACAACGTAACATTCAGAAACCACAGTGGCAACATTACGATATTCAGCTTTAGCACTAGATCGAGATAATGTGGCTTGTCGTTTAGAAGACAAGGTGAGCAAATTATCACCAAGGAAGACACAGTAGCCATACATTGAATGTCGAGTATTCGGACAATCACCCCAGTCAACATCATTACATATAGGAGATAAAGGTGGAGGTGGAGGTGGAGGTAGAGGATGGGTATAAATGAAGGCCATGTGTAAGGTGCCCTTAATATAACACACAATGCGCTTGAGAGCATGCATATGTAATACTATTGGATTGTGCAGGAAGAAACATATTTTTTGAACAACATAGGAGATGTCGGGCCTGGTGATTCTAAGATATTGCAAGGCACTGGCTAAATTGCGATAAGAGATGGATCAACATATGGAGTACTGGAGCTGGCGCTCAACTTCGATCTTGTACCAACCGGAGTAGAAGAAGATTATAAGATGACATGCTAGCACGCTCTATGATCTCCTCAACATATTTCCTTTGTGAAAGAAATAAGCCATGTGTATGACGCGTCACAACTCACAACAATGCCCAGAAAATAAAAAAATGGACCCAAGTCTTTTATAGCAAATTCAGGACTGAGATGAGTCATGATATGTTTATGAAGAAGATCAGAAGAAGTCGTCAAGATGATATCATCCACATATAAGAGATTGTATGCTATATGTCAGTACTTTGCGGTAGATAAACATTGAATTGTCAAAGGTGTTGTGACAAAAATTAATAGACGACACATAGTCAGCGAAGCGCTTGTACCAAGCTCTAGAAGCTTGCTCTGATAACATGAAAAATAATCATCCTTGATTCTTTCATTAATTTTCCAAATATTTTATACAACTTACAATGCTATAATTAAGGAAACTAGATATATATACATCTATCTAATACAAAAGATATTAGAAAAATAGAAAAATTTACATATATTATATTATTTCCAAACAAACTCAACTATCAATCAAGAAAATTTTCTTCAAGTTCGCCTAAGAGTGTCATTTGTGGAATTTATTGCCAGTTCCGATCCCGAATAAAGAAGAATGGTTGCAGTAGGTTTGTGGCCGCTAGCACTAAAAATTAGCCAGATATTATGACATTTGTGGGGACTAAGGCTTCGTTGTTGTACTCTTTTTCATTCATAAATTTCGAGGAACGTGGGAAAAAATAAGAACAACTTTGCTTTCGACATAGATTCAATACAATAATTGGAAAAAAGATTTGGAGAAGACGCGTGTGCTCCTATTTTCACCTAAATTAGAATTTGTAATATAAATATCGTACTTTAGTGGAGAGGAAATTAAAGTTTCACAAATTGCAAATTTATGTTCCTAACTAGAAATAGGATTATAAAGGGAAGGGTATTAGCTTCTGAAAAAGTAGATGAGAAAATGACAAAGTCAAAGGGAAATTGAAGGATAATAATTTGTCAACACTGGAAAGTTTATTTTGTCTGACTATAGCAATTTAGTCTTATTGAGAAAATAGAGTATGCATATTAGCTCTTTTTAGAGTACTTGATTAAGTAATTGTACTAGAAAAAACTTGAACCATACAACCTAAGCAAGTTAAAACTAGACGAATCTTCTAGGAAGGACCCTCTGGCCTCTAGAGACCGAATGCACAAACAATCATGCTTAGAATAAGCAAAACAAAAAATTCTAACTAAAAGAAGTATTAGAACCACCTTATTCATTTGACTCGCTTCTTTTTATAGGAATGGAGTCACTTTAATTTTGTTAAAATACTATATATTTATCCTCCTTAGAAACCGGCTTGTATTCTCTTTAGAGTTTTATCAGGTTTATCATTCCAAAAAGAGTCATTCCTGACCTCCAAATATTGTAGATCACAATAGCAATGGATTTTAGGTCTATTTAGACAAAGATTCTTTTTATTAAGTCTTTTCCTGCAAAAAGATCTATTTTTTTCGGGTCTTATTATAAATTTTCCTTTGAATAATAAACTTGAGACTTTGAATTAAGTATAAAACATGTTGATTTTACATAAGATAATTAATTACTTTTCATGTTGATTTCTGTTAAGGAATTGTTTCAAAGAATAACATACTTGCATTAGTTATGAGATTTCAAGTATGATTAGATTAAAGGTTTCACTAATCAGTGTGTTAAGTGGTTTTGAACTATAAAGCTAAACACTTTTTAGTAATAAGTTTAATACTCAGCAATCAGCATAGACAATGAATTACTTTTTTGCCCATATAATTGTCATATTTGTTCGTCCTACTTTGACTTTATGGTTAAACTTTGAAAACTTTGACCCATAATATATTCTAAAGTAAAATTAGTAAGTCTTGTGTAAATTGCCTTAAAATAAAGTTATAGTAGTACCTCACTTTTTACTTAATTAAATAGGGTAACTTTTTCCGGTAAAAAAAAATAGGGTAACTTTTTCACCTTAAAGCTTAGTGTAAGAGCGCCTTACAATAAAGTTATAGGAGAAGCATACCTTTTAGGAAAAAAGATTAACCCTGTTTTATATTAACTTTGTAAGACAATCTTATTTGAAATTTTGTAAAATAAACTAATTTATATTATAAATTAATGTTGATCAATTTGTATGAACTTTATGAGTAACTCTTTCGTAATTTATATTAATGTATAGTAAGAGAAAATTGTGGTTAAATTTCGCAATTGGAGACAGTGAAATTTTAAAAAGAACAGAGAGAATAATATTATTTAAATTCTTAAAAAAAATACCATTATACAGTAATGTCCCTTGCTCTAAACATCTACACATTCTTCCTCTTTCAAATTGCCTAAATAATAATACTTCTTTTTATTCATCGTGTTTGCTTTTCACGTTTACCAGTAATGCACATTTTAGATCATCTTTGATCGCTTATTAGTAAAAAATATAAAATTTTGATATTCTTAATGTATTCATTGCGAAGAATCGAATAAGACCTCACATGATTATGTTTTCTCTTATATACTAAAAATAGTTTAGAAGAATCTTTCAACTTTTGGATAGTGTTAAGATTCTAAATAGGAATAACAAAATTAAACAGGGGGAGTACTAAACATCTTTTCGGTACTTAAATATCCCTATCATACTTTTTTTTTGAAGGGAAAATAGTAGTGCATTAATTAATCAATAGACAATACGTCCATGAGTACATAAGGTGACACAATACTAGGACAATGATTTACCCAGTATTGCTCATAACCAAACGACACTACTTTCGCAAGAGTTGCTCTAGAGAGGCGATAGATGAGAACTTGAGCTCAGACTCGATAATTATCTCCTTCAAACCTTGCTTTTTTGCCCAACACATATATGGCCTTCGCTTCAGCAATGTCTGGTGGCCACCAAGCCCGAATTCTCCTCACAATGCAACCGAAAATAGCACCTTCCCCTCCTTGTCCCGCGCTACAGCACTCAACCCCACCATGCCTTCCTCACTCAACGATGCATCCGTGTTAATCTTGACAAAACCATCAGGCGAAGCGCACCATTTGTACTGTTTGGGTTGGGGATAATCTGCCTTCTAGAGCCAGCATAAATTCTTTGAGTGTACAAGTTGTATTCTTCACATTGGCGGTAAACCCTTTGGGCTAGAACTTCAAGCGGTACACTCTTGTTCTCAAACACAAATTTGTTGCGATCAAACCAGATGTTCCAATAAGCAAGAAAACAACCTCGTTGCACCATCTTTGAATCCATCTTACACCACTTCGCCATCAGTTCAAGAAAGCCCACTCCATCATGGCCCTCAACCATCTCGTCACACCCGCACTCCTTCCACAAAGACCGTATCCTGTCACACCCCAATATCACATGAAAAATGGTCACATCTTTATCAGGGCACCACGGGCACGGAGCAGCATCAATAAGATGTCGAGCCTTGAGGGTTGCTCGAACCGGTAAGGAGTTGGTACGAACTCTCCACATGAAATGGCGAGCCTTAGGGGAAATTTCCAGCTTCCATAAGTCCACCCAAGCACCATGAAAATCATCGAGATTCCCTCCCTTTAACATGTATGCGGTTTTCACCGTATAACATCCATCTTGTGAATAGGCCCAAATGAAATCATCACCTCCACGAGAACTAAGAAAGGATACACTTTATGTCTCTTTCATTGAAATGTTGTTCAAGTAAATCAATTCTCCACTCCATCGTCTAGTAATTAATCAAATCCCCCACAACACTTAGCCCTTCAATCTCTTCACTTTCTATGAACCTCCCCCTCTCATCTCCCACCCAAGGATCTCTCCAAATATCGATATTTTTCCCATTACCCACTCTACACATAATCCCTTCTTTCACCAAACTTTTAGCACTCCAAATACTTCTCCAAGAGTAGCTATTTGAGTGTCCTATCATACTTTTTAATTCACCTAAAATAAGATCTTTTAGATTTTGTCATTGTAATAAGGGTTTTTTTGTCACAAAGGACCTAATAAAATACAAGTTTTGTAGGAAAGGACCTAATAAAAAAAATTTGTCTAAAAGGACCTATTAAAATACTTTCGATTGTTAATAGGAACCAGTTTATGAATTTCAGGCCAAACATACCATAATTCGGCGTTGACTTTTTGCAATTGCAATTTCAGGCCAAACTACATTTGACATGAATTTTATTGCTTGAACATGATTTTGCAGACATTTTCCTTCAATTTCTGAAAAAAAAATTAGAGTTTTTTGGTCTGAAATTCATAAACTGGTTCCTATTAACAATCGGAAGTATTTTAATAGGTCATTTTAGACAAAAAAAAAATTATTAGGTCCTTCCCTACAAAACTTGTATTTTATTAGGTCCTTCCTGACAAAAAACCCTAAACTATACAGATAAATTTCTTTTATACTCGGATTGAAAATTTTTAGAACTTTTCTCTTATTTGAATTAAGTAAATCTATGAGTAAAGAAAAGGCTATAGTAGTAGACAATCGTCTTTGGACATATGAATTAAGAAATCAGTAATTAAATTTCCTTTATACTCACATTGAGAATTGTTGGAACTTTTCTCTTTATTGAATTAAGTGGATATATGAGTAAAGAAAAAGGTGATATAACTGATATTAGTAGACAATAATATTTTGGGCAATTGAAGAATGGTTCTTTTTTAAGTTTTAAAATAATTTTCATAGGACTTAATACTTCCTTCAAATGCAACACCATTACTTTTGCAATATTCACAGTTCACACACCTCATTTTGACCGTATTTTTTTTACTAATATATAATCTAAAAATGATCATATAAAATGTTATTGGATCTGTTTCAATGAATATTTTCATAATATCAACTTTTTATAACTTTTACAAATACATAATTAGAGATATTAATGGTCAAAGTTATGTGTTATCAAGGGTGAAAGTCAAACTGTTGCACTTAATTAGAAACGGAGGTTAGTATTTCCGTGATCAATTGAAAGGAAAAATTATGAATTTGAAGAAAGTATTTCAATATTTCTTTATTGAGATCCATCAGCATCATACCTGATGCACTGGAATGCTAACATATATATCAAACACTACAAAGATATTTCTTTTATAATTAGGCTGTAAATTGATATACTAATACATTTACTGTGCATGGAATAATCATGCATCACAGATGAATTTTACTCAAATCTTTACTAACAACAATAAGGTAATGACGACCAGCATTTCTTGACTAATAACAATAAGGTAATGACCAACATTTGTAGATAGCTTATTCATATTTGTTATAATAAATCCTATATGGAACTTTGCCTTCTCCCATATATCTAGATTAAGATAAATTAATCATATTGGGATGTAAAATATATATATGTAATAATATGTCTCAAGCATATCCCTTCAAGTCCAAACACCAGCAGTAATAATCAGCTCTGGAGATCTTCAAGAGTTCCTCTGAAGTCATTCTTTGCAGGTCAGCTTCCCTCCATTGAGCGAAGCTACCGCGATTTTGTGGGTCACTTGGTAGTGGATAGTCTTCTGCTCTATGATTTTGAGACCTCATTCTCATGTAAAGTTTCATGGTTGAAACACAGTCTTCATAAGGGTCTTGGATTCCAGTCTGAATCTCATAACTGTAACATAAAATTATCACCAAAGTTGTTACACTGCATGCTGGACGAATTGATAAAGGAATAATCATATACTAAAACTAGTTAAGGTACTTACCCTAAGTATGCTTGTGTTAGGTATTTAAGTGAGTTGCTGAGCTTGCTTGTTTTCATCAAAGGAGGATATTTTGCCGTATCCCTGTAAACAATATCAGTTAGTATCTTTGTATTAAAGCACTAGTACAGGGAAAAAAAAACTAGATAGTTCAGTGAATATTTTATTTCCAGTTTTTGGTTTTAAGATTTTTTAAAGTCATACGAATTATGTTGCATTATCAACTTAGAATTAATCATACTTATAGTGAACATGTTTATTATAAAAACTCGCAACAAAATATTAGAAACTACTTTTTTTATTTGTTTCACTTGTTAATTTTTTTACAAATAAGAGAAATGTGAAAACAGAAAACGATAATGGACCGCCAGAATTGTAAGTATATTTTTGGGCATCGGCCATTGAAGGAATGAAACAGTCCACACAAACCTGATCATTATTGTAGGATATTCCATTCCAAGGCACTCAAGGTCATGATCTAGTCCATGCCCTACAAGAATCCTAGCTTTTCCTCCTCTTGACCGAATTTTCCACACGGGTTCTCCATTGCAAAGGTAATCTTGAATTTTCCTTTGAACTTGCTTCAATGGCATTGCATCTCTCAAATATTCTGGCCTAATTCCTGTTGTTTCATACCTACACAATAGTATATCATAGAATAAACAACACGTACGAGTAATTAGCATATATATGATCATATCTTAATGAAATATGAAAGTATAAAACATCAAAGCAATAGTTTTATTTACCTGTAGTTAGTGACAGGAAATTGAGGCTTCACATAAGTATGGAAAATGATGTTATCATATTCATCAGTTAGGCAAACCCTAGCGCAGATATCCAGTGATCCATCACTTCCACCGCCTACCATTTTACAAGCAAGTGCAACTGCTTTTGGAGTTCCTCCCCTACCATTATCCATCCTCAACTCATCTTGTATTCCTAAGCTTGTCATCCGCGAAACTAAGGCCTGCACGAAAGTGTGGACAATAATGTTACTCCTACATACATATATACATGATATGGACTTTGAACATTGTTTTATACTCTCTATTTCTAGTTATCTTAAGGTCTTGATCAAACATACATTCGGGCGAGAATGTTGGCATGTTCCTCGGTGCATTCTTAGGGTGTTAGGGCTATCAAAGATGTTTAGGCATATGTTGCATCCTCGGGTACTGAAAACCTTTGCGCATTCCACCTTTGGCAATGGTCCTGCAAAAACATAGTATTTAAACTTTTACATCAATTAATTTACGTTATCATAGTGTTTTACTAAAAAAAGTTAACGACAACAAGAAAGTCTCTGCTGAGGACCAACACCTCTCACAGATCAACCAGTCCAGTTTAGTAGGTCAATCCTTTTGGATATAAAAGAGTAAGGATAAGGGAATCTCTAGCCCAAAGAGCCCCTTAGTGGTTTCCACAATATGAAACAAGCATCTTGCTTTTGCATAATAGGATGTAGTTATTATGATTTATGCATACAAGCTAAGGTAATTAGCATGTCCCAAGGTTGTCTATTAGCTTTTGTTTGGTTGCACGGAAAGCATTTTCAATAAAAACTATTTTTCCATGCAAAACGGTGTAAATTAGTTTATTTTTATTTAGATCCTTACATAATAAGTAAACATATAATGCTCGTATTTCGCTTAATTTTCTCTTATCCAAGTAGTAATCAATATAGGGATAATTGCAGATTTGCATATGTGGAACGTACCGATGAGATGTTCCCTGAGTGATTCAAAGGATATGCAGTGCTTCTTGCATACACCACACGTTGGTTCATGAACCGAGTGGAAAGAGGTCCGCATGTGATCCACCAGATGCTCCATTTTGTTGAATTGTCTGTAGCACGCAGCACACTTGTTCCTGATCATGCTAAATTATCAAAGTTAGATAATCTATTATATATTGTCGGGCTAATTTCAACGTATATATACAAAAATATCCAACTTTTTATAATATATATAAAATAAAGTTCACTTGAGAACGCTTCTTATATAAGAAGAATGTAATGTAAATATATGATATATTGTATACTTTGATATAATACTACAATAACACAACATGTAAATATGATAATACTTTGATAAATAATGCATAGTATTGTGCTAATTAATGTGTATGAAAGAGTGAGGTGCGGTAGTGCATGCCTTGAAGTTTCGGATGGCTTGGCTGATGCTGATCTGTAGTCCATCATCATAGATGATTTTCAAATATTCAAAATTTCTTGAGTATTCACAATTGTTGTGAAAAGAAAACAACAATAATGTGAGAAATGAGTAATGAAGAAGAAGGGGGAAATCACTAATTTATATAAGTTGGAAGGCAGCTAAAAGGGTGGGAGAAAAGGGGTAGTCAATTGGATATGGAAATGATTCCTTAAGATTAAAGACATATATTGTGCTAGTAAACTTTTTGCAGTTTCTTTTTCTTCGTTGAGATAACTATCCTAAGCCCATTTGTCGTGATTCAAATTCAGAGGTATGGTCCCCCCCCCTTTCTCTGTACCTACAGAATATGTGCACTCGTGTGCATGTTAATTCATATGGGTCAATTGGCCAAATTGGTATAAAAAAAAGTGACCCTCAACGACAATTTGGTAAAAAAACTTGCTCTAGCGAGTAGCAATAAATTGGTAAAATAAAGCTCCAGCGACAAGTTGGTTAAAAAAATTGAGCTCAGACGACATTTAGGTAAATAAAATGATTTTTGACGATGTTTCGGTCAAGAAATTGAGGGTTGCAATAGGTTGAGTGATTTGATGTAGGCTCCAAGAAGGTACACCTGAGCTCCGTTGTCTGTACACTGGAAACCTACAAAACAAGGTTAGCCTACCCCGGGGGTGGTCCCGGGATCGCCCCTCCGACGCTCAAGTCAGTAGGTGATTGAGGTAGAGAGAGAAAGTGATCAATGTAGAGAGAGATGCTCTGGGTTTTGTAGCTTAGAATTGCTTACCTTTTGATTGGTGAGACAACCGCTATTTATAGAGGATGGGACCTCCAATAAATGAGGGTATTTTAGTCACCCAAATTGGTGGAGGATTGCTTTCCCTAGAGGTAGGGGTATTTTAGTAACTTCGCCATAGGTTGGCTGGTCCAAAAAATGGGCCCAAACAATTAGCCCCACGCCAAGTAATCGGAGTGAAAATCGCCATTTTTAGTGCGGTTGATTGGCGGAATGAAGTGTTTGCATTTTTGCCGATGTTGAGTGGGACCCACGAATTTTCATGTCGGATCGTGGTGGAGAAAATACTTTGTCGCTAGGATTAACCCAGCACGGGGGTCTCGCCCTGGTGGGGGTTAGGGGGCAACGCCCCCGAACTTTTTCAAGGTATGCGGAGCCCGAGGAGGGAGATCTCGTGAACGGCCGAGGGGCTGCTTGTGAATTCCCGAGTGGGTAGTACGGTAGTGTCCTTGTAGGTTGTCCGAGTGGCACACACGAGCTGAGGGCATAGTGCTCGCGCCGAGTGACTTACCAGGTCGAGTGACTTGCGCCGAGCGTGATCAACTGCGCCGAGTGAAGTTCTGCGAGCCGAGCGCGGCTCTGAGCGCCGAGCGCGGCTAAAGTCATGCACTAAGGCCTCCAGGTCGAGGGGCTCATTGGCAAGTCAAGCGGGTTCCCTGGCCGAGTGACTCCCCTGGCCGAGCGGGTGCCTTGGCCGAGTAGCCGACCGAGTGACTCCCCTGGCCGACCGGGTGCCCTGGCCGAGCGACTCCCCTGGTCGACCGGGTACCCTGGCCGAGCGACTCCCCTGCCGACCGAGTGCCCCGGCCGGCGACTCCCCCGGCCGACCGGTGCCCCGGGCCGAGCGATTCCCCCGGCCGACGGGGTGCCCCGGGCCGAGCGACTCCCCGGCCGACTGGGTTCCCTGGCCGAGCGATTCCCCTGGCCGACTGGGTTCCCTGGCCGAGCGACTCCCCTGGCCAACCGGGTGCCGTGGCCGAGCGACTCTCCTGGCCGAGTGACACCCCTGGCCGACCGGGTGCCCTGGCCAAGCGACTCCCCTGGCCGACCGGGTGCCTTGGCCGAGTAAGTATCGATGAAGTACTTAGCCTAAATTTGGCTAAGTATAAGAGCGGCTCGACAAAGAAGAGAGGGTCTCATATTGGTCGAGTGGATCGGACCCCACTCGAATGAGGGGCTAATGAGCCCCATGATGTCCAAGTGGGTGCAAATGAATTACTTAGCTTGAATTTGGCTAAGTATGAGAGCGACTCGTTAAAAGAGAGGGAGTCTCCTAGTGGCCGAGTGAGTCGGACACCACTCGGATGAGGGGCTAATGATCCCCATGATGTGCGAGCGGGTGCCAATGAAGTACTTAGCTTGAATTTGGCTAAGTATGAGAGCGAGTCGTCAAAGGAGAGGGGGTCTCCTAGTGCCCGAGTGGGTCGGACGCCACTCGGATGAGGGGCTAATGAGCTCCATGCTGTCCGAGCGGGTGCCAATGAAGTACTTAGCTTGAATTTTGCTAAGTATGAGAGCAACTCGTCAAGGAGAGGGAGTCTCCTAGTGGCCGAGTGGGTCGGACACCACTCGGATGAGAGGCTAATGAGCCTCATGCTGTCCGAGCGGGTGCCAATGAAGTACTTAGCTTGAATTTGGCTAAGTATGAGAGCGACTCGTCAAAGGAGATGGAGTCTCCTAGTGGCCGAGTGAGTCGAACGCCACTCGGATGAGGGGCTAATGATTCCCATGTTGTCCGAGCGGGTGCCAATGAAGCACTTTGCTTGAATTTGGCTAAGTATGAGAGCGACTCGTCAAAGGAGAGGGGGTCTCCTAGTGGCCGAGTGGGTCGGACGCCACTCGGATGAGGGGCTAATGAGCCCCATGCTGTCCGAGCGGGTGCCAATGAATTACTTAGCTTGAATTTGGCTAAGTATAGATATGACTCGGCAAAGGAGAGGGGGTCTCCTACTGGCCGAGTGGGTCGGACGCCACTCGGATGAGGGGCTAATGAGCCCCATGCTGTCAAAGTGGGTGCCATGAGTACTTAGCTTGAATTTGGCTAAGTATAGATACGACTCGGCATAGGAGAGGGGGTCTCCTACTGGCTGAGTGGGTCGGACGCCACTCGGACGAGGGGCTAATTTGCCCTATGCTGTCCGAGTGGGTGCCATGAGTACGTGGACTCCATGCTGACCGAGGGAGTAGGACGCCGCTCGGATGAGGACTGATGAGCCCCATGCTGTCCGAGTGGGTGCCATAAGTACTTAGCCATACTTGACTAAGTGTTTGAGTGGCTCGGTAGAGGAGTACGTGGACTCCATGCTGACCGAGGGAGTAGGATGCCGCTCGGATGAGGACTGATGAGCCCATGCTGTCCGAGTGGGTGCCATGAGTACTTAGCAATACTTGACTAAGTATAAAGTGGCTCGGTAGAGGAGTACATGGACTCCATGCTGACCGAGGGGTGCTAGTTGATACTTAGTCATACTTGACTAAGTATAAAAGCGACTCGGCAACGGAGAGGAGCTCCTGTTGGCCGAGTGAGTAGGAAGCCACTCGGATGAGGGGCTAATGAGCCCCAAGCTGTCCGAATGGGTGCTAGTTGATACTTGGCCATATTTGACTAGGTATAAAAGCGACTCGACAACGGAGAGGAGCTCCTGTTGGCCGAGTGAGTAGGACGCCGCTCGGATGAGGACGGATGAGCCCCATGCTGTCCGAGTGGGTGCCGTGAGCACTTAGTCATACTTGACTAAGTGTAAAGCAGCTCGGTAGAGGATTACGTAGACTCCATGCTGACCGAGGGAGTAGGACGCCGCTCGGATAATAACTGATGAGCCCCATGCTATCCGAGTGGGTGCCATAAGTACTTAGCCATACTTGACTAAGTGTTTGAGTGACGCTCCTCAAAATGCTGAGGAGGTACCAATGAATATGTTTCTCGACTCGGGGGAGTTAAGGACCTCCATGTTTCCCGAGGAGGTCTCATGACGCTACTCGGACGTCGAGTAGGTACCAGTTAACGATACTTAGCCGTTTTTGGCTAAGTTAGTAGGACGCTCCTCTTATGACTGAGGAGGTGCCAATGAATATGTTTCTCGACTCGGGGGAGTTTAGGACCTCCATGTTTCCCGAGGAGGTCTCATAACGCTACTCGGACGTCGAGTAGGTACCAGTTAACGATACTTAGTTGTTTTTGGCTAAGTTAGTAGGACGCTCCTCTTATGACTGAGGAGGTGCCAATGAATATTTTTCTCGACTCGGGGGAGTTTAGGACCTCCATGTTTCCCGAGGAGGTCTCATGACGCTACTCGGACGTCGAGTAGGTACCAGATAACGATACTTAGCCGTTTTTGGCTAAGTTAGTAGGACGCTCCAATGAATATGTTTCTCGACTCGGGGGAGTTTAGGACCTCCATGTTTCCCGAGGAGGTCTCATGACGCTACTCGGACGTCGAGTAGGTACCAGTTAACTATACTTAGCCGTTTTTGGCTAAGTTAGTAGGACGCTCCTCTTGTGACTGAGGAGGTGCCAATGAATATGTTTCTCGACTCGGGGGAGTTTAGGACCTCCATGTTTCCCGAGGAGGTCTCATGACGCTACTTGGATATCGAGTAGGTACCAGTTAACGGTACTTAGCCGTTTTTGGCTAAGTTAGTAGGGCGCTCCTCTTATGACTGAGGAGGTGCCGATGGAGAAATTTTCGACTTCTGAGGCTTATTAGCCTCATCCTTCCTCCTTTGAGCGTATTTATTTGTCCAGCTGAGGGGTGCCAAGTTATTAGCCCCACACTGGATGAACGGATAGGGTAGCATCATTCCTTCCCGAGGTGGTCGTTCGGCGGAAATCGAGAGAGACCCATGTTCTGGGGTACCCTGCCAGTCCCGAAAGGGGGCTCGGAATTATGCGTCGCATTAAATTAGGTGCCCTGATGTGCAGTGCATTTACTTTGTCCCAGTTCGCTCTTTAGACCAGAGAGGGTCGTGCTTGGATGGAGGTAGCTCGCACACGCCAAGTTGATGGATGTACCGTGGATGAGTAGGTGCCTCTGATGAGTAGGCACCTATGGTCGAGTACATTCCTTGGCCAAGTGGGCATCCAAGGATGAGTGGGTACCTTGAATGAGTATGTACCGTTGATGAGTAGATGTCTTTAATGAGTAGGCACCTATGGTCGAGTACATTCCTTGGCCATGTGGGCATCCAAGGATGAGTGGGTACCTTGAATGAGTAGGTACCGTTGATGAGTAGGTGCCTTTAATGAGTAGGCACCTATGGCCGAGCACATTTCCTTGGCCGAGTGGGCGCCAAGGATGAGTGGGTACCTTGAATGAGTAGGTACCGTTGATGAGTAGGTGCCTTTAATGAGTAAGCACCTATGGCCGAGCACATTTTCTTGGCCGAGTTGGCGCCAAGGATGAGTGGGTACCTTGAATGAGTAGGTACCGTTGATGAGTAGGTGCCTTTCATGAGTAGGCACCTATGGCTGAGTATATGCCTTGGCCAAGTGGGTAACTTGAATGAGTAGGTACCGTTGATGAGTAGGTGCCTTTAATGAGTAGGCACCTATGGCCGAGTACATTTCCTTGGCCAAGTGGGCATCTAAGGATGAGTGGGTACCTTGAATGAGTAGGTACCGTTGATGAGTAGGTTCCTTTCATGAGTAGGCACCTATGGCTGAGTATATGCCTTGGCCAAGTGGGTACCTTGAATGAGTAGGTACCGTTGATGAGTAGGTGTGGCTGAGCCGGACCGTAAACTTGAGAGTGCCATTGTTTATTCTGGAGGGGTTTTGCAGTTCCGAGTCACCATACCCCTCTTCTCGGTTGGGTACTCATGAGTCGTGCTCTTCGAGAAAAATTCTTTCGATTGATGACATGTCTCTGAGGAGCCTTAAAGAGGCGTGAGTAGCTTGCTTCTCCCTGGCTGATTTTCCCCTTGAAAGCTGATGTGGTTCTTCCCTCTGTTTAGGTCCCAGCCGGTTAGGCTTAGCATCTAGGGAGGGACGAATGATCTCTTCGTGACGAGAGTGGTAACTATATCCATCCGACTTTGCTGGAGAGTTTGTTGAATTTAAGCTGCAATCAAGATGACGTCTCTTGCAGTTATGGGTGGAGGGTCAGCTGCTTATATCTGACCCGAGGCCGCGGGATGACCGACTTCTTGATGCCAATGGATTCCCTGGCCCATTGGGGTGGAATCATCATCATTGGGATTGGGGGATAGCACCGTAGGTGCATGATGGGATGCTTGAGCTCTCCCGGAATGGTTGGCTTGGGAGCGTGTCTTCTTGGTTGGGGCCATTGCTGAGTGGCAATGAGGTGATTCTTACTGAGTGGTGGCGAAGCGACTTTGTTTGTAACTTCCCTACAGACGGCGCCAAACTGTTTCTGTCAAGAAATTGAGGGTTGCAATAGGTTGAGTGATTTGATGTGGGCCCCAAGAAGGTACACCTGAGCTCCGTTGTCCGTACGCCGGAAACCTACAAAACAAGGTTAGCCTACCCCGGGGGTGGTCCCGGGATCGCCCCTCCGACGCTCAAGTCAGTAGGTGATTAAGGTAGAGAGAGAAAGTGATCAATGTAGAGAGAGATGCTCTGGGTTTTGTAGCTTAGAATTGCTTACCTTTTGATTGGTGAGACAACCGCTATTTATAGAGGATGGGACCTCCAATAAATAAGGGTATTTTAGTCAGCTCCAGCTGGTGGAGGATTGCCTTCCCTAAAGGTAGGGGTATTCTAGTAACTTCGCCATAGGTGGGCTGGTCCAAGAAATGGGCCCAAACAGACGACAATTTGGTAAATAAAATGGATTCCAATCGACATTTAGCTCAAATTTTTTAAAATTTTTCAGCTTGATCAACATTAAATGCGTGCATTTACATGCCTTTGATATAGATTTTTTGTGTTTTTATCTAATTAACTTCTCTTGTCACTACATACTATTTACCCAATTTGACATAAAACTAGTGAGTGTCCCGGATGATACCATGGGTTGTTATTTTTCGTAATTTTTTGTCTAGTGAGGAAAAAATTTACCTAATGACATGATAAGTAATTGCATGAAATTTTGAAAAATAAACCCTTAAAAGTTTGGGGATGAAAGCAATAGTACAATAGCTTAACTTTCTACAATTAATTGGAGTAAGAGTTTATGTCTATAATAGTCTCTTGTTATTATCATAAAAAGGTAAGGTATCTAACTACTTGTGTAAATCTTTTAATGAGATATAATTATAATACTTTATGATTTTTTAGTTTGAAATACTAAACAATGGTGTTATGTTGGATTCATGGTTAAACTTTCACTTTCCATTTCAAAGGTCACGTGTTCGGTACCTTGTAACTACACAACATTATTTTTTTAATTGAGGGTTTGACTTGAAAATAAAGCATTTACATTAGAGCCTTAATTAGAAGAGAGTGCCACATGGCACACAAACTTTCTTAGGAACACCTTTTAATATATTAGTATAGATCTTGTAAATTGCACGTTTTGATCAAACTCGGAAAATTATAGAAAGAATTGGCCTAAATGTTGCCGGAGCTCAATTTTTTTTACCAATTTGTTGTTAGAGCAAGTTTTTTTTACCAAATTGTCATTGAGGGTCACTTTTTTTTTACCAATTTGGTCAATTGGCCAATTCATATGTGATGGGAAAACACTCACGGTTTGTTTGGTTGACAGTATTAGATTGCAGTAACGATAATATAATCATATGCAATTTGTAATAATAAACTCAATTGCTATTTGGGGTCCTGTTTTTTCCTACTAACGCCCTAAATAAACCTCCATGTATTTATACTCACTAAACTCCTTCCCTCCTCACCTCTTCCATCTCCCACTCTCAAACTACCTCATGCACTCTCACTCTCTCTCATCACCTTCACTTTTGCCACCATTATAGGAGCTTCACATATTCCAGCAACATCTCGCGACATCAACATATCCGGCGTCATCTACCGCAACTTTTCCCATAAAGTTTTCCGTCACCTTGTCATCGGTACCTCAAGTTTTCCGACCACCCCATCATATCGCCTGAAAAGCTTAGTGTAATTAAAAAGAATTTGCGAATAATACCTCGGACTAGAATGACTTGAAATTGCCTAAAAAACACCCAAGTGTCTATCATAGGCGCCCAATCACATAAACATGCGTCTATGGTAGGCACCCAACCACGGGTTCAGGCGCTCACCACAAGTATGGGTGCATATCATGGGCGCCCAACCACAGGTACATGCGTCTACCATAGGTGCCTATACATAAGCACTTGTTTCTGTGGTTGGGCGCCTATGGTAGATGCCTGGATGTTTTTTCGGCAATTTCAAGTCAGTGTCCGACAAGTCTTACTTACTTAGTTTGATATGTTCTAATTAACCTAAACACAATCGACTGAAATAGGGACCAAAACAGTCGTTATGCTAAATCTTATGTATCATAAGTTGGTCGAAGGCTGCCGAAGCGCTGAATTCAAGACATATCATGAGTGTTATTTGAAAAAAAATTAATTACATTAGCATTTTCCGCCGATATGACAACGTGATTGGAAAACTTGAAGTCGTTAGAAAATGTGAGCTTACCGGAAAAATTTAAGATCTTGTGATCCTTCAATGGAAGAAATTGTAGAAGAGGAAAGGGATGAAAGAGAGAGTAAGAAATTATAAGAAATGAAAGAGGTGATATGGAATGGAGGGAGAATGGTAGGGGAATAGTAGGGGAATGAAGGAGGGTATGGGAGAATGGAGGGGAAAGAGAAGGAAAGATCCTCGTATTTTTATACTAAAATATAGGGCGTTAATAAGAAAAAACAGGGCAGCGTTTAGTAAAACCCATAATAAATAATCCTCAACTTATTCATAGATATTGATATAATATTTTATATACAAAGTTATATATATGAAGTTAAGACTATTTAGCATCATTTATTCCATCGATCAACGAGTTGTTAGAGCTCCAAGGAAGAACATAATAGTAAGATAATTTTCGGTTGTTCAGTAAAAAAAGAGTTAGAAAGAAAAGAAAAAATTATGATGGACGGGATATATGGTTGAGAGAAAAGAAACATGAGGACAAAAGATCTAGAGGAATATATGCCATTCTTTCTTTTCTAAATTTTTTCATTCTCGGGAAAACTATTTTCTATCCATATAAAAACTATTTTCCACTCTTTATAAGCCAAACAATAAAGAAAAATGTTCTCCTATCCAACCAAACACTCTCATAACGATAATTAAATTTCATTTTTACTATGTGTCGGTACACCATTTGTGCTGGAGAATATAATTGTGATTATATGACTGATAAAATGTGATATTACTATTGGCCTTTTACAAATGTTGAGGCACATCTGGTCCCCCTCTCCCTCTGTATTGTACCTCCAGAATATATGTGCATTGTACGCATGTCCGTGTGATCGAAAATGTTGTTGGAAATAATCAGTATGATTGATGTACTCATGAAGAACAAATATAAACCATATTGATACACAATATAGAGAAGAAACTTATCTGCAGATAATAATCAACTGAACTTGATGTAATTCCACAAGAACAACGTTGCGCCGTGGTATGGAGGCCACTGCCTTAGAAACGAATTTCGCCATCTCCGGTGCGGATTCCTGATGACGTTCGTCCCCCAAGGTTCACACAACGATCCCCGACTCCGTGCACCCGGATCAAGGATTGGAGTTTCTCAAGAACTGCTCAAATCTCAGAGACAATAGGTAGGCTTTGTGTTTTAGGGTTCAAGAGAGTATCATACCCTCCAACTCGGTTTTTCAGAATGAAGTATTTATATAAAATATAAAAACTAAGCAACGCCAAACGCGGAAACCAAAAACCGCAGAAAAAGAAGTTCGCCCGGGCGGGTCGGGCGGAGACCGCCCGGTCGGGCCCGCAAGGAAGAAATAGGGCGAAGGAGAAAAGCTTGTCTCGCCCGGGAGGGCGGACCATCGCCCGGTCGGGCGGGACGGACCAAGCTGCAGACTCGTCTTGCCCGGTCGGGTCGGGCGAACCCTCGCCCGGTCGGGCGCGACGAGCCAGATCCGAAAAACTTCGCGTTCAATTGGATGTTATCCAACAATCCCCCACAAACGCGAAGTTATGAAAACAAGAAATGAGCAGTAAAAGGAAGGTTTGATACTTATAAACTAGTGTCCAAGGATTGAACTAGCATGTTAGTGAGATGGGGTGTCCTTTCACCTACAAGTGTCCACTGGATTGAACTTGCAGGAGAGAGAAGGGACCCGATAACACATATCTTACCCTCAGAGCTTGAGAAACTCCGCGTTATCCATGAATTGCCTCTTGAACAACATACAACACTGTTGATCATACAATTCATAATCCTGTTAAGACAAGTCACATGTCTTTCAAATGATTGTGAACATACACACAGTTCAACAATCCTGACCATCACCCTGGGATTCCAGTGAGCGCTCTAGAATGCCTACAAGTACGACATTCGACAGAAGGAGGCCATCCCTTCACACTCAAATTTGATGTTCTATTACGTTCAAATAAAATTTAAATCAGCCACAAAGGTCATAGAAACATCAAGTCCATTACGTTCAATTAAATGAATCAGCCATAGAGGCCATGGACTCCAACACAACCTCTACTGGTTGCCGTCGAGTACCATCAGCTCCACTTGTCAAACCACCATAAAGGCTATGAACTCTCACAATCCATTAGGTTTGAACAAAGTGGACCATCCCTTTTACAGGACTATGATACCGACCATGAGAGATCATGCACAAGGCATCACAACGGTGTAACCATCAAGTCCATTCCAAGGACCACCCAAGCCTGCTGGGATATGGAAACATTAAGAGCGGTCAAGCTCAACCTCACATACAGTATCTCATTGTATGCCACATACAACATCACATTGTATGCCACGATGTGTCTATAAGTCCCGTCTTAGAACTATAGACACATTAAGGACAATCACTGTCCACCCTGATATCTATGAATCTACCAAGTTCAATTGCCAGTTGAACCACCCAAAGGTTATAGATTCATCAATCCATCAAGCTCAAACAAATTAAGCCACCACAAAGGTAATGGATTGTCCTGTCACTATACCATCAAGCTCACTATTCAAACCACCAAGTCTGGTAATGGATCCTCACACATCCATTAAGTTTGAACTAGCTGAGCCACCAACTGGTTATGGTTATGTGACCTCACGTGAGCATGGCAAATCCCAACACGGGACCTCAAAAGCATCCATCAGGTCCTCTCAGTGAATACAACACTAATCTGTGCATGCTCTTGTCCATATGTGCCTCCATTGCCTTCACATGACAATGTACGTAAGCATCTAAAATATCACAATGTAAATGAGTGAGTATTTCATTACCCCCACAATTGGCAACTTGCCAAGGATTTCCTCATCAGTCGACTTCTTGACTCAGTCAGTTCAACTCAATGAACTTATTCTTATGGTTGACTATGCAACACATCTTACTTTGCATCTCCTCAACATGGTAACCAGTCAAGAACAATATGCCAACATATACACTTATAAACATATAAGCATAATCATTTAGAAAATCACTTTCTAGAGACATTTCATAAACATGAATACAGAACATAATAGTTCATGCTAACTATTCAACCTTCTAGTTGAACCTGTTACAAACCATGTTCCCTTGACAAGATTGAGATAAAAGGTGCCTTTGCCAATACATTGGCATTACATCCATGAACCACATGAATTACCTCATCCCCAATTTCCATCTTGGCTCAAGAATCAAAACCTTCAGTTTCATAAAGACATCAAGAGTGTGAACATCAAAGACATAAGATCAATCATAGACACATGATCACCAAACAATGTCAAATTGATCAATATCACTCAAACAAATACCATCTTGAAAACCCAAGATACAAAACTTAGTTCATCACACGGAACTAACTATACAAGTGGTATAAACCATAAACCACCTACCGACCACTCAAGTCTTCTCACCAAGGAATTCTTACAGGTCAACTTCAAATCCCGGAAGATCTAATGACTCTTCCTTCTCTAAGATGCCATTCAAGTATGCACTTTACGAATCAAATTGATACGCAATCAAATAACACGATCCCAATGCAAACACGGCCACTGGCCTAGGCAAGCTTAGCCACAGGTGAGATAACTACATAGGTCAATATCAAAACATTAATGAACCTCAGAACCATGTACCTTGCCTATAGCTTTCCAAGATTACAACTTCAAAGTCTATTGAAGGTCAACACACAACCAAAGTATCAACTATGGTCCGGCAAAGACATACACAAAGATTATGACAGGTCACTAATGAGTCATGTTAAAGCTTGCTTTTCTTTAAGCACTAGTCCCAATCAGAAGTCATAAAATCCCCTTGTGAATTGATTATCACTTCCAGAGACTAACCCCTAGACTGCACATAGTTGATCAACAATGTCAACTTTTCTAACCACGGAGGTTACAAGTAAGACTGGACTTTGTCAACTTAGAGAATTAACCTTTAGCTACTCCTTTGCTGAACTACACATCAACAATACTAGGAGAGACACCAATTAGAATCAGGCAGCAAACACATAAACATGATTACTGAACAATCATGTCAATGACTAATAAATCATCAATGATATCATGAGATTCACCCAACAGAGCTTATTCAAGAAGAAATAAACACATCATCAAATTCAGCACAAGAACAGCCACAGAGAACTAAATCCTCACACCAACTGTGTGAAGGAAGGATAGAAATCCGACCATAGCTAGAAAACCTATCAATAAGAACATGGAGAATAACAAACAGCTCATCAGCTTATCTTACATAGGCCATAACTTGCAGAAAATGACGATAACCCCCACATGAGAGATGATACCCGAAGATGATCTGAATACTCATAACCCTCTTAAAAAAAAACCTCATGATCCTTCATCCTTGAATGATTCCACTCACTTGGCATACAACCACCATTAACCTCAAAATTCTGCTTATTTACAAGGAGTCCCAAATGGTCTCACCCAGACCCTTACCAAAAGGATGGGAATGCTAGCCTCTGATCAATCAACACATGAAACATGATAACATTCACCAATCATTACTCCAATTTTACCAAAGGAGCTAAGTCCTCAAGAATTAACTCAAATACTTCAATAACCCTAATAGACACAACTATTGGGTTACTCCAAGACACGACTTAGCACTAGAGTTGCAACTAATAAGCCCAAAGGTCAATCAACCAATCCAAAAGTCCATATGACTAAACATGGTCAACAATTTTAAACTCTACAAGGGTATTAAAAAGCAACTATAAACAGCTAAATGTACAACATGTATACAACACATACAATGCAACAAGCAGATGTATATAATTCATGGCTCAAGGAAACAAACAAGAGTTCCCAACTATATTAAATCCCATGGAAGTTCCCTTCCTCCCCTCACTCACCACAGTGAGGCTCACTGACTAACTAGCCAGTCCCATACATTGATTTATTCCTCAAAAGGCACAACAATTGCCAAAACGCAGGTATAAATTAAATATCAAGCAATGCGCCACATAAAATGAATTGTGCATATAAGATGAACTTGGGACATTAGCCATAAAAAGGATTTGGAACTTCCCTTTAGCCAAGCTGGCCTGCTGAAGGTGCTATGAATTCCACATAGTCGCCACTCCTCCAACTCCCGTTTGCTTTCTTGAGTGTCTCAACTTCTAACTCAGTCCCCCCACAAGACTAACATTTCACCAAAAGTAAATATTATATAAAGCAAGGGAGCACACTAAATAATTTAAAAGAAGTTAGAAGTCTGACAATAAATAAATTAGGGAGGACACTTCCCTGAACGTGACGAAATTACTTAAGCAACCTACTCGTGCTCCATCACTTCCAACTAACCCACATATTATACTCCAGATAACATGAATAACTATTTAGTCCGTGGTTCAAGTGCATGGGAAAACCCAATTAAATTATGCTCCCCCAAGGACATTAACTCCTTAATGATGAACATTGACAGATGTAGTTGGAATTATAGTCCCACCATAAGATAAAGCACATGAGGACAAATAATACCCCTTTGATTTCTTGATATCCAAGAGAAATTTGAGAGAAACTACTGCAGCAAAATTTCGTATCACAATATCACGGCAATTTTAATTTGCCTCCAAAATTAGCTATTGCGAGTTCCGTCGAGATTTCTAGAACAACAACATGAAATTCACTCTTCAAGTTTTCGATGTACGTCGATACACAAGAAATAATTTTTCTAACCAAACCTTAACAAATTACCAATACTCAAGGATTTCTTTCCAAGGTAGATAATTGAAATAGGTTAGAATAAATTATACATCAACATGAATACAACAATCAGAATAAATTCGTTTCTAAATTGTTGGAAATAATCAGTATGATTGATGTACTCATGAAGAACAAATATAAACCATATTGATACACAATATAGAGAAGAAACTTATCTGCAGATAATAATCAACTGAACTTGATGTAATTCCACAAGAACAACGTTGCGCCGTGGTATGGAGGCCACTGCCTTAGAAACGAATTTCGCCATCTCCGGTGCGGATTCCTGATGACGTTCGTCCCCCAAGGTTCACACAACGATCCCCGACTCCGTGCACCCGGATCAAGGATTGGAGTTTCTCAAGAACTGCTCAAATCTCAGAGACAATAGGTAGGCTTTGTGTTTTAGGGTTCAAGAGAGTATCATACCCTCCAACTCGGTTTTTCAGAATGAAGTATTTATATAAAATATAAAAACTAAGCAACGCCAAACGCGGAAACCGAAAACCGCAGAAAAAGAAGTTCACCCGGGCGGGTCGGGCGGAGACCGCCCGGTCGGGCCCGCAAGGAAGAAACAGGGCGAAGGAGAAAAGCTTGTCTCGCCCGGGCGGGCGGACCATCGCCCGGTCGGGCGGGACGGACCAAGCTGCAGACTCGTCTTGCCCGGTCGGGTCGGGCGAACCCTCGCCCGGTCGGGCGCGACGAGCCAGATCCGAAAAACTTCGCGTTCAATTGGATGTTATCCAACAAATTTTAGGGCTACCACTTTCGTATTATGACTTTGAAATTAAACTTTACCCTTGTTTAGTGTGATCAAAGGCTATGCAATATGGAAACAACATTGTCGACATGTAACTTGAGTTTTAGAAACGGGGTAATTAATTTCAAGTTTCAACCATTTTTCGGGTTTCATTAGCATGATAAGAGTTGGGGTTTCAAGGGCGACAACCGAGTTTTGGTGCTTTTTAGATAAAAGATTTGTAGGTTATTGTGATTGATAGATGCCTGACAATTGTGATGATAAACTTTTAAACTTACTGCTAACTGGCGGATCTATTTGGTAACAAGGGTAGCAAATGCTATCCCTGTTAATTTTTAAATGAATTTTTTTAAGCTTTAAAAAACAAAGAAAAGTCGAGCACAGCGGAATTCTTAATACCCGTCTTAAAATTAGTCTTTATCACTAAATATCTAACAAAGACAAAATTGAAATGTACATAGATCGTAGATTGGACGAATTTTCATCAGAATGTAGAAAACTACATTGACAATGTATGTACTTACCATAGATGACAAAAAAGATTGAAGTCAAAAGCTTAGATTATTATTATTAAACCTAATTTAGGTAGGATTAGGAAAACATATCCTAAAATAAGTATAATACCATAAAGATTATATCTAATAAGGTTTAATAAAGACTAATTTTTGATCTAATAAGTACAGATAAGTTCAAATAAGAACTAATAAGCTCTAGTAAGTTCAGATAAGTTTAAATAAATTCATATAAGCAAAAATAAGTTGAATTAAACAGGCCTATATAGATTATGAGGTGTGTAAATTTGTAAATTTGTGAGTTTTGAACGGAAAGATTACATATTTATGAATTTTTTAGTGAGTTAAAACTTGTAAATCGTTAGTGAGTTATAATATGTGAACTAGTGAATAATATACGAATCGTGATATTATAAATTTGTACAAAAGTTGTGAAGTTCCTAGATTCTTGTGCACATTCGACCTTTCAACTATTACAAATGAAGGAAGTATTTAATTTTTCCTTCTCTCAATCACCAAGCTAATGTAATTCTTCTCCATCAAGCCATATGACTCCATCTCAAAATTGGTACAAAAATATGAGAACTCGCCATTAACAATTGTAATTTTGCTTTATTAAAGTTCTATAAAGTTGAATCTGGATTTTATTTATGTTTTGGTTACAGTAGTCATGTATTTTTTTTTGCTGTGTTTGATACTAAGTATTACGCTATCCCTTATTGGAAATTTTGGATCCGCCACTGCTACTAACATTGCATCTTCAGAGAGCATCTACACGTACGGAATCGTCGTTGTTTGCTTCTTAATTTGGGATTAACAAACCTGTCGTATTTTCTAATTACTATTGTAATATATTGGTTATTAAAAACTGGAATATTTATCTGAGGTAAGAAGATTCAGTTTCCAACCTTTACTATTTTGTTCTAAACAAAAGCACATTCGATCATATGCAACAATTTAATATGTATTTGAGTTAACTATATATACGATTAGCTGATGCACATTATATGTTTGAATGAAACAAGCTTCTTGTTACAGAAAGGATTCCCATATTAATATACAGTGTTAGTCTTCTCATGATTTTGTTTTCTTTAAAGGGATATTTGGACTTTGGAGCATCCTAGATTGACAGATTATTCTAGTAGATTTTCTGATAAGATTCTAGTTTTATCTGATTGCTTGCTGACAAGACTGGTAAATTACTAATTAGGTGTCGCAACATAAGTACATATATGTGACTGACATGACAACATGCTGAAGAAAGAGCTGCATGCATGCATACATGCTTGATACACACTCAATTTCACTTGAAACGTTTAGTTTAACTGCACCTTAACCCGACTTAGCTTTCTGGTGAAAAGAAACAAAGCTAACATCTGTGTTACTTGGACTCGCGTACTTGTGTTTGTCTGACATGAGTATCGCATCTATGTATTTGGAAAATATCCATCATTTTAGCTCAATATGAAGTGTGAGAGTGTGTTGAGGATCTACTCCTAATAATTGGATATTTAAGGTAATATGAAGAGTCCGAATACTTAACATAGGGTAATTAAGATAAGGTTTTCTGATAAAATGTGAGGTTATTGTCAGATTATGTCTTTGTTAATGGCTATAAATAATCTGCAAATGCTGGGTGATGGAGTCATGGAGAGATGAGAGGATGAAAAGTTTGACTATTGAAAATTCATGTATCCTGCTTTGCATCAAAAAAGAAGGAAAAAAAAAAGAAAATTCATGATGTGCATGGTGGGTGTCAGTAAAGAGCGGATATGTATGCCTTTTTGACTAAGGTCAAATTTCAAGTGATTCCATCTTTGAATTAGCTTTGAATGATACTCGTAAGCATAAACAAAAAGGTCAAGAATAAAATAAAATGTACCAGAAGAATTTTTCGATCGGTCCCCAATTAGCAATATTGCTATACAATTTGACATAAATGATAAAAACAATAAGGATTTTTTGATGGGAATAATCCCACCTTTGGGCGATCTTCCCAAAACGGTCCCAACTTTTCAAAATTTGGGAATAATCCAACCTTTAAGATATGTTTGCCCAAAATGGGCTGTTACCTGTTGGTAATCTACAATTGCAAGTTTCATTCCCTAATTACATGATTAATAACAAATTTGATCTATTTTAAGAATAAATTTTTAATTAAACATAAAAATATAATTATAATCATATTAACTAAAAAAAATTTATAGCTCCTCCCCCACTTCCCTTGTACCCCCACCACCACCACCACCACCACCCCACCCCAACTGACCCCTCGACACCCCAACCTCTCCTCCCCTGAAACCACCGCCGGAGATCACCACACCACCTCACAGACCCTCACACCTCTCTCCCTTACCACCTCGACTCTCTCTCCTCCCTCACGCCCTAACCACCGCCCCCACCCTTGCCAAAACCCCGGCCCCACCCTCGACACAACCCCAACCCCGGCCCCACCCTCGACACAACCCGCCCCACCCTCGACACAACCCCAACCCATCCCCACCCTCGCCAAAACCCCGCCCCCACCCTCGGTACAACCCTAACCCCACCCCACCCTCGACACATCCCCAAACCCGGCCCCACCCTCGCCAAAACCCCGGCCCGGCCACGGTCCGGTCCCCACCGTCGCTAAAACCAAGCCCCAGCGCCACCCTCGCCCAAACCCGAACCCCAGCCCCACCGTCGCTTAACCCCAGCCTCGTAAAACCACCCTAAGAAATCAGGGCCACCGCCCCCCCGAAAAACAGTCTCACCCCAGCAAGAACCACCTCCATTCTCGCCCACCTTTGTGTCCGATTCTTGAGGGTCTTTTTTTGATGAGGGAAGTGGGGACCACCACCCCCTTAAACGCCACAACCGTAATCCACAGCTACCGTTGAAACCCACCCACCACCGCTGAAATGCACCCCCTAACCACCCTCAAATCAATTTACAACCACCGAAACCCACCCCACAACTGCCGAAATCGATCTACAACAAACAAATCAAACTAAAACACCATCTAAATCGAAGAGGTTATTGGGGGTTTAAAGTTCAGATTTTCTGGGTTCAAAGTCTCAAGAGAGATCGTTTTGAGCAGTCCATACAAGTTTGGTGAGTTCCGCAAGTTCTTCCACCATTGTTACACCTCGAAGAAGCAATTGTGAAAATAAAACCCAAATCGAGGGCCAACAGTGAAGTGAAGATAAAGAATATGATGATGTTGGCGATGATGATGAGAGATCATTGTTGGTTGGTGCGTGGTAATGGAGGGCCGAATTGGGGGTGCGAGGTTTGTCAACGGAGGAGAGAGAATATGAGGGGGTGGGCCGGTGGGGAGTGGACATGGGAGTGGGGGAGCTGCCGCAGGGTTGAGGGATGATGGTAGGGGAGGGGGCAGTTTTGGGGTGGGGGGTTGATAGAGTTAGGATTATGTTTTTTTTTTAAATTAAATTGATAATTCCTTTTAGAAAATAAACAAAGGGTCAACACATATTTTTAACCGGTCAATCAGGTCATTGGTTAACATGGCCCAGTTTGGAAAGATATAGGCCATAGTTGGGATTATTCCCAAAATTTGGAAAGGTGGGACTGTTTTGGAAAGATCGCCCGAAGGTGGGATTATTCCCATCAAAAAATCCAAACAATAATACATGTATGCTTTAGGACTCGTCGACTTTTAGTTCTTTAAAAAATTTTATACAAAACTATTTTACAATAATTAAAGAAGCTTAATAATTTGGGTAACTTGATAAGTGACATTTTTATCTAAATGTGACCCATTCAATTTTAAAAATAACTCATTTACCCTAAAAAATAACTTACATGACAAAAAAGTGAGGTGGTCTTATAATAACTTTGATTAAATCGATTTTTCACACTTACTAATACCTCTGAGCTCCATCCCCAAAATTGATAGATGGAAATATGAAATGCTTAGTTTTTATGAAATGTTAGAGAATGTTTATTCTCATCGTCTTTTGTTGTCCTGTGTTTTCCCACAAACTAATGAAGTGTTTTTGTACTACTTTTGTTTTCCACAAAACTTAGTGTTATTATTATCGGATTTCTCAATATTATTAAGACTCTTAAACAATGTAAACAAACAAGAATCCTATTATTAAGGGAAATTAGACTCCTAAACATAATAGGATTTCCACTTAATCAATTTAATTTACACGCCAAAAATAATTAAAACAATTAAAGAAACCTAAAACTCGACCATGTAAAACCTTTCCAACTAGAAAGTAAAACTATGAAAGCAAAAGTAATACAGGTTAGCATTAAAACTACCAAGAAAGTCCAAGAAACCTCCAAGAAGTTAAAGAACTTTCAAGAAACCTTCAAGAACCATTAAAGAAAGGAACCATGATCCATTTGTGCTTCCACTCAAGAATCATATATACTCCCCCTCTTAGAAACCATCTTGTCCTTAAGTGACGTCAAAACATGGAACAAGATCACTTGTGCCAAGAGTAGCACATATTTCGTGTCCCAGTAGCACCTCGTACGTTTCAAATCCCAGCTTCTTTACTATCTTGATGGACCCTCATCCATTGGCTCGCCATCCTTGTTAATGTGTAGCTTTTGTGCACCCAAAGAGAGCCAAACAAAATCTCTCTCGTCCAAGCTAGGAGCATGTCGAAGGTGAAGTAAATTGGCGCGATGTTCTTTCTTGTTGCGGGGCACGTCCGACACTTCATCCCTACACGAGCTCAAAAACACATTTGTGGCATCTACACCAACAGCAGCCAAGGGCATATGCATTACTTCATGATTAGAACTCACAGTATACAGTGGAGCATGCTTAGGAGGCAACGATTTCAAACCAATCTTTCACCTCCCATAAGCATCGAATAAACATTATCTCGACCATGGTGTACCACGTGCCTATCTGATTGCAATGGACGACCAAGGAGCAAAGCACAAGTTGTCATAGATACTATGTCACACCAAAGTTGATCCAATATACCCCCAATGCGAAAAGAAACAAGGGCTTGCTTCTTAACATACCCACATGCCATTCGTATCATCCAACCATCTAAGTTTATATGGCTTAGGGTGTTCTTTGGTAGGCAAACACATCTCATCAACCATAGATAGTGCACAAGCATTAGTACAAGAACCACTATCAACAATTAAAGAAAAAGTCTTACCATTCATGAGACACCTAGAGTGGAAAAGATCCTCCCTTTTGCTCATGGTCATGCGTTGCTTGTGGTGTAGCCATCAATACTTTGCGCAATATCAAACTATTATGATCCTTCTTTGACCTCATACATAGGAGTAAAAGACCAAAAAACATCATCAGTCACGTTGTCAATGGATGCTACCTCTTTATCAAGCTCAAGGGACGCTAGAAGCGCGTGGTGATCGTTGATGGAAATAAGCATCCAATTAGGACACTCTCGTGGTGGATTTGCGCATCATTATCTAAAAGTAACTCATTTTAATTTAAAAAATGACTAATTTACCCTAAAAATTGACTTATATGGCAAAAAAAGTGAGGTGGTCTTACGATAACTTTGATGTAAAACGGTTTTGCACACTTACTAATAGCTCTGAGCTCCATCCTCCAAATTTGATAGATGGAAATATGAAAGGCTTAGTTGTTATGAAATGTTATGGATTGTTTATTCTCATCATCTTTTGTTGTCCTGTGTTTTCCGATAAATTAAAGAAGTGTTTTTGTACTACATACTTTTGTTTTCCATAAAACTTAGTGTTATTATTATTAGACTTCTCAATTAATATTTTGAGTATGCACTAAATACTCTCCAACCTTTCAGAATTCACCATATACTTTTCAATTTCCTTAATCTTCACCATGCGCCCTTAATGACGAACCACCATCAACATTTTTAGTCAAAAACCCTTAATTTGTTACCATGCCTTATTTAAGGCCTACTTGACTTATTTACCGTAATAGTCCAGCATAAAGACACCACCTTTAGCCAAAAAAAAGAAAGATATATGGAGTAAGATAGAGATCTCGCGTCATAGAAGGTGCTTTAATAGTTGTCAATTAAGGTAAATGGGTCAAATAGGATTAATTAGAATTTAATAACATAAAGAAGGATTAATGACTATAAAAGCTAACGGTCATTAGTCATTAAGGGTATATAGTGAATTTTAATAAAATTCAAAGTATATGGTGAATTTTAATAAAATTCAAAGTATATGGTGAATTTAATGAGATTAAGATGTATATGGTGAATTTTGAAAGGTTATAGGGTAGTTGGTAAAAAAAACTAAATGACTCGGGAGTATTTGGTAAAAAATCCGGCCATATTACTATTACTATATATACTTCTTCAGCTTTTTAGTCATATCATATTGACTTTTGATACTATTCACATCTTTCACTTCGAATCTTCTGTACACTCTCTATTATTATATAATTGAGACATTTTGCCATTTAGGGGTGTTAGTTAAATTCGGATTTATAATCCTTTTGCTTTATATGATATGTTGACTCTTCGTCTCTATGTTACTTTTACTCTCCTGTTCTCAACTTTTTTCACTTTTTCGCTCACGTTCCCTCTATCTTTTTGTACCTTTTTCTTGGTCCATATTATGCAAAAGCAAATGTCGCAAAAAAACGGGGATGTTATTTTTATAAATAAGAAGAAAAAAATAGAAGAAATGACATGTTGACAATATTACATAAGCTAAGAGGAGATAATAATACCATTTAATTGGTAGGGTGAATTATAAAAGAAAGTAGATAATGTAATAATTTAAACAAAACAAATATAATAACTACTAACAGTAGTTTAATAAATGGGAAAAACTTTGAAGGAAAGGGGAGTATAGATTTATTTTGTCATATTCATGTCCTTTGCTTTTGGGAAATTTTTTTGGTCAAAAGCAACTGTGTGCAACGTTTCGACAATATAGTGGTGGACTGAGAATATACTGCAGCTCTTATTATCTTCTCTAGTACTTGACAACGCCAGGCTTAATCGTACTATTCCATGAAGTATTGAGGCTTTGACTTTATTCAAAGCATCTTGGAATGGCAATTTTCTTTCTGAAAATATATATCTATCTGGCTAAATTTTACAGTTGTTACTTTAGATAACTAAATTGTGGCCTGTGTGCTTCACGCATAGTGAATTAACAAGGATTTCTCGTTATTTAGGATCAAAAAATATCATCTAATGTTGCATAGTTTAATGGCTAGAACTTTAATATATTAACTTGAGGTCGCGTGGTCAAATCATATATGGAGTATTTTTTTTTAATCTTAAGAACGCTTTTTAATATATTAGTATAGATTTTTGCCAAAAAATTATACTAGTTTTTTTAGGGGGGTTAAATTTTTAGGGTTTTGCTAAATGCCGCCATTTTTTTTCCTACTAACGCCATGTATTTTTGTACAAAAATACATGAATTGTATTCCTTTCCTCTTTCCCTTTGTTTATTTAAACTCACATGTATTTCTTATTTCCACACAACCCCACCATCTTAATTTCTTTATTCACTTTCATTCTCTCTCATTATTTCCGGCGTTGACCACGGTGTTTACCGGTGTTGACCAACTTTGACCGGCATTGACCAAGAAGAAAAATAAACTCCGGCTTCATGGCAAACAATGTAAGTTTTTTTTTTTTTAAAAAAAAAAAAAAGCTAGTCAGGCGCCTAATTTAGGTGCCTTCACCATTGGTGGGGCGCCTAATTTAGGTGCCTGCACCATTGGTGGGGCGCCTAATTTAGGTGCCTGCACCATTGGTGGGGCGCCTAATTTAGGCGCCCAACCTGTGGTGAAGGCACCTAAATTAGGCGCCTGCATATAATTTTAGAATTTGTACACTAAGCTTGCGCCGGAGTTCGTTGTTAGCCGAGGTGTTGCCGGAGTTATGTTGGCCGGAGAGAGGGCCCAACTTTGTCGCCGGAGTAATTGCGCCTCACCGGAGTTCATGGTGTCGCCGGAGAAAAATGCGCCTCACCGGAGCCCAACTTTGCCTCACCGGAGTTAGGAGAGTGGGAGAGTAGGAGAGTGAGAGAGAGGGAGAGTATCTCAATAGTGATATACATATATACGTATTTATACATGTATATATGGCGTTAGTAAGAAAAAAAATGGCGGCATTTAGCAAATGAGAATTTTTAACATCTTTGGCTTATTATGAGGGCATGAGGCAAATCCAATAAAGGTTTTAGGTGAAACATGCCCACCTAAAGAAAGTTATTCTACCTGTCAAAAAAAAAAAAAAAAAAAAAGAAAGTTATTCTATTGTTTTAAAGTTTTGTTACCATTTTGTTGATTTTCATTTTAGGAAACTACTCAATCTTGATTTTTTTGTTAATCGTCCTTTATGTTTTTGGCATTTACACCTAATATTTTTCCTTTCTAAGTTCGCAATCTGTCTCTGGATCGGATTCCTTTAGTAGCTAGTAGCCATCCTTCTGTTTTTATTGTCATGTCTAACTCTAATTGTTACTATTTCTTATCTCAATTGTGAAGGTAAAAATTATAAGAATAAAAAATTAATTGATTGTAATTTTGAATTATGAGTTGTCATACGAATTTTAAGATTTGTAGCACAAATCTCAGTATCTTATTGTCAATTCGTGTGGTAAAGTGAGTAGTAAATTTCCATATTAAACTTTTTTGTTGATTTAGCTTGTATGATTTGTACTTATTTTATATGATTTCCAATTACCTGTTGTATTTTTCAAAAGAGCTTTTTCTATTCCAATATTCATGATAAGTAAATGAGAAAAAACTTTATTGTTGAATGTATCTTTTCTATTTTAGGTCCTTTTAATTTTTTTACCCACTTTAGTTTCAGAATTCAAAAAATCTATACTAATATATTAAAAGGTGTTCCTAAGAAAGTATATGTTGCCATGTGGAACTCGCCCCCATTCACTAGAAACATGCCATGTCATATACTTAACAAAGAATACGTACTACAAAAATTTGTATAGTAAGATTCGAACATGCGACCAATACATTGTAAAGTAAAAGTCTTACCATCTCAACCAACTATTAGATGTGCTATTTACTCCACATAAAAATATATATATATATATATATATATATATATATATATATATATATATATATATATATATATATATATATATATATATATATATATATATATATATATATATATATATATATATATATATATAGCTTGGAACCTAAAAACATACTTCATTCTTTTGGTTGCATATTTAACATAACTTTTCATTTTATGATGTATGTAAATTATAGTACGTAGCAATTTTTTTTTTTGGCCCCCTTTCGGGAACCCGTGGTAAGAAGAATTTCCTCTGGGTTGAACGAACTTGTTAGATACTCGATTTGCACATAGTTGAACGAACTTGTTATAGGGACGATGGCGAATTATGAATGTATGTTATGTAAGAATTTAATTTTATTGTAATTCAGATTTTAAGTAAAAATAATGGTGTTTGTGTTGTATGGAGTAATATTTTTTAATTGTAGTTTCAAGGTTTTTTTTTCCTTCATATAACAACTTTCCTCATTATTCAAAGATTTGGAATCAATGTTAAATGGAATACTTTTTGAAACTTGTATTAATTGACAATTATGTCAAATAGATAATTATTGACTTATTTGAATATGGTTGATTTTTTTCTTTTAAATTTATTCTTTATTAATAATTACACGATTTATCGTGTAAGGGTCCCCCTCTTCCCTTATATAATAGAGATTTGTAATAAGGAAAGAATTAAGAAAATCTTTTCTTTATTATTTTTTGTGAGATTAAGGGTATTTAAGTCTTTTCAAGAGGGGACACCATAGCTCTCCCTTAGCTTATATGATAGAGATATGGTTATAATTTTTTTTCTCCATTAGAAGAAATAAATGTCTTTGATACAATATTGGACAATTAACAAAATTTGTTGTTATCATAATTATGCAGTTCATTGACAATATTTTGCTCATAATTATGTAATTCACTGACAATATTTTCGTCATTGTTGCAGCATCTTTTCCTGGTGTTGTCGCCGACGCTAGAAGCCGCCCTCTAGGTGTTGTTTCAGCCTCTTTAGTTGTTTTTTATGTTTCTTGAATTCTTGTTAGTTATGCTCTGCTTCCTCTTTCTCACTCCTCTGTTTGGATCTTGTTGCTGTTAAGAAACTAAAAAAACTGCTTGACCAAATGTTTTGTTTTTGTTTGTTTGAGAAGACAACATAGGTCTTCAATTTATATTCACCGCTTAGCTGAATTAAATAGGTGTGTTTATCTAACCACAGCGTGATTTTAGGCGTTAATTACGAAGTGATTATAGGTGTGTTTATCTAACCACAACGTGATTTTAGGCGTTAATTTAGGATTTTGTTTTGTAGAATTTGCCGGAAAAAAGGAGTATTTTGTTATAATTTTATTTCTGTTATTTTTTTGAACCCCTGCTTTGTTTTGAAATTTAGAAAGGGAAGGGGGGGTAAAATAGTCTATTCCTTTGGGGACACCATAGCTCCCCCCTTCCCTTATATAATAGAGATAAGAATAATTTCTTGTGATTATTTGTGTGGCATTATCTTAACATATTCATCGACGGGTGGGGATTGGAATGATATATATTCTTATTTTAAACTTGTATGCGTTTATCATAAAAAGACATAGTACGTATTAGGAGCAAACATATTTTTCCCTTTAGGATAATATTTGGATCCTCGATATTCAAATTAATGGTACAGTCCTTATGACATGTGTGGTTAATATTATTAGTATGCAATTGAAAAGATAATGAATCAAAGATTTATATGTGCTGTGGAAGTACAATAATAACGTAGATTCATATATTGAAGTTAGAGTTACAATGTCTTTCAAAAAAAAAAGTTTGAGTTACAATGACTTTTTATTTATGTTTTTTTGGTAATGTTGAACTTTCCTTATTACCCATATATGTATTGAGGAAAGAATTAAGAAAATCTTTGCTTTATTATTTTTTGTAAAATTAAGGGTATTTAAGTCTTTTCAAGAGGGGACACCATAGCTCCCCTCTTGGCTTATATCTCTACTAGTTTTCTAAGCATGCGATGCGTGCGACGATAATTTTTTCATTGTGATATTTCGTAATATCGGGTAGTTAGTTTTACATGCAGCGACAACTCATTATAGTAGTTTAAGTTGACAATTTTTTCAATAAAAGGCTCTGTTTTGTTCAACTTATTAGAAGTTATTTTTAGCAAAAATAAGTTCAAATCAGTTCATATAAGCAAAAATAGCACTATATGCACGTGATGCATGCGACATTATATTAATATTAATAGTAACATCAAAATGTGTTAAAAAACTAACTTATGGTGAATATTGATGAGCGTTATGATTTTTTATTTGCATTGTTGTAGTGTAAAGAGTAATGTTTTCCAGAAATTTAAAGGACTATGTCGAGGTAGGACATGTTATCTTGTATTTCGTAGATAATTCAACAACTCTCCTTTTAAACAATGATCTATGTTATTTTATTTATTTATTTAAAATACATATACTTTATAGGCGTATTTTATGAGTAGTAGTTCAATTTCATTTCACTGGGTAATTGAGGTTTTTAGGCATACTATGGTGAGTAGTGCTTCAATAAAAAAAATTATAAATTGGTATTATCTGATGATGTATGTTTATCTCTTTAATTATTTATTATCCCAACTGATTGTGAACCCCAAAAAAATAAAATAAAAATGAATATTCTCTAAAGTTTCTTAATTCTTTTATGGTTTGTTAATGCATATTATTTGAAATTTTTATTGCAACTAGTTTAGATAATAATAATCTCTGTAAATCTTTGCTTTTATAATTGTTTAAAAATTGATTTTAGTCATCAGTTTATATTTTCAATTGTGAGTTTCCTTTTTTTCCACATTTTTATGTAATTCTTTTTGGTAATGTAGAACTTTCCTTATACTCATATTTGTAAATGAGGAAAGAATTAAGAAAATATTTTCTTTATTATTTTGTGAGATTAAGGGTATATAAGTCTTTTCAAGAGGGGACACCATAGCTCCCCCCTTGGTTTATATAATAGAAATTATATAAGTGAAGGGGGAGGAAGATGGTGTCCCTTTACAAAAAGTCTGATATGCCCTTAATGAAATTAAATTGCCATATATATTAAATAATCTTTTCTTCTTCCTACTTGCCATATATATTGAATAAGTTAACAATGAAACTGAATTTGAAATATCAATTAAATATTAAATTAAGGAAAATGATTCCTCTTCTTACATGTGTGAAAAACTCTGATAAAAAATTAAATTGACAATATAACTTGATTGACATAATTAGAAGAAAAAATAAAAACTTGAATTTCATAGTAATAATTATACTGATACATTTTATAACCTAAACGTTGATTATTATTCGGTAATTTCTATTACATAAATCAAACTCTTCCACTTTATTAATATTCAACGATTGAACTTGATACACAAATTCTTCCACTTTATTTGAGCACACGCATTCGTCTGCTTTATATTTTCTTCTCTCGATACTATAAATAATGATGACAAATAACTAAAAAACCAACGAAACATTGATTTAAAAAAAATTTAATAATTTAAAAGTAATTATAGATGTCTGTTCGAATTAAATTTTTTGTAACACTGATGAATAATAAATTGAGAAAAAAACGCTAATATGACACGCACGCATAGCGTGCAAAAAATGATAGCTTAAGGGTATTAAGAAAATCTTTTCTTTATTATTTTTTGTGAAATTAAGGGTAATTAAGTATTTTCAAGAGGGGACACCATAGCTCCCCTCTTGGCTTATATAATAGAGATATGCATGGTGATGCTCCTAGCTTCCTGTTGGATGTATATGTTTTGTTTTTTGGGCTTTATACAATTTACTTACTTACCAATATATATATATATATATATATATATATATATATATATATATATATATATATATATATATATATATATATATATATATGGTGATTGGTGAGTTGGAAGGGTACATGCATTTTGCCTCGCCACTCGTGGATGGATCAAGTTGGTTCTTCGGATAGCCTATGTCACAACTCCTTTTCCTTAGCAAAGAATGGTCAAATTTTGACTAGAATCTCTTATGTATTATTGTGCTGCAAAATTAAGTTTGGTGGTGGCAACAATTTTAAAAGAGCCATGCATAAACCTTTTTTTTTGGTCTTTTTCCCCCTTAGCAAATATATTCCATATTGGAAAACTTATCTCATATTTAAATGAATTAAATAGTTTGGTAGCTCTGTAAGGTTTCCCATTCCAAAGGATCACAGTGGAAGAACAATGGCTCCCCACTCTGAATTTCAGACAATTTGCCTGGGTTCGATTCCTCATCCAGCCTTCTGGCTGGTAGTTGATAGGGCGAGGGTTAAAGGGTTGTTTCATTCGGGCTTGGGCCTCCTTGAGATAGAAATCCCAACCAATAAACCCTTATACCAAAAAAAAACTCTCCCGTTCCACACCTCATATTTATTTTGATTGAGCTCAAAAGGCTCATCTATGATATAATCTTCTTCTATATGCTCTATGTTTAAGATTTTAGGAGATACTTCAACTACTTCTAAAACCATTCATTTTGACAATAGATTGATGTTTTAAGTTTAATGTAAAATTTAAGATTAAGAATTAGTCAATAAATCAAACAAAACTTTACTGTAAAAGTTAATGTAAAATTAGTCAATAACTCGAATAAAACTTTACTGTAATAGTTAATGTAAAATTAGTCAATAACTCAAATATACTAAAAAAAAAGTACTCAATAACTCAAACAAAACTTTAATGTAAAATTTAATATCTTAGATTGATGTTTTAAGTTTAATGTAAAATTCAATATCTTAGTCAATAACTCAAACATAATTAAAATATGAAATTATAATTTTTTTTTTACAGATAACATTTTTTTTATTTTTTTTGTAAAATAACACCTTTAATTATATCAGTTTTTTGTGAAATGGCATATTTTAAGAATGTTTTTTCTTATAAAACCTTTCCTCTGATTCCGGCCAAATTTGTCAAACATCCGGCCAAAGGCTTTGATTTTTCTTCCCTTTGGAATGTATATTGCATGCTCCGTAATCACTCTCTCCCTCTTCTCTCACCTCTGGCTTTCATTTTTTTTTCTCTCTGCTATCTAAACTGTCCTTTGAAATCCTCAGGTCTATAACATTATTCCATCACCATCACATACTAACCAATTTATGACTTCCCTTGTTTATACGACCACTCTAAGAATAATCAAGCGTGAATATCTCACATCACTTCTGTTAGAACACAAGGTGACACTCAAGAAGGGGGGTTTGAATTGAGTGGCTAAAACTAATCGATTTTCGCAAAAACACTCTTATGGCACAGTGCCGTGCACTGTGTTATTCACTCGTAAATTCTCCGATTAAAGTTTTTGCTCGAACAAAATTGTATGAAACAATAAAACAATGAAATCAAATAATAAGACACAGAAATTTAACGTGGTTCAATCGCACCTCTGAGATCTACGTCCACACAAACTACTCTTTTATTATTTGAATCGTAAAATACCAAACCCTTGATACAATTCGATTCCCCCACTACTAACTCTAGTAGTGCTCCCCAACACTTAACCCTAAGTGTTGCTACTCTCTATAATATGAAAGATTACAGAAAGAATGATTCCTCAAAAGCGTGCTTCTTATTCAAGCAAATAGAAGATCGTTACAAGCGATGTTTAGAGACCTTAACTTACTAGAACTCTGTGCTCTGGGAGATCGTTTTCAGCTCTCAAAAATATTAATCTCGCCACATCTGAAAAACGTCTGTTAGTATACTGATTTCTATCCCTTATATAACTTCATCAACTGAATAATAATTATTCTCCAAGAAATAATTATCTTCTTGAATAATTTTTATTCCTAAAATAAAGGGATAGAATTCTTTTCCTTTTCAAATCCAATTTTATATTTTATAAAAAAAACTGATTTCCCTTACTCCTTGTAAGATAAGGATTACTCCATATCTTATCCCAATTTATTCATATCAGTTTTTTTATCCAAAATCTTTATCAAAATCTTTTCTTTAAAAATCAGATTTTCTTTTCATAAACACTTTCCTTTTTTCCGAAAATCTTCAACTACGTTTTCTTTATCTTTTTTCGAAAACAAAACTTTTATCTTTTTCAAAACCTGATTTTTCAAAAATAAAAATTCTTTTTCTTTTTAAAACAATTTTTCGAAAATAAAAATATTTTTCTTTTCAAAACTTATTTTCGAAAATAAAAATCTTTTTCTTTCTAAAACTGATTTTCGAAATCCTTGTTTTAACAAAAATCTCCCTTCTTTTTCTTTAAACCATATAAACATGAAATTACTATAGTCTATAATCACCTATTTTCTTAACTCTAAGAAAATAGTTAATCATCCTAATTTCATATTTCTAATTTTAGCACAAAGTTCTAATATGTTAATTACATTGCATACACATGAATTCAATATAACTAGACCTAAGCTTCCTTGTCTTCAATCATCCAATCTTGATAGCTTGATCACTGTTACAAATATTCATGTTATAGCATAGCATAGGGTGTTTATCATCATCAAAATATTCAAAGTTCAAAACACAACAAATTCCCCCTTTTTGATGATGACAAACACATAATACTTCCCCCTCAAATAATGCATCAACATAACACCATTCACAACATCAATCACCATAATCCAATAACCAACATACCAAATTTCATTCATTAGTAATTTCATTCATTAGTTTAAGTATTATACCCATCTTCCCCCTTTTGACATTATCAAAAAAAAGAGCAATAACATGTCAAGCTACACAAAACAGAGATATAGTCATCAAAATAATGCAAGTAGCTCAAGCAAAAGATACTAAGGATGCTGGTGCTATGTCATAATCCAACTCACAATCCAAAGTCATTAAGCAAAAAATAATCCAACTCACAATCCGAAATTATGAAGTAAGAAATAATCATGAAGGATCATGGTTTATAGCTAAGAAAGTAAGATAAAGAAAGGTAATGCAAGCTTGAAGATTTGAAATGACAATTGGCTCAACAAGTGCTTAAACCTTTCTTTTAAGATTTTCAACTTCCGCAAATAAACATCATAGGACTTTCTTCACTGTGGTACTGTGTGTGTTTCTGTGCCAATGAACAATCTATTCCCTTCCAAATATAACTAATCTTCGGATATACTGGAATCCAAAATGATGATCTTTAAAACTTTGATAATTTTCTTCACATTTGAATTGAACTCTAGGACTTATCTAAAATAAGTGTCTTACTCTCCTTTTCTTTTCTTTTCTTTTCCTTTTTTTTTATGAAGGAGAAGCAGACCAAACAATATTATTAGAGTCAATCAATAAGAGATCAAAGATAATAAGTTAATTCGGACCTCATTTTCTTTTTGATGCATCTCTGCACCTTGTGCCTTGCACAGGTGTGAATCAAGACTTTTCATTCTTTCACGTATTTGTGTTTCATTCCAACCTTTTCATGTTCCCCCTTAACTGATGCGTCTTTTTCTTCCATCATCTTATCAAGATGTTCTTGCCCCATAAATTATCATTAATCAAGATTAAAAGCACTTGTTGAACTTTGGATCAATGGGTGAGGAAAAGAAGGATAATAATAGGGGAATGACGATAAGGTGAGACATATGAATGAAATAAATAATGAGGCACAAATTTCAAACTCATAAATAGAAAATCATAATATCGGGATAAAGATCAGCTTGCCATAGGAGAAAGAATTAGCATTTCATAGCTCAATAACTCGGCAACTTAGGATCATATAGCTCATTAGTTCGGCAACTTAGGATCATGATATTAGGACAACATCATTAGACCATTACGAGTCCTTTTTATATCAAGTAGACTTTTTCTCACAGTGTTTTCACAAAGACATGCATCAACACTCTAATTAACATATTTAAAGGAGGACAACAAGCATAATACTCAACTAATTTCCAGAAATTAATCCCAAAGCCACAAATTGTCTTGTAAAATATTCATGCATGAAATTCAACAAAATTACCTTGATCACACAATTGGGATATGCTTAACAAAAAAATTTTAAACCACTTACCAACATCACATTCTCTATGGAGTGTGTTAGGGATTTGCCGACGTTTCTCAATACCAAATATTTCTCCCTTTTTGTTGTCACCAAATGTAACACACCCTCCATGATGGGCTACTAGTGAGAGAAATTGAGTTTTATCACCAGTCATGTGTCTTGAGCAGCCACTGGCGAGATACCATAGGCTGCTTCCTCTCAATTTGCCTGCAAAAAGATCACTTCTTAGTTTTAGGAACCCAAATCTGTTTGGGTCTCTTTTTCTTTCGCTGAGCTTCTAACAAGTCTTTTCTAACCCATATTTGAGTTACATACTTTACATTTTTTGCAACACTCTTTTTCTTGACATTACAATTATCCATAAGATGTCCATTCTTTCCACAGAAGTTGCAAATCAAATATTCAGGTAGATCGACATATTTTCTTTTACGAAAGTCTCTTTCAAAAATTTTGGCACTGTGCCTTACATTGTGCCTCTGGTCTGTATATCCTAAACCAATTCTGTTTCGATTGCTAGTTGTACTGGAGATATAGTCTAAGGCTTTTTGACCATCTAACCATTTTTCATACATTTTTCGAGCAATAGTCAATTGTAATTCTAAGAATTCAACAGAAGTGTTTAGATCGCTATTTCTTTTTCTCGAAATTTCCAAATCTCTTTTAACTTTATCAAGTTCATCACTTAACTTAGCATCATGAGGTAGCATAAGTGGAACAATTCTAGATCTTTGTCTTGATTCTTTCAACTCAGTTAACTCATGTTTTAACGATTCAATTTGATTTTCAAGATCCGAATTTTTAGCCTCTAGCACAGTGTATGGCACAGTGTTATTGACAACTTCTTTTGCGAGAGACTTTTCGTACCCTAAAGCATTTAACTCAATATTTTTCTCTTCAACGGTTTTTTCAAGTTCATCAGTCTTCTTCATCAGTTCTTTACAATCCTTTAATAAATCCTTATATTCCAATTCCAACCCAATCTTTTGCTTAGTTAAATTTTTTACTTCCTTTTTCATGATTGAAAAATCATCATTCATTTCTTGACAATCATCAATGATATTTCCAAGCAAAGTAACAAGTTGGTTTTTTGAAAGAAGATGTATTGAAGGTTTTAGAGAAAGAAGACTTACCTCACTGTCTTCAGTTTCATCTTGGGAGTTCGAACTTTTCGCCATTAGACACAAGTGAAAGTCGTCCTGGCACTGTGCCCTTCTCTGTGATGTATGTACAGCATTCAGACATAATTTTTCTTCATGGCACTGTGCTTCTGACTGTTCTTCATCAGAATCCGAATCTCCCCAAACGGCAGCTATCATAGCCTTTTTGAATTCTTTCTTGGATTGCTCCCTTCTTTCTTTGGGCTTCTCATCATCCCATAAGAGATATTCCTTAATCATGTGATTGAAATCTCCACACTTGAAACAACCGGAGTTAGTAGCACTTTTCTTAGAGTTCGAGGTAGTACTCTTACCTTTGAAATTTCCACCTTTTCTAGGATTGTTATTTTTGTTCTTTTTGAGAAATGTTTTAAATCTCCTAGTAAGAAGATCAACATCATCATCGCTATCACTATCTTCACTTTCCAATTCAGTTCTCAAGGCTAGACCTTTATTTTTTGGTTCATTAGTTTTAGAATCTAAAACAAGTTCATGAGTCATTAATGATCCAATAAGTTGTTCTAGTGAGAGTTTTGTCAAATCTTTAGCTTCATGAATAGCAGTTATTTTAGGGAGCCAACGATTTGTTAAACTTCTTAACACCTTTCTCACTAAATCTTCAGAAGGATAGATTTTACCTAGAGAACGCAATTCATTAGTGATTAGTGTAAATCTAGTGAACATCTCTTTAATTGATTCTTCCTTATTCATAGTAAACAGTTCATATTGTTGCACAAGTAAATCAATTCGAGATTGTTTTACCTCATTCGTACCTTCGTGGGCCAATTCTAAAGTATCCCATATCTCCTTTTCTGTAGAGCATGCCGAGATCCTTGAGTATTCATCAGGTCCAATTCCATATTGGAGAATACTCATAGCTTTGAAGTTCTTTTCGGCTTTTGCATAGTCAACTGAATTGTAGTCGTCTTCATCCATGTCGACCATCTTTCCTTCAGCATTTTTGGCTTGGATAAGGATTGGTCCTTTTCTTATGACTTTCCAGCATTCATAGTCCAATCCTTGGATGTAGATCCTCATCCTAGCCTTCCACCATCCGTAGTCTTTTCCGTTGAAAATCGGACACTTAGTGTGTCTACCTCGAGAGTCATCTTACGTGTTCGTGACTTCTATTCTCTAGGGATGAGCCTTTCGAGAATAGCCTGCTCTGATACCAATTGTTGGAACACAAGGTGACACTCAAGAAGGGGGGGTTTGAATTGAGTGGCTAAAACTAATCGATTTTCGCAAAAACACTCTTATGGTACAGTGCCGTGCACTGTGTTATTCACTCGTAAATTCTCCGATTAATGTTTTTGCTCGAACAAAATTGTATCAAACAATAAAACAATGAAATAAAATAATAAGACACAGAAATTTAACGTGGTTCAATCTCACCTCTGAGATCTACGTCCACACAAACTACTCTTTTATTATTTGAATCGTAAAATACCAAACCCTTGATACAATTCGATTCCCCCACTACTAACTCTAGTAGTGCTCCCCAACACTTAACCCTAAGTGTTGCTACTCTCTATAATATGAAAGATTACAGAAAGAATGATTCCTCAAAAGCGTGCTTCTTATTCAAGCAAATAGAGGATCGTTACAAGCGATGTTTAGAGACCATAACTTACTAGAACTTTGTGCCGTACACTGTGCTCTGGGAGATCGTTTTCAGCTCTCAAAAATATTAATCTCGCCACATCTGAAAAACGTCTGTTAGTATACTGATTTCTATCCCTTATATAACTTCATCAACTGAATAATAATTATTCTCCAAGAAATAATTATCTTCTTGAATAATTTTTATTCCTAAAATAAAGGGATAAAATTCTTTTCCTTTTCAAAATCCAATTTTATCTTTTATAAAAAAACTGATTTTCCTTACTCCTTGTAAGATAAGGATTACTCCATATCTTATCCCAATTTTATTCATATCAGTTTTTTATCCAAAATCTTTATCAAAATCTTTTTTTTTTAAATCAGATTTTCTTTTCATAAACACTTTCCTTTTTTCCGAAAATCTTCAACTACGTTTTCTTTATCTTTTTTCGAAATCAAAACTTTTATCTTTTTCAAAACCTGATTTTTCAAAAATAAAAATTCTTTTTCTTTTTAAAACTGTTTTTCGAAAATAAAAATATTTTTCTTTTCAAAACTTATTTTCGAAAATAAAAATCTTTTTTCTTTCAAAAACTGATTTTCGAAATCCTTGTTTTAACAAAACTCTCCCTTCTTTTTCTTTAAACCATATAAACATGAAATTACTATAATCACCTATTTTCTTAACTCTAAGAAAATAGTTAATCATCCTAATTTTATATTTCTAATTTTAACACAAAGTTCTAATATGTTAATTACATTGCATACACATGAATTCAATATAACTAGACCTAGGCTTCCTTGTCTTCAATCATCCAATCTTGATAGCTTGATCACTGTTACAAATATTCATGTTATAGCATAGCATAGGGTGTTTATCATCATCAAAATATTCAAAGTTCAAAACACAACAACTTCTCATTACAAACATTGGAACTCAAAATTCAATGTTCATTCATTGAAGGACACCAAAACATCCAACGAAGCAAAGGAATGTTCAAGAGTGCGTCATTTCAAGAAGATAAATTAGCATGATTAGAGTTTCGTTCTTTAAGAAATTTCCAAGAATTTGATCTTTAACTACACATCATAAATTCCCTAGCATTGTAAATAGACCCCATGCATCTTCATACACATGTACAAAATTCACAACCATTAATTCAATTTCCTTCTAAAATCATATGCAAACCCATAATTTTTATACAAATAATTTTGATGTGATTGCGGATAAGAAAGCTACTAATATTTTTATGAATTTTGTTTAACGACGAACAACAATAAAAATAAAGGGGATAGATGATATACTCTTAAATCTAGGTTTAAAAAGGTCTCTTATAAGTCTAGACTCCAAGATCACACAAAGTCTAGGCTCGTGTGTGAATTCATGATTGCTCAACCATAAACGTTGAATTCTCTTCTTTAAACTCAAATATCTGATTTTATTAATGATAAGCATGCCTTTAAATAGGTATTACAAACCTAACTAGGAATAAAAAAAGCATAACAGATTGAGATAAAAACTAAAGCAAATTGTGTAAAAATTAAGACAAACTCCGAAAACAAAACTATTCATAATCATACTCGATTTCAGAGTCCTAATGTGCTTAAAACAAGAAAAACCTTTTCCAAGTAGAATAGTCTAAACTTGTAACCAAAACTCCTAACACTACCAGAATATTAATACAAAAAGGGATTATAATAGAACTAGGATACTTTAATAATAAATCCTTACAAAACTTCAATTATTCAAAAAGGAAGAAATGTCGTTTGCTCACGCATCATTCCTCCCCTTCTTAAATTTGAACTTGTCTCAAGTTCGTTCCATATAGCAAAGAAACACCAAGAGATTAACCAAATCCTTCGGAAAAGAAAAAGTATATTAACACCGCGTTATCATGCTGTTGCAAACACGATAGTTGCATCCATTTAGATGAACCCCAATCATCAAAATTAAGCACACTCATGTTTATAAGGGGAACGAACAAAGTCTCGATCTTGCATAGATTCAGGACTGATGTATGGTTTATTTACTTAGCTTTTTAATACTTTTTAGTTGATTTTGTAGTAGCTTTTAGGTTAGTTTAAGCTAATTTACATTCTAATTAGAGAGATTTATTTTGTGTTTAGCATTCAATTAGAACCCTAGGAGAGAGAAAGTTGAGGTTTGAAGCTTTTTGTACTCCATTTTCAGATTTATGCAAGCTTAAAAGTTGGTAATTTCTTGTTTATTTCACTTTCTCTTTTTCTAATCTTGTTTAGTTCATCCTTTGTTTGCTTAGATTCATTTTTATTAGTTGATTATTTTCTCCTTTTTATCTTTCCTCCATGGTTATGGTGATGAAGTTATTTCAAGTTTTGGTTTGCTTTATTTCCATGTGATTTGTGAGTAGTTTCTTACTAGGGGAAGGGATGTAGCCTTCATTTACTCTTTGGATCCTAAATCTAAGTTAGGGGGCTAACATTTGGGGTTAAACTTGTTGATTAAACTTACTTGATTTGGTTTGTTGGGTGATTGATCACCACTTGACTTGCTTATTTAGAATCCCTAGTGAAGAATCGAGAGATGAAGTAAGGGATAGACTAAGTTTGGTTGCTAGACTAGGATCCTTGAAAATAGGTATTTTCTAGTTTAGGTTAGCTTGATTAATCATGTTGTTCTTGATTTGGCGAGATTAGTTGCTCATGCCACGAGAATAGGTCACGAGTGACTAATTAAGCTCCTTTAATTAGCTCGAGAGAGTAATTAGAGTTCCTATGTGCATGATTTCCCCTTGTGTTCCCCATTTGTTTCCCCGTGACTTTGATGATTGGATTCTTGGATTGAATGTTGGTGAATCCCCTAATCCCCTAGTTCATTTACTCTTGATCTATCTTCTTACTTGCTTTGTTAATTTGCTTTGCCAATCTCCTAATTTTCTTAGACTTTAGAATTGTTACTAATCTTTCAAGAAACCCCAAAAAGATTTAGCTCATTGTAATTAGCGAATTAACCCTTGGTTAACCTTACTTCCTTGTGGATTCGACCCTATACTTACCCTATATCGAGTAGTTTAGGTATTTTTAGCGTGTTTACAACGAGCCCGTCAAGGACCAGTCAACGTAGATTAATAGCAGTGCTAATTTCTTCCACCAATTCCACCCGTTGTATATCTTTCACAAAGCAATCATCAAGTACTTCATCTTGCTCACACTCGGAAGGAATAAACATTTGATCTTTATTAATATCATCATCAACGGAATTAGATCTTTAGCCATTTCTTCTTGTTGTTTCGCATTCCGTTGTTGAATTAACAACTCAATCTCCTCTAAACCTTTTCGAAGTCATGCCAGTCTTTCTTCCAAGTTTGGTGAACATCTAAGATCATGTATTATTTGTCGAGCCCTTTCAAATATTTTATAAGCCTGACCATCCGTATGTACCCCTCAATCTCAAACTGACGGAAACTACCATAAACTATCATCGAAAGTTTTTGCTCACCATGAACTCGTTATTTATCGAAACCATCTGAAATTTAAACTGTGAAAAGTTCAAGATCATAGATTTCCAGTGAATCATAACTCTTCCGATTCAGACCAAAAACGCACTCTCACACTCCTCTGAAAGTTACCGGTGTCAAAAGAAGTTGTTCTGATCTGATAGCAATTTATCACAAATGTTTCGGATTGCTGCGACTTCGTTACTTACCCAATTGCAATGAAATTTTGGCAGTAGGTATCCCTTCTTGTTAGATTTCCGGTGCACCATATAAATCCAAATCCAGCTACACACTTTCCCTCACGCGCTGATTTACCACACTGACTATGATACCAATCTGATGTGAATGGGACTTGGAAATCTACGAATCTTTTCATGAATTTTGTTTAAGGACAAACAACAATGAAATAAAGGGGATAGCCAGATAATACTCTTAAATCCAGGTATAAGAGGGTCTCTTGGAAGTCTAGGCTCCAAGATCACACAAAGTCTAGGCTCGTGTATGTGAACTCACGGTTCCTCAAGCATAAACGCTCAACTCTTTCCTTTAAACTCAAATATCTGATTTTTATTAATGATAAGTTTTCCTTTATATAGGCATTACAAACGTAATTATACTAGGAATATTAAAGCATAACATATAAACATAAAAACTAAAGCAAACCGTGTAAAGATAAAGATAAAACCCGAAAACAAAACAAATCCTAATCCTACTCGGTCTTTAGAGTCCTAATGTACTTAAAATAAGAAAAATCTAAAACTTGTAAGCAAAACTCCTAACACTACTAGAATACTAATACAAAAAGGGATCCTAACAAACTAGGATACTTTAATAAATCCTAACAAAACTAGAATTCTTCAAAAAGGAAGAAACGCTGCTTGTTCACGCACCAAATTTTTTGGTACCAGTAATCTTGGGATTTTTCTATATTTCAATGTAGACGGATTGAACAAACAAATATCAGAATTTGGAGTTTCATGATTGAATTTGCAAAGAATCAATCTATTGTAAGACCAAGATTTACTTGAGAAATTTGAATTTTTATTGAAGAAGTTAAGTTTCAAAGTAGGAGATTTAAGATAGTTGAAGATATATCAGACTTTGGAGTTTCATGGTTACTAGAGAAGATTAGAAATTGATAAGTGGAGAAGGGATGAAGGAGAGAGGAAAGAGAAGAATGAAAGCTAAAGGATGAACGAAAGAGGGAGATGTTAAAAATGAGTCTCTAGTCGAAACTTTACTAAATTTAGCAATAATCCAAAGTTGCCTTTTCAAAGACAAAACAATCTTAAAAGGTGGTATTTTACAAAAACATACATAAAATGTGCTATTTTTCTAAAAAATTTACAAGATTATCTCAAAATTATCTAAAATTTATACACTACTAACCACTATCCCAAAAACTACCAGTTTTAACTTGTAACAACCGCTACTAAAATACCACATCTATCCTAAACACTATCGATAGTCCACACTAATACCTAACAAAACAATCCTACATGTGGATGTCATCTAGCTTAGTTAGTAAAGTCTTGTAGGAGTAATACTCGAGACCTGGGATCGAATATCGTCTACATTTTTTTAGGGAAAAAACTAAGCTAGCATTAAATAAAAACAATAATGTATCCAAAAGTACATAGGGTGCCACTTCCGGAGGAGCGTGGTTCTCCTAAATTTGTTCATGACCAAAAGGAACTAGCTTAGCTAAGTGATGTGCCACAAGAGACGAGAAAGAAACACAAGTGTCAAGAATATCATAAAGGATAGTATCAAGATCCGAAAGAAAGATAGCACTCTTCGCCAAACGGTTGATGACAACTTGACAATCCGACTCAATCATAACCTCATTGAAACCATAGCGCACACCTAGACGCACCGCCATCTCAATTGCCTTGGCCTCTGCGATCTCAGGTGTCCAGTAAGCTTTGGTTCGCCTAGTAGCTAAGAACAGAACATTACCAGCTGCATTACAGGAAACAACACCCAATCCTACACAACCCTCAACTTCAAGTGAGGCATCACCATTTAGTTTAACCATACCTGAAGGTGGAGCAAGCCATTTAATTGCACTTGACTCAGCCTTAGCACACGACCTGGAGTAAATGCGTGTGGAGTATTTATTATGTTCTTCCACAAGCCTGTTCACGCGAGCAAGAATTACGTGGTGGGGAGTCCATTTGTCTTGGAACACCTTTTGATTCCTCTCACCCCATATACACTAAGCTAAAAATACTCCTTTTGGTAGGACTATGTCATCTACTGCTGCCCAGCTTTGAACAACTTCGCACATAGTGCTATTTGGCTCAAGAGTGCTCATCAAGACACAGCCACTGTCACACCAAAGATCCTTGACACGAGGGCACTCAAAAACAGCATGGGCTGCTGTTTCCAAAGCCCCACATCCCCAAGGGCACATCGTATAATTGACTAAATGCCTATAATGAAGAAGAGCACGAGAGGGAAGGGATTGGGTGCAAAGGCGCCATAAGAAATGTCAAACCTTTGGGCACATATCCATCCCCCAAATAGCTATCCATGCTTGGTGAAAAAGATCAAGATTACACCCCTTACCAAGCATATAAGCGGTTTTGACCGAATAGAGACCATTTTTTGTTAAAGCCCATGTCAACTCATCCCAAACTATACTCGTGCTCAAAGGGATGGCAAGGATCCCACGAGAATCCCTCTCATTGAAGTGCTCCGCAATAAGACTGCTATCCCATTATGATCTCTCCGATCAGGATCAATCAACTCATTCAACCTATTGATACTCTCGCATGGTGTGCTTGTGATTAAACGCCATTTTTCATCACCAACCTAAGGATCTTCCCAAACCTTTATATTCATTCCATCTCCAACTCTCCATATACTACCTTCTTTGACAAGAGCCTTAAAACTCCATATACTTTTCCATGAGTAGCTACAAGAGTAGCCAAGAGGAGCATCAAGGAATACACAGTTTGGGTAGTATTCGTCTTCATAACCCGCCCAAAAAGAGAATTAGGTTCACGAATAAGGCGCCAAGCTTGCCGCCCAATTAAAGCATCATTAAACACAACAAGATCTTTAAATCCCAGACAACCTAGGCATTTCAAAGTACACAGAGAATCCCAACTCTTCCAGTGAATTTTCCATTGAGAATCAGAGCTTCCCCACCAGAAATGAGCCATAGCTGAATGAATTTTTTGACTTATCCCACAAGGAAGCTTATACACACCCATTAGATACGTTGGGATGGCTTGGATGACAGATTTCAGAAGAATTTCTTTCCCGCTCTAGACAATAGTTTCTCCTTCCAACCTTGGAATTTCTTTCAAATTCTATCTATGAGAGACTCAAAAATAGCTTTCTTTGATCTTCCTGCAATAGAGGGGATACCAAGGTACTTCTCATGTTTCTCCACAATTCGCATATTTAAAATTTCCCTCAACTCTTCTTTTTGTTCTACAGGAACACCTCTTCTAAAAGAGACCTCCGACTTTTCATAATTAATTTTCTGCCCGGATGCTAATTCATATTGGTTGAGAATATCAACTATAATAATGCATTCCTGACAGGTGGCTCTTATAAACAGAAGACTGTCATCAGCAAAAAAAAAAGATGAGAAATTTCCGGACCGCTGCGACTTGCCTTAGCACATATGGATCAATTGCTCCTGAACCTTACTCTGAATCATTATAGAAAACGCGTCAACAATCAGAATAAATAAATACGGAGAAAGGGAATCACCTTGATGGAGACCTCGACCAGGAGTAACTGAACCACGAACTCCTCCATTTATGATGAAGGAATAAGAGATCGAAGATACACAATCCATCACCAAATTTACCCATCTTCCATCAAAACCCATCGTCAAAAAAAGTTTCCTGAGAAAACCCCATTCCACCCTATCGTAGGCTTTACTCATATCAAACTTCATAGCAACAATGCCACGCCTACTACGGTTCATGTGTTTCATATAGTGGAAAATCTCCATAGTAATAAGAGCATTATTTGTTATAAGGCCCCCTAGGACAAAAGCACTTTGATTTTCCGTAACAATAACAGGAAGAAAAGTTTTAAGACGGATCACAATAGCCTTTGGAATCAGCTTATAAACACACATTACATAGAGCAACCAAACTAAATTCAGCAGCAACTGTGGGATTTTTGACTTTGGGAATCAAAGCTATATTAGTTTTATTAATACAGCTAGGAGAAGAAAAGCCATGCAAAATGTCACAAACAAATTCCGAAACATCATCACCCACAATATGCCAAAAGCGCTGATAAAAGATAGCATGCATACCATCCAGGCCAGGAGCCTTGCAGGTAGGGATGGAAATGGATCGGGTTCGGGGCGGGTGGAGCTTCACCCGCATCCGTCACCCGCATCCATCCACTCCACCAGCATCCATCTGTCACCCGTATAAGCCATCACCCGCATCCATCCATCCGTCATCCACCGGGTGAACGGGTGGGTCGGGTGGTTAGCGGGTGAGGAGATATATATCAATTTTTACAACAAATTATGCCAGAAGATACATATTTATTAAAATTTTCAACTAAAAAAATTAATAAAGTAAGTAAATAAACATGTGTAATTGAGAATATGGATGATGGATGGGAGTTAAGCGGGTGATGGGTCGGGTGACAGATGAAAAAAATCTCCCCCGTATCCGACCTGCATCCGTCACCCGCTTCCCGCCACCCGCCACCCGCCACCCGCCACCCGCTTTTCATCCGTTTATTTCGGGTTTTCACCCGCTTAATAAAATCGGGTTAAGCGAATGATGGATGATCCATCATCCATTTCTATCCCTACTTGCAGGGGTGCATTTGCTGAAGAGTTGCAAAAATCTCATCTTTTGTGAAATATTTCATCAGGCTCTGATTACAGACATCAGACACAACAAGGCTAATATGTTTTAAAACCTCCTAAAAACTCGACTCATAGGGGAGGTTCGAAGTGAAGATGCCACTAAAATAGTCCCCAAAGATGTCTTCAATCGAATCCACGACATCCTTCCAAAAACACCAGTACTGTTATAGAGACCGGTGACATAATTCCTTTTTCTCCTTTGAGAGGCCTTATGATGAAAATATTTAGTATTCCCGTCACCATCCCGAACTTCAGACACTCGAGACCTCAAGTACCAGGAAGCCTCCTGCTTTCCATGAAGATCATCAAGAGCTTTTTCTAGTTCAACACACTCTGCACAATTCCCGTCTGAAATTGGATTTTGCTGCGCACTAAGAAGCTTTTTTTTGGTCTTTGAAATATGCTCCCCTAATTTACCAAATGTTGCCTTGCTCCAACCAACCAAATCACCCCACCCGTTCAAGATGAGTGAAAATACGCTCCCCAGCAGAGTTGGTCCACGCTTGACGCACCATCTCTTCGCATAAATCATCAAGGAGCTAGCAGGTTTCGAAGCGAAAACCCTTACTCTTCTTTCCAGTTTTCTTGTAGTTATAACACCGGATAACAATGGTTGTGTGATCCGACTTGTATCTCATCAAATGTTCGACACTAATATCCGGAAACATTTCCACCCATGAAGTCAAACCAATAAACCTATCCAAACGCTCGCGGATTCTAGTAGAAGCTGAATTTCCCCTCTCCCAAGTATACCACGAGCCTATATAGCCAAGGTCAAGTGTCCCGAAAAGCAGTCATATTAGGCCTTGTTCTATCAGCACCCCCCTCCTTTTCACTAGACAAAAGAATCTCATTAAAATCACCTCCAAACAAAATCGGATGCGGTGACTCTTCAAAAAGGTGACGAATTAATCTCCATGTCTGATGTTTTTCTTCTTCTTTCAGCCATCCACAAAATCCCGCAAAGCGCCAAATCCTACCATTCTTTTCTATATCACCACAAATATGTTTTTGAGAAAAAGACTCCAAATTAAAATTAATGTCCTCCTTCCAATACATACACAGACCACCAGCTTTACCAACACTACCCACACCGAAAGCATTCATGTAACCTAACCGATCTTTCAAAGCTTTAGCTGCATTCTTTTTTAACATCGTCTCGAACAGTAGGGTATGGGAATTGCTCCATCTCCGGAGCTGGCGAATTGACCAAGGGTTGCCCATCCCTCGACAGTTCCAGCATAAAGTATTCATAATGTTTGGCGGGGTTGGACATTACCAACCGCCGCCTCAAAATTAGAGTTAGGGAAGCTTGCAGCACTCAACTTAGATCGTTTCACAGTACCTGCAAGAATATCACACTCCATAGAATCATCAATAGTCTGTTTTTTTAGTAATCCTCACAATCAGTTTCCATATTTTCCACCGCACATTTTTCCTCCAAAACTCCACGAGCCAACCTTTTCCAACCACGGTTTTTTCCAACATTCTACTTCAAACCAGCAGGCAAAGGTGCAGTTTGGGTTTCAGTTTGGTGGGAAAAAAGCCCCAATACAGCTGGGGGATGGGAGGTTCTGGTGGGTTTTTTTGTTGTTTGGTGAATGAGCTGCGCACGACTGATGATGTTTTGAGGGGTTAGAGGCTGATGAATAGGTTCCCACTTTTGTGGTATAGGGTGAGTTATAGTAATAGGTGAGGGTGCAAGAATGTGAGGTTTTGCGAAGAATTTTGGGAAGGCGTGGGATGCTGGGATAAGGGAGATGGAAGAGAGTTTTTTAGTGGGTTAGTAGTGAGCCGAGTGGGGATGGTACGGTGTTGAGATGGTGTGGACTGTTCTGGAGGTGCTTGGTTTTGTGGTGTAGGGGAAATAGTGGTAAAGGTCGAGTGGTCCTGAATGTGGGGGCTGGACTTAGAAGTTTGGGAGGGCGTGGGGTGCTGAGAGATGGTAAGAGTTTGATGAGTAGGGGAGTTGGCGCCAGATTGCATGGAATTCAATATGTGGGGATTAGTTAGAGGATGGGGGGCATTTATGATGCTTTGAAAAATGATTTCATGGGAAGGAGCAGGTGGATTAAAAGTTAGGGTTAATAAATTTGGGGAAAGAGCAGTATCATCATAGCTTGGGGAAGTGTTTTTTGTGAACAATACCTTCTTACATAAACAAAATTTCTCCTCCTCCTCAACCTCTTTCATATGTCCCTTCCTAGGTGTAGCTTTGAGGTTAATTCCCCAACCCAAACGTTCTTGTTTTCTTCTTCAGGGACTACATGGCAGTCACATTCCGAATGTCCCATAATTTTACAGGCAAAGCAAAAAAAAGGGGAAACGTTCATAGGCAAAATCAACCTGGAACTCACGTCCTTTTGTATCTTTCATTTTCCCGAATCTACGCAAAGGTTTTGAGACATCAATCATAATTTTAACCCGCCTATACCGACCAATCCCTAGAACATCTTCTTCAATATCCAAAATGTCACCCATATTCCAAACCAAAGCCCTAATTATCTTATCTGATCGATAATTGAAAGGGATGTTTTTTATGCAAACCCAAAAAGGGGAATGAGTGAGTGTTACCTGATCAGGTTGTTCTTCGCCATCAGCTTCTTTGAGGAGGATCAACATGTTTTTAAAACACCAAGGGCACCCCTCCAAGACTCTCTCCATATCCCTCTAGTGGAAGAATGGAAAAGTGAAAAGATTAGGACTGAGAGTTTTGATTGCTAGTCCATGAACTGGTGCCCAGACACCAGTGATTGTGCGTTTAATGGCATCAGTATTAAAAGATCTTCCAGTCAGCAATTTCCCGATCAATGGCAATGAAAGTTTCGGGTCCTCCACGTTAGGGTTCAGAGATCCAAGGTCCAGAATTTCTTCCTCCTCAGCGTCAATGGATAATTTAGATACATAATTCGTAATCTCTTCAGCCATACCAAAGAGAAAAATACCGCCACTGCGGGGGTCGAACCAGGAGGTTAGGATTTTCTACCGAAGTAGAGAGCGTTTCCTTTTTTCCAAGGGAGTTTTTACTTTCCAATCTTGATTAATTGAATATCGTCTACATGAGTGTGGCTCGTTTACCATAACAACAACAAAAAAACACAACAATTCAACCTTGAAAACTTGCGCCGAAAAGGCCGTAAAAAAACACAGTACGCCTGCGTCGATTTAAAGATCTTTGAGAGCTCATCTTCTTTAATTCAGACATTTACAAACCCACTCCTCTTTTTAGCGTTGCATACTCACAATTTAAGGATGAAAACGGCGATTATGATGATGAGAGAGAGGGGAAAATTGGTATACAACTTATACAAAGCACTAACTTTCGTCATTTCTCCATTAATTCATCTCCATCTCCATTTTCGAAGATTTCGAGGTCTAGAACATTCCATTCGTTGGCCTGAGCGTCTTGGCCGCCCTTCTCTTCCCCGCCCTCCTGGCCCTCTTCTCTGGTTTCACGCCGTTTCTCTCGGTTCTCTCTCTCTCCTTAAATTTTAATTCTCAATTTTGATGATGTTTGTTTTTAAATTTTACTGGGTTCTACTGAAATCTGGACATTGAAATATATTAGTTCTTTCCTATTTTTATACTCGCACTATTTCCCATTTTAGGAAGTTTTTTTATTACTTGCAATGTTGACATTTTCGACAATATATTATCTCTTTGTCTCTGGTGTTATATACATTTAAACGTTGATGAGTATTACAAAACGGAGGAAGTATTATTATTTGTTCATCATTTGTGATAATGTGCGATTTGGGAATTTTACTAGTTCTGTTATAGGATTATGGGATATGATTATTTTGACAAAAAGTTCAAATTTTGTGCTTTGTGTTAGAATATACATGAAATATAGGTTTATATTGAATGAAGTTTCGGTTTAAAGTATGTTTTTTTATCTTATCAATTTTATTTGGGTGAATTTTTATTTTGTTAATTTTGATGATGGTTATTTTGGGAAATTCAGGGGAAGGGATGGCCGCTATTCCAGTGATTAGGCGCTGTTTGGTGGAACGCCCTGATTTCAACATACTTATGACTACTACTACTCTTTCTGCATTGTGAGTTTTGAAACTACTTTATGATTTTAAGTATCCGGTTGTTGAATCTTCTCTTTTTTTTGTTGGGTTGATATCTCTTTTTTTTAATCCAAAGGTTAAATTTATGAGTTTACCCAGTTGTTGAATGTCTGTTTTTTTATTGGGTTGATATCCGTTTTGATTTTTTTTCTTATCTTAGGATTAAATTTCCGAGTTTACTCAGTTGCTGAATCTTCTTTTATCCATTTGTTGGGTTGATATATGTTTTGGTTTTTTTATACCCTGCTTTGAACTTGGTTTGTTTGAATGATATTTGGAGGTATTCTGAATGGTAGTCGGATTGAAATGTTTGTGTGGAGATTCTTTGGAAAAACTCCTCTCTTTTTTGTGTGTGTTTGTAATGGATGAATGACAAAAAGAACTAGGGAACATGAAAATTTTGGGCTTATTTGGAGATTTAATTTGAGAAGTTTATGCCTATGAGGCTATGATATAATATGAGCTGGATGAATGTTAAAGAAGAATGACATGAGTGATTCTTGAGAGTGTTTATGAAGCTCCTTCCTTATTAGTTGTCATCAAGCTGGAAGATCTAGAAATTAGTGATTATAGAAAAAAAAAAGAGCAGTGGGATTTTTTCCGAGAGACCCATTAAGAAGTTTTTTATTTCCTTCAAAGTAGGCAAATGAAGTTTTTCTATCTAATTTATGTCGAGTGCCAACATTACATCACAAATTAGAAGTGAAGGTTAGTGAAATCAAACTTTGATTTTGTCCGTCGTAAACCGATGCTGAAAAAATGCCCTTACGGAACTCTTTTAACTTTGCTTATTAGCGATCAATATTAGATTATATATTCCAATAACTTTTGCATAGCGCATCTCAATTGTAAGTACTCTTGAGGCTGGTAAAATTAGCATCACCTAGAATGTTGACTTGGAGCACAAATTAGTTTAGCATACTCAACTGAAGAGGATCCTTTATATGTTAATTATTCATGTTGCAGTGAGGTTTTGAAACACCAGCTTCCTCCCGCCGTCATGTATCAGGTATCCTTTTCCACTTCTATGTGCTCCTGTATATTAGATGGATGCCCAAGTAGTAACTTCTTAGAAAATGCTAAATGTTTTCCTGAAGGCAATGGGAAAAAAAATATTAGCACATTGAATGATTTTTGATTTCATCTTAAATTCTTTGTTCTGTATTCTTTAGGATGAACGTACACAGAACATATGTTCTTGAAATGTATAGTATTTCTACTTTTAGAAAAGCTCTTTCTTTTCTAAAATGATGCATTGCATAAAACATGCGATATATCTTGACCCCTGTTTGATAATTTCAATGCTAGTAGCCTTTATTTTGGACACATTATGTTAGATGCTAAAATAATCAGTCTAGGTTTTCTAATACATCAACTCGAGCTTTTCTCTCTTCGAAGAGAAACAAACTTGAGCTTTTCCGTACTTTTTCCTTGGAAATTAATGTATTCTTGTAAGCAGGTTCATCCATTAACTAGCTTCTTGTTGTCTTCATTATCAAATTTAGGATTTATTTAGAGCTTTGATATTGAGAGGACGGATGCTAAGTTCACCATTTCATTTAAAATCCTGTTTTAGAAGAAACTCATTTTGTTTCGAGCTTTTAATTTTGTTACCTTCATGTGGCATTGCTAAAATTCCATCTATGCTTGTCCCAAGAAATGGCAGATGGGATGTCTTCATGTTATATTCATTAGAGTTTTTTGTCAGAAACAATCTTTTAAAACTAGTTTTTTGCGAAAAACAACATTTTAAAAGTCTTTTTGCAACTTACAACCTTTTTTGAAACTTTTTTGCGAGATGAAACCTTTTTTGAAACTTTTTTGCGAGATGAAACCTTTTTTATTTTTCCGTCATTGACCGTTAACTTTTTGCCTCTGACCGTTAACTTTTCATTGACCCTCACCTCATACCTTCTTCTTCTCCGGCACAGAACCGACACACCACCACCGTCTACAATCACGGCCCTACAACCGACCACCACCACCGACTGTCCGCCCATCCTTCCTTGCAAACCCAGTCGCAGCACCATACCGGCCAACAACATCCCCCTCAACCAGCCCCTCCCACCTCCTCCCAAAATCAAAGTTGCTCTCCTCCCCGTGCTGCTGCCTCGCCGGCGTCCCAAGCTCGCCGGAGCCGCGCCTACCCTTCTTGCGCGGTGCTGCTGCTGGCTGCTGCTGTGCATTGTTCCCCTGCTCGGTCTTCTCACTCCTCTTCGTGGTGGTAGTGTTGGGTCGCGCCGCTGCTGTTTCGTCTGCCCCGCTGTTGCTTGTTCGTCACTCCTCCACCGAAGAACGTCGTCAGCCTTCTGCCGCCGTGCCTGCTGCCTTCCAGTTCCTCGCTGCCACCGCCCTTCTCCTCTCTCCTCTTATGCTTGTGTCAGTTGGTATTAACCCCTTTTCTCTTTCCCTTATTCTGATTTTTTTATGATTTTGGGGAAGGTTGGCGGTGGAAATTTCGGGGAGGAGGAAGGAAAGTGGAGGTTGGGGTGGTGGGGGTGGTGATTTCGGGAAAGGGGGGAAGGAGAGTGGTGGTTGCAAGGAGGATGAAGTAGAGTGGTGGTTGGGGTTGGTGTTCAGGGAGGGAGATGGAGTGAGGAGAGAGATTGGAGGGTGCAACTGACGGTCAACGCACAATATTTAACAGTCAATGACGGAATTTCAGCAAAATGTTTCATTTCGCAAAAAAAATTAGTTTTAGGTTTCATTTCGCAAAAAAATTTGGTTTTAGGTTGTAATTTGCAGAAAAACTTTTAAAAGGTTGTTTTTCGCAAAAAAGTGGTTTTAAAAGGTTGTTTCTGACAAAAAACTCTATTCATTATTCATCTGGTTTATACTCACTTTGCTCTCTTTTAATCTATGCAGTTTATACTCTCACACTATTCAGTATTCACATATTCCACTTTGATTATTGTTTGGTTGCTTCTTCTCACATGTCTGCTAAGTGCTAACAACAAAGCTTTGATAACTTTCATTACTGTGTATGTAGTATTTTTAGAAATTTGTTTGTATTGTAGACATGTTTGATTTTCTTTTTCCATCTTTTCCAAGTCTTTTCTGTTTGAGCCCTTATTTTTTTATTAAGATTAAATGCCATTTTGTCTTCCTCTCACTTTTCTCTTTTAATCTTAAGCGGCAAATATTATTCATTTCCTAAACACTCAACCTTTTCCATGTGCCAGTTTGCTCCACTAGATTTACCTGCTGTTGTGAATGCTTTTCTAAGCTACTGGAAACCAAATGCTGCTATCCTCCTTGAGAGTGAATTGTGGCCAAATGTTGTAATGGCTGCCTCAGAAAGTAAGGTAAGGCCACATTTAATGAAAATATTTGCTCCTTGTATGATTGGATTTGTCATTATGTTTTGGATTTACTGTTGTAAGGTTGTTTATGGTCTATTGTGAAGCTGGTCTTTATATAATTAACTCCGTGGACCGTGGCCCTGTTTGGCTCAAGAAAAACAAGTGCTGGAAACGGAATTGGGATCTTGATTCTGTTCTATCTTGTTTGGCTGAAGAGTCATGGAAACCCACTTCGTTTCTTGACCTTAATCAAATCCCTTGATTTGTTTCCGGCACTTTCCGCAACTTATTGGCTAGTGTATGTTACCTCCTTTAAGCCAAAAGGAAAGCACGAGACGTCACTGTCTTTCTCTCTCATCCCCATCTCCAATCTCTCTCCTCTTTCTCTCTCATATTGGTCTTTCTCTGTGTTCATCTTATTTCTTTCATAGATAACAAGCAAGAGATTGCAGTTTTCTGGGCAAATATAAGCAAGGTAATTTGCAACCCTCAACTCTATCAACAAAGATTATTGGAGTTTTATCCTCACATTCAAAATTTCTTATTTTTAAAACAGAACTTTTTGCAAAAATTATTTCAGTTTTCATATAGTTAACCTTTTTTTTTCTTTATAGGGTTTTGTTTTTGAACCAGAATTGCAGTTTTTGAATTTTTCAGATTGCAATTTTCAGGCAAACTCTGGAATTTCAGTTTTTAAGAATTTACCTAAACTATTGTTTTTTTTGCTAGTATTTTCCTTCTTTTTCAGCATTTCTTCGGTTAATTCTTCCACTTTTTTGGTTTTGTTTTTGTTTAACTTGTTTTGGTCTTCATGTTGAACATTAAATAGCTTCGAATTAGTGATTAATAGATTTCTGAAATATGCAGTTTAGGTTGTCATGTTATAGCATCAAATCAATCTAGTACCTTTCCGTCAAAACTTTACAGTGGACTAAACAAAGGAATGGAATGGCTTAAATTGAATTCATTTCCCTACCTTAATCGTTTCCATTTTATTTCTTGTCCTACAGTGGAATCAAAGAAGGATGGATGAATATAGAAACTGTCAAATGTTCAACTGCTCTCCTTTAATGCAAAATTTTCCTGTTTATGTGTAAATAAGGTGAATGGGAATGTAGTGGTCTTTACTAAGGGCGTGTTCGAAAACAATAGCTATGGCAGTAGCTTTTAGCTGTGAGAGTAGCTGTGTGCTGGTAGCTGTTAGCCTGTTAGTGGTTGGTGTGTAGCTGTTAGCTGTCCAAGTAGCGATATAAGATATTGATTTTCGGTAAAAGAAGCTGTAAAAGTAGTTGTTTACAAATAATTAATTAAAAACTCAAACAAAACTTTAATATATAATTTATACACCACTAAACGCTACCCCAAAAGCTACAAATTGTTGCTTTTCACAAACACTACTAAAACACTACTTATACCACTGGAAGCTATTTATACCACTAACTTACCAAACACTACTATTTTTTTTAATTAGTGTTTTGACCTACACTAAAAGCTACTTAAAAAGCTTGTGCCAAACACATCCTAATAAGGGGGGCCCTATAAACAAGACAAAGTGAGAGAGAGCAGATGAAGCTTCCTCTTTAACCAATTTTGTCGATCTAGTGGAAACTTAAGGGAAGTTTAGCGAAGAGGGGAGTTGAAGCCAATGACATGTAAGTGATAGTTAAAAAATATAATGTAAATCATTATTTTGGTATGTTTCTGTAATAGACTAGCCTAGGGAGAGGGACTCTTTTGGTATTTCAAGCAAATAATCATTTTCTTCCTTAATTTCTGCCATTAATGGTGTCCAAGCTATGTTAATTCATAGCAGTTTCTTGTATTGTGTACATTTGGTGGGTATTTTAATCCTTGTACAACTACGATTCTCTGTAAACGTGTGTATAAAAATAGACCAAGAGCCTAAAAAGTTTTTAACCGCAAACCCTCACCCACTCACTCTCAGCAGCTGTTCAGATTGCTGCGATGTTCAGCCACCATTGTCCAAGTCATGCTGTCGTTGCAGTTTTACTCTTTAACCTCTTAATTTCAGCTGCCCTATCCTCTCTTCGCCTGATGCAGGAAAGTAGGAACTCACTCAATAATGGTGGAGAAATGAGGAATTCGAAGTTCCAGCACAAAACTAAGGATAGAGAAGAAGATTTGATAGAGAGACATATTAGAGAGGAAATGTAGAGGGAGTAAGACAAGATTTGTCACAGTATAATAAAAAAAAGTTTTTCCACCCTTTTAACAAATTGTAACAAAGTTTCCCGCCGAAAACGCAGCTAAACATTATGTATCAAATACATTTTGGTATATCTAAAAGATACTGTAACATACTTTCCCCCCAAAAAAATAGACTTGTCCTCAAGTCTTCACTGATGCTTAACAACAAAGTCAGGGAATTGCTGTTCAATAGTAGAGGCAAACTCCCAGATAGCATCACTAGCAGAGTAACCCTCCTAATGAACCAAGTATTGCACAACTACAGTATTTTGAGTTTTAACAACCCTTCTGTGTACAATAGCAGCTGGTTTCACTGTTAAGTGAGAAACTCTTTGACCAGACCACTAGGATGGGATGTGTTAAGAAAGAGGCAATGTACCCCTGGAAGGCTTCAACTGGGAAACATGAAAACATTATGCACTTGAGCATGATCAAGGAGAAGTAATTGATAAGCCATAACTACAATCTTGTGCTGCACTTGAAAAGGGCCTAAGTATTTATGTGCTAGATTTTTATTATAACTACAATCTTGTACTGCACTTGAAAAGGGCCTAAGTATTTATGTGCTAGATTTTTATTAGACCTGAATTTTACTGTCTATAAGGTTGAAGCTTCAACCACACCCAATCTCCTTCTAGGAAAGATCTTTCAGACCTATGTCTATCAGCCAAATTCTTCATTCTATTTTGAGCTTGATGTAGATGATATTTCAGAGTATCAATTATAGCTTCCCTTCTCAAAGACCTATCAACAGCTTCAACAAAAGTTTCGCTTGGAAGGTAGGGCAGATGTTATGGAGGTGGTTGTTTGTACACAATTTCATAAGGAGTAAGTTTAGAAGAATAGTGAAAAGAAGTATTGTACCACCATTCAGCCAAAGCAAGCCAAATAAATCAATCTTTAGGATGCTCTCCACACATACTGCAAAGATAATTCTCCAAGCACCAATTAACCACCTCAGTCTGCCCATCAGTTTGGGGGCGATAAGCAGGACTAAGCAGCAAATCAGTACCCTGAAGAGTAAACAAAGCTTTCCAAAAGTGACTGAGGAAAACAGTATCTCCGTCACTCCCAGTATATCGAGTCCAGCCATGTAACTTAAACACAGAATCCACATAGAGCTGAGCAACTTATACTGCAGTAAAATTAAAGGATGAGAAAGAGCCATGAAATGAGCATATTTGCTCATCCTATCCACCTACCACAAAGATGAGCCATGAAATGAGCATATTTGCTCATCCTATCCACCTACCACAAAGATGACATCCCTGCCTTCAGATTTAGGGAGTCCAGTTATAAAATCCATAGAGACATCAAGCCAAACACGTTGGAATAGGCAATGGCTGTAAAAGACTAGGAGAAGCAGCATTATCAGATTTACTAGCCTGACAAGTAATACAATACCTAATGAAGTGGTTAACATCCCTAGTTAAACCTTTCCAAGTAAACAAGGCCTTAATTCTTTGGTAAGTAACATTTCTACCAGAACTTTCTGTAGGGTTAACGCCAAATCTAGTGTCAAGGAACATTCTTTTTCATTCATTTTTTTCGGTAGAACTTTTATTCACGTCGTGTAAACAAAGTTCGGCTATTTTTGATATAGTAGATGAAAGGGTTGTTTTTTACTTGGTTCTTTTTGTCTACCAAGGATGATTTGATACTATAAGAAAATAGCCAAACGTCGGTTTTGACTGGAATCAAACTGTCGTTTTTAGACAAAAAGAACCAAGTCAAAAACAATCCTTAGAGCTTTCATCTACTATGTCAAAAATAGCAAACCTTTGTTTGGACGACTTGAAGAAAGGTTTTGTCCAAAATAATGAATGAAAACAATGTTTTGCAACGCTAGTTTTACCGGTGTGTGACTACTATGTTCCTGAAAGTAAATCATTCCAGTTATGTAGTGGGGCCTGTTTAATATTCTGTTCTAGAGAGGTAGCGGATGTCCTTGGCATGGAGGACCTAGGGAATGACATTGCCCCAGTTTTTGCTAAGAACCAAGCTAATTCTTAGCTAATTCTCAGTAATACAATATGAATAGAGGGATTAAGAATAAGGATTAATGAATGTATTAGGAGAATACTACTAAGATATGATTGTATTGATGATTAACATCGATTACAACCTAGCCAACGTTCGAGAGGTTGGAGCTCTCCCAAGTAACAATTTCTCTCTCAAGACATATCAATTTTCAAGTTGCCTTTCACATTCTAAGTTGCTCTATATTTATACTACTTTCCCTAACAAACAATCTAACTTATTCCCCATGTAAACTAAACAAGATAATATCTGAATTACCCTCCCCCCTAATATTAGTTCTTAGCAGTTTTCCCCCTTTTGTTATTGGACTTAGAGATAGATATGGGGCAGAGAGAGGAAAGGGAGTTCCTGTTTTGTCTTGTGTGGATCAGAAGAGGATTTTGATTAGGATGGAGGTAGAAGACGATGAGAGCAAAATTCAGATAAAAAAGCTGCTCTTGTATTTTCTCATTGATCTATTTCTTCTCTCTTCAATCAATAAAAACCCAAAGAGTAAATCATGGCAACATGTTGAAGATCTTGACCAGCTTGAGGCCATTAATTGTCCTTAACCCACCTTGGACTACGTGCACAAATCGATGGGTAAGCTAAAGGTTTGGACTAGGCTTAATAATAAACATAGGAGCTGCCATCTTGGAAAAGTGTTCATATTTTCGCGGTAGCCTTGGTCATCACTATCGTGGGTATTTTATGATAATTTGTTTTAACACTTATTTTATTTGCAGATAACATTGTCTTTGCTAAATGCTAGAATGTCTGAAAGATCTTTTAGACGGTGGTCTGCACCTGCATTATCTCCACTAATTGCCTTGATGCTGTCAAAGTTTTCATTGATCGTGCCATTGGTATACAAACATCCTTTATGTTTGAATTTACTATATGCTCTTTTTTTATCTCTGAACTTTGTCACTTCCACAGAGTGCCAGAGAGGCTATCCACTTTCAGCTACTACAAGCGCCACCATCAATAGTCAGCAATTCCGCTGATCTGAAATATTGTAAGAACATCATTGTCTTTTTTTGTTGGATTAGTCAGTCTCTGTTTCATGATAAGTTTGTGGTACTGATTATTGACTTATGAATGGAAGTCTTACTGTAATATTTTTCTCTTCGTATCCTTTTATGTCTTGTAGCTCAAGAGTAATGATATAGAATTCCCAATTCTACTCTAATCGCAAATTTTCTTTGCTTCTTATTGGTGCCAAAGCTATTGAACAAGACGGGACAACCAATGTAAAATAACTGCTTGGCTACCAGAATAATTTGCAATAATAATAGTACACTGAAACAGTCAATAGTCTTGTTTTTTAGACTTGCGGACGAAAAAATATACCTTCGATAAATCTAGATTGAGGCCAGAATTGTGGTAAATTTGTGATTAAATGGGAGCACTAATTGCTTCCCCCCCCTTTTGAAGCGGTTGCTTTGCGGTTAAGTAGATCTTTTACAGCTAACTGATCCTCTAAAGACTATGTATTGTGTCACTAAAGAGTTTTGGAGGGAGTATTCGTATAATAACCTTAGAACAATAGTAACCAAAGAACTTTGATTTCTAGCAAAGTATTTGCATTCACTTAGAACCTCTCGCCAAAAACAAATGCTTAACAACTAAAATATCTGCAATTTTCGTGCCAATGGTTTGTAGGGGAACCCTACCCTCTCTTATCCATTCGATACGTGCAATTTCTTTTCCATCGATACGGCCTGCAATTTTGATTTGATTTTCTTTTGTATCAGCTTGTTCGGTTAATACTAGTACAACAAAGCAGTCAATAATCTTGGTTTTCGATTGGCCCCTGACTAATGGATAAAAACTAATAGTATGAATGTGTCGGTCCTGTCCTCATAAATCTGAGAGATGAATAGTCAAAGTGAGTTATGACTAAGCATAAAATACTGTACTCCGAAGTTCTTTTATCTTCAGTAACAGGTTGAAAGTTCTTGTCCTCATAAATTTGCTCTTAGGTTTGCTTATTCTCTTATCACGACAATAAAGATGTTTCTAGTTCTAAGACGTTGCAGTTGCAAGTCCAATTATAGAGTTCTGATAGCAAAATAAGTGTTGAAGGGTTTATTAGTCTTGATTATTTGGCTTTTTCAGGTGTTGGAGAAATTGCAGCTTCAACAAATGCTTTGAAAGATATAGAAGATTTGCGGAAACAACTGAGGTATAGGCAGGTTTGGATGGCTTCTTCTGTACATGAAGGAGAACTTGAAGGTTGGTGTTGGAATTTCTACTTCATCTCCAAGTTTACTACTGTTTCCATACAAATGCATGAGTTTGTAGCTTGGCATTGAACCTATGCTACATGTACTCGGATATGAATATCGGATAAAGGGTCAAGTGTGGATTTGAGTGTCCTGCGATTTTGAAAATTATGGACATAGAAGCTCCACCCTAGATCAGGAAATGGGTACGGGTTTATCACAAGTTTAAAACATGATGATCTTAAAATTGCTTATCCATATAGTTTCAATTTGTAAGTTTCTCAACTATGATTTTTCTAAGTTATGAAATAGTGTAGCTAATAAGCATATTCCTTGTTTGAAATACCCAAATTGGAGTTGAAAAGTCAAAAGCTTTAATATATAGATATAGTAAAAAATTAAAAGAACAAAAAGCAATAAATGCAACCCTTCCCCACATGATTTTAGATTACCTGAAAATTAAGGAGAAGAGAGAGAGGGGGGAGAGTGGGGAGGGGAGAGAGGGGGAGAGAGAGGGGGGGGAAGGGAGAGGAGGGGGAGAGTGGGGGGGGAGAGAGGGGGGAGGGAGGGGGAGAGAGAGGGGGGGGGAAGGGAGAGAGAGGGTGGGGGGGGGGGAGAGAGAGAGATGTGTAGTATTCATTTGGGTGTCTGCTCCCTGTTTTACGCCACGTAAACTAAAGATTTGAAGGAAAACAAAGTAAACATATGAAGAGTTCTATCACTTCTCTAATAACAACAGGATCTGTTGCAATATCTTATTGCAGTATCTTATCATCTAATATAGGAATTACTGATGAAAACTAATAATAATCCTGGGTTTGACAATTTCCTTAGCTTTCTTGAGGATCTAATGAAATCCCAGGATTTATGGGTAAAATTTAGGAATTGACAATTTTCTCAGGATCTATTGCAGTATCATAGGTTCCATATAAAACCCATGAATTATTGACGAAAACTAGGAACTAATTATCACAGGATCTATTCGTAAAAATCCATATCTAATAAAAGCATAGGATTTTAGGATTTATGTATGTACTGCAAATAGAACCTATAATATGTAAAAATCAAAGAGATGTATTGGGATGCTAGCGCTAGGTCATTAAGTGCTAGTACATTAATAGTGCTTCACAAAGAAATACATGTACTCTACACTAATCACTCACGAGATCAAATGTCATATTTTGACATGAGCACATCTTCGAAAATTGTGCTGGTTTGGCGTGCGTAAAACTAATGGTGGCGTGGACTTGCTGCCACAGTGGATGTCTTAGTTCTCACGGAAGCAACTAAAGCTTCTATATTAGGTTCATATGTGGGTTACATCTTCGTCATTGGGCTTTTTGGAAGCTAAATATAGGAGTCTACACCTACCAATACAAAATCCTAGTACCCTTGATAGAATGCCAATGGACTCCCCTTTTAAGGATTTCTCTGGCGGAAGATATAGGTAATCCCATTAAAGTACTAGTTTTACAATACAAGAAGGTTATCTTCTTTTCTCCTAAAATCGCTTTATTTGAACCTATTAGCCCTTAGTAGATATTACCTAAGCTTATCTTACTTGGAAACTGAACTTGGTAGGCATTTTCTGCACTAATTTCTTTTTGGAAATTTCTCTTAAGATGAAAATAGAAGGCCTAAATCATCACTGTTTTCTTGGTAAATTTGTAGTGAAAGTTTCAATATGTTTGAATACGGAAAAATAACAAACCAAAGCCTATTTCGATCTTCTTTGGAGGAACTTTCTTTAGGAGCATAACTTTTGCAACAAACTTCATGGCGTTGTTGTTGTTGATGCCCACATCCAACTGACTGTACCCTAAGGTTAGGAGCTCTGGGCTAGTAGGAAGTGGGTAATGTTTATTTTTTATTTTTATGAGAAGCTTATAGTCACATCAATCTTTGCAATACGCCATTGGTAAATCACAGGTTTCCAGCTAAGTTAGGCATGTTAGCTCTTAAGATTTTCACAACAAATCAAGCCATTTAACATCCTATGTAAGCTCATGAGGCATTTTACCTCCTCCTCTCACTTATTCTATTACTAGGTACAATCTTTAGTTGTGAATCAGCGAATGTCCTCTAAGATGTATAAGCTTAAACTTTCTCATGAAACTTTTGTCACGAAGTTCTTTTTGTCTTTACTCGTTTGTGAAGTTGGGGTGAAGGGATGAAAATCTTATGAAATTTTCTTGCATGGTCGGAAATTTATTATATTGTGGAAACGAATTCTAATAACTTGTTTTAGTCCTGTCTAGCTTAAGAGGGTTTTGCGTGGGAATTGATTCAAACTAAGCTGCACTTTATCCTGTTATTTTTTTATTGAAATTGTGGTTGGTTTGCTAAAATGTGATTGTCTTAACTACATTCTTCATGCATTTGAATTTTTTTCTTCAAAGTTTTTGTTGTTGATCATATAGTTGTGTTAAGTCTTGCTCATTTTTGTTTGTAGTGATGCTTCGAGTTCATGAAACACTGGTCCGAAGCCACTCAGACTTACTGACAGTTATCGTTCCCCGACATCCACAACATGCCTTGGCCTTTTGTCAGGTAGAGTAATTATTGATCTCTACTACTAATCTGTATTTTGACTTGTAAGTTCTTTCGGACTATATTTCATTAAATTATGAAATTCACCACTAGTTCCCATTTCTTACCCCTACACAAGGATGGATGACATTGGGCACACGGCATTCTGCAACTTAATTTGGTTTCTTATTTTTCTGTCTTTTGTATAAACATTATATGGTTGATTTTATATTGTTGTGTTCTACAATATACAATGCTATTTCCGGTTACAGGGTAGAAGCTTTTATGGGGTTCAAACACCCAGCATTGTATGTTTCATAGGTAGCCAGAAAAACATGACATCAGTGGAGAGTACTTTACTGCCTACTGTCTTTTTTTTGATTTGCAGCTCTCACTTACAATGAAAGCAAAAAGTAGTCATTTTTCATGTTGGCATCCATCGATATATAAGTATATACAAAGATGTTGGTACACACCAATATGTATTTTTAATTGGCGACATACGTTACAAGGCCAATACAACACTGCTAGGCTGTCGCTCTCTGGTCTAATTGCCGGGCTTAGTTATTTTTTATTGGCTGGCTGATTTTACTCATGAAGTGGATATATCTTCTATCAGATGACTTGTCATATAATCTTGCTTTATATTGTGCAGGCATCGAAGAAACAAGGATTAACTGTAGCTGTGAGGTCTGATGGGGATAAACTTACATCAGAAACAAATATTTATGTGGCTGATACATTAGGTGAACACTTGCTCATTCATCTCCTTTTTCGCGGTATCTAAACATTTTACTTCCGCTGTTCTCCACACTCCATAGGTAAAAGAAATTTAGGTGGACACTGGACACTTGCTCCTTTATTTCCTTGTTGTTCCTGGCATTTCAGTGAGTTATTCAAAGTTACTCTATAGTTACATTCTAGTCCCCCTGTGCTCCCCACTCCATATATAAAATAAAATAAAACAAGAAAAACGAATGCAACATACATAAAAGATTCCGAACTTCATTGAAGTAATATAAGCTCCTAACTTATCTAGTGGCAGCAACATGACACAATTATCCATAGCAAATGGACTCATTGAGAAGGACGTGTTTTTATCGCCGCATTTCTGTAATGGGGACATGGGGTTTTGTGGAACGAAAACTCCAATTAATTATAACTCGGCCAATTAGCGCAGCCCAGTTTTAATTCCATGCTTGGTGTCTAGTTTTGAAATGTAATTATTTCTATTTTTCATGTCCCCACGTCCTTTTTAAATATTATTACTCTTTATCTAAATTTCCTTATACTTGACTGTTTCTAGCTATGCTTCAAATGAAATGATTTTCCGGTGGGTTACATTTGAGAGTAAGCCACTTAATTTTTTAAAGCATAGGAATATATAATAATAGAGTTAAGTGATAACTTCAAACTGGTAGATATAGATACAATTTCTTCAAATAGCTAACTGAAGTCTAGCTCATACTTCTAGCCTCTAGGATGAAGATCCATTAATCTTTAATGCAGTTGCAAGTTGCAATTTGATATTTTTCGTACTAGTCAGTGTCTTCCTCCTAAAGCTTAGTACATTTGCTACTAATTCTTCCATCAAATAGCTGTTTCAATAATGTTTTCCTTGTTGAACATATGAGCTTTAAGTCAATAATTTTTTTATACAATAAACTATAATGGATCCAATATGTTGTGCAATGAACAATTTTCAAATATAGGTCAAGAGGTGCTCATTGCTGTGTGTGGCAGTTTAACTGTGATGTAAGTAGTAAAAACGCAAAGGTTTTGCTCAACAGTAATGGGAAATGGGAACTACTCTCTTTGGCCTAAGAAGGCATCATAGTCTCCATTTTGTTTTGTCCAGCATTTGCTTCTCTGTTGTTCTCGTGTTTTTCTTTGGCAAATGCATATTAATATAATTTTCTTTTCCTACCGTCCATATGCTAACTCGCTGTTGATTACATCCTATTAAGTAATTACACTCTTTTTTTTAGTCAGAAGTCAACTCTGACTCTTAAAGCAGGATATTAGACTATCAAGTATCAATCATTGGATTCTTTCTGTCCCATTACTGTTCGAGATACTCTCTGGGAGAATGTGAAAATAAGTAAACACTATGAAAGTACAAGCTGTAGCTTGTCCAAATAATGCATGGTGGTCTTATCTAGTAGGAAACATATGCAAAGATAACTACATAGGCTCAAACCTGAAAGTTTATGACCTAGTTTCACTTGCTTGCAGGTGAGGCTAGAGAGTGCAATCCTTGACTTTGAAATTTGAACATTAAAATTTGATTGATTTTGCAGGTGAACTGAGAGAGTTTTATCGGTTGGTTCCCATTTCGTTAATTGGGGGGTCTTTCCTACCGACTTTAGCTGGTCATAATATTTCAGAAGCCATGGTAGCCGGATGTGCTGTTCTGACAGGTTGATGCTTTTGTTAATTATCCTGTAGCATCATGACCACACTTTGACATGTAGCAAATTGAGCCATATGTTATTTTTCCTCTGAACAGTTCAAGTGATCCGAGTAGAACTTAATACTCGGTTTGTGTCAAAAAGGTGGTTCAATTTGAATTTTGGGAGGGACTTGTCTCACAAAATTGTGAGTTGTAAACTCCAAAAAGTAACAAGCTTTTTGGCACGGTGGAAGTAGTTGTATTTACATCAGAGCAGCTTCTTAAACGTTCAGAACCGGTTTTAAATCTCGGGTGCAGTCGCGATTGCGGAAACGTTCATGGAACCACTTTCACAGGCAATGCAGAAGGTTTACGCTTTTGTGGTCTAATATATCAGCCTCGATGCAGTCGAGATTTAATACCGTGGTTCAAAAGGTTTCTGAGTTATCTTTTGAGTGCTCTGAACAGAATAGTGTCAGGGTATTTCTGGTAAAAAATGCATCAGTTTTTGTATTACTGTAATTGAAATCATTGGCGTGCTAACTTCAGGTCCTCATGTTGGTCACTTTTCACACATGGTATCAGCAATGCAGAGCTTCAATCCTTTGTCCATTCGACAGGTTTGGAAAATGGACTTTTCTGTTTCTTTTGTATCTCTTGCAAATTGTATATTTGTTTGTTGATTGCTTGGATATATAGTCATTTCAAGTGCAAGTAGTCATGGTAACTAGATAATATCCATGCTGAAGATGCAGTTCTTTGAGCAGTGAGGTTTTTTGGGCCTCGTTTCTATCTTTTTTTAATGGTTGTCATGATTCAATGTGGATCCTATGAGCACTACGAGAAGCTTAGGCCAGATCTCGAAAACAGTGGAAGCAAACTTTCTCATATATAACCTTCTAATGATGATTGATAATGCTTTGATGTCAGTATTACTAATGGAGAAACAAGAATGTTCCGTTGGGCATTTGTTAAATTAAAAATTTGAAATTCTTTGTCAATTTGAAATCCTGATAGTGTTTCATTACTTGAATAGCCTGTCCTACATTCTCTCATCTAAATATTGAAAAATATACTTCATGCGTTCTAAATATATGAAACGTAGGTGGCAGCACGAGGATTAAGGAGAGGAGAGAGATAGAGTGAAATTTAAAAAGGGCCCATGTGATGAAGGTAGTGATAGATTGATAGAGAACCAATTGCCAAAAAAGTAATTTTTCATTTATTTTGAAACGGCCTAAAATTGTAAGTGTGTTATTCTATTTTAGAACTTGGAAAGTTTTTTTTTCCTTATGGGCAGTGCACATCCTATTAGGTTGAAGAACCATTCCTAAGTCGTTTGTGTATCTATAAGAAAACAGATCTTGTGTGGGGTTTAAATATTAAGGGATCTATTCTTGTTTTGATTTTATACTCTCTTCATTGATCATTGCCTTAATATTTCAAACTTAATGCGTCCCGTTCTCATGACTTTGTGCAGGTTTCGGGAGAAGCAGAGCTAACAAAAGTCCTCCAAGAACTCTTAAGTAATCCCATTAGTTTGGAAGTTCGGCAATCAGCTGCAAAACAAGCATTTTATGCACTCTCTTGTGGGGTTCTGTCACAAGTGTGGATACAACTAAATTGGTTTGTTTTTACAAGGCTTCGTATTGGAGTGGTGAAGTAGACATGTGACAACATGAAGCCTTTCTTCTCTACTCAATGACGCCCCCCTGGTGGGAGCAAAAAATATCCGCAACCTGTTCTCGCAGCACAACAGGTTATGGCAAGTTATGAACTTGCCTTGCTGTTACATTCCCAACGAGTTCATTCCAAACATAACACAAGGTTGCGACAGCATGTGGAAGGTTTCGGTAAATGAGATTCGCCCATATCGAAGGATTGAGACAACTAAGATGGTCCCCCGTTATCAATCATCATGGGAATGGAGCAAACTTTACTTGTTCGTCTCTCCCCCCTTAGAGTCATCCCTTTGATATGGGTAACATCATGACCGTCATATCGAACCCCAGGAGACCAGCTAGCCCATCACCGAAATACCACGATAGCATAAATAGGGATTGACTCCAGCTATTGAATTTCATCCTTGTAGGCTTTGATTGGGTTCCCTAAATCTAGCTATGCAATTACCTTAGTTTTAGTTTAACTATGCATGACCTGATCAAAAGCTCGATTCCAATTAGAAACGAGTGATATATGACATTGAAAATGGACTGATGAACAGATACACGCGGGCATGCGCAGCCACACCTATATTTAGGTGTGGTCTGACATACACAAGACAGGTTGAAATAGTAATAATCAGAAATGGATTAGAAATAATATGATATAGATGACAAAATGACATCAAAACATACTATGACAAAATAACATCAAAGCAAAACTTAAATGACATGAAATAAATGACAAACTGACATAAGATCTATGATACTATTTGTGTAGTCTATGTAATTTTTGTTTGAGCTTGTGTTATTATGTATCATTAGGTACGTGTGAGATTTTGTTACAAATTAAATTATGGTGTAAGAGCATGGTCAATCATTGAGCATCCTCATGGTACTTTCTCTCTTCTATGAGCTCATGGTACTCTCTTTCCTCATGAGGAGTTCCCATGGATGGGAGAGAACTTATAAGGATCCTTAAGTAATGAAGATGGAGGAGAGAAGTAAGAGAATTCTCCAAATATGGAGGATTCATAATTTCGGCCAATGTGCCAAAAGGTGGGGACAAAGTAATTTTTTTCTTTTCTTTTTTAGTTCCAACTCAACATATTTTGGTGGGCCAAAGTAAAAAAAAAAATCTGATTTCCTTTGTTATATATACTCAACTTAAGGATCCTCATGGGTGGGGAAAATTGGGAGGAGATTCTTAAGGAAAGAGGATGTTAGAAAGAGAGAAAAAAAAAGCGAGATGTAAGGAGAGAGAAACATATGAGGATGAGATCTTTCTCATGATTGTTAGTGCTCTAACATGTTACACTTGATATGCATTCTTACAAATTTACAATTATTAATGATTCCTCTGTCCCAGAAAGATCTGAACTCTTATTGGACACGTACTTTGTAGTGTGTTTATCATATGTTATTTTTATTAAAATATAGATGTGATAGGACTTAAAAGAGTATTTTTTTTATTGGATGAGAGGAAAAGTTGGGTAACTTTTTAATGATAAAGGTGTAAAAAACTTATATGGACTTGGTTCACACTAAATTAGTGTGGACCTAATGCTAATTCATATGATTTATGAAAAAAAATGTCACTATATAAAAAAATAGATATAAAAGATGAGTAGATATAGATTGTGAAGTTTGACTATGTGAAAAAAAAAGTTACTATTACAGATATTCAGGGGATTAGAGATGAAATTTTAAAGTTCTATAAGCTGCTCTTGGGCACGAATGCTGCTGCTCTTCCTAGCATTGATTTAACTGTTGTGAGAAATGGGAAGATGTTGTCTGCTCAGGCTGATGCTTCTTTGATCAGGGCAATTACTACAGATGAAATTGATTATGCTTTGCAAGGTATTGGTGATGATAAAGCCCCAAGGTTAGATGGCATGAATGCAATGTTTTTTAAAGAAAGTTGGAGCATTATTAAACAAGACATCTATGCTGCAGTACAGGAGTTTTTTCTTAACTCTTATATGCATACTCCTATGAATTGTACAGCAGTCACCTTAGTCCCTAAGGTGACTAATGCTTGTAAGGTGAAGGATTTCAGGCCTATAGCCTGTTGCTCAGTCATGTATAAGATTGTTTCTAAAATCTTAACAAACAGACTTCAAGATGTGATTGGTGAAGTGGTCTGTGATGCTCAATCAGGATTTATCCCTGATAGACATATTGCATATAACATTTTTTTAGCTACTGAGTTAATTAGGGGTTACTCTAGATCTCATATGTCTCCTAGATGTTTAATGAAAGTTGACATCAGGAAAGTCTATGATTCAGTAGAGTGGGATTATTTAGAAAAGTTGCTTCATGAGTTGGGATTCCCTGGGCAGTTTATTGGTTGGATAATGGAGTGTGTAAGAACCGTTTCTTACTCTATTCTTATAAATGGGGTCCCTTCTAAACCTTTTAATGCAAAGAAGGAGTTAAGGCAAGGGGATCCTCTCCCCCCTTTCCTTTTTGCTTTGAGTATGGAGTATCTAAGTAGATGCTTGGATGATTTGCAAAAGGATCCTAATTTTAATTATCATCCTAAGTGTGAAAAGCTTAAGATTACTCATCTTATGTTTGCGGATGATTTGTTAATGTTTTGTAGAGCTGATTTAAGCTCAATTCACTTGATGTTCAAGGCCTTTTCAAAGTTTTCTGAAGCTTCTGGTTTAGCTGCAAGTATTGAGAAAAGCAATCTCTATGTGAGTGGGGTGAATGCAGATATAACTAGGGCTGTTCACCGGTCCAAACCCGGACCGAAGACCGGAATTCTTAAATTTAATACCCGGAGACCGGACCGATTTTTATTGGACCGGGACCGGACCGGACCGGAAAAACCGGTCCAAGCCTTGGACCGGACCGAATTAGACCGGTTTTGCACTTTTCCACACTTTTTTTAATACGTTTGATAATTATAAGGAAATATTATTAAAATAAACAATGAAAACTAATTGTTAAAGGTCTTTTTTGAGACTTTAATGTAAATTAGTTACTAATAAAATAGATTTTCAAACATATTAAAGGAGAAAATTATATTTTTTATCTTCTATATTCATATTTTTGAATGAAAAACCGGTCCGGTCCAAGATCGGTTTTTATAGGGTTTTGGACCGGACCGGACCGAGGACCGGACCGGACCGAAGACCGGAAAATTAAAATCCTTGACCCGGAGACCGAACCGGTTGTGACCGGTCCGGTCCGGTCCAGGACAGGTCCGGTCCGGTCCAATTTATCGGTCCGGACCGAATTTTGAACAGCCCTAGATATAACTAGAGATCTTGCTGCAATAGTTCAAATGCCAGTTGGTGAGCTGCCATTTAAATATCTAGGGGTGCCATTAACCTAAGAAGCTGACTTATGCAGAAAGTAAACCTTTGGTTGAGAAGATCACTCAGAGACTTGGATGGCTCAAGTTCTCTCTTATGCAGGGAGGCTGCAATTAGTGAAGAGTGTGCTTAGTAGTATGCAAAACTATTGGGCTCATATTTTTCCCCTGTTTAAGAAAATTATTAGAGTTGTTGAGAGTGTGTGCAGAAGGTTCTTGTGGACAGGGAAAACAGGTGAGTCTAAGAAAGCTCCTGTGGCTTGGAGCACTTTACAAATGCCTAAAAGTGCAGGGGGGTGGAACATTGTTAATATGGAAATCTGGAACAAAGCAGTTATGCTCAAGTTGTTGTGGGCAATTGCTTTCAAAAGAGATAGGCTGTGGGTTAAATGGGTTCATGCCTACTATATCAAGAGGTCTTCCTATATCACAGTGAGAATTAGTGCTCAATGTTCCTGGCTCTTAAGGAAAATTATAGGTACAAGGGATTGGTTGAATGATATAGGTGGATGGCAGGCTGTTTGTATTGACAACAAGTTTTCAATAAGGAATTCTTATAGGCTTCTTTTAGGGGAGTTTGATAGGGTGCATTGGAGGAGAGTCATTTGTAATAATGCTGCTGCTCCAAAGAGTAAGTTTATTCTTTAGCTTGGGTTGCATAACAGGCTGGCTACTACAGATAGGCTGAGTACGTGGGGTGTAAATTGCACTACTACTTGTTGTTTATGTAGGAGGGATGATGAATCTGTCCAACACCTTTTCTTTCTTTGTGATTATGCTAATGAGATGTGGCAGGGTGTGTGTAGCAAGCTGAGATTTACTAACATCAGTAGCAGCGTTCACAGCATATTGGAAGTTGCTAAGAGGAAAGCAAGACAGAAGCAAGGGAAATTTTTTGTCATGACAATCACTGAATGTTTTTATGCAATATGGAGGCAACGTAACAGTCAAATTTTCTCTCATACTCTTAATTCAGTGGATGATGTAATTAGAGAAATCTTGTTTAGGGTGGCTGTTAGATGTGCTGATGAGGATAGACATAATATGATTGTGTAAGATTTGTCTAGTTCTAGGGTGTTTTTAGTAGCTATGCTAGCTTGTGTGATTAGCATCTGTAATCACCTTTCTTTTGGTAATATAAATCTTCATTTGCCAAAAAAAAAAAGTTACTATGCCATAAAGTGAAAATTTCATCATGATAAACTAATGTGAAAAAGAGTGATTATATTAAAAAAAGAGTGATTATATTAAAAAAAACAGTCACTATGGTAGATATTAACTGTATAATATAACTTAAGATTTTAAAAAGGTTACTATATGGAAAAAAAGGGTCACTATGTTAAATAAGTGGTTTTGGTCCACAATAATATTATTGTGGACCAGGTCCACGCAAGACTAACTCGATAAAGGTAAAGTGTGGGCCAAAAGAGTGTAAAAGAAGTAATATAGTAATAGTGGGATCATGTCATAAATGGAAGTGTTTAAACTAATTTGGGACAAACATAAAAAGAAAGTGTTCAGACTATTTTGAGACGGAGGGAGTAATACTCAAGGCAATAAACTAAAAGAATAATGTACCAAAGACAAACAAATTTATTTAATTTATCAAATAAATTATGTCTAAGATTACAAAGTACTCCATCTGGTTTCTATTAGTTTACCCACTTTCCTTTTTGAGTTGTCCCTTATTAGTTTGTCCACTTTTTTTTTTCTTTTTTTGGAATGGTCCCATCGATTGTCTATTACTATCTTTACCTTCTCACTATACTTTTCTTGGCCCACAGACAACAATATTAACTTCAATACAGTATGCTAACTAATTAATATTTTCTCTTTCCTTCTACGACTTACATACATATTTCTCTTAAAACCCACTGTGTCCAAAGAAGTGGGTTAACTGATAAAAAAAGGGGCGAGTATGTGAGAAAGAGTGAGTCAGAGATAATTGAATAACTCAATGTTAAATAAAGTAATATTATATATATTTTTGCAACTTACAAAAATGAAGAGTTGTACTTATTTTAAAATAGGGGTCGGAAGAAGTATAAGGTCCTGTTCTTTTGGACACAGTTTCAATTTAGTTCGTTTCAATTCAGCTCATATATTTTCCTGTTATAGTTTTACTTTAATTCAGTTTATTTTACCTCGTTTCAATTCAATTTAGTTAAGTTTAGTTCGGTCCAAAAGAATGTAGCCTAACACAAGAAGACTAGATGGCAATTGGAAATTGACCCAATGAAAATGTCAAGGTTGTTGGTGCTTCTTGGCAAGGGTAAATATTGTCGGGTAAAACAACATTTTTGAACGTCAATCCCGCCTTCAGTCACTCTTTTACGTCACAGCGGCAGGTAGAAAAGCAAATTTGATTTGCAGATTCCAGAGAGGCTTTGTTTGCTTTTTGGAAAGAAAAAGAAAAGCTGATTGATGTCTTTATTGCAATCATAATGTAGTACTCCTCTTTGCTTTGCTTTTCCTTGGCATCTCGTGAAACATTTATCTTCTTCCATTGGTCCACTTTCGTCCTTACTTCATTCCATTGTCTTTCGAGTGTTGTCCTAGTTTACCCCTTTACCCCCTTCTTGTTATTATGTCTCCCTCAGTATTCAAAAGAAATGGATGTAGGTCCTACTGAATAGCAATCTAGCAAGTAATATCAAACAATACTAGAACAACGAAAGAACGAAAGCAATAAAAGACACAAGAAAACTTTTAACGTGGAAACCCAAGAACCCAAGAACTGGGAGAAAAAAAACCACGAATATGCACTAGGAATCGATGAATGTTCAAAAGAATGTTACAAAAGCTCTCCAAGATCTCTCTCTAACTTTTCCTCTCTTGAATATGAGAATAATAATGAAAAATCGTCTAATAAACGCATTAGGTTAAACCTAATTATAACTTAACTCGGAAAAACGCGTTTCCGCGTCAAATTAACCACCGCCCGATCGGGTGGCCAATATGGCCAAACAGGATTTGCACTCGGGCCCGATCGAGCGACCTTCGCCCGGTCGCTCGCCCGGTCAAGATCGATACTTCGCCCGATACCATCGGGCGCCCTGCTTCCAAGCCCCCTGCTAAGACATTCGACCCCGCTCGGTCAGGCGGCACTGCCCGACTCAATCGGGCGGGCCTGCGAATCAGCTATTTGACGAATTTCCAGCTTCACGCAACCTCATCTCCACACCATACACACATATTGAGCCCCATATGACACCATATGCCCAACAATCTCCCACTTGGAGATAGGTGTAAGTGAAGAGTGCCTTATACCATCATCATCCTCTCATTCATCTCAATTCCTAAAGCACCTCCTTCATCAACAATTACCGAAGGCCAACTAAGCTCCGGCACAACCTTAGTTTGTCACAACTCACACTCTTAGTGAGCATATCCGCTGGATTCTTAGCACCCAACACTTTCTCCAGACACAACACATCCTCTTTCACATCAGTTAGTAGCAAATAAAACATAGAAGGAGAATATCGGTTAGGTGTTTTGGACACCCTTGCTGATTTTCTCAAGTCAACTTTGAGAGACTATTCTCCCTGTACTAGAACTGGAGCCTCTAGGTGGTGTGGCAACAGCACCATCTGAATTACCTTGCTGTGAATTATCTGACTCATCTGAATCAGACCCTGCAGGAGTATGAGCCTCATCTCTATGTTGCTCAACCCGTTCTGGAAAAATGACATCTCTTCCATCAATGCCTTCAGTCTCCACAAACTTCTCCTCCTGAACTCCCACTGGCTCAGTAATCTCAGATTTATCACCATAAACATCCTTGTACACCTTAGTCTCATCAAACGTGACATCACAGTGTCTCAAAATCTTCCTACTTTTAGGTTCCCAACACCAATACTCATACTTCTCAGAACCATACCCAATAAAATAACATTTAACGGCCTTCGGGTCTAACTTGTCGCGTTTCTCAGATTGAACATAAGCAACACAACCACATAATTTTAGAAAAGAAAGATTTACCTCCTTCCCACTCCAAATATCCTCTGGTAGCTTGAACTTCAATGGAATTGATGGTCCCCTGTTGATCAAGTAAGCTGCTGTACTAACTGAATTTGCCCAGAATGTTTTAGGTAGCCTTGCATGCAACCTCATACTTCTAGCCCTTTCAGTCAGTGTCTTGTTCATCCTCTCTGCGACTCCATTCTGTCGAGGTTTTCCTGGAACAGTCCTCTTCAGAATGATGCCATTCTCCTCACAGAGCTTTGTGTACTCTGCCAATTCATACTCACCTCCATTATCAGACTTAATGCACTTAATCTTCTTTTCAGTCTGATTCTCTACCTCAACTTTCCACTTCTTAAAGGTCTCATGAAGCTCATATTTCCTCTTCATGAAATAGACCAATACCTTCATGCTGTGGTCATCAATGAAAGTAACAAAGTAACGTGAGCCTCCAAGGGATCTGACTGGAGAAGGCCCCCACAAATCAGTGTGCACCAACTCTAGCTTTTCAGTTTTCAACTCTTTCTTGGCTTTTGTAAAAGTCACATTTTTCTGCTTGCCATAGACACGACTTTCACAAAATTCCATGTCAACTGATTTCAACCCTGACAACTTGCCACTTGAAGCTAAAATCTTCATCCCTTTCTCACTCATGTGACCAAGTCTAGTATGCCATAACTTAGTCTCATCCACTGTAGCTGCAACAACCATGTCTGTACACCCTGCAATAGTGTATAGTGTTCCCATCTTAGTACCTCTAGCCAAGATCATGGAACCTTTGGAAATTTTCCACTTCCCCTCACATAACACAGTCTTGTAGCCACATGAGTCCAGTTGACTCACAGAAATCAGATTCTTTGCTAGGCCTGGAATGTACCTAACATCTTGCAGTTTTAAAGTTCCCCCGTTCGCAGTCCTGACAACCACATCTCCCTTCCCCATGTACCCAACTTCTTTACTTTGAAGTCATGAAACAACTCCCTCATAGGTGAAGAGTGAAACGATGCCCCCGAATCTAGGATCCACGACTCTATGAGACTATCAACACTTAGGACCAATGCATCCTCAATCTCATTCGATGCAGAATAAATCGATGAGTTATCACTGTCCTCCTGTTTATCATTATGGTCAGATTTTTCACCCTTCTTCTTGGGATGTGGACACTCCCTCTTTGGATGACCCTTCTCACCACAATTCCAACAGGTAATACTAGCCCTGCCTTTTGACTTACTCCGGCCCCTAGACTTTGATCTACCCTGAAAGTTCCTCCCTTTTCCCTTTTGTTTTCCCCTCCCTCTACCCTCATCACTGTATGCTCCAGATGATTCTCCACTCTCCTTCCTTCGAATACTCTCACTCAAAATCAGATCACGGACAACATCATAAACCAATTTTTCTTTACCAGAAGAATTACTAACAGCAATTACTACAGTTTCCCAAGCAACAGGTAAGGAGGACAATAAAATTAGGGCTTTCACTTCATCATCAAAGACAATACTAACCGAAGATAATTGACTAATTATTGAATTGAATTCATTAATATGTTCAGCAGCAGAACTACCATTATTCATCTCTAAATCAAATAAACGGCGCATCAGATATACCTTACTCATAGCTGAGGGCTTTTCATACATATCTGAAAGAGCTTTGATCAATCCCGCCGTTGTTTTAATATCCTTGACATTGAAGGCCACAGTCCGAGCTAATGTCAATCACACCACCGCTAGTGCTTGCCTATCGAGTACCTTCCACTTTGCCTCTTCCATGTCTGTCGGCTTCGTCTCAGACAAGGGTTGATACAGATTCTTCTGATATAGGAAGTCTTCAATTTGCATCAACCAATATCCAAAATATGTGCCATCAAACTTCTCAATTCTGATCTTCGCATCCTCCATTGTTAATCACTTCTAGATCTAGACAATAATCCGAACCTGGCTCTTGATACCACCTGTAGGTCCTATTGAATAGCAATCTAGCAAGTAATAGCAAATAATACTAGAACAACGAAAGAACGAAAGCAATAAAAGACACAAGAGAACTTTTAACGTGGAAACCCAAGAACTGGGAGAAAAACCACGAATATGCACTAGGAATCGATGAATGTTCAAAAGAAGGTTACAAAAGCTCTCCAAGATCTCTCTCTAGCTTTTCTCTCTTGAATATGAGAATAATAATGAAAAATCGTCTAATAAACGCATTAGGTTAAACCTAATTATAACTTAACTCGGAAAAACGCGTTTCCGCGTCAAATTAAGCACCGCCCGATCGGGTCGGGCGACATCCGCCCGATCGGGCGGCCAATATGGCCAAACAGGATTTGCACTCGGGCCCGATCGGGCGACCTTCGACCGGTCGCTCGCCCGGTCAAGATCGATACTTCGCCCGATCGGGCGAGTCCGCCCGATACCATCGGGCGCCCTGCTTCCAAGCCCCCTGCTAAGACATTCGACCCCGCCCGGTCGGGCGGCACTGCCCGACTCGATCGGGCGGGCCTGCGAATCAGCTATTTGACGAACTTTCAGCTTCACGCAACCTCATCTCCACACCATACACACATATTAAGCCCCATATGACACCATATGCCCAACAACGGAGATGATCTTAATACATTTAGAAAAAATATTTGAAAAGTAATAGGTTAGACTCTCAATGAACAACTCGGTCTTGAACCGGGTTTGAGTTGATTTTGCCATTTTGGAGCTTGATTGGAAAATAAGTTTGAACATTGATACAATATTTACTCGTTTACTTTTATTTGTTAACAACTCACTTATGGCCCTGTCTCATAGCATAGGTCTTTATAGTATCATTACATTATTATGCATAATTTAATAGGTAACCTAAGATTTTGACAACCTATGGGTTTCTAAATCACTAGAAGTTGTAGGTTTGAGTAACATGGATGCTAAATGAAACCTTCATTTACTATACATAGAACTCCCAAAATAGCCCTCTATATACTTGATCCATTTTCTCCTTCTTCCTCTTCCTCTTTTGTTAGCCATAAATCAGTATACATTGTTTCATACATATTACGTTGAACACTTAGCATTAGTTTATACATGTTGTATAAAACAAGTGGATGGCTATTGATAAAATCGTACGAAATTAGGATTACGAATATCACATAAAACTTATAAATAATTAGGGTTACATATTTCGTGTAATACCCGTGAAATATTGGCAAATGTGTACAAACAAATTGTACGAAACAATCGTACTGATCCTATTTTGTTCAATTTGTACGAAACGTCTTATACTACTTCATGTAGATTGCATGATACAGGGCTTCAAATTTCATTTAAGTTGCACAAATTTGTCAGATTTTCGAAAAGAAAGTTCGACAAACTTACATCCATTTCAAATTCATGTGGGTTAAAATCATCATTCATTGAAGATCGAATACAATTGTAATCAATTGATCTGTATACTTTAGTCTATAAAACCTATGATTCTTGCTAATTCAATTTTCTTTGAGGAGGAGGAGGAGGAGGAGGGGAGGGTTACATTTAAAGTAAAGTTAAAATTAAGGGTTAGAAGGCATCTTTAGGTTAATAACGGTTGCATTAGCAACCCCCTTGAGTAATGGTCTTGCCGTGTTAGTAGAAAGAGTATATCAATTAAGCTTTAGATAATATGATAATGGGCATGTGATACCCAAGAAGGATAAGTAGAGTTTGGGCCACTTATACAAATTAAAAACGTGACAACTCAGAAGTCAAGCATTGCATATAATAAGAAATGGATAAAGTATAGGAAAAATTGATCAGAATACCCTCAACTTTGGCCCATCCGCTTTTAATACCCCCAGCTATGAGTTATTTTTAAATATCCCAAACTATTGGAGAGATCTGCCAAAAATGCACCCTGACCTAAAGGAACCGGTTTAACAGGTTAAAAATGACATGTGTCGTGCTCTCATTGGTTTTACATAATTTTTTTTGTTTTACTTTTTTATCACCCCACCCCCACCCTTACCATTTTACTACTCCCACCCCACTGCCACCCCTCCCCTTCCTCCTCCTCCTCAACCACTAGAAAAATAAAAACCTTAAACAAAACATGATCAAGTTGCTGATGAAACTCAATGAAGGCAGATCGGACTTATCTGCGTGCATGAGCATGATCAAGCTAGATTTAGAGACGCAATCTCATAAAGTTCATCACTTAAATCTTCAAGTTCTTTTTTTTCTCCTTTTCTTAGCCATTATAGCCTTTAGATTAGTGAGGTTTGATTTCTGCGCCGTTGATTGCTGATGACATTTGATGACAGGAAATGAATGATATTGAGGGAGTTTAGAAGTGGTGTGGTTAAAAAATGGTGAAGGATATTGTAGGAGGGTTAAGGAGAGAGATGATTTCATGTTGTTGGGTTGGTGGAACTTGGAAGAAAGGTCGGTTGAAGTTAATGCAGATTTTGCAGGTGAAATATGTAAATGTGTAGGTATTTTTGGCAAATGCCGCTTCTTCCGCCAGAATGCCGCTTTCGAAGAGATTTCAACGCTGGCTTAATTGCGTTTATCGCAACTTCTTCATCATTCAACCTACTTCAGTAATTTCGAGATTTCCGTCATTCGCTTCTTCAACGGAAATTCTTCAATTTGTTTCAATAGCAGATGGATTGATTTTTGGAATATGGAATATGGAATTCGATGGGGTGGTGGGGAAGGGGGGTTGTTGGGGGGCTGCGTGGGGGTAAGGGAGGGGGGTGAGTGGGAAGGGTGGTAGTGGGGGTGAGGGAAAGTGGCGGTGGGTGGTGGGGGGGGGTGGGTGGGGTGGAGGGGAGGGAGAGGGGCCGGGGGTGGAGGTGGAGGGGGAGGGGGGGGAGAGGGTGGCCGAAATGGTGGTGGGTAGGAGTAGAGTAGAAATTGAAAATAAAAATAAAAGAGAAATAAAAAATAAAAGAAATTACCTTGCTAACAGGTTACAAGTCACCTGGGTACATTTTTTGTGGACCTCCCTAATAGTTGGGGGTATTTAAAAATAACTCATAGTTGGGGGTATTAAAAGCAGACGGGCTAAAGTTGGGGGTATTCTGATCCATTAATCCTAAAGTATATGGTATAAATGATTGTCATGTTTTATTTGCAGTTGAGATGAAAACATTAGTTTTCGTTTCTTTTACCAAATATCATAATTATATATCAATAACTGATATCTATATTACATAAGGGACGAGAGTAGGACTTGGTGTCCCCCCTAAGTTACATAAAATACAAGTCATAAGAAACACAAACTCTATTTTTTTAAAATAAATTACAAATTATTGCACCATCTCTAACTCCCTTCCCATCATTAACAGTTAAACGTACTCAACAAAATCAACTTTAATTTTTTTATTTAAAAAAAAAACGAATTTAATGGCACTATCTTTAGTTCCCTTCCCATCATTAGCTATTACACAAACAACTTCATAAACTTTCTTAAAAGAAAAAAAAAATACACCCCAAATTCATGCCAATATACAGGGTCTTCGTCCTCTTCTCTTTTCTATACTCTTCTTCCTCTTCAATCTTCCATTAGTTAACTGGTATAGATTATATCATCAAATTAGCTTTTTATTTATTATTGCACGCATGACGTGCATATAAAGCTAGTAGCTAATAAACGCAGGCACTAAATATAAAGGAAAAGGCTTAATTTACTCAACGGGTAAAATATTTGTTATTAATATAGATAAATGTTTAATGGAATCAAACTCTTAGGCCTTGTTATTCTAAACTTATTTTGAAATTTCAGAGTTCATTTCAGTTTAACATAAACTCTATTATAATAAAATAATCATATATAGTTTTATGTAGCAAATTTTAGTCTAAAGAAATAAGGCCTTACTACATTGATGCAACACTTTCGAATATACTCCTTTCATCTTTTATTAATTTATTCTAGGCCAAGAAAGATAAAGATAGTGACAAATAAATAATATTATAAAACTAGTGTCTCCTTAAAAAAAATAACTAGTGGGTCCATTCCAAAGACAGAAAACAAAGGATAAACTAATAAGAGAAAATCCAAAAAGAAAAGTGGGTAAATTAATAAGCAAGGGAGAAAATATGAAATAATAACCCCTACAAGAGAATAAGTAATAACCCCCACAAGAGAATAATTATGGCCTTATGGGTAAATAGTTGACTTGTGGTTGGCTTTTATGTTATCAATTACAATCACATGGTAATGGTAATGGTAATGGTAATGGCGATGGAAAAAGGCTTTGAGGTGACTAAAACATGATATTGTTGACTCATGAGTCTTCATGATTCATGATTCATGATTCATTATTCATTTCGGTAGTTCATAGAAAGGCTGAAACCCATGCCCTAATTGCCGTTCCTTCATTGAAAAGATATTGGTAACCTCTCTTTTGTTCTGGTGGTTAGAGGAGTGATTATACTTTATTTACTCTAAATCATATATGCATTATTATTGGATGTGACCTTTTTTTTTTTGAGGGGGATGTGACCTTTTTTATAAGTGAAAAAAAGGTCACAAAAGGTAGAACTGCTTATTATTTGTCGGAATATAGGTCTTCGAACTTAAGCTAAAACATACGTGCTTATTGATCTAAATTGCTAATGGTTATCCTTTCTCATAGCTGTTAATTTAATGTCAAGTAAAAGTTGGTTTATCACAACATTTAAAGATGTGAACTGATAGTTTTCGTATCTTATGGATTTGTTTTGATGTAAAGTTTAGAAGGTAGTATCCAAATTATGAGATCGAATTTCATATACGGAAAAAGTAAAGTTGATTTGCAAGAATCTTACAACATTTTGCAATTTATCTATCATATATACCCAGAGATTAGTCCCTTTTGCATAATCAATGTCAGTGGCACGTCATGTTATATCGATCATTTGCTTGGCTATATCTTCATATTTAAAGAAGATGGATAATAAGTTTTGAACCATACATGATGTCTTACTTCTTATCTCATGCTCTAACCACTATGCTACATAGGAGTATTACTTCGTTGTTATTTATTGTCCAAAAATATACTATTTCTATTGAGTACACAATTTTTTTGTGTGCAAATAAAGTACACAATATTGAAAAGAGGTTAATGGAGATCCCATAACCTCATTAAAGAGACCATACTTTCATCTTCGCAACTTTTCTATGGGTAAAACAATGTTTTAATTATTTAAGCAACAATGCACGATACATTTGTCCCGAAATAGATTTTTGAAAACAACATGCTAAGACGAAATCAACAAGAACCTACATGAATATATTTTTACTTAATCAAAAAAATATGGTCAAAGTTCAGCTAAACTGCAAGATCAAACCATAACAAATTAGACAAGAAAATTTTAAACCACGTCATACCAAAAGATTCAAACAGACCAGATTAAAAAAAATTAAGACTAATAAGCTATTATGTAACATGCTACATTTGGTCCGAAATAGCGTTTTTTGGGCACGAAAAATCGGCCTGAAGTTGGCCCGACCCGACTTGTGGGCTTATTTTTTTAGGCGACCCGCTATTTGATTTCATATCAATTCTGATATGTTTCATGTAATTTCAATTTGTTACCCACTTTTCTTTTTGGATTTTATCTTATTAGTTTATTCTGCTTTTTCTGTTTTTTTGAATGGAGCCACTAGTTATATATATTTTTTTAGGAGACACTAGTTTTATAATATTATCTATTTGTCACTTTCTTTCTCTTTCTTGGCCTACAATAAATTAATAAGAGATGAAGGGAGTATATTCGAAAGTGGTGCATCAATGTAGTAAGACCTTATTTTTTTAGATTAAAATTTGCTACATTAAACTATAATAATAGTAATAATAATAAGAATGATTATATATGATTATTTTTATTATAATAGAGTTTATGTTGAACTGAAATGAACTCTGAAATTCAAAAATAAGTTCAGAATAACAAGGCCTAGGAGTTTGATTCCATTAAACATTTATCAATATTTATAACAAATATTTTACCTGTTGAGTAAATTAAGCCTTTTCCTTTATATTTAGTGCATGCGTTTATTAGCTACTAGCCTTATATGCACGTCACGCGTGCAAAATAAGTAAAAAACTAAATTGCATGATCTAATCTATACCAGTTAACTAATGGAAGATTGAAGAGGAAAAAGAGTATGGAAAAGAGAAGAGGACGAAGAACCTGTATCTTGGCATGAATTTGGGGTGTACTCCCTCTGTATTTTTATATCTTTCCTACTTTAACTGTACGCGTATGCCAATGCACTTATTGGATTTTAAATATCTTTCATTATATTAGTAAAAATTATAATAACTGAATATTAATAAAGTACTCGTTCAAATGAATCAAACAAGATCTCACATGACTATATTTTTCATTATATATTGAGAAAAATTTAGAAGATTCTCTATAAGTTTGAATAGTGTCAAGATTCCAAGTGAGAAAGATAAAAGAATACAAAGGGAATATTTTTTCCTTTTAAGAAAGTTTATAAAGTTGGTAGTGTAATAGCTAATGATGGGAAGGGAGCTAAAGATAGTGCCATTAAATTAGTTTTTTTAAAATAAAAAAATTAAAGTTGATTTTGTTGAGTACGTTTAACTGTTAATGATGGGAAGAGAGTTAGAGATGGTGCAATATTTGTAATTTATTTTTTTTAAAAATGGAGTTTGTATTTCTTTTGAGTTGTATTTATGTAACTTAGGGGAGATACCAAGTCCTACTCTCTTTCCTTATGTAATAGAGATATTAGTTATTGATATATAATTACGATATCTGGTAAAACTTAAAAGAAACAAAAACTAATGTTTTCATCTCAACTGCAAATAAAACCGGACAATCATTTATACCATATACTTTATCCATTTCTTATTATATGCAATGCTTTGACTTCTAAGTTGTCACATTTTTTTATTTGTATAAGCGGCCCAAAGTCTCCTTATCCTTCTTGGGTATCACATGCCCATTATCATATTATCTAAAGTTCAATTGATATACTCTTCCTACTAACACGGCAAGATCATTATTCAAGGGGGTTGCTAATGCAACCTTTATTTACCTAAAACTGCCTTCTAACCCTTAACTTTAACTTTAACTTAACTTTAAATGAAACCCTCTCCTCCTCCCCCTCCCATAACTAAAGAAAATTGAATTAGCAAGAATTTAGGTTTTATAGACTAAAGTATACAGATCAATTGATTACAATTGTATTTGATCTTCAATGGATGATGATTTTAACCCACATGAATTTAAAATGGATGTAAATTTGCCGAACTTTTTATTTCGGAAATTTGCCAAATTTGTGCAACTTGAATGAAATTTGAAGCCCTGTATAGTGTAATATACATGAAGTAGTATAAGATGTTTCGTACAAATTTGTTTCGTACAATTGTTTCGTACAATTTGTTTGTACACATTTGCCAATATTTCACAGGTATTACATGAAATCTGTAACCCTAAATTATATGTTTTATGTGAAATTCGTAATCCTAATTTCGTATGATTTTATCAATAACCATCCACCTGTTTTATACAACATGTATAAACTGATGCTACGTGTTCGGCGTAATCTGTATGAAACAATGTATACTGATTTATGGCTAACAAGAGAGGAAGAGGAAGAAGGAGAAAATTGATCAAGTATATAGAGGGGTATTTTGGGAGTTCTATGTATTGTAAATGAAGGTTGCATTTAACACCCATGTTACTCAAACCTACAACTTCTAGTGATTTAGAAAACCTATAGGTTGTCACCTCTAAAAAAAAAAGAAACCTATAGGTTGTCAAAATCTTAGGTTACCTATTAAATTACTGGATTGCTAAATGACGCCCTAGAATTTCCTAGTAACGCCCTAAATACGTATAAAATACAGTATTTATATATTTTCCATCTCTTTTTATCATTTTCTCTCATTCCTTCTTCATTTTGCCTCCCCATCTTCACTTTGCCTCCCCATCTTCTTCCACATCACCACTTGGCACTGACACCGGCACACCACCGCCACACCACCACCGGAGGTACTGTTGTACTGCCGTACCGCCACCACCCCACCCTTCTTCTCTCCTCTGTTTTCTTCAATTTATAAAAAAAAAATAAAAAAAAAAAGAAGGCATCCAATATGGACGCCCCACCATCGGTGGAGGCGTCCATGGTGGACACCTCTCCATATTCTTTTAAAAAAAAATTCAAAAAAAAAGGAGGCGTCCACCATGTTGGCAGGCGCCTCACCCTGTGGTGGAGCGCCTGCCAAGGACGCCTCCACCGGTGATGGGGCGTCCATGGTGGACGCCTCTCCATATTTAAAAAAAAAAATCAGTCTCCTTGCAAACAAGTCTAAGAAGAATCTGAGAGAAAAAAAATGTTGTAGAATGGTTACTATATTAATTTTATACACCAATAATAACAAATATAAATGCACATAAATGAAGAAAATATAGTTGCAGAGAAGAAGATTCATTCAAAGTTCAAAGCTTTTTAAGATTAGAATTTAAGAGGAGAGAGAAAATGACGTGGGGTGTGAAAGATAGTGCTGTATTCTGCTGACCACCAATCTTCCCAGAAAGTGAGAGTGCAAGTGTGGTGGTGGTGGTGGTGGCGGTGGTGTTGGTGGTGGCTCCAATGGTTGTGGTAGTAGGGAAAAGGGGAGGGGAAGGGAAGAATAGAGAAAAGAAATGGAGGTATAAATATACAGTATAAAAATACTGTATTTAGGGCGTTAGTAGGAAATATTAGGGCGTCAAATAGCAAATCCCTTAAATTATGCATAATAATGTAATGATATTACAAAGACCTATGCTATGAGTCAGGGCCATAAGTGAGTTGTTAATACATAAAAATAAACGAGTAAATATTGTATCGATGTTCAAACTCATTTTCCAATCAAGCTCCAAAATGGCAAAATCAACTCAAACCCGGTTCAAGGTCGAGTTATTCATTCAGAGTATAACCTATTACTTTTCAAATACTTTTCCTAAATGTATTAAGATAATCTACATTTCTTTTGACTACTGAGGGAGACATGTTTGATGTCATTTATCATCTCTATAAATAATTTTTGATATGTTTCATGTCATTTCAGTTTTCTTTGATGCCATATGTCATTTATGTCATATCATTTATGATCCGTTTCATGTCATTTTAGTTTTCTTTGATGTCATTTGTCATCTATGTCCTATCACTTCTCATTCATTTCATGTCATTTAAGTTTTGTTTGATGTCACAAAAATTGTTACTCCTTATTTCACCAACCTTTGACCCACGCCTCGACACCTGATACGACGCCGTAATTTTACTATCATTATTCGTTGAAGAAACCTGAGAAGAAGTTGTTCGGCCTCTTTCTAATTCTTTCCTAATATCAACATCACAAAGTGAGAGTCTGGCTTTGGCACTTTCCACATTCTGGGCATGAAATGCGCTAATGGCTTGTTTTACCAGAAAATCACCTCTCTCTAGTGACACATCTTCATATATCACAGGTTTGATTTTAGTGAAAAGCACCTCTCTCTAGTTGTTCAACCTCTTTCTATCTTCCCTGATATCACAGGTTTGTTTAACCAGAAAAGCACCTCCTTAGCAGTCGACATCCTTAATGACATGAGACCTCTTAATTTTGGCATGACCATTGATTAACCTATCAACAAGCTTTTGAATTTCTTCATTGAATTCAATCTTCTCAATATCAGCTCCACATAATGGACAGTCCTGAAATCACAAAATCATGAGAAAGGCTACATATAAACCTGGTTTATGTTGTGACCACATACACAAGTGATCTCATTGGCTAGAAGAAGTGGGGTCTAAATTCCACTAAGTTGAAATTTTCATTTAAATTTCAAACCAAAATCTAAAAATTTGATTTTGAATTTCAATTTTTTTGTGGTTCCCAAGGACCTAACCCCTCTCAATTTTTTCTCTCTCCTCACAATTATCTCACCTCAGAAAATTACCCTTTTACAATTTTCCATCTTCTCTCTATTAACCGACGAACCACCGGAAAACTTAACCGGAAAAATTTGTTCTTGGTGGAAATTTTTTTTCTTGCCGGGAAATATTCTTGTTGCCGAAATTAGAACTGGGATTTTGTAGCCGGAAAATTCAGTCGTATTATCATCGGAAGTCTTGCCGGAATTAGATCTGGGCATTTGTAGCCGGTATTTTTTTCCTTTTGTCATCGTAATTGTTTCCGGAATTAAAATTGGGTATTTTCTTGCCGGAATTATCCTCGGTTTGTCACCGGAATTAGTTGTCGGGATTTAAAACCCGTTGTTTCGATTAATTATATGTCGTCTGCCTTGCTGATTTGCTATAATTAGTTGTAAGGATTTAAAAGTTGCAGTTTGAACATTTACAGCATGAATGTTTGGAGTTGCATATTGAACATTAGGAGTTGCAGATTGAACATTTAGAACATGAACGTCAATTAATGAAGAAGCTGTAATGGATTTGTAGATTCGAAGTAGTAACGTGATAATTATTTTAGTATCACAATACTTACAGTAGTTGCATGGTATTTTATTTCGTATAACTATATATTTAGAGGTTGTTTTAGTATCACAATACTTACAGTAGTTGCATAGTATTTTATTTCGTATAACTATATAATTAAAGGGTAATATTTTGTATAGTTCTCATCTGTACAAATAATTTTAATTGCAAGATGAACAATGTGATGATACCCCGCTAACTTGGTTACTGCTTGTACCTGCTTACGCTGCTAACCCGTGTTCGAATCTTGACCCATGGACAAATATGTGTAGGTGTAGGATAAATTTTTGGAGTTTATAACTCTAAGTCTATTTTTATTTTTCCCACAACGAATTTTGAAATTATTGTAAGTTCAACATAATGGATCCAAGTTTTTGGTACTTAATTTGAAACAAAAAAAAATGAAGGGCAAAGCTGATTATGAACATATGCAAAGATACACCATACACCCATTGTTACTTGATAATAATAATAATAATTTAGATACAAAATATTTGAAATCTAAGGCATTCAAACATTAAAAATCTGACATAACATAACCTTCACAACAATGAAGTTCATCATTTTAGAGAGATCACAAGTACAATGAATATAATAAATATTGCTATCTTAGCAACTCTTTTGATAAACCTGTTTAATTCACGAATCTCCTTTAAAATTTGTGCAACTTCTTCATGAACATCTTGCTCATTCACCCATGAAAAAAAGTCGCAAACTCTGCATTTGTAATATGCCCTGCCTGGATTACTTATGGTTTCAGATAAACGAAATTTCTGCCATTTTTGGAGGGTTGCATTTGCACATCTTTATTCTTACCCAAGTGCATTCTTCTTTGGCAAGTGGGTTGGGAAAGTTCATCTTTCTTTCTTTTTTATAGGAAGATGCAGAACTGGAAGAATGAAGGGTGAAGGCCTAGTGTTTTTAAAGTAGGAGGCATTGGTAAATGTATTTAATGAACTTAGTTTGGTCTGTCATATTTTGAGTTATTTTGGTGTTATTGTACTTTCATATTATTTTTTCAAATAGGATACTATAAAAAATATTAAGGTGTACATTCATGTTTTCCTATGGTTGAAATAAGATGTTATTGATTGGAAAATAATACGGTCTTCGTTTACAAGATCTAACAAATACAGGGCAATATAAAAAATTATGGTAAATATTACATAAAAAATAAGGTGCAATATTAAATGCTACATATCATACAAGTTTGACTAATATACAAGCATTTGGAACTTAGTATTCAAATGGCAGGATAAGGTGCACCATAGGTTACATTTTCAACAGCTTGAGCGTTACCGTATTCGCCATTGTCTTTCAAGTCGGATAGCAAAGCCATATCAACATTTTTTTGGTCCCAACATACTATCCTGCAATTGTCTTGGCTCCATGCGACACTCCTCCCATGTGCGATCATGTCAATGTAAACCAACTGCATATTTTGCGTGCGTTTTTCATTAGTGATAGATATTTATATGTACAATAACACATGAAATAATGGACTTGAAAGTAAATATGGATAATTACAACTCACCACCAAAAAGAGAATGCAACCACCATATCCCTCTTTTGTTGTGTCATATTGTTGGCGGTAATGGACAAGCCAGTCAAGAACATATTTCCCCCAATTGTAATGAGGTGCATTGTTTGCCTTGTCGAGCATATAAATGTGCTTTGGACTTATCCAGCCACGTTTCGCAGTTGGACAAAGTAGAACACCCAACAAGTACAAAAGGAAATGTCTCTTGAAATCCTTTTTAGTACTCTTTTTTGAACAAACCATTTTGAACACTTCCGATTCTCTTATTGCACCATATGACGTTTATTCTTTGTATTTGATCTTAAGGTCACTGTAATCTAAGCATTTTTATTGAACAGGAGAATATAGATGGCGTCCAGAAGGGATACCCAACACCCACCCGAGCATATCATCATTGACATTGACTACGACATTGTCTCGTATACTGAATCTCAATGTCACATGATCAAATTTGGATGTTATCCAGTGACCAAAGCTTGGTTTGATGCTCTTAATTTTGATCCTAAGTAAATTCTTGAAGCCCATATCTTTAACCCATTATCGTTGAGTTTTATCTAGTGTACTGATTAGTTCGAAGAATTTCCCAATATCGCATCCCATAGTAGATAACTGTGGTGAAATGGAATAAATTTTAAAATTAATTTGGACAATTTCCCAACATCGCATGCCAAAACATGTGACTTTCACATACGTAATTATGTTATTTGTATTAGTAGTAACATAATATGAAAAATTAATTTTTCATATGCTATTATGGCAACAATGTTACGTTGAAAACAATATAAAGTATCTAATAAGTTTAGCAACATAAAAATTTAAATTGTACAATTTTTATGTTCTTCGATGGCAAACCATTAAATATCACATAAATTCACACGTTAGTAATATTCCTAGTAACATAATATATTAAAAACGTAGTTAAATACTTAAATCAACAACATGTTATCGTTCGTTTTTTAACGCAGGTAAACTGGACAATTTTTTATGAAAGAGAAAATTCATTAATTGAAGGCCGAACGGGGATCTACAATAGATATTAAAGAAAAACAAGATACAATCAAACAAGGTTAACTGAACATGATGTTGAATGTGGGACGAATTACCTGTTTTTCCAATTTGGTGTTTGCATGTAATTTTTTTTTCAATTTCCAGCGGCGCCGGGGACCATCAGTGGTCTGCTTCATTCGCATCTTAGGTTTTGGGGGCTGCTCATTGTCATTGGCGTCCATTCTTTTCCTTTTAGTTTGTTGTGTCGACGACATTGCAGAAAAAAAAATTGGATTTAGACTGGATTTGACAAATTCGCCCTTTGGGAACAGAGATCTAACTTCAATGGACACTGCAGTCTGCAAAGCAAATAATAAACCACTAAGATACCACATTACAACAGGCGAAATGTACGAAATTGTTATAGATTACATACCTTGTAAATGAAATCAAAAATTCTGAGTTGTCGTTGCGTTGGTCTGTGGATGTGGAAGAAGAAACTGTAGGTGAATTTCGACGAACTGGAATAAGGAAGATGGGAATTGAATTCCCTTTAATTGTTAATGTGACCTTAAATTGGGCCCAACATTTATATAAGTGTCCAAAATTGGGCTCAACATATTTACAAAAGTGTCATATGTAGAATGGTACCTCGTTGGCCCATAATATATATGGCCCATTAATTGATGCCCATAGTTGAAGGGCCTGAAGAAGAGTACTAATTGGCGTTACTCAAAGTTACCCATCAGAGGTAACTGAACCAAATACTTTAACTGTTTCTAAAAAAGTAAAATTAAACTTTGTATTTTTTCTGGTAGCAATAGAACATTACTAATATCAAAACAAAATAGTATGGAAACTTGCGATATTTGTAATAACATAATCATTTATAGTAGTTACTGTTACTACAAATATTAAAGGGATATTTCCTCAGGTACCCCTGAGGTTTGGCGTAATTCCCAAGATACCCCCCACATTTGGGGAATTCCTCAGATACCCCTCAGGTTTGTGTTTGGGCTCAAGATACCCTTACTATGGACGGAACCCTAACGCCGTTAGGTTTTCCGTCCATAATATCCCAATTTTCTCTCTCCTTCCATTCCCCCCCCGGCCAACCCCCCTCCCCCAGTCAGCGGCCGACGGTCGGTGACCACCACCCACTCCGGCGCCGGCGACCCTTTCCCCTCCCTTCCCCATTCCCGATTCCCTCACCCCCGACGTTGGCACTGGCCAGAACAGCAAAACAGCAGCACAGCAGCACCCTAGGGTGGTTTCGGGGGTGTGTTAAAGGGTTTGGGGGCGGCGTATCTGGGTGGGGAAGAGGAGGGGGTCGACTCACGATGGGGGAAAGGGAAGGGGGGCCATTTCCGATAGGGGAAAGGGGGGAGGTGGTGGTGTCGGGGTGGGGTGGGGGAATCGAGAATGGGGAAAAAGAGGGCTAGGGTGGGGTGTCGAGGGTGGGGGAAAGGGAGAGGGTGGGGTCGCCGGCTCCAACGCCGGGGGTGCTGTTGTTCTGGCCGGCGAAGGGAGGGGGTAGAGTCGCCGGCGCCGAAGTGGGGGTGGTGGTCGCCGGCCGTCGGCCGGGCCGGGAGGAGGGAGTTGGCGGGTGGGTGGGGTAATGGGAGGAGAGAGAAAATTGGGGATACTATGGATGGAAAACCTAACGGCGTTAGGGTTCCGTCCATAGTAAGGGTATCTTGAGCCCAAACACAAACCTCAGGGGTATTTGAGGAATTCCCCAAATGTGGGGGGTATCTTGGGAATTACGTCAAACCTCAGGGGTACCTAAGGAAATATCCCAATATTAAACCGATGCTAGAAAATAAAACTAAATAAAAAGACAAAATACATCCATGAAGACAATGGTAGTTTTTACTATGATGCAGTTAAGTCCACAATTTGCACCTTCCTCTTCATGTCGTTGGTGAGTTCATCTTCTGACGCACTCAATGGTTCAATCTTAAGGATGTCATCATTGACATCAACCAAAGAAGTAATTCGCTCCCCCATTTTGTTCAAAGGAATGTCTTCGTAAATGTAATCTGTAATTTCCAAGTTTTCCAACTCAGAGTAAAACATTTTCTTGATATTTGGTGGATTACCAGCTAGTGTAACATAATTTCCAGTTTCATATGGACCGTGAAACCAAATCGCCATCGTCATGAATCTGTAAAAAGCGAAGTCTTCCTTAAACTCTTCAAGTTCTTGCCTTTTTTTTTTTTTTGAGAGAAATAAGTTGCTGAAAATAAGAAAAAGAATTAATATATCTTCAATTATTTAAGAAAACAAATAAGATTGAAACAGACATATCTAAAGATACCTACCAGTACATCTTTTTCGCTTGACCATTGGACGCTTGGCAATTTGAACGAGAATAATTTTGTAATGTCGACGAAGAAGAGTTTTGCTTCACTATTTTAGTTTAAGGTTGAATGAGAAAGAAGATGATGATGGTGATGAGTTGATGCAAATGTTGTAGTAGGTCTGTTATTATATAGGGTGAATTTTGGTGGTGAAATGATGATGGAGGATGGCGCCAAATTATCCCGCCAAAGTATATTCACTTTTAAGTAACCCTAACTGACGTATAAATTTTGATTATTTGGATTTGTTTTAGAATCACCATAATATACCTAGTAACATTATACATTTGTAGGGCCGACCCATTTAACAATAGATAATTCGGATTTCAATACATCAAAGGTTATGATGTACTATTAACTAGTTGTGATGGATTTAATATTGTTTAGTAAACAACAACTAATTTTTTAAATAAAAGGTAAATTTAACAACTTATGTAATTATGATATTATACAGTGAAAACTGAATCAAACAAATCTTTAACGTCCAAATATCATTAAGTTGTAATTTTTTTTTGAAATGTATCTTAAATTTTTTTACAAAGAGTGGTAATTTTTTTTAAATGTCATAGTACTCATAACTTATAATGCAGTTCTTAAAATTTCCATCATAAATATTGTAACTAATGCGTTTAATGTTTATTAAAATCGTAATTAACATTGGTAGTATAAAGCTTTATGTAGTATCGTACTATTAAATTTGGTCACACACTTAATTACGTGGAATTACTTGTCTTCTCTGCACTTTTAATGAAGAAGATATAATAAAATAGAAAGAAATTTGGATATAAGGCTACACAAAAACCCCTTTCATTCCATCCATTGTAGTGCGAAATTCCCATCAATCATACATGCAAAAAGCCAAATTGACAAGAACCGCAAAAAAGAAAAAAACCACAACACCATGGTTCAGTTCATTGAACCGTATTTGATATCAAACCAATCTGGCTGCTCTTTCTTGAGAATACGATCATCAACTTCAGCAACAAAAATAACACGATTTCCTTCATCATTAACAGGAATTTTTTCAACTTTATCTTTGGTGTGTAAGTAGTTAGTTGTCCATCTCTTCACGATATATTTCTTGCACGTTTGGAGAGTGGCCACATAACATGACCATCTTCCCTGCGTCAGTTGGACCAACCTTGCGTATGACCTCCCTCATGAACATCCTGAAACCCAACTTTTTTTTGAAGCGTTCTACCTCATGCTTTTCCTTTCTTACCTCAAGCATTTCCTTCCTTGTAAATTTAGGGGCTGAAAAGTTAGGGAAACAACATAGGATATTAAGTTGTTATAGGATTTGGAGATTACATATCATTCAGGCAAGAGTAAACAATAGCAAGATTTCCAAATAATGAAAAAGAAAAATTACCAACACAACGAAATCGCAAGATTTCATTATAATGACTTAGCAAGATTGCATATCATTAATTCTTTTCTTTGATGTCATATTGAAGTAGGAGATAAGGATATTTTGTAACAAAATAATGAAAGAAAAAAACTTGTGAATTATGATTAGATGAATTTGTAAGTAAAAAAATTATTTAGCTTGTTGGGTGTATTTATAGAGGGTCATACGAAGTATAGTGGGGGTTAGTGGGCAATGCATGACGAATGCATGTAATAGTGATGTGCCACATTTTACGTATTACTAATAAAATAGTAATCTAATACTTATTCTAGTATCATTCTAATTATTATTTACTTGAAAAAATTTGTTGTTCTAATTGTCTATTACTAATTATATCCAAGTACAATTCGACAAGCCAGTACATTAACCAATGTCACTTTAGCTGCAAATACGGCTGCATAATGATGTCTTTATTTAATCTATACAACTCTCTAATTGATACTGAAGCTACCTAGAGTAGTAGAGTTCTCATAATTATTTATATACTAATATATAACAGTTGTTATCAATTAACTTATATGAATTAATCGATAAAATATTATCAGTATAAATAAAAACTTTTGTTGTAACAAATATAGCATAATAATACTAATTAAAATAGAAACAAAATATTTATATCAGTAACATTTGTTTCCCTTACATATATCAGCAGAAGATGAGAATTCCAATGAATTCTTAACACTTAAGAAATTAAAAAAAAGGTAAAAAAAAAAACATCGATTAAGTCCTGCATCACCAAATTGTAAGAACATTTTGCTCCATGACCACGACATTAGATTAATTCTTCAAAAGTACTTTGCAAACCACTCATCTTGAAACATTTTCCTCCATGGCCATGAATCAGCTTCATCGGTGCGCATGAACCCACCATGTGTTTTGATGTAGAAAGTCTTTGCTCTCTCAAACACAAAAATTCTCCAACCTACAGACCACCCACAATATGCACAATTTCCCATCTCCTCTAGATTATTATGCGTCATAGTGCAAATATATCCAGGCCTACAACAAACTTTCTCAAGCTGACTCAAGTCCACATCCTGGTTCATGTGTATACGTGAACCCAAATTTCCATCCAATGTTTGTTGACACACTGAAGTTTCATCAACACAAATATATCTCTCATTTTTGGGAGTATATGATCTTGGAAAATATTATCCCAGTCGCCAAAATCTTCTTGAGATGGGCAGACTTCGATATTGCATGTTTGTTCCATGGTTATGGACTTATGGTGTGTGAAAGAAGAGAGATTAATTATGAAAAGTGAGATTGAGTTAGTGGTTTGAAAGATTTTAGTAATAATTATATTATTTAAAGGTAAGTTCACGTGGAAGGATTAACTTGTAGGATATTTGTAGTCTCTTCTTGTTCTAAAAATAAAAACAAATTTCATATTTGTGGGACCGTGGCCATAAAAACTGCATGGATCAAATGATCAATTATATGTAATGTAATCATCAACAGTTAACCACAACTATTTTAAGGTTAATGATTGGAAAAGTATAATGTTACTAATAGAATTGATATATTCTAAAATTAATAAAAATGTATTTTAAAATTGATATGTTACTAATAAAAGAATAAAGTGTATTATAAAATCACTAACAGGTTCATACATTAACACACATCATCTACTAACATGTATGTAATTAACACACAATTCATCAACTACCGTAACTTAGCATCCTGAGATTAAAAACACACAAATCATCAAATAAAAACTTGAGTTCTTAAATTAACACACACCATCTAATATTCGATATATAAACCACACCAACACTACTCATCGTTGTCATCACTGTCTTCGTATTCTTCTTCATAATGACAGACATATTCTTTAAGGTAGTGCTGGTACCACAGCTCTAGATGGTCGGGGACATGGCACTCACATCTCATATCTGGACAAGGCCTCTTGAAATTCCACGAACCCTCCAACAAGTGCAAAGGCCTCCTAAACTTCCAACTCATATCGTGCCTCCAATTAGGTATAGCTCTACCCCAATCTCGAAATACGAGCATGCACTTTACAAGGTCATTGTCCGACATTTTAGCCCATATCGGAGACATAAGACTCTCATTACCGGCGATGATTGATCCCGGGCCTTCATTGGTGTCTATACCATGCCAATTGCAGAATTGGAAATACTTACCTTCGGGTATTTTTGGTCCATCCCAATTGATTTTATTTCTTTCATAGATCACCTTTTGTAGGCAATCACAAGCAAGACTTTCGTTTCTTGGCTTAGTGACACATCTGAGTTTTGAGGTTTCCCCAGGGTAACCCCATATCCATCTCTTGCGCTTACGTGTCTTAAACAATACAAATTAATTAATTATAATTTAAAAATTCGTTCCATAAATAAGTACATAATTAATCAAAATATGCGAAGATGTAAAGTTATCAAAAACAACAGTATTATAGTTTATTTCATAGCAACATAAAATAATTTTAGGGCTATGTGTTATTATCAAATGATCGTAGTTCATACTATTTTAAGGTTAATGAATGGAAAAGTGAAATGTTGCTAATGCAATTCATGCGTTACTGAATAAACATAAATTGTATTATAAAATTGATATGTTACTAATAAAACGATAAAGTGTATTATAACATCACTAACAAGTTTATAAACTAACACACATGATCTACTAACATGTAATTAACATACAATTCATCAACTACCGTAACTTAGCATCCTGATATTAAAAACACACAATTCATCAAATAAAAACTTGAGTTCTTAAATTAACACACAACATCTAATATTCGATATATAAACTACACCAACACTACTCATAATGAAAACATGTTAAGTTGTAAAGTTAAAACAAAACACAGTATTATATTTTAGTTCGTAGCAACATAAACAACTTTTTGGGATATGTGTTAGTATCAATAAATCGTAATTCATACCTTTTTCTCACAATATGTACTTGTGACATGCCCCTCTTCATGTACTTTCTCTTTTCCCTTCGATTTCTGCTGTGTGAAGTCCCATAAATTTGTTAGAATAATATTCAAACATTACTTGTTGAAGAAGAACATAATGAAAATATGTTAAGTTATAACCAAAAAACAGTATTATATTGTTTATCCTAGGAACATAAACAACATTTCGGGCTATGTGTTAGTAGCAATTATTCGTAGTTGAGTGAGGAAGTTTACTTTTTTGCTTCATTTTCATCAACTCCTTTATATTCAGCGTTTCCTTCAAATGATGTGTTGACCTGATTATTAAACAACAAAACCAGATGAATCAAAATAACAGACGGAAATGGATAAGTAATTGAAAACTGTATGAAATAAATTTAAACTCACATTATCAGAACCATCACCATTGTTGAATTCCATTTTTGTATGACAATGCTTTGCGTGGATAATACAAGGATTGAAGGAAGTTTATGTGTTTCTTTCTTACAATTAATTGTTCGAAGGGAATGTCCATATATATAGAGAACATATGTGGCCCTTAGTTAGACGATTCATTTCTTGTAATTTCCTTACACTTGGCCTAGTTCATAATAATAATTAAGATTAATCGATGACAAAAAGAAACTGAATGGAGGTTATTTTGGTGGTTATATTTATAAATTCATACTAATTCATATTTTTGGTGGTTATTATTTAAAATTCATACTAATTCAAACTTTTGGTGGTTATTTTTTAAAATTCACACTAATTCAGAATGGAGGTAAAAAAGAAACTGAAAAAGAAAAATGTATCCGGAATACTACAAAACATTTTTATATATAATAATTTTATTTAGTAACATAACATTAAACATAGGATTATAGGATCTTGTAGAGTTAAGTTTAGTTTTTTCTACCATATTATGTGAGGCCGACAAATCATTAATTACACTATCTTTAGCTATAAGTAGGGCTCTCTAAACGATATGCATGATACGTCTAATTAGACATCAAATGAGACTCACATCAAATCGTTCTGATTTTCAAAAAATAATAAACATCTTTTAACTCCCCATCTTCTCCATAATGTGAACTTCCGTTTTATATTTTTTAAAAATAAATGTTACTTGTCACAAACATTTGTGATTGAAATTAATTTGTAGCCACTAACACACATAACTACAAATAATATGATTTCTCAAACTCAACATGAAGGACAACTTAATAATTTATTTTAATCCTTTTAAATTTTTGAAGAAGGAAAACATGTAAAATAGTAGTACACATTGAAGTGATATATAATTTATTTTAAATTTTTTTGACATGAGCTTAAATTATGAGTTGTTATACCTAGTTATGTACTATAATACACATTACTAATACTAATAATATTAGTTGTGATGTTGGTGAATTTCATAAATACAAGTCATTTAAGTAATATTGGAACTATTCAATCTTCATTTCTATCAATCTTTGATCATGGGATCGGAGATTAGTTATTGATACGTTAAGGGCACTATCGGTGTCGTTGATCAATTGAATACATACGACCTTTTGAACTTAGATAGAAACTATGTAATCGTGAATTGAATAAGTATCACCCCATTAAGCTTACATCATATAGCCGAGAGTGCTCGCTTAATATGTTTGAACTAAGATCGTAAGTATTTACTATTTAATTTAAAAGTCTCCCTATCGGTTCAAATATATGGGATTGGAGATTAGTTAGTGGTACGTTAAGGGAACTATCGGTGTCGTTGATCAATTTAATACATAAGACCTTTTGAACTAAGATAGGAACTATATGTAATCGTCAATTGAATTTGTATCACCCCATTAAGGAATACATTATACTCGATAGTGATCGCTTACTATGTTTGAACTAAGATCGTAATTATTTACTATTGAATCTAAAAGTCTCCCTATCGGTTCAAATGTATAGGATCGAAGATTAGTTAATGACACGTTAAGGGGACTATCGGTGTCGTTGATCAATTGAATACTTTTTACCTTTATAACTAAGATAGGAACTATGTAATCGATTACATTATGCTCGAGGGTGATCGAATAATATATTTTTGAACTAAGATTGTAATTATTTACTATTGAATCTAAAAGACTCCCTATCAGTTCTAATGTTTTGGATCGGAGATTAGTTAGTCATACGTTAAGGAAACTATCGGCGTCGTTGATCAATTGAATACTTTTTAGCTTTATAACTAAGATAGGAACTATGTAATCGATTACATTATGCTCGAGGGTGATCGATTAATATATTTTTGAACTAAGATCGTAATTATTTACTACATATTGAATCTAAAAGTCTCCCTATCGGTTCAAATGTTTTGGATCGGAGATTAGTTAGTCATACGTTAAGGGGACTATCGGTGTCGTTGATTAATTGAATACTTTTTACCTTTACAACTAAGATAGGAACTATGTAATCGATTAAATTATGCTCGAGGGTGATCGATTAATATATTTTTGAACTAAGATCGTAATTATTTACTACATATTGAATCTTAAAGTCTCCCTATCGGTTCAAATGTTTTGGATCGGAGATTAGTTAGTCATACGTTAAGGGGACTATCGGTGTCGTTGATCATTAATCCTAACTCACATATTAATTTTGATCATTTTCTTTTAGCTGGATTCATGGGCGGGCGCGGATGTGTCGTTGTGCACCGCACCCGGCCAAAGATAAAATTTCTCCTACTCTCTTTTACACTAAGCTAGTATAATGGAAGTAGGGATCGTATCCACAGGGAAACAGGGACGAGTTTAATACTTAGCGTGATTCAAAACCAAGATTAAGCTAAGGGCCGAGAAACCTAATAATAATAACAAAGAGGGGTTTCAAGTAGATTATAACTAAACTACAACTAACTAGCATATAAACAAGATGAGAAATCAATATGGGAAGATCTTGAATCCGATTAACATCCACTTCAATTCATTATCGATCCTTGAACCTCCACTCCAATTATTTCCATAATTATCTATTGTCGAGAACTAATCTCGCATTCTCCTTATTCTTAGTTGAATAGCACGATCAGCGTGACTATAAAACCCTAACTAAAGGATAACCTAGTCCGATCGCGTCTAAGTTCAATCCAATAGCAGCAATAAACACAGAGAACCAACAGACCTGCTAACGTCATACAAGCAATAAACATTCAACAGTTAATTCAATTTCCCCAAGAAATAACCAAGACGATCTGCATCTAAGTTACTTCCTAGTTTGCTACCAATTGATAAAAGAATAAAACAATCCGATTCTATTCTTAAATCTAGCATTAGATTAATTACACAATCAAACTAGTAACGTTCCTAGCATAATTATGCAAAAATCATAGAAAGCAAGCATAGAAATTAAACCATAATCAAAGAAACTAAATAGAGAGGAAAGATCTCACAATAATGCTTGAAGCTCCATATTAATCTCGTTCAAGAACGGTTCAAGCTACAATCGGCATAACATAAGCCAATCCCATAATTGAAATCTCCTAAAACTAAACTAGAAAATAAAAACTAAAAAGAGAAGACAACAAGAGAGGAGTGGAGTTTTGGAGACTCCCTCTCCTTGTGACTGCTGCCCCCTAGGTCCAAAAATAGAGTTTAGTATTTATACTAAAGCTCAGAAATCAGCCGACAATTACACCGACCTAGGGGTCGCGAGGTGCGAGTCTGGTCGCACCGTGCGAAGAGTGTTCTGCCTACCGCACATTTGGCTGGGCAAAGCAGGTCGCACCGTGCGAAGGAACTCGCGAGGTGCGAGCAAGCAGGTCACGAGGTGCGACCTAGCTCGCGAGGTACGAGCTGCGAGCTGCGAGCTGCTGGGCGATGAGCGATGCTTGCTGGGCAGCTTGCTTCGAGCGCTGGGCGTGCGGTGTTGAGCGTGCACGCGAGAGCTGGGCTATGATACCGAGCTTGCGGTGCACGAGAGCTTGGTGAGGAGCGCGCACGAGAGCTTGGTTGGTGAGACGATGTTGTGCTTGCGATGCAGCTTGATACTTTGCTTGGCTCAAATGCATTTCACCTTGAAAGCTCGGAACATAAGACGTTAACACCAATTATCTCGCAAAACTCCGAACTTCCGCTAAGAGTTAAATAAAACACGAACGTTAACAATTACAATCAAACCCTTAGCAAAGTGCACCCAAAATATAATATGAACACCGTATAACTTGAGCGTATCAAATACCCCCACACTTGAACTTTACTCGACCTCGAGTAAACTCAAAATGAGGATCACCCAATAGATCTTCACCCAAGTTATCGACACCAAACTACACTCTCCATCAACTATATCATCATCATCACATCTTAACAACATCCGCTCAAAACCTAAACGTAAGGGACGATGATTCCCCCACACTTAGATTCAAGCTCACCTGAAATATACAAAGACGCGACAACAATAATAACCAGCAACACCAACAAGTTTAACCAACAACACCAACAAGAATCAAAATGCCAGCTTACGACACACTAAACTATCAGCTCTCCCAAACCTCAAAAGATGACCTAAAACTACTACTACTACAACTAACTTAGAATAGCAAGCCATGGAACAAAGACAAAAAGGGATAAATTCCATGCTTACTCCCAAAAACAAACAATCAACCAAAAGAATGTGAAAGCCAAAATAAATCTTCACAAAATCAAGGATGAAATAACCAACCCAACCCGAAAACGCTTTCCACCTTATGACATCATCTCCGGCAAATGAGTTTTCAAAGTACAAAATTCTCTCTTAATCTCTCATTTTGCCTAGGAGCCCTTTCGGGTTTTCATCCTAGCTTCACACATTTCTTTTTGGTTGCATCTCACCATCTTACCCGCTCAATATAAGCCACTTTTTTGCATAGGTTGCCCTTTCGGGTTTTCAACCTATCCGGGCCCCCAATTTTGCCCGAGTCGCCCGCCCTTGCGGGTTTTCAACTCAGCGGGATTCACTTCATCACTTTTTTTTTAATATTTTTTTATTTTTCATTTTTTTTTTCATTTTCATTTTTTTCAAATTGAAAGTAATATATACAACATAGATACATGAGAATGAGAATACCCTCCCCCCTACTTAAACTACACATTGTCCTCAATGTGTCGACAATTACAAGAAAAAGTAAACTGAAAATGGGGGGGAATCGAAAATCGGGTAAATCGAAGATCGAATGCTCAAAACTCATGAAAAGCAATCCGTCAAACTCAAATTTCTTAACAACACCATCTCAAATCTCATAACTCAACTCACAACCCTCTCCCTCGAATCACTCAAACAAATGACAAGTTCAAAAGTTTTGAATTTGTGAGATTTTCACCTAGCTCAAGAGATCGAAAAGATTCATTAACAATCTCAACCCTCTAGTTGTACCAACTCCTAGCTATTGAAGTCCTCCCAACGGGTTTTCTTTTGCGGATTTTGGTTCCAAGTGGATTAAGATTGGTTGTGGATCTTTTTAGTGGGCGGGCGGTGGGTGAAAGAAAATTTGTTGTGGTGGTGGAAATTTGATGAGAAATAATGGAAAAGAAAGAAAATAAAGAGGGGTCTCGGGTTGCCTCCCGAGAAGCGCTGTTGTTTAAAGTCGTGAGCTCGATTTAGTACCTTAAGCTTAATCATTGGGATTGTGCTCCATGTGTGACAATGGTGGTTCCATGTCAATCTCCACTTCAAGTACCTGCAAAACTGATTGAGAAGAACTCTTGCAATGCATCGTTAGTATCTAGCTTACTACATCACGGTTGAGCATATAACATCAGATTATATCCAAAACCTAGCATTAAGTCAACAACAAACATCAACTAGTAGTACTCCTAGCTCATCCAAGTCATGACCATTAATATAAATGTTTAAAGCTAGACAATAACCAAGATATAGAGTATGAGTCAATCAACCATTCCCAAGAGAGTTTAAGCAACAAGTTCCATGCTTCTTGTCCAAAATACAAAAGTGAAATACATAGAGCTCAATGGAAGATGAAAACTAGAAACTAAAACAAAAAGGGAATTCTTTATATGAGTGGCCAACCAAAAACAAAGAGCACAAGCAATACCATCCAAAAATCACGCTAAATACAAACAAGTAACACCGTGTCCCCGGCAACGGCGCCAAAATTTGGGCGGGCGCGGATGTGTCGTTGTGCACCGCACCCGGCCAAAGATAAAATTTCTCCTACTCTCTTTTACACTAAGCTAGTATAATGGAAGTAGGGGTCGTATCCACAGGGAAACAGGGACGAGTTTAATACTTAGCGTGATTCAAAACCTAGATTAAGCTAAGGGCCGAGAAACCTAATAATAATAACAAAGGGGGGTTTCAAGTAGATTATAACTAAACTACAACTAACTAGCATATAAACAAGATGAGAAATCAATATGGGAAGATCTTGAATCCGATTAACATCCACTTCAATTCATTATCGATCCTTGAACCTCCACTCTAATTATTTCCATAATTATCTATTGTCGAGAACTAATCTCGCATTCTCCTTATTCTTAGTTGAATAGCACGATCAGCGTGACTATAAAACCCTAACTAAAGGATAACCTAGTCCGATCGCGTCTAAGTTCAATCCAATAGCAGCAATAAACACAGAGAACCAACAGACCTGCTAACGTCATACAAGCGATAAACATTCAACAGTTAATTCAATTTTCCCAAGAAATAACCAAGACGATCTGCATCTAAGTTACTTCCTAGTTTGCTACCAATTGATAAAAGAATAAAACAATCCGATTCTATTCTTAAATCTAGCATTAGATTAATTACACAATCAAACTAGTAACGTTCCTAGCATAATTATGCAAAAATCATAGAAAGCAAGCATAGAAATTAAACCATAATCAAAGAAACTAAATAGAGAGGAAAGATCTCACAATAATGCTTGAAGCTCCATATTAATCTCGTTCAAGAACGGTTCAAGCTACAATCGGCATAGCATAAGCCAATCCCATAATTGAAATCTCCTAGAACTAAACTAGAAAATAAAAACTAAAAAGAGAAGACAACAAGAGAGGAGTGGAGTTTTGGAGACTCCCTCTCCTTGTGGCTGCTGCCCCCTAGGTCCAAAAATAGAGTTTAGTATTTATACTAAAGCTCAGAAATCAGCCGACAATTACACCGACCTAGGGGTCGCGAGGTGCGAGTCTGGTCGCACCGTGCGAAGAGTGTTCTGCCTACCGCACATTTGGCTGGGCAAAGCAGGTCGCACCGTGCGAAGGAACTCGCGAGGTGCGAGCAAGCAGGTCGCGAGGTGCGACCTAGCTCGCGAGGTGCGAGCTGCTGGGCGATGAGCGATGCTTGCTGGGAAGCTTGCTTCGAGCGCTGGGCGTGCGGTGTTGAGCGTGCACGCGAGAGCTGGGCTATGATGCCGAGCTTGAGGTGCACGAGAGCTTGGTGAGGAGCGCGCACGAGAGCTTGGTTGGTGAGACGATGTTGTGCTTGCGATGCAGCTTGATACTTTACTTGGCTCAAATGCATTTCACCTTGAAAGCTCGGAACATAAGACGTTAACACCAATTATCTCGCAAAACTCCGAACTTCCGCTAAGGGTTAAATAAAACACGAACGTTAACAATTACAATCAAACCCTTAGCAAAGTGCACCCAAAATATAATATGAACACCGTATAACTTGAGCGTATCAATTCACAATAATATTACTAGTAACTTCTAAATTTGTGGGACCTACCCATTTAACAATAGATGATTCGAATTTCAATACACCAAAGGTTATCCTGATAGATTTAATGTTATTTAGTGAACAACAATAATTTTTTTAAAAAAAGGAACTGAATGGAGGTTATTTTGGTGGTTATCTTTTTAAATTCATACTAATTTATATTTTTGGTGGTTATTTTTTGAAATTCATACTAATTTTGTATATACAGACTTTCTCAAGCTTAAAAATAGAAACAAATTTTACATTCGTGGGACCGTCGCCATTAAAAACTGCATAGATCAAATGATCAATTATATGTAATTTAAGCATCAACAGTTAACCACAACTATATTTAGGTTAATGATTGGAAAAGTATAATGTTACTAATAGAATTTGAGCGTTACTGAATAAACATAAAATGTGCTCTAAAATTTATATGTTACTAATAAAAATATAACGTGTATTATAAAATCACTAACAGGTTCATACCCTAACACACATCATCTACTAACATGTAATTAACACATAATTCATCAGCTACCGTAACTTAGCATCCTAAGATTAAAAACGCACAAATCATCAAATAAAAAATTGAGTTCTTAAATTAACACACAACATCTAATATTCGATATATAAACTACATCAACACTACACATCGCTGTCAAATTATAATGAAATTAACAAGTAATTTACATATGCTTACCACTTTTGGATGATTGATGGATGAAATAATATTTCCTCCCCTGAAATGAAGTTTTCGACAGCTCTTACTCTCGCCGGATAAGAATGGATGTTATCTTTAATTCATTTTTCATGTCGTTAATTCACTTGACGAATGAATTTCTGTTACAAGAACCCTTAACTTCTTAATCGGGGAAAAAACGTTGCTCACCGGAAAACTCTTTTGGCCGGAAAAGTGATCGCTTTAATGGCTTAGCTTGGTAATGAAGGAAGTTCAACTTAGAACAAAAGTCACTGTGAAGTTCAGTAACTTTTCTAAAATTAACAGAGAGCGGGAAATTTTTTCTGGTGAAGCAATGAAATGTTGGCTCCAAAAATCCCGCCAAAGAGGAGTAGTTGGCACAAATCAGTGAAATTTTTCCCACCCAAGAGCTCTCCATTTTCCCTCCCATTTTTTTTGCTTAGCTGATGTGGCACAATTTTATTGGTGGTGTATGTGGTCCCAACATAAACCAGGTTTATATGTATCATCTCTCCAAAATCATTGAGAATGAGAATCATATCTAAGAGGGCACTAAATGGCGAGATCATCAAGGCTAATTTTGGGAATTATGAGACCTCGCACTGCATTTACAAATTTACCCCTCCAACTCGCCGACGGTGGTTCCTCCACCGAGATTTCCACTGGAATCCGATGAGAAATTCACGCTCCATGAACGCCGGTGAGAATTATGTGTGCTATTGCTGCTCGAATTGTGTCCTCTGATTAAGGTGCTTTGCTGTCGTCGCCACTGAAGGGAGAGGAGAGTGAAAACGAGTTAATGGTTAAAAAGCGGTTAAGATGAGCATTTTGATAGAGTTGTTACACCATAACTTATGGTGTAATAGTTACACCCAAAAATTTCTATTTTTTTTAATACGAAATTAAATATAATCAGTGAACATAATTAAATATCTAATTTAATCTAATATTGTCTTATTTAATACTCCCTATATATGCATTTTTTAGTTTGCCTGTCTTGATTATGTGCGTTTGCCAATGCGCTTCTTTGGCCTTAAATATTTTTGTTACATATTAGTAAAAGTCATAAAGATTGAATATTTATAAAGTACTTATTGAGATGAACCAAACAATACCCCAAATATACTATATTTTTTTCTTATATATATTGAGAATAATGTAAAAGAGTTTCTTTAATTATGAATAGTGTCAAGATTCCAAGTGAGTAAACTAAAAAAGATACGAAGGAGGTATGATTTTAAAAATAATAAGTTATTAGGGCCTGTTCTCCCCAGCTTATTTTCAGTTCAGTTCAATTCAGTTCAGTTCAGTTGCAATCAGTTTAGTTCAGTTCAATTCAATTCAGTTCAGTTCCTAAATTATTATCATTACTATTAGTTATAATTTAATTCGGTTCGCTTCGGCTCAATTCGGTCGATTCGGTTCGATTACGTTTCGGTCGGTTGCAATCATTTCGGTTCGCTTGCAATCGGTCGATTCGATTCGGTGCGGTTCGGTTCGGTTGTTTTATGCCGAAGAGAACAGACCCTTAGTTTCCAAAATAAGGGAAGAGAACATCACCTTAAGGATAAATTTCATGGAACCACCTATTATAATAAAAAAAATTCAAAAAACTACCTTATAATTTTTTTTTTTCAAAAAACTACCTTATAAATTAACAAAACCCGTTTCAAACGACCATCAATTGACGACATCCGTTAATTTTGACCGTTAACCCCTCCTTTGACCATCACATGATGGTCACGTGAGTTCATTAAAACTAACAAAAACTCAATTTCAACCCTAAAATAATCCAATACAAATCTAAGATCATGATTCACGTGAGTTTTAATGAACTCACGTGACCAACATGTGATGGTCAAAAGAGGGGTTAACGGTCAAAATTAACGGATGTTGTCAATTGGTGGTCGTTTGAAACGGGTTTTGTTTTATAAGGTAGTTTTTTGAAAAAAAAAAATTATAAGGTAGTTTTTTAAAAATTTTTTGTTATAAAAGGTAGTTCCATGAAATTTATCCTCACCTTAATAATGAAGGTGATTTTTTGAGTGAAAAAGGTGAGTACAAAATTACTGTGCAGACTTTCCGGTACAAGTTAATGATCAAAATCAGGGTTTTTCTTTTCTTTGCTAGATTAATAATTTTCGTTTTTCACCATTATTCGTATTTTTGAGAAGCCAAGAGTAACAAATCATCTACCTAAAAAAGTCGCATTATTGATGTTGTACTCTACGTCGCTACTAGTTTCGACCCCATTTTAGATAAATTTTCTTACATTGTTTTTTTCCCCAAAAAGTAGATGAAGTCAAATCTTCTTACACTGTTTTAGCTTCGTCTTTTTTTCCCAAAAAGTATATAAAGTCAAACCAAGCACTTGCAAAGTGTGACAATGAAAATACAAATACAATTATACAAACAAATACAAATACATAAAGTTGAGGGAAGAATTAGTTATCCGTAGATTCCGTTGACCCCACTCACCTCTCTTTTACTTTATTTCTCCCGTAAAAGGGAGAATGGAGAATGGAGAACAGCAATCATTCAAACCACCTCCCCACCCCCATTCAACTCTTTCTCTTTTAGTAACTTCATCATCATCACCTCCTTTAATCAATGCTCTAAAAAATTAGAAATGTGTGAGAGAGAACAAGAAGTCGTGGTCAAATCATAGATTAAATTAACCAAAAAAGAAGAACATGTTCACTCAACAATAGTAACATTACTAGTTAGAATCTTAAACCAAATTAAATCAAGTAGGCTAGATGATTCAAGATTTTATCTCATGTGGTTTACATAAATAATTTGTTTCAGACTTTCAGTGATAGCAGGTACGAATATGATCTTGGTAGATAGAGGGCGAGTGTGAATATTTAAAAAGTCGCACTCGCTATAGAGTAATAGAAAGGTGGTAGATTTGATCGTGTGCCCACATCATATTAATTTAACCTTGTATGCATCCATCTAGCTCGCTCATCAATACAAACAATATTGAAATGCATAAATTTGAAATATAGTTTTTCTTCCAAAGCGAAATTTAATGGTGTACAAGCCTTATATCTTAAGAATAGGCAGCTCTTAAATATGTAAAAACATCACATTTTTATTTTCAATTCAAAAGAGGATTTAAAATATTTAATAACATATTTTAATCATCAAGCAAATGGATTAGATGCATGTGAGGCTGATATAAGTAGGTAATTGATATGTAGTGGATTAGTGGAATGAATATAGATTTCGCCGATAGAAATTTAATATTTAGAAATATAATGCCAAAGTCTTGGGTGGACTTAGTTCACACTAAAATTATTGTGTACCAAAAGATCACTCGTGCCAAAAATTATACGTCGAATACATAGTGATCCCTATTTTGACATAGTAACCTTTTTCTTATAACATATATTCTAGTAATTCACACATGTTCCTGGTCCCCTCTAAAAAAATGGTCTTCAAACAAGGGTTAATAATATGATAAAAATATGGATTATTTAAGGATAAATGTATGAATATGACTTTATTTTGTGAAAGTATCTATAACAAGGAATAATATCTGTTAACAAAGCCACAAAAGGTTACTATGTCTAAACGGATACTCTAATTATGAATTATAGTATATGTTATAAAAAAAGTTGTTATGTCAAAGAAAAGGGTGACTATATATATTTATATAGGGATCACTATGTGTTCCACGTACTTTTTGGCACGCGTGACCTTTTGGTCCACAATAATGTTAATGCGGACCAGGTCCACGCAAGTCTTACTCAAATACTATTACTTTTTTTTTCGACGTATAGAAATATTATTACTTAAATGAGCAAAATTCATACAAGGGGAGCTCCAACTAAAAAAAAAAAAAACTAGCAAATATCAAATAATCCAAAAAATATAATGTATGCAGTACGCACTTAGTATATTTTTTTTTGTAAAGGTAAGAAAAAAACATTAGGCTACCATCCTCTCGAGGGGAATACCTAGGGCCTGTTCTCCCCAGCTTATTTTCTGTTCAGTTCAGTTCAGTTCAGTTCAGTTCAATTCAATTCCTAAATTTATTCATTACTATTAGTTATAATTTAATTCAGTTAAGTTCAGTTCAGTTCAATTCAATTCAGTTCAGTTCAATTCAATTCAGTTCAGTTCAGTTGTTTTATGCCGAAGAGAACATGACCCTAATGCGTCGGATACAAGGATAGTAGAAAGAGAAGAATTATTACAAGGAGTAACATCAAAACTAGTAGAAAGGGAAAAAAAGTTAAAAAAAACCCTGCGCACGAGGGGAATTCCTAATACATCATTTACAAGCATATTTCAAAAACTAGAATATACAATCATCAATGAAAAACTGAAAGTAATACGATGACCAACATTAACTGCCTAATCTGCTGTTTACTTACCTGTAGATGTGTTGTTTCCTAATAAACTTTCAAATTCGTAACTTTCCCAAAAAAAATTACAATAATCCCATTAAATACGTGATACCAATATACCACCTCCAACATAAAAACTAAAAATGGAAATATTTTTTGATATTCAAAATCTGTCAAATCATTCTTTTCCCTTTTTTTACTTTTCCTCCCTTCTAAGTTCTAATTACTCCTTTTACCATAAACCAACAAAAACAAGTAAAAAAGTACTCATAAAATTTTGATATTAAAACAACCCCTCTAATCAAACCTCTTTCCCGCCTGCTTTCTTTTTCTTCCTCCATGGAAGTTGATCTTCACCTCCTCTCTCTCTTTCTCCTCACTTCCACCATTTTCTCTCTCCTACCTTCTTCTTCTTCCCTCCAAAACGACACCGTATCACTCCTTCAATTCCGCCATGAATCCGACCCATATGGTAATCTTCTCTCTAATTGGTCTTCTTCCGACGCTTGTTCCTCCAACTGGGTAGGCGTTAATTGTTCTTCAAATGGCAGAGTTTTCTCTCTCTCTCTTCCTAACTTAAATCTTCGAGGACCCATTTTTTCTCTCTCCTCTCTCGACCAACTTCGCCTTCTAGATCTTTCTAACAACCGTTTAAACGGCTCTATTTCTCCTCTTTCAAATTGCTCTAACTTGAAGCTTGTTTATCTCTCTCATAACGATTTTTCCGGCGAAATTCCGCCGGAAATCGGTGATCTTCAGCGACTTCTCCGGTTAGATGTCGCCGATAACAATCTCCGAGGTCCAATTCCGCCGGAATTTGGGAAACTCAGTCGTTTGCTTACTTTTCGTGTTCAGAACAATGCAATTTCTGGGAAAATCCCTGATTTTTCGGAAACCCTAGTTCAGCTTAAAGAGCTTAATTTGTCGAATAATGAACTGTTTGGGAAAGTCCCAAATGGGTTGTTGAAGAAATTTGGTGAAGATAGTTTTTTGGGTAATGGGAAATTATGTGGGTCATTTTCATTACCAACTTGTTCTTTGGATATTGATGATGGAGAATCTCCTGCTACTGCCCAAACAGTCCCTTCTAATCCTAGTAACTTTCCTCCTTTAATTGGGGGAGAAAAACCCAAAAAGGGTTTAAGTCATGGAGTTTTAATTGCACTAATTGTGACAAATTGTGTGTTGGTTTTGATAGTTGCATCATTTGTACTTGCATTTTGTTGTAGGAGATGTTCTGCATCTAAGGATGATGATATGGAGGAGAGAGAAATTGGGAAGAGGAGGAGTAGTTATGGGAGTGAGAAGAGAGTGTATGCTAGTAATGGTGGAAGTGTTGGTGGGGGAGGAGGTTTTGATAGTGATGAGACTAATGGGACTGATAAGAGTAAGTTGGTGTTCTTTGATCGGAAGAAGCAATTCGAGCTCGAAGATTTGTTGCGAGCATCGGCGGAGATGCTTGGAAAAGGGAGTCTAGGGACGGTGTATAGGGCGGTGTTGGATGATGGAGCGACGGTGGCGGTGAAGAGGTTGAAGGATGCTAACCCATGTGCTAGGAAGGAGTTTGAGCAGTATATGGATGTAATGGGGAGGTTGAAACATCCTAATATTGTTAGGCTTAGAGCTTACTATTATGCTAGGGAAGAGAAGCTTCTTGTCTATGATTATCTGTCTAATGGAAGCTTGCATTCCCTTCTTCATGGTATGCTTGTTGTTTTATATGCTTGGATTTGTGTTTTATATGCTTGGATTTGTGTTTTATATGCTTGGATTTGTGTTTTATATGCTTGGAGATTGTGGTTTTGGAACCATTGATTTGACATTATTCACTTGTAAAGATTGTTTATTAGTTGAAGCATCTAAAACTCACATAGTGCCAAATTTGAATTAATATCTTTCATTCAGATGTACATGAATCAAGCTCTATTTGTGTTAGTGCTTAAGATTAGATGTTTTTTATGGTGATAACAGGGAACAGGGGGCCAGGAAGAATCCCATTAGACTGGACAACAAGAATCAGCCTACTACTCGGAGCAGCTCGTGGGCTAGCTCGAATTCATGCAGAATATAGTTCCACCAAAATCCCTCATGGCAATGTAAAATCATCCAATGTTCTCCTAGACAAGAATGGAGTTGCTTGCATATCTGACTTTGGCCTCTCTCTTCTCTTAAACCCGGCTCATGCTATTGCTAGACTAGGCGGGTATAAGGCACCAGAACAATCAGAAACCAAACGATTATCTCAGCAAGCTGATGTCTATAGCTTTGGTGTGCTCACACTCGAGGTCCTCACCGCCAAGGCCCCCTCCCAATTTCCTTCACCAACTCGACCCAAGAATGTAGAGAGCGAAGATGAAGAGTCTGTGGATCTACCCAAATGGGTTAGGTCTGTGGTTCGTGATGAGTGGACTGCTGAGGTGTTTGACCCTGAACTTTTGAGGTACAAGAACATTGAAGAAGAGTTAGTGGCAATGCTTCATGTTGCTATGGCTTGTGTAGTGCCACTACCTGAGAAGAGACCAACTATGATGGAGGTGGCTAAGATGATCGAAGAAATTCGAGTGGAGCAATCTCCCCTGTGTGACGACTATGATGAATCAAGGAATTCTCTGTCTCCTTCGCTCCCCACCACTGAGGAAGCTGTAGGCGGTGTTTACTGATCAGTGATTATTAAGGCCATTTCTTGTGGCTGTAAGCTCAAGCTATGTTTAGTTTGTTATTTAATTGGTATTTTGCATAGTCTTGTTGCAACTTGCAAGTGATGTCTATAGTAGGCTCTTTCCAGTTTTCATGGTTCTATAATCTTAATGTGTTGTGATTGTATTTGTTCCTGGGTTGGCAATCTAGTGCTTTTGCCTTGGTCTTTAGTTGATTTTTTTATTTGATTTGATTATGTTTCTCTAGTTTGTTAAATTAAAAAAAATGTTGATTGCTTATTAGAATAATTCACAAGTTTGTGATGATGTAGAAAAAGTTTCTCCAGATCTACTAGGGTTGGCAGTCTAGGGATGGCAATTCAACATTCATTCAATACGGTTCGATTTTGATCGAATTAAGTTAGAGGCAGAGTTTATATAAGATCTATCAAATCCAACCTAGATTTGATTACTAGTGCTGCCTCTTCAATTGATCTCCCATACGTACAATAGGATAATTCTTATATTTCCATTATTATTAAAAAAAAATTTGAAATTGATATTTGTAATGTACTTCCTTCGTTTCACAATACATGCACCATTTCTCATTTGGGCACTATTCATCAATCAACTTTCATAATCTTTCTCTCAAAATTATGTAAGAAAAAACATAGTCAAGTGAGATCTTGTTGAATTCGGCTAAATGCAACGATTTCAAATATCAACTTCTTATAATTTTTACTTATACACAATTAAAGATATTAATGTTGAAAGAAGAGCATTGGAGTGCGTGAAAAACAAATGGTGCATGTATTGTGAAACGGAGGTAGTATATATATTTAACACTTATATTTGAAGTAATTTTAGTTATAGTACATTAGGTTAAGATTGACTTGCACGACAAGAAATTAGGCTTATAGTGCTTCTGCTAGTCCCTAAAATAAATTTAGAATATCTCTCAAATATGTTCGTCTTTTCTAATAAGTTACATTGCACTATCACTTTTTTAAAAGTCTCCACGATAATCTGGTAGTTTTATAACTATCTTATGATACCCTTACTATACTATTTATGTTAATAACTTTCTCATCTCAAATAATTGAAAAGGCTAAAGCCTCTTCCCTCTCAAACATAACTGATCTCCTTGCCTCTTCAATCTTCATGGTACCCAGGTGAGAAATTCGATTCCAAAAAAGTGGCCTCATATCTTTAACAAAATGACCCCAACCAAGATGAACGAGGCTAGATTTGGAATGCTTTGGGGGACCCGAAAATGATCCTCTTTCTATGGTAAATTTGATAAAAAAGAATGTATTCTAAAGCGAACCTAAGCCAAATTATAAAATTCTCAGATGGTTTTTGCTCCTTCTACCCCTCAAAGATAGAGACCATTCATCACATCCTTAGGGAGTGTAATTGAGCATCCGAATTCTAGACCTTAGTACCAAATAAACCTGATATGGTTGGAAATTTCAAAAATTGGATTAAGACCAATGTGTGCATCAAAGCCCAAAATCCAACAAACGGTCTTCCTGAGAACACTTTTTTCACTTTTGCAATCTGGCACCTTTGGTCTATAAGAAACAAGTGGATCTTCTAAAATGAAAATGTATCCTGTAGTGTCCTCCTAACAAACGAATCTTCTGTTGGTGTAGGAACTTCAAAAGGGAATGTATAGGAGGTTTTTACTCTAGATCCTTCTCTTCAAACCCTCCTGAAACCGGAGTCAAAGCTATTCTCCAAGCTCTCACATAGATAATCAGTATGGGCTGGACTAATTGCATTATTACTACAGTTAGCTCAAAGGCGATCAATTGTTTCCAATCTCAAATAAGAAATAATTGAATGTTTTTGACGGAAAAATGCATGGGATTCCTATGAAGAGAGGAGAGCAAATCAAGTGGCGGATGCCATATTGAAATTGGTATGGAAGAAAGCGGAGCTCCCCGTATTGTAATAAATTTCTATTGCCAGACAAACAAATGCTAAATGTACTAGATCATGAATCTGTGGACTTGGAGAAGAATCATTCTCCTAAAGTTGTAGTCTTGTAGGCACTAAATTATAATTATGCTACGATTATCCTTTCTTTTCAAAGAAAAAAAATGTGGATAGTAAGATGATTTATAAAACCCAAACATAATATTTGAATGCATACATGTAACTAGGGATGGCAATGGATCGGAGATGGGTTGGGTGGAGCTCCATCCGCCCCATCACCCGCGACCCAAAACTCCATCCACACCATCCATCACCCACCAAAAATTTCACCCATATCCGCTCCACCCATCATCCGCGGGTGGGGCGGGTGGAGCGGGTGGGAAACGGGTGATACTAGGAACACAAACTATTTTTTAGACTTAGCAATTTTAAAGAAATTAATATATGAAAACTTAATCATAGTCTCATAGATTAACAATAAAGCGACAAAATATCAATCTTATTACACACCAAAAAGTAATTATAAATATTTTTTTATCCCTTAAAAAAATTATTTTTTTTAATTACCTTAAATGACACGTGGCATTAAAAAAACAAAATTATTTTCCCCTAAAATATATATATATGGGTGGATGGATGGATGGAGCGGGTGATGGGGCGGGTGATGTGTCTAAAAAATATCATCCATACCCGACCCGACCCACCACCCGATCCATTCATCACCTGCCCGTCACCCGCTTCACCGCGGGTGATCACCCATTTATTTGGGGCGGGTGGGTGGATAATCTACTCACCCATAGATAATTGTCATCTCTACATGTAACACTAACTAAAGACTTCCCAGCCGCTAGGGGCTGCAGGGCTGTGCAAAAGGGTCGTGGACGGTGGACCTGGACCTCGTGCCTCGTGGTGGGTTGAGACTTTGAGTGCATGTTCATGCCGACATTAATGAACAGGTTAAGAAAACCCTTTATCCAAAAACTAAACCAAATTATTAAACAAGCCAACATTCATTAACTCAAAAGTCAAACCTAAAAAAAAGTCAAACCTAACCGCTTATTACTGAGCAGGTTACCTGGATCATTGTTTACCCACTGTCATAATATTGTCTATAAAAAATAATTTGAAAAAACAATACCAAGTGAGCATGAGTGATGGCATAAGACTATACTACCTCTGTTTTTTTAGTTGCAACATTTGCTTTTTGGCACTATTCATCAACCAACTTTATTAAGTAATCTCGCACCATTATATAAGAAAAAACATAGTCAAATGAGGTCTTGTTAGATTCGTCTCAATGTGATGATTCCAAATATCAAATTTTTATAATTTTTACTTACACGCAATATGAGATATTAACGTTCAAATAAGTGTTTCGGTAAATGTGAAAAGACATATGTTGCAACTAAAAAACAGAGGAAGTATTAGCCTTCTATGCACGCGATACATGTCAAAACATGTAGCAAATTAAATTAGTTGCTAATTACATTTAATAAATCAAGAACAATTAAATTTTTAATCAGTTTATCCCACTAAATTAGGAATCTTTAATTTTTTTTCAAAAATTTAGTTGAGAGGGACATAACTGACTGTGTTGTAAATTTTCATTGTTTTCCTTTTGTTGTACCTTATTATCTTTTTAATTAATTAGGTAGTTACATCCCCTTTTTTTCTTTTTCTATTTTTTCGTGTCTCACCCCTGTTGCCATAATAGAGATTAAAACAATTTTAACAACTCTTTCTAAATCCTTTTCAAAAAAAAAGGAAAATAAGACAAATTTTAAAGGGTGACCTTGTGTTTTGAATAATTATATATAGTGGAAAAAAGGTTTGATTTTAAAAGTGACCCTCGATTATTATGTAACAACTAAATGTGCCATTGGAATATTAATATATATTGTGGCACATCCGATAAAAACATCATAACATCATTGAACATTCTTGTTTTTCCTTAGGTGTGCAGTCGTGTAGTCAGTGGTGGATCTTGACCAACTATTTCACAGAGTTGAGTAGACAAGTTAAAAGTTTAATTGTAAAATTTTAAATGATGAATGAAATCACTAATAGAAGCACATCAAAGTTTAAATATACTATTATGAATGGCTACAAAGATGTTGTAGCTAGTGTAATTATTCTAAATCCCAACCCTTCAATTTTTAATTAGCAATTTTGTCCATTATCAAATCTTCAAGGAATTGAAAGAATAGCTCATAAGTGAGTAGATTTTTAAGAATTTGAAGGAATAGTTTATTAGTATTATTAGTTAAATAAGGCTATTTCACTAGTTTTTTCGTCTAATTGTTTTTCTAAATCTGCTATCTCTCTTATTTTATTTCCTTCTTTGATAAAAAGTCTTGTAATAGTTGTTCTATGACATCCTGCCAATATGACATAATTTAATCTTTCACTTATTCTTTCTTTTCTCCACAGCGAATTCTCTGACCTACACAGCAAATTTGAATACCAACAGCAGATTATAAGTCTGATTTCTAAACACAATCAAAATATCCTCCAAACAAATCAAAGCCTAACCATTGAGCTAGAAGCCAAAAACACAGAAGTCTAAATGAATTAGGTACTTCTCTTCTTTATGATTGTTAGATATCATTTTGAGAAAAAAAAGTACATGAAAATTGGAAACTAAAAAAAGAAAATACTAACAATAATTGGAAAAGATTTTTCAAAATTAGGAAAATGGTAATCCAAAGGTATAGGGAAAAAAGAAAAAAAAAAGGCATGTGCATGGCTTGAGCCTTGATCGAGCTTCGGAACTTATTCTCAAATTGCAATGTTGCTTTGCGCCACTATTTTGCAGTTGAGTTATTTATCTCTATTATATAAAGCAACTCTTGAAAATTTTGGTGTCCACTTGAAATACCTTAAATTCTCTTTATTTTTAAAAAATGGTTTACATCTTTTAAAATATATCTCTATTATATAAGACAACTATTGAAGACTTTGATATCCACTTGAAATACCTTAAATGCCCTTTTTTAAAAAAATATTTTATATCTTTTAAAATATTTTTATAACTTAAAGCACGCATTGTGTGCATTTAAATCTAGTTTTATTTAAACTAAGAGGGGCCAGGCTCCTGCCCGCTCCTCTTAATTATAATCCGTTGCCACTACGTGTAGTAAAGTTAGACATAATATTAGATTATTAGACATAACTATTCCAATGGTTTCGGAAAAACCATGGTTGATGGGTTAACGAGAGCAAATGTTGCACCATATAGACTTTTGCAAACTACAACAGTCGACGTACAAAATTTTCAATTTCTTTTTCTAAGTTCACAGTAAATTGGATGGAAAATGCTCAATAATTTCACTTTTATTATGCTATAACAAAGATTCCCTTTAGGTAACCAAATTATTATTTTTCCACCATATTAAATATTGATTAGCACAAAATCATCACATGATATTATTTACGTCTTGCCTTAGTCTGGTGAATACCGAATAACCATTTCAAAGTTCAAATTAGAATGTTCCAACTTCGAATTTTCAAGATTTAAAAAACAATTTTTCCCCTTATGTCTTGATAACTTTTTTTTTTTTTGAAACATATGTCTTGATAACTTTAAATAACTAAACCAATCTTTTTCTTGTTTTTAGTCTTGATAACCTTCAATTTGAATTTAGTCAAGTTGTTCCAACACATGTCCATATCTTCTCTGTCATCGAGGCTAAAATGTCCGCAACTCAATACCAACTCTAGCACCTATGCAAATTGAGTCACATTGGTTTCAAAACCTCTATATATCAGCCTCCAATTTTGCGTATTCCTCTTGAACATCACCAAGCTACGTATTAATGTAATTCAAAGCTTAAAACTTCATCTCGCATCTAAGACAGGGGAGTGTGTGGTTGAACGGAATATGTTTTCATAAAATGGTAGTTTTTGGTATTTCTTTGTTCAGTTTATAAATAGTTCAATCATCATACACCCGGGTGTACCATATGCATGGTAAACTTAAGACTAATTTTTGCTCATTTGCTCATTTAAAATTCTCTTTATTTAGTATATTTTGCTCGTTTGGATAAATTCAAATGAGCAATGAGCAAAAAAATAGCCTTGGTGTACCATGCTCACGGTACACCCGGGTGTATGATAAATTTTTTGGTTTATAAAGAATGGCAAACAATTTTTCGAAATTAAGGAACAATAAGAAAAATCCTTACACTCAAGAAACCTCGTGCAGTTTCTATTCAAATGTACTTGGTCTTTATTCTTTTGACGCATAATAACTTTTACGGTTGCTATTGTATGCTTGCAGCCACTTCCAACTCAACTTTTTTCCAGTCAATCTGTAGTGCCATTAACAAGAACAAAAAAGTTAAAACTTAGATACAAATATTTCCTTATATATATTGCCGCAACTACAACATTCAGTTGAGTCCCCCACATACCTATCCTCTGGATACAATTTGATAAATACATCATATATGACCCATAGAAACCCTGTCAAAGGCTTTCAATACAAACACACCCAAAATTTACAGGATTAGGGGAAAGGGTAAAATTTTCTATGGGAGTAAGTATCCACATCCAGGCTTTAGCTTCTCAGCCTGCCACTAGTATGGCATTGCAGTAGGCAGCAGCCTCCCACAGCTCGAACCTCCAAAGTTGTTTGTCAAGGATTTTGAATAAATTAAACGAAGGAGAGCAACAAAATATTGCTTCATCTGTAAAAGCAGCAGCCATCTGCAGCTTCAGCATCGTACAGTACCAAGATCACCCCGGCATAAATAGAGAGTGACCAGAGGCTTGTGGTTTAGTTTTCCATCTATATACTTACAAAAAGAAGCTACAAAAGGTAATAAAAACTAGTATAATGTTATAGATGTTAGCTGATCATTCCTGTCTGATCGATTAATGTACCGACTTGCTCACCACATAGAGCTCTTGATATGTTACCGGGTTCAAGAAGATTGAAAACCACAACTGCACAAAAGAAAAAAAAACCACAATTTGATCTGATCAATTACTATCCACTTCACGTAACTGAATCAATAGACCCACAAAGGAAGAGAAGATGTAAACAATAAAAAGGTGAGAAAACGCTACCACATACAGCAAGATATAAATGTTGTAAATACATGTGACAAGATGATTATATGTCCAACACATCGGTAAATGTGGTTAATGTATAGTACAAAAATGCGCAATTGACCTACCCTACCTCCATTCACCGTTGACGTAAATGAGGAGCTCTAACACTGAGCTACCCCCTCACCCCTCACATGTTCTACATTGACACTACAGCAAGAAGTGTCATCCTTGTGCTTAGAAATGGCAATGGTGTCCGGATCCGTCCCGATTCGAAGGGAAAAGTCCAACCTGAATCCGTTAGAAAAAAGTCTGAATCCGAATAGGAGGTGGGTCGTACCGTCCGACACGACTTAAGGTCCAAATCGAGTCTGATCTAAGTCCGACCCATATCCACCTTTAATTAAACCCAACTCCTTAAACTAGTAGTAAACTATGTATTAGATAGTTTTACCACCAAAGCCCAACACTAACTGCCAAAGCCCCAGCCCGGAAGCCCCCAAGTTTAACAATAAAAAAAGTAAAAATGTAAGAAAAACTCACAAACCCTAAAGGCCTTACACTGTTATATACGCCTTCACTCTCCGCGGTCCACACTCTCTCAACCTCTCTCAGGAGAATCCTACGGGTTACAGGACAAGAGGCAAACGGCGTTAAGGATTTTCTCATCTCTCTTTTTCTAGGTAACCAACCTCAAACTAAATCAAGTTCTGAATTAGGTTAAGAATTAGAGGTTTAATTAGTTTATAACTTCAACCACTTTTTCATATTTGCACAGCGCCACACGCTGCCGGACCGCCAGACGCTAGACAAGAGGTTAGTAGAGACATATAGCTTGCAATTTTATCTTAGAAGTGCATCATATTACGTCGTTAATTAAAGTGGTTTATGAATCGAAGAATTTCATAACTTGAGCAAGATCCTGATTATTTCCTGAATTGTTGCTTCTTCGAATGGATTTTTGCTACAGGTGAAAACTATAAGAAATAATCGGACTCAGGATTCGGAGGTTCAATAACCGGGTCGGACTCGATTTTATCATTCCGGAGGTCCGTCAGTTCGGACTCAGAGTCGAATGCTATTAGTATTAGTCGGGTAGGATTCGAACATTGAACATTCGGACTCAGATGCGGATTCGGACGTATAATGAAGGCCCGGTTATTTAGCGGGTCGGATTTGGATCTAACAACATCCGACTCGAGTCCGACCTATTGCAATTCCTACTTGTGCTCTACCTTTCTTCAGCTTCAGTAACAAGAACACTTTTCAGTGAGAAAATAATAATCTTAAATCTATCTTAAATGACCTCTTAAATCTATCTTGTCGACAACTAAAAATGCCATAAACTCAAGGTGAAGTGAGAAAGAGAATGACCAAAGATGACGTTCAACCAAGGACTACAAAAGGTGAAAAAAGGCACTGGTACCCCAGAGGGGAGGATAGAGGTGGACAAAGGGATACAAGTCAACCGGTGTGTGAGCCTGTGACTTTAGGCCAATTCTATCACCCTCTAGATGTGGCCATGTGGGTATTTTGATAGATCTTCTCAGTGTTGTCATCAATTTCCTCCGCAGATCCACTTTCATAATAAATCTGAAGGTAATCTAGACTATTGTTATGCCACCGGCCCACCTATCATCACGAAAACAACAATTACAATCTTCTTATGTTGAGGGCTCTGAGCATTTAGCACGCAAGGTTTATAGTCCACCCTGACTGAACCCAAGCCAGGCCAAGTTGGATTTGTCAGCTAGCCTACTTGATCCCAGCAACCTAATCTAACAAGCGGGCATATCAGGCAAGTCAAATCCATCACCGTTCTTTTGACTATTTTCCAATTATTTCAAAACTCAGTACTACGTGTGTACTAGAATAGCATTGCATCTCCAAACATTGGCCTTTCCCTTTCCAATAAAAACAATGTAATCACAGGAAATCTTGTAACCCAAAATAACTGAGAATATTCTTAACCCCAACAAGGAAGCAAAACAGTATTGCGTGAAGCTGGGTGCCTAAGAGGAAATGAACATAAGAAATAGAATTAAATTTCAATGTACATTCTGCTAAAAGAAGTTTGTTGCCTTGATGAGGAATCTAACATGGTAGCATTATCAAATGTAAATGTATCAATCAGGTGTTAACAGTTAAGCTGCTTAAACTAACCAGGAATAGCATTCTCTTCACAAAATGTCAACGCCATCATGTCCATAGATGTGGAACCTCTGGAAGCAGCCTCTCTAAAAGAAATGTGATCAAACATAATGTCATTGTTTCTGGAGTTACAGTCATATATAGCATCAACATTGGTGCCTTTGAGAACTGCCTGGGCATTAACTGAAAGAAAGAGGACAAGGATGTACTCAGGACACGAAACTAAGTGTGAAGGAAAAGTGAACCATAAATAACCAATTAACCCAACCCAAACACAATGCCCCAAAACAGAATATTTAGTAAATAATGTTTTAGCAGAATTACAGGGTATAGTCAGAACATACGGTCAGTTGCTCGTAGAGCTGCTGTTGTATCGGTTGAAAAGAGGGGATTCCCTGAACCACCACCAACTCCAGCAAAGATCACCACTCTGCCTTTCTCTAAATGTCTAACCGCCCTTTGTCTATTGTATGGCTCGCCCACCTCTGGCAATGCAAAAGCAGTTTGTACACGTGTCTGAACACCCATCTTCTCTAAGGCTGACTGGAGCAACACCGAGTTCATTATACTTGCCATCAAACTGCCAAAGAGTGTGCAATCACTGTAAGACATATCAATATAGAAACCAAAAGTGTCTTCAAGCTGCTAAAGACAAACTTCAAGATAAGCATAAAAGTTTAAGATTTGAAGCCACTTGGAACTGAAATAATCACATCTTAATCTTTAGTGCGTCCTACCAATCACAAAAGAAAAATGTCAAATCAGGAAATGTCACTGTTTAAATGTGCTACTAAGTCCTGGAAAGAAATGCCATAGCACGGGTATTGCAAGTTTGCAACAGATACTGTACCAGCTAAAATTAAGCAAAAATATTTATAGTTCACAAGTTGAACAAGAAATTAGAATCTTGCTACGACCAACAGATTCTGCTGGACTATACTGTGTATTCAGAAGGTATTCCTTGTAAACCAGTAAAGTCAAACCAACAATGAAAAAATGTCATTGTATTCTTACATGTAGTGATTCGGTCCTTCTAAGAACCATAGAGAAAAGGAAAAGTTATTATTCCTTGTAAACCAGTAAGTGAAACCATCGATGAAAAATTGTCTCACCGCATATACTGATATACAGTGTTCTTAATTTCTTATATATAGTGATTCGGTCCTTCTAACTTCTAAGTACCTTGGAGGAAAGGAAAAGTAATTTTCAAAATCTCAAGAAAATCTGCAGAAACAAAAGCAGGGTCATGTAAGTACAACTGCTTCCTCAATTTAGGGCACCTTGGGTCATTATCCTTCCTTGAATAACCACAACAGAGCAAAGTACGTCAATATAACATGTACATCTCACAGGCTATGTACCTCCTCAAAACCCAGAAAAATGAAGAAGATAAACCTGAATGTGATATTTCAGCTAAATCCAATGTGCTAATCCCCACTGACAACCTCCTCATAGTAATCGTAAAACTTCACTAAATGACATTAAAAATATCCATATGAATAAAGTTATAGCATGCATGACACATGTGAAGAGTAATCCATCAACTCATAAAATATCCATATCCATATGAATAAAGTTATAACATGCATGACACATGAGAAGAGTAATCCATCAACTCATATAAAATATCCATATGCGCCAAATATCCCATGGGATTTACAGAGACCATCTTCAGCATTCAAACAAACATATGAAGGGAAGAGTAGGGCAACAAGAGAGAAGAAACTAACAACAGAAGAACTTAAAGCACAACAAAATTAAACAGATATACTTCCTCCGTTCTTTGATATTGCTACATTTCCCTTATTTAGAAGTTCTATAGTAATTGCTACATGTTCATTTTTGGTAATATGTTATCTCTATCTCTCTCCTCATCACATGAGTCCCTCCTTTTATCTATTTCTATCTCTCTCCGATTCCTTAGTATGTGTGCCTCCCCTACATGTAACGATTAATAAAGAACGGAAGAAGTAATTAATAGCGGTAACATTCAAAGTTCAAACAGCAGACAAGCACTCCAAACGTCAGTAACTCCGGATGGAGATCAAAATGAAAGGAATGTTGAAACATAATAGAGTGAATCAACACAATGCTCAGCAGAAAGATAGAATACCCAATCTGGTATGTGGTAGATCTGTCAGCACCAGTCGCAGTTGTCCATGTATCTGGACAGAAAAAGTTGCGCCCGCCAATAACAATAGCTACCTGTGACAAACAAGCCTTAAATTCAGATTTACAGAATATTTTCAGTCTGCAAACAATAAAGATGCTGTCTTCAAAGGGGGGGGAGGGGAAAGAGACGCATTAAAGAAGCACGATATAGTACCTGTACTCCAAGGCGGTAAGCCATCGAAACCTCTCTAGCTATTAGCATTACTACCTAGTAATTTTAACAATCAATCAGATGCGTAGAATAAAATAACAATAGCATAGAAACAAAGAAGTACACAGAGACCAAAGAAATATATTAATTGATTCTCCAATCACCCACCTCTCCAACCCACTGAACAAGATGTCCCCTTAAATGGCTTTTCACTTGTGCCATTTGAGAAACCAGCATGCTTTGCAAGTTAATATTTCAGATTATGGAGATTACAAAGAAATTTGAGGATAACATAATAAGTAAACTAGATAATCATGTCGGAAACAGGGAAAGTAAAGAGGATCCAAGGTCTCACAATTTCCAGCAGTAGCACCAAAGATGATGACCTAGGTTTTCTTGATGCTAAAAAGCCGCAATCTAGTGGAAGAAATGTACACCCCCTTTTTGTAGGGGGGAGGGTGGTGTTACAACATCAAATGTTGTGAACCCTAGTTTCCTCACTCAGGAAGATAGATGAGGACAAGGTTGACAGTCAGCATACTCAGCACACTTAATATAACCTTCATTAACATATTCAGCAAAGTGGATCAGCGATATGCCAAATGTATAGTATGAGTACCATATACAACAAGATGAACACTCCAGGAATGCCAAAAATTATGTATCCTTTCATATAACAAGTATTTAATGACCCTCTAAAGAAAGAGCAAAGAAGCAACTACAAACATATTTCTATTGGAATAAGATCAATGATCCAGGTCAGTCAACAGAACTTCCAGACCCGATGAACCATGAACATCAAATAGAAAGTCAACACAGTGTAGCATGATGAGAAGCCAAGTTAAGCAAGTCCTAGCATCTGTGTCCTCATACTGCATCCACTAACCCAAGTACTAAGCATGCCAAGCAATTATCTAAGTAACATCTATCTATAGAACTATATCAGTTTCTCTTACCCCTCCTAAATACTAGAAGAGAATCTCATTCATAATGAGAAAATGCACAAGGAGAGTAATTCTTTTTAAGAAGGATGTCTAGCAGTATGCTCCAATGTCCAATCAGGCAAACACAATGCAAGAACTGAATTGAGTTACTGAACAGGCTCTATACCTTCTCTAAATTATAGGCTCATATAAGCATGTATTTTCTGGCTTTTTTCAGCATGAAGTAGTCTCCGAGGTTAGCAAGAATAAAAAAGATCTTGCAACAAACCTTAGGGTCAATGTTATGAGGACCATTGCCGGCTAAAGCAGCACCACTGATCTTAAACACAACCCTCTGCCATTTTGAGTTAGATATAGGTTTGGACTTCATGTTATTGACCTGACCAAGCGAACCAGGTGTTCCCACAGAATATCTGCCCAGATAGATAGATATAATGGAGTTAAAAGCAGAATATAGCACCTAAACCTCATGGTACCCAGAAGGAACACAAACGAGCCAAAAGCAATCAACATTTTTCTAAATCTCTATATAAGAAAGGTCAAGGGCATGAAAACAAAAGCTTATACATACATGTATGGCACAGCTAATGAGCATCTTACGATAGCAAAGTCAATTATCTGCAGTACCAATACCTTGGCCCATCCTCTTACATACACAAGTCACAACACATCCTTCCAATATTTAATTACCAAACTTTGACACTAATAGATCGTCCTGATGTTTCTGGGGCAGGCACCATTATGTCATCCCCCCACCCACAATCCATGAGTTAATTACTCGGACAAAAAATTTCATATGGTTCCCCTGTACCGTGAATTTCTTCATGCGATGGATAGCATTTTTCATAATACACATGGTGACCTGTGGCCTTACAACCCAACAAAGTTGTGAAATGTCGTAAAAGTTTTGCTTTGATATAGCTAAATATGCTAATTAAACTCCAATCCCATCTTCCACCTCTTTTGCTTAACCTCCGCCATTCCAATTGCCACCGCAGAAAGGGGATTAGAGGTTCACCAATGCTAACATATCCTTAGAGGGGTTGGGGCAACAAGTGGTGTGAAATCCATCAAAGAGTACTTTAGGAGTTTGAGCGTCTTCCTAGTGCGGGCAAGTGGCTGAAGGGATGGAAAAGGAGGTTGGAGCATGTTCCAGGAAGTATTTCAAAAGATAAACTAAAAGAAGATCCTAAACCATATTGATGTTGAAACAATAAAACTACAAAGGCACCATGTGAATTTTGAAATAAAATTCCAGAAAAAGAAAATTTCAAGACACGAGCATTATGGAGAATTGATCATATGCTCAAAGCTCAAGAGGTTGAGGTGGTGGAGTAGTGACATCGCTTCCCACCTCATATCCCTGAGGTCTAGGGATCAAACCTCATGAGACTCATTTGAGGATTTCCCCTTATCCTCGGGACTCATTTGAGGATTTCCCCTTATCCCCCTCTAGTATCTTACCTTAAGAAAAAAATGCTCAAAGCTCAATGCCAACACCAATCAATAGAGCCATAGCACGAAGAATATTCTGGTTACGTTCTAGTAACTATTTGAACTGCAAAACAATTATGATGTTGATACTGGCCAAATTCAATCTACGCTCTACCGACATCTGATCTCAACTTGTTAGGACTATGTTCTCTCTCAATTACCTTCTCGGTCTTAAACTATTTGCTCGTTCCAAAGGAGCTTAATTTAAAATCTTTCTAGAAAAGGTAATTTGAATCAGAGTTTCGATGGCGAATTCTGTATCACTCTCCATTTCAATGCTTTTTAAAATCTGATTCAAACAAGAGAATGAACAAAGCTACTTTTTCATTCTTAATTGAAGATTCTCTTCAAACTACCATGAATCCTCAACTAGTAGTTATTCACCTAGCACACAATTCATTGTATATTCCAATAGTACCTTCCATAAAATTATGAAATTCAGTACTTGCTAATCATGATCACTACACTACTGACTACACCACCAAAATCAGAAAATCCGCAATATACAAAAACCATTAAAAACAAAGATTACCTCTTTTGCTGCCTACCACTACTCCCACCAGAACAACCAGTCTTATCCTCATCGGAAGCCGACTTAGCCGGCAAAGAATTCCCAACAATAGCCTCCATCTTCTTAAACCAAGGCCAATGACTAACCGAAACACCAGCACTACTCATCCTATGCCTCTCCAACTTATACCTCTTCTTCAAATTATCCACCTTATTCTTACACTGCTCCACACTCTTATTCTGATTCTCACACCTCTCACTAACAACCGCGGCGACCTCCTCCCAATCTCTCCCCCTCAAATTCCCCCGATTCAACTGCGTATACTTATCGGTATACGCATCCAACAAACACTCAATCGCCGCATCACTCCACTCCTCCCGATCCTTCCTATACTCTCCGGCGCCGGAAATCGCCATTCCTCCGCCGCCGCCGCCGCCGGAAACTGATTTCGTCCTCTTAAAGCTCCCGTCGCTCAGATCACGATCACGATCACGATCGTTCTCTTCTCTCTCTATCTCCTTCCTCTTCTCCGCGCAAACCCTAGGATTCTTCGGATCTAAGTCAGGATCGGGGACTGAGTCGAACTCGGACGAGTCGTAAGGGTTGACCTCGAAAACGGCGCCGTTTTCGGAGCTTCCGCCATCTCCGGCGGAGGAAACCTTGACGACGTCGTTTGAGGAGATTTTCGGGTGAAGGTAGCGGTGGTGCGCGGTGAAGTGGTGGTGGTGGAGGTGGTGGTGATGGTGGTGGTCTTCGGTGGCGAGAATTACGAGGTCGTCGTCGCAGGAAGCCATGGGAGGGCGAGGAGAGAGAAAAAAGGTGGGTTTGTGTTTTGTGGTTTTTGACGTCGTGAAGAGAGAAAATGACGACGTTAGTGGGGGAGAGGGAGAACCGTTTGTTGGAGTTAGAAGGAGGCGTTAAATGAGAGGTAACGAGAGGAGGAAATGGAAGTATGACCGTTACGGCTTGTTACGGTCACCGTTAATGATAATGGTAAACAAAGTTGGCATGATGATGATGGGGTGATGTTTGTGGGTTGGGTGTGGGTCCCGTTATGTGGAGGAGAGAGATTGTTAGAGAGGTGCGGTTCATTTCTTGCCTTACTTGTTGTGGAGTGTCAAGTGTGTGTTGGATTTGACTTTGTTTCCTTTTTTATGGTACGAAACGAAAGTATGAGCTAGTAACTCTTTTGAGTTTTGACGTTTGCGTCTTCCTTTTTGTAGTTCTTAATGAATCTTGAGAAATTGAGAACTGAGAAGCGTTGTGGAGTTGTGGACTAGTGGGGTATGGATTGGTGCTCTCTAAGTAGCTGTGTAAGGAGCTCTTCAAGGAGAGAGAAAATGGAGAGCCAACTCTACCCTAACATTAGTGCTCTTCAGGTGCTCTCCATTTGCTCTCCATGGAGAGAACTTGGAGAAATGCTCTCCTCCAAGAGCATTAAGAGATCATGCTCTTGACATAGTATGATGATACATGTCATTGAAAATATTAAAAAAAAAAATAGGAATTAAAGATAATAATAAATTGGAGAGCTTATTGGAGAGTCATACCATTGTTAGCAATTTTTGAACGGGTGATCTTAAGGAAAGAGAAAGTTAAAAATGGGTTGGAGAATAATCTTGGAGAGCTATATTGATGTTGGTGCTCTAATGGGCTCCTTTTTTCTCATTGTTCTTTGCAATTAGTTTCCTTCTTTTCTTGTTGAATGGAGATGATATACTAATTATAGAGATGGCAATTTAGGCTTAATCTAATCCTGTTCGAACCTCATAGAATGAAGGTGAAAAATATTTTCCCCAAATTGAAAAGTTGTTTTTTACCCTTTAATAACGAAAAATTGAAAAATCATTTATCCCGAAAATGTTTTTCACTCAACTAAACACACTCTTCATGTCCCTCAAATTAATGTGAACAAAAAATTATTGACCGCGGTTGGTAATTTGAGTATAATATAAAAATATTAATTGTTGATATTCCTATATATGGTCAAAGTTGCTCACACAAATGCTCACATATACATATTTAGAATCAGTATATGGATTGCATATAATATGATTGATCATAATTTTTTGGTTCGAAGATGAAGAAATAGTTTACAACTAACATTTCCAATCCTAAGATAGAAATTGCATATTCCTAGATTGAAGAAAATAGAAGTATATAATACTCTACATAACAATGTACAACACACATAGGATAGTCTAGTCTACATAACATTTTTTGTTGTTTTTTTGTTTTGTCTTCTAGTCTATGTACAACTGTTCTTTTGCTTGTCTCTGATTGGTTATGGTTGTATATATATTGATGTAAAGTGTCCTAGGTTTGAGGATATAAGAGTGATGCGCCGTTATTGAGGTGCAAGAGTAAATACATAGAGCAAGAAGTTTTGCTTTCTCAACAGATATATTTTCTGTAAAAGATTATATTTTTGATTTCTTGTTGTTCATAGCAAGTTGTTAACTTTCTTCATGGTATCAGAGCGGTAAGGTTCTACAACTGGTAGTTTAAATTTTGTTCAAGGTGAAGATCATAAAGGGAGCAGAGATGGCTGGCTAGGAAGAAGGAGGAGGAGCAGCAGGCTACATTGATCCACTGTACCTCTCTAGTGCAGATGGACCTCAGATTTAGCTGAACACTATGCTATTTGATGGAGGTAATTTCTTAAACTGGAGTAGAAATATTAAGATGGCTATAGGTTCTAAGAACAAACTTGGGTTTATAGATGGAACCTGTCCCAAATAGGAATGATTATATGATTAGATGTTGGATGTTTAAGTCCATGACTGTGGGGATGGCACAAAGTTTGATGCTTATTGAGTCTACTAAGTAGCTCTGGGATGAAGTTATGGAAAGATATGGATAAAGTAATGCTCCATAACTTTATCAGTTGAAAAGACAAGTTGCTAAACTGGAGCATGACAAGTTAAGTGTATCTGAGTATTACTGTCAATTAAGAAGATATTGGGATGAACTTCATGCACTTGAAGTTCTTCCTTCTTGTGATTGTGGTGCTATGAGCAAGTGTACTTGCAACTTGCAAAAGAAGTTGATGTATATGGTTGAAAGAAACAGACTTATTGATTTTCTTATGGGGCTAAATGAAACATATGAGAATATGAGGGAAAATATTATGGGAATGGAGCCACTTCCTACTGTGAACAAAGCATTCCATCTCATACAGCGAGTTGAGAAGCAAAAGGAAGTAACATCTGGACATGAGAAAGGTATTGCTGAGAGCACAGATGTGAGTGCTTTTCAAGCAAAGAGATATGAGCACAGAGAATTTCAAAAGAGGGACTATAAAAAGGAGAAAATGAACAAAAAAATGTGATCCTTGTGGATTCAGAGGTCATATTAAGGTTGAATATGCTTCAAGATAAATGGAGCACCAGCATGGTTTAAAGATCTTCAGAAAGGAAAGAATGGAGGAAAGTTTGCTGGGAATGTTGGGAAGCAGGAGGAGAACATGGGGAGTGACACTCCTCTTGATGATGATATCTATGAGTTTGAGAGTGGGACAAGCAATAGCAGCAACAAACCAGATGCAAGGCTTGTTTCAGCAGTTGTGAAGGAAGTGATGAAGGCATTCTCAGCCAATCAAAGAGGGAGCAGAAATACAACAAGGATGAGTAACTTTGCAGGTACTATATATGCATCTAATGTACGGAATTATAATGATAAATATAATTGTGAGTCTTGAATAGTAGACACATGAGCCTCAGATCACATGGCTGGGAACATTAAATTGTTTTCTAAATAAAGGAAGCTTGAAAAAGGCATTAATGTGGGTCTGCCTTGTTGTGACAGATGCAATTAACGAAACAATTAACAATGAACAATCGATAAAAAAATAATGTGGTTCACTAACAATGTGTTAGCTACGTCCATAGACAGAGGAGAAACGATTTTATTAGGTTTAGGAGATAGTACAGATTACAGAATAATAATCAGGCAGTGGTTAATAATAGGGTTTATATAGTACCCTACTAATTAACCTAAATAGATGGATCGTACTAGGTTAATCCTAGCGCCAGATAAACAATTCAAGGCATTGTTCAACATGCCTGATGGGAATGTGAAGAAAGTGAGCCAAGTGGGAACTGTTAAGCTAAGTCCTAAAATAACACTTAGGATTGTGCTTTACATTCCTGATTTCATAAACAATTTGCTTTCTGTAAGCAAAGTTGTGGAAGGTAGCAATGTTAAAGTGGTGTTTGATAAAAGTGGTTGTATTTTCAGGACCTTTGTAGTAAAGAAGAAGTAGGATATGGAGAGGAAAGTTATGGGCTTTACAAATTTCAGAATAGAAAGAAGAATAAAGAAGAGATGAAGCAGGAAGAAAAGAAGACTTTTGTAGGGAATGTTAGAAGTAATTTGAGGAAGGTTAAATTGAATGTAATGCATGCTAGGCTTCGACATAGTTCTTTGTCCAAGATGGAACATTTAGAGTTTTGTATTTGCAGAGGAATTAAAGATTTATTTTTGTGACACATGTCATCTTGTAAAGCATCATAAACTACCATTTTATCCTAGCAAAAACAATGCTTGTCATGCATTTGATTTGATTCATGTAGACTTGTGGGGGCCTTACAAGGTTAAGAATATCACTGGAGCAAGTTACTTCTTGACTATAGTGGATGACTATAGTAGAATAACTTGGACTCATCTCTTATTTAAGGGTTCCTTGCTCATGTTGAAACTCAGTTCAATATGAAGGTGAAAGAAATAAGAAGTGATAATGGAACTAGAAATTATCCAAGAATAATGTGGAAGTATGTTGAGAGAAAGAGGGATTGTGCACCAAAAGAGTATAGCTAGTAATCCTCAGCAGAATGGAAGAGTGGAGAGGAAACACAAACTTCTCCTTGAAACTACTAGGTCTCTTAGACTTCATGCAGGACTTCCAGAGTATTTATGAGGAGAGTGCATTCTTGTTGCTACCCATCTTATAAATCTATTACCTAGTGCTGTGATAGATTGGCTGACTCCTTATGAGAAATTGATGAAAAAAAAACCTAACTATGAACACCTAAGAGTAATAGGGTGTCTATGTTATGCTACAAAAAGTAACAAGAAGAATGATAAGTTTGAAGAGAAGGGAGTGAGAAGTATACTGGTGGGATACCCTTATGCTCAAAAGGGGTATGAGTTATATGATTTGAATGAAAAAAAGCTATTCTTAAGCAGAGATGTGGTATTTCAAGAGGAGATATTTCCCTTCTTGAACCCAAATCTTGAAAAAAAAGCTATGAAGCTGCAATATAATAAGATGCCTGTATATGATCTTGATAGTTGTTATTATTCAAGAAAATGAAGATATAAGTGAGGATGTGAATACTGACTTTCATGAAGACTCTTATGCTGCAAAGGAGGGTGCAGAAGCTCAACAAGAGCAAACAGAAGAAGCGGTTACATTACAGAATGAAGATGGAGATGAGAGAACTCAGATTATAGCAGATGAAGGGGAAGAAATTTAGGAAGATGTGGAGTTGGTTGCAGATACTTCCAGACCTGCTAGAGTTAGAAATGTTCCTAAGAAACTAGCAAATTATGAATATCAACTGCCTCCAAGTAATTTGGAATCAATAACTCCTTCTAATGTTCAAGTTTTGAATGATGACTTTGAATATCCTTAAGACTAGTTGTGTTCCTTGAATAATGTTCTGCAACTTAAGGAACCAAACACATACAAGGAGGCAGCAACACACGCATGTTGGATTGAAGCTATGGCAAAAAAGTGGAAGCATTGGAGCAGAATGAAACTTGGCAAAGAACAGATTTGCCTGCTGGTAAACATGTTATTGACATCAAATGGGTTTATAAGACTAAGATGAGACCCGATGGTAGTGTAGAAAGGTTGAAGGCAAGGCTGGTGGCCAGGGGTGACAAGCAACTTAAAGGGAAAGACTACAAACACACTTTCTCTCCAGTTGCTGAATTCACTAGTGTGAGAATCCTCATCGCCTTAGTTGTTATGAAGGAATGGAAATTGCACCAGATTGATATCAATAATGCATTTTTGCATAGTTATCTAGAGGAGGAAGTCTACATGATACCACCCCTAGGTTCTCAGGCAAGACTTGATGGCAAGGTGTGCAAGTTACAGAGAAGCTTGTATGGTTTAAAGCAAGCATCCAGGCAGTGGAACATTCAATAGAAGCAATTTCTTCTCACAAGACATTTCAAACAATCTAAAAGAGATTACTCTCTCTTCTGCAGACACCAAGCAGGGAAGCTTTGTGTAATTTTAGTATATGTAGATGATTTACTCATTAGTGGTGATAATGTGGAGTACATTAATACTATCAAAAGAATTAAATGATGCATTCACTGTCTAAGATCTTGGGGAGATGAGATATTTTCTTGGGCTTGAGGTTGCTAGAAATTCTCAAGGGATTATGCTCAACCAAAGAAAGTATGCTTTGGACATTGTGAATGATTCTGGTTTACTTCATTGCAAGCCTGCCAAATTTCCCTTTCCTAAGGGAATTAAACTTTCTACAGATCAAGGAGAGGTGATCTGATGAAGGATCCTGAAAAGTTTAGGAGGTTAATAGGGAGGCTTATCTATCTTAATCTTAGCAGGCCTGATCTTTCTTACTCAGTTCAGCAACTGAGCCAGTTTATGAGCTGTCCTAGACAACCTCATTGGGACGATGCCATGCATGTTGTTAAATATTTGAAAGGTTGTATATGTCAAGGATTGTTCAATCCAGCTCAAGCATCCTTAACCATGACTGGTTTTTGTGATGCTGACTGGGGTGCATGTGCCTTTAGTGGGAGGTCTCTCACAGGTTATTGTGTTTTTCTAGGAGGATTCCTAGTATCATGGAAAACAAAGAAACATAAGACTGTTTCTAAGTGTTCAGCTGAATCTGAATACAGGTCTATGTCACAGACCACCAGTGAACTAGTGTGGATAGATGGCATTCTTGAATATCTTACTTTCTATATTCCCCACCCTATCACTCTATATTGTGACAACAAAGCTGCACATTATATTGCTCAAAATCCTGTCTATTATCATGAGAGAACAAAACATCTCAAATTGGATTGTCACTATGTGAGAGAGCACAATAAAGAAGGGTTCATTAGCACAGCCTACATCAAGTCTTCACTTTAGCTAGCTGATATTATGGCCAAGTCTCTCTCTGAAGCTCAGCATTCCTATTTATGTCTCAAGTTAGGCCATTGTATCATGGACAAAGTCCAACTTGAAGGGGGTGTGAAAAAAGTAGAAGTATATAATACTCTACATAACGATGTACAACACACATAGGATAGTCATATACATAGGCTTTTAAAGTTTTTTGTTGTTTTCTGTTTTGTCTTCTAGTCTATGTACAACTGTTCTTTTGCTTGTCTCTGATTGGTTATGGCTGTATATATATGGATGTAAAGTGTCCTAGGTTTGAGGATGTAAGAGTAAGGCGGCATTATTAAGGTGCAAGAGTAAATACATAGAGCAAGAAGTTTTGCTTTCACAACAGAAATATTTTCTGTAAAAGATTGTATCTTTGATTCTTGCTGTTCATAGAAAGTTGTTAACTTTCTTCATAGATACTAAAGTTACAACTAAGTTAGTCCATAAAACTATTTTAAGCAACCAAGAGTCTAACTAGCACATGAGCCCCTAAGCCGATTGAAAGGGAAAGAATAAAAAAACTTGAATAAACCAACAATAACTTATTGTGCATCGGGTATCGTATGATATAATCAATTTCTATTTGATGTAGTCAGTTTTTGTATGATATAATTCCCTTTTTTATAGTCGGTTTTTATATGATATAGTCGGTCTTTTTTTATATCGTCAGTTTATGTGTGATATAGTCAATTTAGATTCACAATTAATCATTATAAACCCGGTCCACCCAAGACTTGTTGGGAAAAGAACTCCACACTGGGTGAACATTTGAGCATATACTAAGCATACTTGATGATTTCTTGTAGAATAGAACAGTACCATAAACCAATCTTTTTCCTCCCACCTGTCGTTTCAAAGTACACGTCGTTGGTAGAGACTTGAAAGCTTTGTTGATACATTTCTCCCTATATTCAACTTCTTCTCATAATCACCCTACAATACATCTTAATATTAATACATATACATATAGCAATTGTAGGAAAATTTAGGAAAGTTCCGTATTTATTTTGGACCCGAAAATATAAAATTTCAACCTGTGTACAACATATAAAACTCAGAGAACATCTCAAAATCCACAATTCCCTCAACTTCATGTCTTCATCCAATGATCTTTCAAAACATCCAACCAAATAAATAGAAAGAGAGACTGATTCGAGTCCATAGAAAAATCCTTAACTTCTCACCTTTTTTTCGATGTTTGAAGGTTGATAGGGATAGGGTAAAGATAGCTCATAGTTTGGCTCAGCACAACTGGCTTCGGCCGATGGCAAGAAAGGATTCAGGATCTGGTCTGGACTTGGATCGCATTTCTAGTCAAACCCGCCCAACTTAACTAAGAAGAAAAGAACCTGATATTATGGGTTGGAAACCCCCTGATTGTAATGCGCCGTTGCCAAAAAAAAAGAAAAATCCTTAACTCTGCAATAAAGATTAAAGTGCAAACGAGTATTAGAAACATTGTTACAAGGAACGGAGAACGTTCCGGAACGTGGTACGGAAACGGGAACGCGGAACGTGGTACGGAAACGGGAACGCGGAACGCAGCCTCAGATGGACTCCTAGCCCACGTCCCACGTACCACGTACCCGTTTCGCGTTCCGGGACGCGTCCCCTGGAACGTGATACGTGGCCACGTACCACGTTTCCGGTATCAATGATTAGAAATGCAGTCTACATCAAACCTATTGGCCAAGACTCCAACTAACCACTTAACCTCTGCTTGCTCCTGAATCCAGAGTTCTAAATAGAATGAGGTGTGAAGCCCCAGGGGTCTAGGAGACTGGATGTCTATGTTATAAAAAGATGTAAATTTCTTTAGTATTTCACAATTTCACACAACACAATATTTTACAAAAAATCACATATTTCTAAATCATTAGTGATATCATAATCTCAGAAGAGCCTGACTTTCTCATCTAGAAAACTAAGACTGTTACTGTCCAAAACCTGAAGAAACTGAATGTTGAAAATTAAATGCTAAAATCTAGTGTCATATCCCAAGTACATCCAGCCCTAGTGCTATAAGTATATAGCTGGGTTACCTTGCTCTTACTCTGAATATATACCACAGGTTAAAAAGAGTCCCTTCTTTTTCCTGCGTATCCTGCTGCTTTGAACTTCCTAAACATGCAGTTACAGCATAGCAAAAACAACTGAAGGCTGATCAAGATTTAAAATAGCAGATTAATAAGTATACCACACAATAGCCTGGATTAAAATTTATCACAAATTAGAGGAACAATGGCACCATGCATTTTTACAGCAAATAAAAATGAGAGAAAATAGACAAACACGAGAACAAGATGATGTTAGGCGTACTTCAAGAAACCATAAGGAAATGCAATTAGAAGATACAGATGCTGGAGTACAAGGGATATCCATGCCCAAGGATTAATATGCAGCTTCTACAGAGTGTTAGGATCATAATAGATTACCAAAGTAAAATAGCTGCTTCCATTATTCCCTGCAACTAAGATAAGTTTGGTTACTTCATCCATTCCATTATGAAATTTGAAACTCTCATGCTTCACCCAGATATCATCTCTAATAATAGACTTTGTTTCCAACTCATCCTTATTGCATCCTTTGTCCAGCAGATGCTCCTAAAAGATGCTTCTAAGTTCTAACTCCCCAAGAGACTACCTGAGGCAGCCTATGAAAGTGCGATTTACACTGACAACATTAAAGAATACAAGAAACTGTAAATCAGACTGCAGACAATTTCACATTTGACAAAAAAAGAAAGCTAGAACACGGTCCTCACCTGAAAAGAATAAATTGATAGCCACAGCGGAAAATTGAAATCCTATTGGCTGCAAATCTAATTAATATGAAATTTAGAGAACAATTGAAAAGCTAAAGGAGGCTTCATCGAACTATCTAAATAAAACTTAAAATTCAAACCCCTTTACCTAATTACACCAACATGCACTCTAGATTTATGAATCAATGCAAACACATACTTCTTTTTACTTGCAAAAGTTTGACTTTTACGCTTGTCAATGCATAACTTCAACCATTAATATCTCCAGTTACCGGTACTTAAAAATTATAGAAAGTAGATATTTTGAAAATATACATTCAGACGAATCTAACAAGATCCCACATGAAATATGTTTTTCCTTAACTATAAATCACTGAAGATAAACTAAGTGGATTTTGTTAATAGTGTAAAAGTCAAACCGTTGCAAGTAAAAAGAAACAGGTGAAGTATAAATTAGTTACTAAAATCGAATATAATATGTGAAATAGGTTTTACTACAAATAAGATTTCATCCTTATACATCATCCAATTATACATTAGTGCTATAGAAATATATCATGAGATCTATAATAGAGGCCGCATGTACTGAAAAAGAATTAAAACTATTTATTAGGAGATCAGAGTACAGCTTTTTAAGCCAATTTTTTTCCCTATTTGGATATGTCATGCAATGAGGAGATTTTTACATTTTACAATATTACTAAGACTTTATGATACATAAAGCCTAATTACACAATCTTAGATAACTTATATTATAGTGACAAAGTTGCTCCTATCAATATTTAGAGCATATGAACGTATATCTTACTTTAATGACATATTCTAAGCTAAAAAGTTTGGATTTTTTCATTTTCATCGGTAAGGTACTTAATCTATCTGTAGGATCACCTCAAAATTGAATGATAGAAGGCCAAAACACTTTAACAACCCTTTTGGTAGTTGGTCATAAATGGTGGTAATGGGAATGAATTTGTATGTAAATTTGTGAAGAAAATCATTGTTCATTCCTATGGTAATGCTAATTTATCCTAAAGTGTCTATTTTTCTTCTTAAATTTTCATTTCCATCAAATACCACCTTGTAGGTGGTAATGAGTGGTAATGAAAATTGCTTCTCCCTTGAGAAAAGCTTAGGGGTGAGATTGCTTCCCTATGGAGAAAAAAAATACAAACTTGAGGGTTGAAATTGTCTCCCCATGGAGATTTTAAGGATGCTTCCCTTGTAACATTACACTTAAAATTCATTCCTATAACCACCATTTATTAACGACTACCAAACGGGTCGTAAGAGTCAAATCCTATTAGACTTGAATCTGATTCAATAATTGATTAGTTGTATCTAAGTATGAATAATTACAAGAGATGACAAAGTTTTAAAACAAAATATTACAGAAGTATTGATCAATTCTAACAAGTTTTTTACATAACCATATGAACAAAAATCTATCAATCATGAAAACTCAACAAAACAAGATCAAGATAGAACATGAGAGTACGGAACAAAATATAACGGGGAACTTGGAGGACCCAAATATCAAGTATCCTATACCTTTGTAAGTGTAGAACTTCACAAATTGATTGGAACAAATTTACTAGTCATTGCTACTATCATATAATTGTAGTAAATGCCAAGAGATTAAAGCTTTCCATTCAAAACCAAAATTTCAGATAAAAAGATTTGAAGCTATTAAAAAAAGAAACTGACATCTGAACAAAATAATGAGGACACGCAGTAAAATGCAGTGATAATTTTCACATATATCAATCCGCAATTTCCATAATAGATACAACATATTATCAAATATTCTAACCCAAAATAAATTCGACAAACCAACGAAGAAAATAGAAACCACCACTCACTTACTCAGCGACCCAGATACATAGATGAATTCAACTACCAAATTTATGCAAAATCCAATACAAACAGAAAATTCGCATATAATAATTATTCGTATTAGAAAGTTGAATAATAAGATTAAAATTTTGCATAAAACCCTAACCTGATTTGTTGATGAATGAAAGGCATTAGTTGAAACTCCACCATGAAATGCTTTTGACCAGCTTAACTGAGTACTCAGAATCAAACACAAACCAAACAACAGAGGTGAGATGAGAGACGGAGAATCTATACAAAAGTAGTATTTTGGGGGTCGGGGAGGGGTGTGAAGATGTGAGAGACTCAAAACTGATTGAAGTATTCCTCTCAATATTGTATTCTCATTTCTCAGTTTCTCACACAGTAATGAGGTGGGGAGTATGGGAAATTTTTCCGCCAAAATATTCGAAATCCTGGGAAAGTGAGCAATTATGTGGGTCAAGTGTCTATGGATGCGAACCAGAAAGTCCTTATCGCCAAAGTGCGTCACTATATGTGTGGACCGAGAAGGCAACCCACATATTCCGATATTCGTGCAAAATAAAAGCGTCGATCAGAATGCAAAATATATTCCATGTTTTGTAGTAGTGACATGTTATAAAAGAACCTAAAGAAATCGATTTTAGAACCTGCACAATTAAGATCCTTCTACCTAGAATAAAATAACAGGAAAACTCCAGTCAGTAATGGTGAATCAGAATATAACAAAAATAAAAATCAATGTCAGCACTCACCAGCAGAACAGTTGAGGGGGATCAGCAGGTTACACATGAAACAACAGCAATAGTCAAGACTCAAGCCAAAGCAAAAAGGGAAAAATTGCGGGTACGTATTGCAGTACGCTCTGCAGTATGTATAATCACACTTATAGAGTGATATATCTAGACAACTATAAGCTGATGGCCTTGAGCATTAACAAGGGAAGCTTCAAATATCAAAAGTTACCAAAAAAACAACACGACTAAGAAGTAGGCGGAAGAGTTTAAATAAATTAGCATGCCTAATAGTTCAGGCTCTGTTCCATCTAGAGATTTCTCCCTTGTTTCGACCAACTGTGAGTCTGTGACATCTCTTTATGACTATATACCCTGTATACATACACAAAAGCATTTGGAAGCCTGGTGACTATCTAGCTCCTGCTGTTCTAAGAAACAGCAACACAAATTGAGTACTTGTGCACTTTTAATGTAACTTGCTTCTACATGAAAACTGTACTCATTGAAGTGGAGTTCTGAACTAATAAAACCCTTATACTTCTAGCTGCTATATGTTAAAAAAAAACATATCAGTTTACACAACTTGCAATAAAAAAAATATAGTACCAAGCCACCAAGAACCTTATCCCACTTCAGGGGTACCAACGGGAGTAGATATGCTGAAGGGCTGGAAAAGATTCTCTGGAGAAAAAAAACTAGCCCGACGATGAAAGATGTTTAAAACAAATAAGGGGAATTAATTAGCTTGGTAGACCAGCGATTCTCATTAACCAGAAACCCCCGGATTTTAGGCTACTAGGATTTTTCAAATATCAAGTATCTATCAACACCACAACACTTCGAAATTCAATTCCATAAAAGCAACAACACGCGTACAGTGTACTCGGTTTAGAACTTTTTTTGGACCGAGCACATTAATGAAGCTTTAAATTTGCAATCGACTGGGATTATATTGATATTGATACCCGCATATCGCATAGCATTCTTGCAAAATCCTCACAATCTATTCAAATAAAGCAACCACCAAACAGAATTGAGCAACTGACCTCGTCATCCAATAAAAAACTAGCAATTACAAATAGTAAAGCCTTCAAATATATGTCTCCACAAATTATATTCTTTTAGATGAAATAATTACAAACAGTAACCTGGACATTATAGATTGCACATTCTTTTTTAAAGAACTTCATAGACTTAGCCTTCACATACCAGACATCCGTGGCGCAAGAATAAATTCTTCTCATATTCAGTTAAAACAAATCCAACTGGGGGTACTATTTTCTTTAGTGAAGGCCTTGAAAACACCATCCAAGCAACAATGTCAGGAGCCATACCTCGACACCAGTTCAAGTTTATTTCCTTCAACATTCGACAATGACAGACCACTTCTCTAGCTCCTTTGGAGGTAACTCCAGAGCAACCCATGACATCCAAATACAAGAGGGCAGGACACTTCTTGGCAATCACTATGAGCCCATCATCATTAAGCCCTGACCCCGCTGCTCGCAGAACTTGTAATTTATGAAGTTTTGCATCAACGCCCAGACTTTTAATTGCTCCACATCCACTCATTTGTAATTGCTTCAAACCAGTACAGTTCCGCACAATTTCACCAATGCCTTTCCGCGTAATACTTGGACAATCACTCACATCCAAAATTTCAAGATTTGGGCAAGAGAATGCAATTTTTTCGAGACAGTCATTGCTCAAAGCCTTGTTAGAACCCAAACTAAGAGCTCGAATCTGTGGGTTGTTGGCATTACTCACAGCAAATTCTTGTTTTCCCATGTCTGTTTTCTCCATTTCCAGACTGTACAATGACAGGCAATTCTTGAGCATGGTAAAAAACCCAGAACTAGTCAGCCTTGAGCAAAAATTAAGCTTAACAGTAGTCGCATTACGAAGAAATTTCGATATGTCAATGATGGTACGATCAGTGATCCAGTAAACCCCTTCCAAAGCCAAGTATTCAAGCGACTGGTAACTACGCACGAGGGACAAAACCCCAGGAAAGGTGAAATCCTTGCAATGGTATAAAGTAAACCTCCTCAAAGGGATGGAAGCTTTCACAATAGCAAAGAGCAATCCATCCGAAACACTCATATACGAAAAATCGAGTGCAGATAAATTTCGAGCACATGCAAGTGCAGGACTAATCTCAGGAACAACCAAATCCATCCCTAGAACAGCCACTGATTTCAAATTCAAACAATTTTGAAAAGCAAAACCCACCCCAGTTTGAGTCACAAAGGTGCAATTCTTCACTACAATCTCCTCCAAATTCGAGCATTTCTCCGAAAGACTAACAACAGACTTATCCGAAACAAAGTAATTCCCAGATAAATTAATCTTTCTCAACTTACTCAAACTAGAAGCAACCAAATCAACCCCATCATCAGTAATTCCCAAACCCCCACCAATAATTTCCAAATCCCCACTTAAATCATAATCATCTTTAGGATCACTAACATCTAATTCCTCTAAATTAGTCATTAACTGACAAATAACACCCAAATCAAGATCATTAAGCACAGAAAGATTACGCAACTTTAGAGATTTAATTGAACTCATAGATGAAATGGGTAGTTCTTGAATCGCATTAGAAGGGAATTGTGTGTGATTTGAGAGGTCAAGAGACTCAAGTGAGAAATGGGTATGAGAGATTAGTTGAAGAATTGAAGTGGGTTCACCATGAAAATCAGAAAGAGAAATGTGTTTAAGATTTGGAAATCGATGGAAAAGTTTGGGGAGCGAATGAGAAGTTGGGTCTGAGATTATTAGGGTTTGTTTAAAACGATTTGTGATTGAAAGAAAGGTTTTTGAAACGAGTGATAATGGTTCTAAGTAAAGATCGTGATCTAGGAGTGAGATGATTTGCTCCCATATTTCTTCTGGAACATCAAGAGCAAATCTTTCATGCATTTTTATTTTTATGATGATTGATCTTCAAGAGGAATAAACTCACCTGAGTTTTTTCAGAGATTAGTTACTTGCACTAAGAAGAGATGGTTTCATCAAGCAAACACTAGCCATGATTCGGCGCATAGTCGGAGTAATTGCAACCAAGTTTGTGTAGATTCGTAAATTAGATGGCGAGAGAGAGGAGCGCTTGGGCCTGTCATGACACTCAATATTGTCAGTGGATATTGTGCCACGATCTCGCGTAAATCTATATATATATCTAAAACCCAAAGCAAAAACATGACATGCTGCCACATGTACTCCCCCATCCCCCACGCAATGAAATGACATATAAAACAACAAAAATGTGTATTATGTGCCTCGAACCCATGACCTCTCATTTAAGATATAAGTGCACTAACCAACTACTCTACAATCTCATGTTGGTATTTATGGGGAAAAATATATATTTAAAGATAAGATAATTTCCTATTTTTAAGACAATTAAATACAAATGTATATATTAATACTCATTAAGCTAATGTTAATAATAACATGTCCTACCCTTTTAGTAATCTTATAATTAAAAAATAAAAGCTCTTCAAATTTTTATAACCTCTGTAATTAACACTACTACACCATTTCATTGCATCAATTGTATTCTTACACATCAACCTACGTTAAAAAAAAGATTGTATTATATTTTTTATAAGTAATTATATATTTATATATATATGTACTCTTTTGAAACCGAGGTTATATTGATGAATAATTCATGTTATAATTTACTATGTAGAAAATTTAAAAAGAACTCGAAGATCATTTAATTTCCTAAGCACAATCCAATGCCTATAACTCCTTTTTTTTCCACTTTTCTGAAGTGTTTGATTTACGACTTCAAATTCACATTGATAAATGATTAGGGGCATCGCCCGAGCCAACAACTAGTTAGATCCTAAACACGATAGCACTCAATAGCAGGATTCGAATGGTGCTCACAAGTCACAACATAAAAACCGTCTTTTGATTAAAAAAAACAAAAGAACCATTCAGCTTGAAAATAAGCGGGGACTTTTGTGTATAAAATTGAGAATGGCTATAATAATTAGTGGTGTCTGAGAAAATCCGACCCGCTTAACCCGCCGACTCGACAAAAAAAGGTAATTTTTCATAAATTTACGATTTTTCCGAGTCGGGACACTAGCCAGTTTTTTGTTAAAAAAAACAAAAGAACCATTTAACTTGAAAATAAGCGGGATTTTTGTGTATAAAATTGAGAATGGCTACAATAATTAGGAGTGTCTGAGAAAATCCGACCCGCTTAACCCGCCAACTCGACAAAAAAAGGTAATTTTTCATAAATTTACGATTTTTCCGAGTAGGGACACTGGCCAGTTTTTTGTCAACCGGATACCCCTATACCCAGAAAAAATATTTTATTAGAAAAAGTGTTAGACTATTGCTTAACTGTTCTCACTTCGCTATACTTAGTCTCCATTAGTTTAGGGTTTATCTCTCACTCTCTCTTCACTCTTGTCCTTCACTGTTCTTCGCCACAAAATTCATTTCTTGTGCATCACTACCACTCACCCACCACCATCACCGCAGACTATGACCTTTGGGAGGGGGGGTTTGGCGTATCTAAGAAGTTCTCAAAGACTATATCTTTTTGCCATCTCGGGTGCTAAACTCAACAAGGGTTTTCCTCTGTTTTAAAGTTGAGGCCTGCAACATGACCATTAACGAGCTCAATTAGAGGGAATAAGAAGAGATAGTCATTTTTTCTACAATTTCAGTTGAGTTCACTTGATTGATCAAGTGTATGTATACCAATTTGCTACTATGTTTCACAAGAAGTTCCTCTTTTGTAATTTTAGAGAATTAAGCAAGTGTTAGTGGAATTTTAAATTAGGGGAGTATGCTTGAAAGAAGAGCCCAGTAGACCAAATTATAATTGGATTTTTCCCCATTTTTTCTCGATTTTTGTGATGATAATTGTTTATGCCGATTTTGTACCAAGTATGCAAAAGGTATTGGGAAGCCAACAACAAGAGCTATATACTTATATGAACATGAAATAAATAACGATTAAAAAGAAGATAAATAAAGAAATAAGAAGACAAACAATTGTTGACGCGAAAAACCCAAATGATGGGAAAAACCGCGGGTGATGCTCCTGATCACCAATCCACTATGATGATGTTGTTGTTAATACAACCGTGTGATTACAAGTATTGCCAATGAAACTCTAGTGGACTATGAGCAGAGAGAGAGAATGATAACTTTTAGAGTACGAGGAGTCAATGCCAGCTAGAATGAATAAAATTAGGTTACAAGTGTTCTATTTATACTTAACAAGAATTCCCTACTGTAGCCGTTGGAATATTCCCCAAGTATTGGGCCACCTCAGCTTCCAGCGCAACTGCTCCCCCTTTCCTCTCAACTGCAAGATCGTGGGCCCCCCTCATCTGTTGACCGCTTCAAATAAATGATAATTGATACTCCTTATCCCCCTATTTCAAAATGCAAACTTACCGCCATTATGAAAATTAACGGGCCTAACAATTGCCCTAATTGATGTGTGCTGTCCAAAATTGCCTTGGGAAGAACCATCAATTACATACCTCGAAAAACCGCTCTATCTTTTACCAACTGCACACGCTTCCTCTATAAGTACCTTGTCCCATCAAACTTCTCGACCCTTCTCCTTTTCCATTCTCTCTCTACTCAATTCCTCAAAACTTTTCTCATCTTCAGGAAAGTAACTTCTACGGTTACTCGTCTCCTTCACCGGTTCCGCCGAGCAATTTCCCAGGTAATTTCTTCTATACTCCACTTTTCTTGTTTCCATGGCTCCCAAAGAAACCCCCAAAATTAGGAAGTCCAAAAGAGCCTCTAAACCCGTTGAAGATACCAAGAAAGTAATTGTTGTTGACGCCCGGGTAATTGGAGGTCTTAGCGTAGTTAGCGAGTTTTCAGAAGAGGAAATAGATGAGTTCTTGGAGAAAACTGGTTTTCCCCCTTTTTACCAAAGCTAGGGTTCCTACCCAAGATCAACGCCCCGACGATTGCCCCAAGGGATGGGTAGTGTTTTATGAGTATCCTTTCAAAATTGGGTACAAATTTCCCTTAAACCCTCTGATGACTAAGTTTCTCACGGCCTTACAAGCTAGCCCCGCCCAACTCATGCCTTTGGTATGGAGGGTAGTTCATGTGATTGACAAATTGACAAGGGATATGGGTATGGAATGTCGGTTAGATGATTTGTTGTATTTGTATGAGATAAGGAAGGTGGAAAACACGAGATATACTTTCTTCTTGAAATATGGACGTCAATCTTTAGTCGAGAATTCGGGGGCTAATGACAGAGGGTGGAAGAAGAGATATGTTTTTGTGGATAAATCATCAATAGGAAAGACTTACGAGTTCTTGCATGAAGGATGGAACGTTGGAGGTAACTGTTCTTTTTCTCTTGTATTGTCGTTGTTGAAATGTGAAGTTGACATTGCCTAATTTCCTTCCTCTTTACAGAAGTGCTGCCATTGCGAATTGAAGAAACTGACTACACGAGGACGAAGGTCAATCGTTTGCTGCAGAAGTACTCAGCAAAAGAACGTACGTTCAGAAACAAGTTTAATTTAGTGTCCTCTGACGGTGAAGTTCTGCCCCAAGACACCGACGAGCCTACCAACAACACCGACGAACCGACGAAGAACACCGACGAACCGACAAATAACACCTCTCAATCCATGGCATCAGGTACGCTTGAATGACCCTCGCTCAATGTAGTTATGATTCATACTACCTTCTTCGTTCTTGACACCGCCACCTATGCAACAGAAAATACCCTGTCCACCAAGTCCAAGACTCCCAGTGTTGCTCTTTCTGAGTCTGAAATGCTGGAACGAGCGAAGAAGAGGAAAAAAGTCCAAGGATAAATTATTACGACGCCGTCCTCCATAGTCCCTTCCAAAGTTCCCAAGATAATCACGCCTGTAGATGTTCCGAAACCGGCTAAGACGCCGCTGCAAGAAGGTGAGACATTCACCATCACTCTTCCCAAAAACTTCTGCGAGATTCCGGCTCCAACAATCTTCCCTGCGGAGAAGCTTGCGTTTCCGGCACCACATCGCCATCTTACCGACTTATCTCTCACGACTGTAGCAAGCGAAGGACTAACCCTGCAAATCCATGTAAGTGTTTTGCATATATAAATATACTCGTGACATTGATACCTTTACTGACCGCGTTAATACGTTTAGGCTGTTCAAAATTCCATTGCTCTCCGCAACGCTGCCCTTAGTCTTGAATAAGAGTGTAAAACTCTTCGCGACAAACTGGAGAGGTCTATAGCTGCTCAGACGGCGGCGGAGACAAAGCTGAAGGACGTCACAACAGAGGTGACAAAAGTGAAGGAGTTTTCCGCCGCGCAGGCAACGGAGTTGACGGTGTTGAAGGAAGAAATGGAGATGACAGTGGCTGGGCTGCGTGATGAGCTTGTGGACGCCGCCAGTCGCTATACTTGGAAGACCAAGGCTCGCCTGATGAAGCAGTACATGGAAGGGCAGACGTCGTCATGGACCCCAGAGGCTGATGTCAGGCAATTTCTGGAGGTCTTCGGCACTCTTGAGGATTTGCTTCCAGATGGTGTCAATGCAACTGATGTAGGTGCTACTGCTGACTCCGGCGTCAATGACGTCGTCAATGATGAAGCTTGAACATTTCTAACTCCTGCAAGGTGCTGTGACACCTGTTAAAACATTGTTAGTTTGTAGTTTTTGGGTGATGTGTCACCAAGTTTGAACAATTTACTCTATGTTGTGTGTTGGTGCTGGAGCACCTATTTAAAACAATTATCTTTTTCTTTGTATGCGTCGTGTGACTATTGCCTTAATGGCAAATATCAATGTTACGTTTTCTTGCTGTGTGATAATTTGTTCTTTGCGTGTGATGTCTATGTGATTGTTTGTAGTTGCGTACGTAAATGTATGTATGTATTTATGTATGTATGTATGTATGTATGTGTGTGATAGGTACCTTTGATGTTAAAACCATTTTGGTACTAGTTGCAATGAAGGGCCAATTACCACTTCCAACTAGTTACACATAGCTTGTTGTATGTTGTTGTGATGACTTCTCAAGGTGTGTATTCCTTGTTGTATAGAAGTTATCCTGTGTTCACCTGACACCGTCGGGCAATGAATGATCCGACATGGACTGTCGCTGTCGACCTAGATGTCAGCATTGAATGTCGACGTCAGGTGATTGTAAATGTTGTAATGTCAAACTATCTGATGTCGGTCGTGATTGAGTCCTTGTCTTATGATCCTGTTTCCACACAACAAAGGTGAGATGGCCGTTGGCGACGCCAACGGCCCTCCGACGCTCAAGTCAATACGATGTTCGAAGAAATAGTACACTAGAAAATGAAAGAAACATGAAAGATACTGAAGATGTTGAGAACAAAATGAAATGAACTACCTTAGTCTAACTTGCGAATTACTTACCTGTAGTGGCATCCTGTTCCTGAAGCTTTTGCTTGTTTTGCAGGTACCGGCGCAAAAGAGTGATTTTGGATTGCAGAGCATCTAGAATCATTCTCCGTCCCGACACGTATACTTTGACTTTCGGTTTTACAAACCTCAGTCAAAGTGGGGTCTTCTGTAGACACATAATCGTGTCTCCCCATTTAGTACCCTATGATGACCAATACTCTGCTCCAATTGGTCCGGATCAAGGAAAGAATAAAGAATGAGTCTAAAATAAAATGTTTTAAGCCAAAAACCAATTTCTCACCCTTTTTACTAATTCATTTCCGAAAACCTTTTTTATAAATAGTTTTACTAAACCCACTTCCTAAAAAGTTTTAAAATAACTTTTTAAAGGCCCATGTTTCGAAAAACTTTTAAAAATAGTTTTTATGAAAGCCAATTTATAAAACCCCTTTTCTAGCCCAATTTAATTAATAGAATTAATTAATTATGTTGATTAGTTTTATTTATAAAAATATATTTTATGAAAATAATATTTTTCCAAAGTGTTTTTATCTAACTCTTTTCTAAAATCTTTTTTAATAAAAATCTTTTAAAAACCTATTGCAACTCAACTACCTAAACCACCCTAAACCTATATATAATCCTCACTCCAAAAATCTCTCGGCAGCATCTCCCACTGAAATCCTTCGACACAATTCACGGCCCTGATACTCACAAATTCTCTCGACTAATCTTCGGCACATAACTCTCAAATCTCACCTCCCTCCGATCACTCCACTCATTCACAATAATCATCTAGCATCCTTCATCACCCCCTCTCTAATTTTCCCACGCATCATCCTATTAATAATTCGATCTGACCTATACACTACTACATCTACACTTAATACTCGACGCTACACACTAATCTAAACGCACGCAACACCAAATCTTTTTAAAGGCTTGTTCAACTTTCGATCCAAGATCCGTACAAATCAACGACCTCGGACGGTGGTATAATTTCTGAGGGTCAATTAAATTAACCACCTTTATTCTATTTCTTTATTTATTTTTATTATTTTTTATTGAAGTTACTAACATTCAATTTGTGATGTAGATTATTAACGTATTCCTGCGACTGTAAATATTGTATATTATACTAACTCCCTGCAATATTTCTTTTTTATATTTTTATGTCTTTTTTTATGAATAATATTTTTATATATTGCTATGATTGTCCTGCATGATTTTTATCACCCACATGTTATTATTGCTAAACAAGACCTAAAGATTTGTTCTAACTAATTCATATAATTTGGACAACGTGTTAGGAACCTTATAATATTGATTGCTTAATAACATGTCACTAAAAAGTTAGTCTTTTATGTGTTTCTTGATCCAACTTAGACTAAATATTTTTAGGGTGCTTAAAACATTATTTGATTATTCTTTGGCATAAAATCTGTTGTGAATCGATATTTAGTAGAGGCCAGCAATGGGCAACATGGTTCCTGACTGTGTTGTACCCTCACCCCCGAACTCAATCTATGGTTCATTTTGACCATCTATTGAGTGACGGGAAATCTACATTGGATAAGTCCCTAAGATGTCCCTACGGGTTCAATATCCAATTAGGTTTATAAGTTTTCCTCCTAAAAATTTGTTGGATTTAAATTAAATTTAAAAAAACTTTAATAATGGGTAGTAAATAAACGCCACACGGGTAGGCTTAAAGGAATAAAAACCCCCCCCCTTCAACATTTCTTCGGGGGGGAAAGGTACAGCCCGCCGGCTCCCAAACTATTCGTTCCCCCAGCCGCCCCCGGGGGGCTCGATTGAGTTCGGGATCGGCCCGAGACCTTAACGAGCCGAGCCCCGAGCCTAATAGAGTTCCCGCTAGAATTCGAAAACACGTTCGATAAAATTTACATTACTATTTATATTTTAATTTGTAATCCAACTTAGACCTTAAATAGTTTTTTATTTTTAAATAAAAAATTTTTTTATATAAAAAAAAAAAAAAATTATTTTTTTTTTTTTTTTATTATTTTTTTTTTCTTATTTATTTTTTTTTTTTTTTTTTTTTTTTTTTTTTTTAAAAAAAAAATTTTTTTTTTTTTTTTTCAAAAAAAAAGGAATGAAATATTTATATAAAATTTTGATTATTTAATAATTAAACTATTTAATAATTGATTATTTAAATGCACTTAGAGTCTTTTTTACAAGGTTGGAAGTTTTTAAATAAAAAACCCAATTTAAAATTTTTAAAAACCTTTTTAAAATTATATGTAGGGTGAGTTTTTTTTTTTTTTTTTTTTAATTTATTTAATTTTGGGCCATATTATAACAAAAAATAATAGACATGTGGGTTATGGGCCCACTAATATAATAGTTGCCTAAAATGGTCTCTTAAATATACAAATGCTCAAATAAAATAATAATGATTACCCATGATACAGAATATCTTAAATATCTCAACTTATATAGAGTCACTTCAACATAATCCTTTATAACAACGCTCTTGCAACTGTTCTGCTCATACCTAAAACAAAACAAAACGTCATGAGCCGAGGCTCGGTAACATACTACCCTAACATCGTAAGTTCATTTCAATTCATTTTAGTTGCAAACAGGGAGGAGAGAATAAGGCAAAAACATTTCATAAATATTTTATGTAAACATGAATTCATTATTATCCTTATATCATGTTCATCATCATAATTATCTTATTGGTAACTTGGCGAGTATAACATAAGGGACGTCTCCCATAAGCATCATCATCATCATCATAATCATAGGGCAATAGCCACCAGGACATTGTCCCCAACCGAAGGTGGCATAAAGCCATGCATAGTGCGGTGCCACCGGGGACAATTGCCCCTAACTGAAGGTGGCTTTCCCCAAAAAAATAAAACGACGTGCACGACCAACATAACATCGCACCGCAACACCATCCTCCACTTTATTTTATCATTTTTCTTTTTTTTAAATACATAAATTCATAATCATTATATACAACATATTCTTTTCTTTATCCATAAAATAACATCATTATATTTTCATAACATCAAAATCGTCGTACTTCATAGCATTAAATCATTTAATAAACATTATTTACATAGCCAACATTTCATATCCCGCACACCATACAACATCGCATAAACATCGTATAAAGCATCATAAAACATAGTTGGAAGGGAGTGCGGGTGTTAGCATAGACGTTACCCGAAATCCCGCTTACCAACTTTGATGGGAGATTTAAATTTTCCCTTCATTTTAATAATTAATCAAGAGTTGAATAATAAAATTTATTACTATTTAATTAGACTATGGACTTTTCTAAAATATAAATCTTTTTTTGGGCGTCCTAGCATTTATGTCATTACTCGTATAGGGTCTTTCTAAACATAATAGGCATACTTAGTCGAGCATGATAATCGTAGTCTTGACTTATGAATCGTGTTATTATTCTTAACATCTTTTAAACATCTACACCGAGGTGGTATTAATAATAATCTTGACTTATAATTCATGTTTAATGACTTGTAAATATGATTTTAAATTCTTATCATTTTTTTATTTCACCTAATTAAAGTATATTTTTAATGTTATCAACCTTTATAAAAAATTACAACATTATTACTACTTATAATTGCTCCCCTAATAATATTATATAAGTATACATGATTAATGATAAATTAAAGTCATTATAATCCAAATCCTTTATCATGTTACTAAGTGACACATTTTAGGAAAACTTATAACAACATTATATTCTATCTTTAATTCGATTCACACTTTTAAACTAATGAGTGAAAGCTATCAAATTACTTGCTTAAACATAAGCTTAGCATAATTACTAAATTAAATGAATTTTTATCACTAAACTAATTATCCAAACATTATCATTAATATACTACAATAGTGGTCATTAGTTTATGAATTAAAAAAAAGGTCGTTTATACATACTAAAGTATTCCTAATGGTTATTCTCTATTTTCAAACTACAAGGATGTGGTGGACAGTTAGTAATACATAATTACATTAGTTAAGCCCAACAATTATGAGTATCTTACTAAACAAATCAGATTTTTTAAGGCCAACCAAATTCATGTAACAAATTAAACTAAATTGATTTAACTAATGGAATCAATTTTTAGGCCCAACAAAGTGATTAATGAACAATGGGCTTCACTTAACTTAAAAGTTAAAATTTAATTTAGGGGAAGGAGAGGTGTTATACCTCTGCTCACTTGGAGCAGGGACATAAAGGCCACACGGGAGGTTCGAAGCTCCGACGAATGGCGACGACACCGATGTGGAGGTAGCAACGCACGCAGGCAGAAGGTGGCGTTCATCGGCGACACCGGTGCAGCCGAAGCTGGTGGGAGTAGCAGCGAACAAGAAAAGGCAGGGGAGGAGGAGCTTGTGGGTCGGGGGGGGGGGGGATTTTCCCCTGGCCCAGGGGGTTGTGGTGCACCGGGGTGGTGCACAGATGATGGTGGTGGCGCGGTGGCGCGTGGTGGTGCTGTGGTCGTGGTGTTGGTGCTGGGCAGCTTGCCCAAAACAGAAAGAAGAAGGTAAATGGAGGAGTGAGAAAGTGGAAGTTCTTAGCTATTTGCTAAGCATTTGTTCTGATTTTTGCTTGTGGCTAGATGATGGAGAATTACCCGGTATTTATAGAGCTTGTTGTAGGCCATTTTTGCACTGTTGCTTAGTTGAGAAATTGTAAAGTATGAACTTTGGTAAAGTTACATTAACGGAGGAAGATTGAGAATTCAGAATTTGGGGTTTCTTCCAGATTTTGTGGGATATTATAGCAAGCTTTATTGACTATTGAACATAACTACTGACATGGGTGACAAAGTGTAGTGGTGAAATATTTGATTTCATGTGTGAACATTTCCCAAAAATGTGCCGAAAGAAAATTGGAGGAAGGAAGAAGATGTAGGCTAGAGCTATAGGGGTGCTTTTGTAAAATTTAATTTCATTTAGTTTCTCTTTTGTTCAAGTATATAGTTTGTTATACTATTCTTATCTACTGCTGTACATAAGATATAGTTTGTTATATTCCTTCTGTATAATGTTTGCTTTATCTTTTCATTGTAGATAATTATTGTTTTTGTTAGTTTGGAAAGATTTAATTTATAATTAATTCGACAATTAGTATTACTTAAATACGGGATATTACAAACACCCCTAGGGGAGGATTTTAAAAAATCAATTTTTTTTAAATGAGTGGGTGAAACTTGAAAAATACGATTTATTCTTATTTTTATGCCTTAGAATAATATACTGTTTTGCATGTGCATGGCTATTGTTCAGCCGCCATAAGGACAATCTACCTTGGCTCATTAACACATGTTCTATGTGTGAGGTCACCCCGGGGGGTTTGCGCTTTGTCCTTCCAAAAAGCTTCCTGAGCGATAGTGTTGGATCTTAGTTATAAGCAAATCTACCCAACCATGGCATTGTTCTCTTGTTCCTGACTTGAGAACTAGAGTGCGTCTTACACATGGCCACCTCTTTAAGCAGGGGTACGTAGCGTGGGATCAATCTCTTAGTCATGGACCCTTTTTCAGCCTTAACCTAAAACTGACCATAGTTGAACATAGAACTTGACTTTTAGGTTGGAACTTTGCATGTTATTATCCTACTTGTGCATATTTATGTGTGCGTGCCTTTTTATTCCGTATTGTGTGATTTTTTGAGGCAAAATTACCGAATGAATTTACGCGACGAGTAAAACAGTAAATCTCGACTCTCTAAGCAATATGTGCTCCGTGCAATTGTGCGCGCCTAACGCAGTATCTCCGCGCAACGCGTAGTCCTCGTGTAGCGCTTCTACCTCGAGTCCAGCGCTGAGCATCGCGCCTGACGCAGTGTCATTGCTGCGTTGGGCGCGCCATCCCCGCGTCCCTTGCTTTATCCCGCGTTCGACGCTTTCAGTTTTTTGCTTGATTTGCTTCTTACTTGCGTGTCATACGAGTCTCACCCTCGGTTAGGACCTCCTACATACATTGTTCATGTTTCTTGTGATTCTAGGATAACTAATATTCTATTTTCATATCCTCTTTTTTTTACCACTTTATTCTTTCCTTTTTAAAAAAAAAATAAAAAATATCTCCATTTATTTTATAAAAAAAAAAAATTCAATTTCCATCCATATCCCCTATCTATTTCGAAAATTCTATCCCCATCCTTTACCAAACTATATCTCCCATCTTTTTTGAAAATTCATCCCCATCTTTTTTTTTTCAAAAAACATTCTCCTATCTTTTTCAAAATTGCATCCCTTCTTCAATCTCCTATCCACTTCAAAAATTCTATCCCCACCTTTTTTTTCAAAAAAAATCTCCATCTTTTTTCCTATCTCATATCTTTTTCAAAAATTCACCCTTTCATGTATATTGTCCATCTTTTCATGTGCACATCATTTAGGATTTTTTTTAGTGTCCATCTTGTTGTAAAAGTCTCGTCCACCTAGGAATTCTAACTGCACTAGAAGTCCGTCTAACCCAAATGTCTAGATTCATCCAGTTTCACTCCATTTAGAGTTCTTAACCTCGTCTAACTCTATTCATTTTAGGAGTCTTCATTAGCTCGAGTCCCATCCATCTTAGGAGTCTAAATCCATTAGAATTATGTCCATCTTAGGAGTCTAAGTCCATTAGAACTCCGTCCATTTTAGGAGTCTAGGAGGAGTCTAGGTCCACTAGAGTTTCATGCATATTAGGAGTCTAGCATCTTCGAAAGTTCATCGAATCTAGAATTCTAACGTCATTAGAAGTCTATCAAGTCTAGGATTCCGAAGTCATTAGAATTGCATATCAATTAGGTTAGTATTCATACTAGAGTCCATTTGCATTGCATAGTCCATCATTCATACACTTCATGCATAACTAGAGTCCAGAAGACTCTCTATTTCATCCAAACTCTCTATTTCATCTCATGCATTCTGCATTTAGTAGTCCCGAACTACAAGCGATCGGATTCCCTCTTTAGAATATGTAGGCAGCCTTTATAGGTTCGAACACATAGATTGAGTCATGCATACATACATTAGGTTTAGGTGCATTCAAAAGAGTCATGCATACATGCGTTAGGTCTAGGTGCATCCACACAAAAAAAATAAAAAAAAATAATAATATAATATATCATTCATTTAGGAAATGCTATTTTGTTCCTAGAAGCTCAACTTTTTAAAACAAACATACATTCTCCCATCCCATTCCATTCCTTTCTCTCCATCATCAATCCATCTCTAATCTCCTGCTGGATGATCCATTGTAGGAAATACGCAATATGTCAAGAACACCTCAAGAACAAGTTTATGAGTTGAAGGGTACACTCGTAGATCTTGTAGCACGTGTCGCCAGGCTAGAGGCACATTATAAGGCACCGGATAGTTTTACCGCAATCACGACTGATCAACAAAAGATCAATGAATTACATGACATCACACAACACAGTCCGCCGATAAACCCTTCCATCAAATCAATCCCTGAAAGCTCGCCTCATGCTAGAGAAGGCGAAAGAATTGTTGATGTTTCACCTAGCGCCCAAACATCTAGTGAGATGCATTCCAGACCTGCACCAACTCTCACCATGCCTAAAAGAAAGCCTAAGGGGGAGTTCATATCCGTACACATGAGCTATGGTACTATATTCGAGTATCTTCACTTTAGAGAATTGATCTATCCTGTAGGACCCACTCCAGATCCTAAGGAAGACAAAAAAGGCCAAATTGGGATAAAAATGCCTATTGCAAGTACCATAGAGGAAACGGACATAGAACTAACGATTGCTATAAGTTAAAGCACCTTATTCACAACATGATAGAAGAGGGAAGACTTCCAATTCTCTCGAACGAGGTCCCAAATAAGATAGAGGTCGCTGACATAATTTTCCCTCTTATTGCATGTACTCATAATTTTCAATTAATAAATGAGTATTTCTTTTCTAGCCTTGTACTAATGAGCATCAATGGAAATCACGATTGTCACCTTAAAGGAAATGAATTTCTAATTCTCATGACTATTCTAATAAAGGCAATGAACAATTGGCATATATAAAAGAAAAAATTCCTCTCCTTCCCCTCAACGATTTCTCCAATCCTTATCATGCATAACACCCCTCTCCCTTTAACCTACCTCATAGGAAGACACTTGACAACAATTTTAATGTAAAGGGCAAGTAAAAAAGAGCACCAAAACAAAAATAAAAAAAGAAGCAAAAGCGAAATATGACAGAAAAAATAAAAAAAAATTGCAAAATATCGAATAATAAAAAGAAGAAGATAAGCCCTTCAATAGCTTTGTCAACTGTACTTTCTTTTACCTTCAACCTTCATTTCTAAACTTCGAACTTCATCAAAAGGCCTTAACCTCCACAACCAAGAACCATTACAAGTCAAATCATACCTCCATAATAAACCTTCGCTCAAGTAACCATGCACATTGCATTCCCATAAGCCATAAAAGACAAACCCAAGCCCGCTAGGTCGAAAACAGGGGCGAAGCTATGTTGGGGCCTAAGAGGGCCATGGCCCCTGCAGCCCCAACATAGCTTTGAAGAAAATCAATGGGTTACAATAGTTATATCTTGTTTTATAGGTAATCTGGCCCCCCTTTACAACCATGTTTAGAATTCTCTGTTAAACTGGTCCCCCCTCCACAACTAACCCTGGCCTCGCCCTTGGTCGAAAACCCATAAGGGCGACTTACACAAAAGTCAGGGTATCTTCTTATTCACTAGCCTGAATACGAATTGTCTGATTCTGCTAAAGATACGTAGGAAACGTCACCCTGAGGTCCGACCGCTTTAAACCAAACCAAACCTACATCATTATCCCCCTTGCCAAAGACCTCTTCCAAATCAATGCTTAATTCATTGCAAATGGCTCCAAAGCAAAATGCTCGGCCACCAATTAAAATGTTAAGAGCTACGATTAGCCTGATTCCATCATGGATACGTAGGCAACCTCTTTTGAGGTCCGACCATTTTAATTCCAAATATATTTTTTAAGGCTCGCCTAGGCCCATGAGAAAAGCACGATCACCCAAATCATGAATTTTCAATGCTCATCCCTACCCTTAGAACTAGATTGGGATTTGAACCTGCATCATTAGCCTACCTCATTGTGTGAGTCGATTCATTATGACTCTGCCTTTTCTTATTCTAATCACTTCCTTTTTCTAAGCCGCATTATCGCTGCTAAGCCAACCTTAGCATAACCTTTCAACACTCAGCACTATGACCGCGCCTCATCTTTCGAGTGTTCCTTTCTTTGGCCTTTCTTGTCTTCTCACCTTACGAACCCTATATGGAATCTTTGGTCGAAACTTCCACTAAGCGTGACGAGATATCCTCAAAATCGAGCAATCAAGCTGAGCACTTCATCAACTCCATCAACTCCATCTTACTGGGGGCTTCATCACTAGTCCACCCAGAAAATCATACACTCCAAGTCCAAGCCTATTGTGACAAGGACTTCATTACGAGTTCATACGTGAAATCTTGGGTTTTAAAACCCACACTGATACAAGATTGAACCTACTTTATAGGCTCACTTAGACCCTTGACATACAAACCTCAAAGCATATACAACTCAAACGATACAAAAGCTCGTTCTATAACGTATTCCAAATCGAACATATAAACCATTGACTGCCTTTATCAGGATTTCATTACGAGTCCATACAAAATATTGAGGGCTCCAGACCCATACGAGATCATAACTGTTTTATGGGATCACTTACGTCCGTAACAACTACAACACATTTCGAATCAAACATAACCTACGTGGATCATCCTTGGAGGCTTCCCATTTATCCTCTTTCAAAAATAGTTTTCTAAACGAAAATTTGAGCTTCTAATGGAACGATCAAATCATCAAATCATATCATCTGCATTAGTGTCATATCTCTACATTAGTGTCACATCTTTGCATTTGCATTACATATCTGCGTCATCCAAACATTGTGTCAAGCATTGCGTCCTTCGTCCTTAGCCATAGGATTCTAGCATCAATCATCGAGTCGCACACATAAGCACACATGTATGCACACACTATAACACCTTTAAGTCAAGTCAAGTCAAGTCATTTCCTATCCATACACTAGCACCCACATCACGGGACACATGCATGTCCCCTAATTGTTTGTTTGTATATATGTGTATTCTTTGTATTTACAGGTACCCAACATTGAAAAATCAATCAAGAGGCGACATACCACCGCCTGGTCTGCGGACCACCTTCAATCAAGAGGCGACATACCACCGCCTGGTCTGCGGACCACCTTCAATCAAGAGGCGACATACCACCGCCTGGTCTGTGGACCACCTTCAATCAAGAGGCGACATACCACCGCCTGGTCTACGGACCACCTTCAATTAAGAGGCGACATACCACCACCTGGTCTACGGACCACCTTCAATCAAGAGGCGACATACCACCGCCTGGTCTGCAGCACCTGATCTGCGGACCACCTTTAATCAAGAGGCGACATACCACCACCAGGTCTACAAACCATCATTAATCAAAGAGGCGACATACCACCGCCAGGTCCACGAACTATTATTAATCGAGACAGCATAACTCCGACATGGGCCGGGCTACAAATAGCTCATGACACCTTCTTTCACACCATCTCATTTTTACACCGTTAATACTTTACATTCTTTGGGTAATGCTGTCAAATGGCCTTTCAGGAACGAGAAAGCAGCACTCCGGTGAGACAAATCCAAGTGGTGTGAGTTCCATGGAGACCATGGGCATGACACCGACGAGTGTGTTGCGTTAAGACGTGAAGTCACCCATCTCATCAAGCAAGGTCACTTGAAAGACCTGATGACAGAAAGGGGGAAAGAGACTTACTCCAAGGTCGAGGGACGACGACAACCCCCTGCGTCGCCGACACATGTAAAGGTAATCAATGTCATTAGTGGCGGATCAGATATTTGTGGACTAACCTATTCTGCAGCTAAACGTCACGTGAGAGACGCACCAAATCAGGACGTTATATCAAAGAGCTCCGTCACCCGCGCGTGACACCGAACTTGAGGCTATGCCAATAACATTTGACGATGACGATCTCGGGGACGACAGAGACATCCACCATGACGGTCTGGTAATTTCTCTAACTGTTAGTAATTGTTTACTAAAGCGTATGTTAGTGGATAATGGCAGTTCAGCCAATGTCCTCATGAAAGACGCCTTGGAGGACTTGGGCATTGACGAGCGTGACATCGTTCGAAAATCAACTGTCCTCGTCGGATTCAGCAGTGAAGCAAAGCATACCATGGGCGAAGTGACGCTGCCCACCTATGCTAAAGGAGTAAACATGCCCACCAAGTTCTACGTCGTGGATTGTCCGTCTTCATAGAACGTCATCTTTCATAGCATCAATCTTTGAAGTTCCCTACCAAGTGGGGGGTGCAGGAGATCAAAGGGGATAGGCGGATCGCCAGAGAATGTTACAAAACATCCCTCAAGCCTCGTAAGATGGAAGCATAGCAATTACAGATGCAGGCGTTAGGGGAGCAAGACTTCGACGAGCAACAAGTGGATGAAGTCATCCTTGAAGCCGACAAACCAGAACGCACTGTCAAATTAGGAGCGTCATTAGCCCTTGACGTCAGAGAACAGGTAATAAAGTTCCTTGCATCTAACGCTGATTGTTTTGCCTGGTCACATGAGGATGTAACAAGTATAGACCCTGACGTGATAACGCACAAGCTTAACGTCGATCCTCACCACAAACCTGTGAAGCAAAAAAGGCGCTAATTCGCACCTGAGAAAAACCAAATATACAACGACGAAGTTCAAAAACTAATCGACACGGGTAAGGTACGAGAAGTTAAATACCCTGATTGACTGGCTAACGTCGTTGTTGTAGGAAAAAAGAATGGAAAATGGCAAGTATGCATCGACTTCACCGATCTTAACAAAGCTTGCCCGAAAGATCCATTCCCGTTGCCACACATCGACGCCCTCGTCGACGCCACCGCCGGACATGAGCTGCTGACGTTCATGGACGCTTTCTCTGGATGCAATCAAATACTCATGCATCCACAAGATCAGGATAAGATGTCGTTCGTCACAGACCGCGGCATCTATTGCTACAAGGTTATGCCATTCGGGTTAAAGAACGCCGGCGTCACCTATCAACTCCTTGTCAACGCCATGTTCAAAGACCAACTAGGGGACACCATGGAGGTGTACATCGATGACATGCTGGTGAAATCCAAAGCTTCTTGTGACCATGTCACACACCTACAACAAGCATTCGACGTCATACAGAGGTATGGAATGAAACTTAATCCTACTAAGTGTTCTTTTGGAGTGTCTGCAGGAAAATTTCTAGGGTACATTGTTACACAACGCAGAATCGAAGCTAGTCCTGACCAGATAAGGGCTATCATCAACATCCAATCTCCAAAAAATATCAAGGAAGTGCAAAAACTTACTGGACGCGTCACCGCCTTAAACCGATTCATCTCCAAATCCTCTGATAGATGCCGGCTATTCTACGACGTCCTGAAGAAGAACAAAGGCTTTGAGTGGACGAATCAACATGAACAGGCGCTACAAGAACCCAAACAGTATCTGATGACGCCGCCGTTACTATCCAAGCCGACGGCGGATGAGCCTTTGCAACTTTATGTCGCCGTTAGTGAATCATCCGTCAGCGCCGTCCTGGCAAGGGAAGGCCCAGAGGGATAACTGCCCATTTATTATGTAAGTAAATCCCTCGTCGACGCCGAAACCATGTATTTATCCTTGGAAAAACTTGTCTTGGCATTAGTTACTGCTTCCAAAAAATTGAAGCATTATTTTGAAGCACATGCAATAAACGTTAAGACTAACTATCCTATTTAAGTCAATCTTGAGACGCCCAGAACTAACAGGAAGGATGAGTAAGTGGGCCATCACTCTTAGTAGTTACGACATCACGTATCAGCCACGGACGACGATAAAATCACAGGCATTAGCAGATTTTGTGGCTGACTTCATCCCACGACTAGAGGCGTTGGCACAAAGTGAGGTAAGTATGCTAGATGTTAACACAGTTAATACTAAATGGGTGTTATATGTAGATGGATCCTCGAATTTTCGAGGTGCCGGACTAGGGATATTGCTGAAGTCACCACAAGGGGACACTATAGTCCGAGCTGTTAGCTGTGATTTCAAGGCTACAAACAACGAAGCGGAATATGAAGCATTATTAGCTGGATTAGCATTAGCTAAAGATCTGAAAGCCACCGACGTTGAAGCATACAACGACTCGTTGTTAATAGTTAGCCAGATCAAAGGAGAATTCGCCGCCAAAGACTCCAAAATGACGGCATATCTGGAGGCAGTCCAGTCAAAGGTAAGAACGTTCGCAAGTTTTAATATTCATCAGATCCCAAGGGATCAAAACACGCAGGTGGACGCATTGGCCAATATTGGCTCGGCTATGAGAATGTCAGGATTCAAGAATATACCTATATTGCACTTAGCAACACCGGCAATTGACCGTCCAACGAGCGACGTCGACGTCAACGACATCACTACGACGCCATCCACCAGCTGGAAGACGCCAATCATCTCATATCTCAAGGATGATATACTCCTAGACGATAGACTACAAGCTAGAAAGGTACACTTCAAATCTTCAATGTATATTGTGATTGACGATGTCCTTTTTCGAAAGTCCATTGCAGGGCCTTACTTACGTTGCCTTGACGGCGACGAGTGCAAGCAAGTACTTCAAGGGATGCACGACGGGAGTTGTGGTAACCACTCAGGTGGACGTAGTCTATCTAACAGAACCTTGAGGATGGGATATTACTAGCCAACGTTGCAATACGACGCCAATGAATACGCCAAGAAATGTGACGCTTGCCAGCGACATGCGGCCATGTGTCACAAACCAGCAGAGAAGCTACACCCAACTATCACCCCATGGCCCTTCATGAGGTAGGGAATGGATATCGTCCGCAAATTGCCTCAAGCACCGGGATAAAAAGTCTTCATGCTAGCATTGACTGACTACTTTTCAAAATGGATTGAGGCTGAATCATTCACCCAGGTACGCGACAAGGAAGTTATTACTTTTATATGGCGATACATAATTTGCAGGTTCGGCGTTCCGTCGGAAATAATCTGTGATAACGGCTCTCAATTCATAAGCACGCCCACACACAACTTTCTGGCAAAGTGGAACATACAACTAAGTACTGCAACACCGAGGTATTCGCAGACCAACGGCCAAGCCGAATCAAGTAACAATTCAAGTCAATCATCAAAGTTATTAAACGGCGTTTGAAAGCAGCCAAAGGTAAGTGGGCAGAGGAGCTCCCATCAATTCTTTGGGCGCATAGGACCACTCCCAAGACGGCGACGGGGCAGACGCCGTTCTCTTTGGTGTACGGTTGTGTAGGCGTGGATTTTTAATTCCTTTAAGCCTACACGCGGTGTGAGCGCGTTTATTTGACTACCCCATTGTTAAGGTTTTATTTGAAATTCGTTTTGAAGTCGCCAATAAATTTTTAGAGGAAAACTTATAAACCTAATTGGATATTGAACTGTAGGGACATCTTAGGGACTTATCCAATGTAGATTTCCCCGTCCTGACTCCATAGATGGTCAAAATGAACCATAGATTGAGTTCGGGGGTTAGGGTACAACACAGTCAGGAACCATGTTTCCCATTGCTGGCCTATACTAAATATCGATTCACAACAGATTTTATGCCAAAGAATAATCAAATAATGTTTTAAGCACCCTAAAAATATTTAGTCTAAGTTGGTTCAAGAAACACATAAAAGACTAACTTTTTAGTGACAAGTTATTAAGCAATCAATATTACAAGGTTCCTAACACGTTGTCCAAATTATCTTAATTAGTTTGAACAAATCTTTAGGTCTTGTTTAGCAATAATAACATGTGGGTGATAAAAATCATGCAAGACAATCATAGCAATATATAAAAAATATTATTCAAAAAAAAAATATAAAAAAGAAATATTGCAGGGAGTTAGTATAATATACAATATTTACAGTCGCAGGAATACGTTAATAATCTACATCACGAATAGAATGTTAGTAATTTCAATAAAAAATAATAAAAATAAATAAAGAAATAGAATAAAGGTGGTTAATTTAGTTGACCCACAGAAATTATACCACCGTCCGGAGTCGTTGATTGGTACGGATCAGGATCGAAAGTTGAACAAGCCTTTAAAAAGATTTGGTGTTGCGTGCGTTTAGATTAGTGTGTTGCGTTGAGTACTAAGTGTAGACGTAGTAGTGTATAGGTGAGATCGAATTATTAACAGGATCATGCGTGGGAAAATTATAGAGGGGATGATGAAGGATGCTAGATGATTATTTTGAATGAGTGGAGTGATCGGAGGGAGGTGAGATCTGAGAGTTATGTGCCGAAGATTAGTCGAGAGAATTTGTGAGTATCAGGACCGTGAATTGCGTCGAAGGATTTCAGTGGGATATGCTGCCGAGAGATTTTTGGAGTGAGGATTATATATAGGTTTAGGGTGGTTTAGGTAGTTGAGTTGCAATAGGTTTTTTAAAAGATTTTTATTAAAAAAGATTTTAGAAAAGAGTTAGATAAAAACACTTTGGAAAAAGATTATTTTTATAAAAGATATTTTTATTAATAAAACTAATCAACATAATTAATTAATTCTATTAATTAAATTAGGATAGAAAAGGGGTTTTATAAATTGGGATTTCATAAAACCTAGTTTTAAAAGGTTTTCTAAACATGGGCCTTTAAAAAGTTATTTTAAAACATTTTAGGAAGTGGGTTTAGTAAAACTATTTATAAAAAAGGTTTTCGGAAATGAATTAGTTAAAAGGGTGAGAAAATGATTTTGGGCTTAAAACATTTTATTTTAGACTCATTTTTTATTCTTTCCTTGATTCGGACCAATTGGAGCAGGGTATTGGTCATCATAGGGTACTAAATTGGGAGACACGATTATGTGTCTACAGAAGCTCCCACTTTGACTGAGGTTTGTAAAAACGAAAGTCAAAGTATATGTGTCGGGACGGAGAATGATTCTAGATGCTTTGCAATCCAAAATCACTCTTTTGCGCCGGTACCTACAAAACAAGCAAAAGCTTCAAGAACAGGCATGTGTGAAACATAGTGAGCTTGGGCGGTAGGTCGGGGTCACTTTTCCAGTCATTGGCGGATCCGGAATGACGGACGCTATGAAACTGTTGTGGACGATCGTAAGGCTTTAGACGCCACGAACTTTGTTTAGCCGGCGCAGATTTCCTGCTGTCGGCGTTGTTATATTCTTTCCTTGACTGCATGTCTTCTTCGAATCTGATCTGGGCCAGGGCTTTGGCTTGAGCATCCTTGAATGTTGGACAAGGGTATTTGGTGAGCTCTTTGTATAGGTATGATTCTTCATCCAACCCACGTCGAAAAGCTTCAATGGTCGTCCTGGCGTCGCAATTCGGTATTGACACCTTTTCCCTGTTAAACCTGTTGACAAATTCTTTCAAGGATTCATCATATTTTTGCACAATTCTATGTAAGTCACTAGCTTGCTTTTCAATCTTACGACTGCTAGCAAACTGTAAGTTAAAAGTATTAATTAATTGTCCAAAGGAAGAGATAGTGACGTTGCCAAGATTGATAAACCATTGTAGGGGTGGCCCTATCAGGGTTGAACCGAAACCCTTGCACATGCACGCCTCACGCATACTGCAAGGAATGGAGATGGTGATCATCCTTTGTTTGTATTGAGTGACATGATCATTTGGATTCGTGGTGCCGTCATACAGCTTCATGGCTGGGAAGGAAAACCGCTTCGGCACTTCGGATCAGTAAAAGGTGAATCTGCGTAGCTGTTCGGCGTCGCTTTCTCCATGGGGCGAGGGATGCGGGGGATCCGGGGCGATCATATCTTCTAGCTATTGAAGGCTCTGCTGGATAGGATCATCAGAGCAGGAATGTGGTCGCGCCTGAGCTTGGTCTCCTTGGAGATTGGCGTCGGTATCATCATCGCCGTCAGCATCTTTGTCCGAATCTTCGCCGTTCTTGGGAACGTTGCGGTTCAGTGGAGTCTCGAACCCTTCTCCTTCTAGATCGGGCATCTTAGGGACGCCGCCGACGTTGCGAGGCCTGGCTCCCTTGGAGTATTGCTAAGCGGATTTCAGGCTTTGATTCTCCATGCACGACGCGACGTAACTCTCCTTCAGCGTGGCCATAGCAGCCTTGACGCGGTTGAGTTCATCGATGACCTCTTGAGTGGTTACCCATTCTCCTACCATTGCAAACACAGAAAAAGAAAAAGGCACAGACGAACTATATATTGGGAAAAAGAAAGCGTTAAGAGATGTATAATGATCTTGTTGAGGGCCCCACGGTGGGCGCCAAATTATTTATGCCGATTTTGTACCAAGTACGCAAAAGGTATTGGGAAGCCAACAACAAGAGCTATATACTTATATGAACATGAAATAAATAACGGTTAAAAAGAAGATAAATAAAGGAATAAGAAGACAAACAATTGTTGATGCGGAAAACCCAAATGGTGGGAAAAACCACGGGTGATGCTCATGATCACCAATCCACTATGATGATGTTGTTGTTAATACAACCGTGTGATTACAAGTATTGCCTATGAAACTCTAGTGGACTATGAGCAGAGAGAGAATGATAACTTTTAGAGTACGAGGAGTCAATGCCAGCTAGAATGAATAAAATTAGGTTACAAGTGTTCTAATTATACTTAACAAGAATTCCCTACTGTAGCCGTTGGAATATTCCCCAAGTATTGGGCCACCTCAGCTTCCAGCGCAACTGCTCCCCCTTTCCTCTCAACTGCAAGATCGTGGGCCCCCCTCATCTGTTGACCGCTTCAAATAAATGATAACTGATACTCCTTATCCCCCTATTTCAAAATGCAAATTTGCCGCCATTATGAAAATTAACGGGCCCAACAGTAATGAACATTTTATGTTAATACTTGTAGTAATTTCTTGGAAATTATGGAGGAATAAAAAATGCGATAATATATATATATATATATATATATATATATATATATATATATATATATATATATATATATATATATATATATATATATATATATATATATATATATATATATATATATATATATATATATATATATATATAGTCGAGTACCCTATGATCCGACCCGTAAAAATCTGGTACCGATTTTCCAGGTCAGGTCATGGGCCGCCTTTTCGACTATCCGCAAATGCGGGTACCCGCATATTCGGGTACCCGGTTATGAACACCCCTAACAATAATATTATAGCAACCATAACTTGTATAATCAAGACCATTTGTTTTAATTTTAGATCCACACCATTCATTAAATTGACTTTATATTTAAACTATAATTAATATTTATACATTAATAAATTTCTATATATTAATTGGCTTTTTATTTACATTAAAATCCATTCATTGATTGAAAGTTATACGACATCCTAGGGCTGGCAATCAGGTCGGATTGGGTCGGGTTCGTGTTGGGGTCGATAATAAATGTGTCAAGAATCCCTCAACTCAAACCTAACCCATTTAATAAATAGGTTGAAAAACTCTATCCTAACCCGACCTATTTAATAAACGGGTTACCCGTATAACCCATTTAATCGTAATTATTATTATAATAAAAAATATTTTTTTTTCTTAAAAACCTAAATGAGCAAGTTCGCTATTGAAAGTATGCATGTTTAGAGCTTATTAGAATAATTATGACTTATTTTAACGATATTTTACTTTTTTAACCAAATTTTAGATTTACCAATATATTTTTCCGAGCATTTTTTATATGTGTATGTCAATAAGGTCAAAGTAGGTCATTTTCAGGTTGGAAATATGAACCTGAACCTAACCCGTTTAATTTATTGGGTTAATCGTGTCAACCCATTAACTTAAATGGGTTAAAAATCCCAACCCTAACCCGCTTATTTCGGGTTAGGTTGTCGGGTTGGGTCACCTTTTGTCATCCTTACGACATCCACAATAGAAGTCAAGACTAGAAAATACATATCAAATTGAAATAAATTCAATTCTAATATAGCAAAACCACGATCGTCGATTAGATATAACACTCCAGAAAACCCTCGTCATTCACATCGATGTCTGTTGCAGCCTTTTACAAGGGGGTCTATCGATCTGTTGTAGTTTTGAAATAGAACTAGATTTATTTCAAGTGATTGTAAACGAAGTAATGTCATCAGATTTAACCCTGCACAAATTCCGATCAACAAATCAACCTTTAGAATAATAAAAAAACAAAACAAAGTCTCTGAGCTCTCACATGCAGAGAGATAAAACCCAATATATTGGTAGATATAATCTAATATATAGGTAGAAAAACTCTCCATTAGAGAGAGACTGAAGTGTATTAGAAACAATAACATAAAAACTAGTAAAATAAAAAGGGGCTTACCACCGCCCAAAAAGAGTGGCGGTAGCCCCTAGATCGAAAATTAGGTTTTTCAGGAGAGAAGAGAGAAAATAGGGAAGGAGGCATATTCCACAAATCTTTGTTAATGGTAATAAAAAACTCCAAAAAAAAGAAAGGACCGATTCTCGAAAAGGAAGAAAAGGATTTTTCTCCTTTTAATTGTGTTTTTCAGGTTCAATTAAATCAATGGACTTTATTAATCTATAAAGATAAAAGCCTAAGATTTCAATCGTTATGGTGGCTACAATTTTATTGTAGGCATTGAATAATCATCCATAAAATTGGGAATAAGTAGGGAGTTTATTGAAATATTCTTTAAAGTTTATTGAAATATACATTTGGTCTTGGTCTTTGAACATTGTGTCTTTGGCAAAAGAACATATGTTGATGTGCTTATTATTATAGTGGGACAATTTACTTTACTATAGCCACCATACCTTGAGTATCTTGAACCATTTATTTTTAATCTTTGATACACACCATTCATTAAGTTGACTTTATAATTAAACTATAATTAATTTTATACATCAATGAATTTGTATATTTGTATTGTAAAATTTGTATATATTAATTTGTTTTATATTTCACAAATCTTTTGTGGCAAATCGCCATTCGCCAACATCATCAGAGATGGTCAAACACTCCTATCCTCCTTCCATCAATGGAGCATCAAGCACATCTACCGAGAAGCAAAAAAAAGCAGCAAATTGGATAGCTAATATCGGTCATTTAATATATTCTAATTTTTTATAGAAGATTGTAATAACTCAACTTTAAATTCCATTATTGTAAATGACGTATTATGAGCTCCCTCGTGCCGAGGCCTCCTAATACTTTTCTTCTTACCTTAAAATATATATAAAAATTCCATAAATTTTTGTTAATGGTGATAACAAAGTATCTAAAAAAATAAATGAATAATACTCCAAAACAAATAATGTGACTAAGTAACTGATGTTCAACGACAACTTGTTTTCATTTTTTATTTATTGAAACTGGCCTTTTCTCCACTTTTCTATGTTTTTAAGGTACAACTAAATCAATCGATAAGATTAGTCTACAAAAATAAAAAGTTAAGATTTCAATAGTTATAGTGGCTACAATTTTATTATAGCCATTGAATAATCATCCTAGTGTTTCTTACGTAAATGAACATTTAGAAGACTTAAAATGAACATTAAATTTGGATCTCATTATCAAAAATCACAAGTCCGTAAAGTGGGGTATTGAATTCGTTAAAATATATTCGTCTAAAATTTGAACATTATGTATTATGTGAAAAACATATATTGCAATGCTAATTATTATATTATTACATTGTAAATGCATATTTGATTTTAATTTTGAACATTATTTCTTAAGTAAATGAATATTTTGAGGACATAAAATGAATATTAAATTTAAAATCAAATGTACGTAAAGTGGGATAAAATAAAAGAATATTGAATTCATTAAAATGTACATCTAGTCTTAATTTTTGAACATTGTGTATTAGGTGAAACCATATATTGCACTGCTAATTATTATATTGTTAAAATTTAAATATCTTAATTTTGAACAGTTTCTTAAGCAGATGAACATTTTGAGGGCTTAGAAAGAACATTAAATTAGGGTCCTGTTATAAAAAAAATCAAATATTACTAAAGTGGGGTACGGTAAAAAGAAATAACATACAGTTCATTAGGTCTTAGTTTTTGAACATTATATCTTAAGTAAAAAAAACACATATGTTGTAGCGTTGATTATTATAGTGATTTTAAGTAATAACTAGTTTTTAGGCCCAAACTATTCCCCGAGTACTTATATTTTTCGTTTATATTTTACTTTAGAATGATTACTCACTTGGTTTAGTGGTTAAGGCTTTAATATATAAGCTTAAAATCATGGGATCAAAACTTACACGATGCATTTATAAATGTTGATATCTTGAAAATGTGCATTGGAGACAAATCTTGAAAATGTGCATTGGAGACGAATCTAACAAGATGCTATATGACTATATTGTCTCTTTACATATAAATAATACAATATGGTCAAGGTAAAATATGTAAATAGTGTCAAAAAAAACAAAATGTTAGAAGTGGAAAAATAAACTAAGTAATATTTAGATGTTGGACATGTATAATCTCCCTAGCTAGGGATGTACAATGATGTTAGACTTGCTGAGTTGCTGTGCATTCATTTATTGTAGTACGCAGTAACTAGCAAGCAACATCCTTCGCTAATTGATAAATCTATATTTATTTATATATAAAACCGTATCCAAGGCAAAGAATTATCAAGCAGCCACATGTACCTTCCAAATACATGACACAATGTAAACAATAAAAACATGTGTATGAAAAGACTCGAATCCATAACCTCTTATTCGAAATACAAAGACACTAACCAACTAATCTACAATCTCAAATTGGTCTTTGTGGAAACAAAAGTATTTAAAGATAAGATAACATACATCCCACAATTATTGAAAAACGGATAAACAAATAGAAGACTCACAATTACATCCATTATCCCAAAATGACAATTTCATATCTTAAACACAACCAAATAATTTGAATAAAATAAATTTATGATGAATCTTTTTTTTTTTTTTGAAAGTGTGATGACTCCTTTAATCTCTAGCATGAGTATTTTAAATGACTATCAATCATATGCTCAGCTTTCATCATCATGTTTAATTAAAAATTTGACTGTATTTGCTAGATCAGTAACAAAAAATGGATACATTCTAAGCTATACATATATATTCTCTTTGTTCTACGAACTCTTGTTATTCTGAACTTTGTTTGCGAAGGAACCGGACTTTTGACGGGCCAGCTCTTTCTTACGTTTACCTTGAAAGGAAAATGTGCTTTGCTCTTCTGGGCGCTAGTGTAACACCCCATAAATACATAACCTTAATTAACAGCGGAAACTGGACATATATTTGTGGGTTATGGGCCCATAAATAAAGTAATAGCCTAAATTGATCTTTAAAATATACAAATACTCGGCTAAAAATAATATTGATTATCCATAATACAGGATATCCTATATATATCCCATATTATATAGAGTGACTTCAACATAATCCTTTATAATAGCCCTCTTGCAACTGTCCTGCCCACACCTAAAACAAAAAATCAAAACATGAGCCGAAGCTCCGTAACATACTACTCTAACATCGTAAATTCATCGCAACTCATTTTATTTGCAAACAAAGAGGGGAAAATATAGTAAACCATTTCATAAACACATCATCATTATCTTCTTTATCATGTTTAACATCATAAGCAATTATTATTGGTAGTTTGGTGAGTATAACAGACGGGAAGCCACGGAGAACCTTAGTCCTCAAACAGAAGGAAGGTAAGCCACAGAGAACCTTAGTTCTCAAACAGAAGGTGGCATATAACCGACTGTGGGTGCCACGAGAAACTATTGTCCCCCAACAGATGGTGGCATAACAGAATGCAGGAACCACGGGAGACTATTGTACCCCAACAGAAGGTGGCATAATGAAGTGCGGGTATCACGGGAGACTATCGTCCCCCAGCAAAAGGTGACAAGGCCGCCATATATCAGAATGGAACGTGCACGACTAACAGAACAATATACTGCCAAGTAACCATATTTCACTTTTACTTTTAAGCATATTTCAGAATTCATCATAGAAGATCATAATTTTTTCACTTCATCCATATATAGCATTAACATCATCACCTTATAGAATCATTTGATAACATCAATAAAGCTCATATTAATCAAAAAAACATTTCATATCCCACAATCCATGTATAAAAGAATCATAAACATTATCATAAAACATACTTAAAAGGGGAATGCGGGTGTAGACGTTACCTGATATCGTAGTTAAATTTTCTTGATAGCTGGGGGAGGCTTGTAATATTCCTTCCTTTAATCTAATCAAGAATCGGGTAACGAGATTCATTACTATTTAACTAAGATTTGGGATTTTCTGAAAATAAATATTCTTTCATAAATAGGTGGCGTTTTAGGAAACGCTAAAACTTCACATTTGTTCTAATTTTCCTTTATTAAGATTCTAATGATTAGTCAATTCTCATTCTCTTATATTAATCCATCATAGTACTTATGTCATTACTCATAAAGTCTTTTTAAACATAAGAGTCATACTTAGGCGAAAATAATAATCATAGTCTTCACTTATAATTCATATTGTTATTCTTTTAGCCCCTTTTAAACATAAAAGCCATATTTAAGTGGTAATAATAATAATTAATCTTGATTTATAATTTCTGTTTAATGACTTGTTAATATGGTTTTCATATTCTAATTACTTTATTATCTATATCTTAAACTTAAGTGCATATTTACTAAATTATTAACCTTTAATAAAACTCACAACATAATTATTGCTTATAACTCGTTTACTAAAATGATACTAATTTACTTAAACATTATCATAATTAACACTTAAATAGTTGCCATACAAACTAGAAGGTGATTTGTCTAGATTAAAATGAGAGTAACTCAAAGAATTAGCAAAAGACATTTATACAAATGAGGGTCTTATTAATATTATACTCAAATTTCATATTTAAGGGCTAGTGGTTTATTAGTGTTACATAACATACTTGGTTTAATCCTTATTACAAAATTAGCCCAACTAGATAAAAGTATAAGCTAAACTAAGTGGTTTAATTAAGCAAAATCAGTTTATAGGCCCAAAACTTATTCCAATACTTAATGGGTAATTTGGACTAAATTTACAAACTAAAACTTGAAATCAGAACATAAAAACAGAGGGTATGTTTTTCATACCTCTGCTTTTAAGGAGCAGCGACGACTAATACCTCTGCTTTTAAGGAGCAGCGACGACTAAGGGACAGAAGGGGGAAAACGGAGCTCCGGTAAGCGGCAGCAGGGACGGTGAAACGGCAGCGAGGCGGCTCCGGCGCTATAGCAGGAAGCAGGGAGAAGTCGAGCAAGAGAGAGCAGCGAGAGAGAGAAGTGGGGCAGGAGAAGATCTCGGGCTGCAGGAACAGGTTACCGGCGAGGCTCCAGTGGTCGGAGGGAGGCAGCATGCTGACAAGGGAATGTGTAGGTGGTGGTCTGAGGGGCGCGCTTAGGTGGTGCATAGGTGGTGTTGGTAGTGGTACTGAGAAGAGAAAAAGCAAGAAGAAGAAACTTTGCTGATTTTTGTTTGTTGTGGTTTTGAGATGAATTCCATAGCTATATTTATAGATGAATGTAGGGGACAAGGTTAGAATAGAAGAGGATGATTGGTGAACATTAAAGTTATTATATCTATACTAGTCAGGGGCGGATCTAGCGTGGGTTCAGCTGAACCCACAAAAATTTGGAAAAAAAACAAGGAAAAAATCTGGATAAAAAAAAAAAAAAAAATAGGTTAAATACAAGGAAGCCCGCAATAGATAAGTTAGGAAAGCCATAGCTCAGTGGTCCGCGTGAGAACTTAATGACTGCTTACCCCCGCGTCGGGAGTTCGAGCCTTCTCATCCCTTTTTTTTTTGTTTGAATCTTGTTTCTTTTCCCCAATTCCCCCCAATAATAGACCCAATTTCTCTCTCCTCTCTTCGACACACAGACACACTGCAACATTTCACAAACCTAGGGTTTGTTTTTGTTTCTCAAACTGAAACAAGAGAACGGAGAACCGCAGGTTCCTCAGTCCTCTCGGCTCTCGCACAGTCGCACTTCCGACGAGCGACGACCGCCGTCCGCCGGCCGTGGCAGACTGGCAGTTGGGCGTTGGCACCAGTGGCAGACTTCCGACGAGCGACAATTCGCATCTCTCCTCTTCAGCTCTTCTGTTTTCCCTCTACAGTCTACTCGAATTTGTTTAGGTAAGTGACTAATTTCTTTCACTTTCATTTAGTTATTTACCAATTCATTTTGTAATCTAGTAATGTTTGAATTGGATAGATCAATCATAGATGGTTATTTAGTATTTACAAATTAAATTATTGGAATGTTTGAATGAATTATATTGAAATTATTGGAATGCTTCATGGTTCATGCTTGGATGAATTGAATTGAAATTATTGGAATGCTTCATGCTTGGATGAATTGAAATTACAGATTTAGAGTATAATTTGGTGATGTGAAATTGTCAATTGCCAAGAAAGTTGTTTAAATTTAAGTAATTTGTGAATGAAGGATGAAAAGTTTGGAACACTTTTGGAAGTCTCAAAAGTCTTCCGCTTGTTCTTCACCAAATACAAGGGAGTCTCCTTTTGAGTCATTTGAGTTTGTAAGGAGGATCGTGTGAAAGCTATTGCTATTATGTCTTCTTTTGAGTCATTTGAGTTTGTTTTCATGATTCATTTGATGTTGGAAATATTTGGGCAAACCGATAAATTGTGTCAAGCTTTGCAAAGAGGAGACCAAGATATTGTTAATGCTATGTCATTCGTTTCTTTGACTAAAGAAAGACTACAAAAGTTGAGGGACCATGGATGGGATAACTTTTGCAATATAGTAACTTCTTTTTGTGCTAAACATGATATTGAAGTTCCTAATATGGATGATTTGTATGTTCCTCGGGGAAGATCGAAACGCTTCTTTGCCAAAGTTACCAATTTGCATCGCTTTCGGGTTGAAATGTTTTTAAGTGTCATTGATTTGCAACTTCAAGAGCTTAATAATAGGTTTGATGAAGAAAATATGGAGTTGCTTATTTGTATGGCATGCTTGAATCCCGTTAATTCATTTGCCGCATTTGATACTCAAAAGTTGGTTAGACTTGCCGAATTTTATCCAAAAGAGTTTCCAAGTAATGATATGACAAGGCTTCGACATGAACTTGAGTTCTTTTATGATGATATGCAGAAAGATGCAAGGTTTGAAAACTTGAAAGATATTAATGAACTTTCTATGAAGCTTGTTGAAACGGGTAAGCATATTTCTTATCAACAAGTTTACTTGCTTGTGAGACTAGTATTGATCCTTCCGGTGGCGACGACAAGTGTGGAAAGAGTGTTTTCCTCAATGACTTATGTGAAGAACAAGTTACGTAATAGCATGGGTGATCAACTATTGAATGATAGTTTAGTCACCTTTCTTGAGAGAGATCTTTTTTCTCGAGTTAGTGATGATGATGTATTAGAATGCTTTCAAAATATGAAAACTCGTAGAATGATTTTTTAGTTTTTTTCTTGTAATTTAAGAAGTTATTCTCGTATTTATCGGTTGTAATTCCGAACTTGAATTAATGTATTTTATTTTTAAGCAATATAAATTGATCTTTTTGTTTTGTTTAACGTCTCTTTAATTCCGAACCCACGTGGGTGAAATCCTGGATACGCCACTGATACTAGTATATCAAAAGGTGTTACTAAGAAAGTCTATGTGCCACATGACACTCTTTTCTATAGGGCTGACAACCAGGTCGGGTTGGGTCAATTTCAGGTTGACCTGATTTATATTTCAGGTTACTTACCCCTAACTGAAACCAGACATGATTATAGGTTCATGTTGAAAATCATAACATGAACCAGGCATTTTCGATTTCGGGTTGACCCGAAACCAACCCAAAATGACCTGAAATGAAATTAACTATACACGCTAAGTTTTAAAAGTATGGGTTAATGACCTGAAATGCAATTTAGATGATCCAAGTAACGGGCTTGGCCCAATACAAATAACAATAACAGAAGATAAGTTGTATAAGTTATGAAAGTTTGGGTTATCTTCAGGTTGACCTGACCTGAAAATAACCCGAATCTAGGTTATTCGGGTTATTTTCAGGTTCAAAAAGTCAACCCGAACCTAACCCATTATATTTTCAGGTCGGGTTGGGTCGACACATTTTTTATTTCAGGTCGAAAATCTCAACCCAAATTTGGAATTTTCAGTTTCAGGTCGGGTTATCGGGTTGGGTCAACTTTTGTCTGCCCTACTCCTCTAAGGCTCTAATGCAAATGCTATATTTTCATGTCAAACCCCTTAATTTAAAAAAATAAGGTTGTGTAATTACAAGGTATCGAACACGGGACCTTTGAAATGAAAAGTGAGAGTTTAACCATGAATCCAACATAACATCATTGTTTATTATTTCAGAATTAAATATAATAAGGTCTTGTAATTATATCTCATTAAAAGACTTACACAAGTAGTTAGATACCTAACACATTTATGGTAATAACAATATACTATTGTAGACATAAACCCTTACTCCAATTCCTAATAGTTAGTTAAGCTATTGCTTTCATTTCCAAAGTTTTAAGGGTGTATTATTCCTATTATTATGAAGTCATTTTTTTTCCGAACTAGACAATAATTGCAAAAATAAACAACCCGGGGCAACGCCCGGGACATTCACTAGTTATAACTTGAAATCAGAGCAAAAAAAATTTAGTCACATATTATAACTAAAGCAGAAACTTACCACTAATTATAATTATCATTTTATTAAACAAGTTTAAATTTTTGGGATATTGTAGCTAGGCGCTCTCGTGGTTCGCGGGAAGGAAAAAGGACTCGTCCTTTGTTGCATCTGGCACGAGATGATAAAGAGAGAGCTTCGTTTATCGATGAACATCGGATTGACGAAGCTCTTGGCATTGCTTTCTTTTTTTTTCCTTTCCTATAAGCGGGTTCCGATCCTTTTGTTCGAAACTTATTCTACAAGTGTGTTTCAAATTGACTTTGTCGAAAGATTTAGTTTGACTTTAACCAAAATAAATAAATAAATAAAGGTTTTAGTTTGGTGATTGTCCTGTAAAATTAGGATCTGATTAGTATGGGAAGACGGCTAATTGGTTCAAGTTAATCCATTACACTACTGCAACAACCACAAAATGTAATATTTCAGTATTAGTTTATAATGGTATAAAATCGAATCTCACACATCAGTAAATAAAATGATCCAGGACATTACACCGGGCCAACAACTAGTTATACTCTAATACTCAATCTATATTGTTTGATCCATAAATAACTCGTGTAATTACCTTAAGAGAATACTATACGCACTCCACTCAACTCGTCCAACGCATGCGATTGAATCCCTCCACTAACTATCTATCTTTCACATTCTCTCTCTTACCAAATTAATTTCTTGGACAAAAAACGTACACGCTCCTACTATTTACTCTTTATATTTGTGCCCAAAACCAACATGCATGGCAATTAATTAAGAATAGAGGGAGTATTTTTTGCAAAGTGAATAGTGAGGAAAAATATGATTAAGAACTTATATTGGATATATAATTGTCTGATCTATAAGTTTGGATATTTGAAATATTGGATATCTAATTTGAATAATCCAAAATAATTGTTGGCCAAACCTACTATTATGAGGAACAACAAATCAATTAGAAAGGATTGTTCTTTTTTTCTGAAAAACCCTTCCCCCTTGCTCTCCCTTTAAAAAACTTTGGTTTTTCTACCTAATACCTCCGTGTTTTACGAAATCAACCTTTTGAACTTTGTATATTGTACCCCTTAAGCTTTTTAAATGTTACACAAAATAACCTTATATAAAATATCAAGCAGTAGATTTTGGGACTTTCTTAACATATGGGTATAGGGCAGGATTTTTTAGCTGACGGGCTCGTTTTAAATACGCCAAAAATACCTAAACTACCCAATATAAAGTAAGTATAGGGTCGAATCTACAAGGAAGTAAGGTTAATTAAGGATTAATTCGCTAATTACAATGAGCTAAATATATTTTTGGGTTTTTTTGAAAGATTAGTAACAATTCTAAAGTCTAAGATAACTTGGAAATTGGCAAAGCAAATTAACAAGGCCAATAAAGAAGATAAATCAAGGGTAAAGGAACTAGGGGATTAGGGGATTTTACCAACAATCAGTCCAAGAATCCAACATCAAGGTTAAGGGGAAACAAATGGGGGATCACAAAGGGAAATCATGCACATAGGAACTCTAATTATTACTCTCTCGAGCTAATTAGAGGAGTTTAATTAGTCACTCATGACCTATTCTCATGGCATGAGCAACTAATCTAGCCAAATAAAAAGCCAACATGATTAATCAAACTTCCGTAAACTAGAAAATACCTATTTTCATGGAAATCCTAGTCAAGTAACTAAACTTAGTCTTATCCCTAACTTCATCTCTTGATCTTTCACTTGGGATTCCAAATATGCAAGTCAAGTGGTGATCAATCACCCAACAAAACAAATCAATCAAGTTTAATCAACAAGTTTAGCCCCAAATGTTAACCCCCTAACTGAGATTTAGGATACAAAGAGTAAATGAAGACTACATCCCTTCTCCTAGTAAGGAACTACTCACACATCATGGAAATAAAGCAAACCAAAACTTAAAATAACTTCATCACCACAACCGTGGAGGAGAGAGAAAAAGGGGAAAATAATCAACTAATAAAAATTAATCTAATCAAACAAAGCATGAACTAAACAAGATTAGAGAAAGAGGAAGTAAAAATAAACAAGAAATTACCAACTTTTAATCTTACATATATAAATCATAAAATGGAGTTCAAAAGCTTCAAACATCAACTTTTTCTCTCCTAGGGTTCTAAAGTTTGAATGTTAAGCACAAATTAAATCTCTCCCTAATTAAAATGTAAAATAGCTTAACCTAAAATGAGAGGAGTTTGCTTTATATAGTCCTAAAATAAAATAAACACAATTACAATAAACCCCCGTACACAAAAGAGATTAAGAAAAGAACGTTTACGGAAAACCCAGAGACCCGGGCGGGTCACTTAAACGACCAGAGCGGGTCGTTTCATCAGTACTAAAATGGGTTTACTTCGAAATCTGGCCCGGAAGGGTCAATCCACCTGAGCCCTCGGGTCAGGTCTGACCCGGACGGGTTGGATGACCCGGGCCCTCGGGTCAGTCCTTGATCCTCTTCTTTTCCTCCTTTGAGCTCCTTCTTGATGCTTCTTTCTTCGATCCTTTGGCCCTGAGTTTTTGCAAATGCTCTCCAATCATGTTCCTATGTCCTGAAAACAAACCAAACACCCAAAGGAAATGCACAAAGGAGGAATATTGCACAATTTAAAGGACATAGAAGCAAATTAGCCTAAACTAACCTAAAAGCTACCACAAAATCAACTAAAAGCTAATCAAAAGCCATGTAAATAAACCAAACATCATTAGCCTAGTTAGTTGATTGAGGTTTAGAAATTGAAGGCTAAGTGGGGTTTGGGATAGGAAATTTTATTAGTAAGGGTATTTTGTGTAACATTAAGAAAGTTTAGGGTACAAAGTGCAAAGTTCAAAAAGGCTGGATACACCGTTGAATTTCGTAAAACATAGGGGCACTATGTAGAAAACCCTTAGATTTTTAATATAGATTTTTAGTTTATCTATGCGAAATTAGGATTTACCTGTTAAAATTAGGATTTTTAATTTCCAGTGCTGAAATGAGGGATTACATTATTAATTAGTGTAGAGCAAAGCTAAATTGAGAAGAAATTATTCAATAACAAGCTTCGATTCATGATTTGATGCTACTAAATCAGTGGTAGATAAATGGGGTTTTGATGGTATGTTTATTTTAAATCTCGTATTAATTATTTGATTTTGCAATTTGCTATCAATTTGTGATAATTAATTTGGGATCATAGATGAATAAGGTATTATAGATGCTTTTGATGATTATTTTATCCAAATTTGCTAACTTGTACTCTATGCCTTTTCTTTAGTCTTCAGTAGTAGTTGTTATAGATATGTATGAAATGTGGAAGACCGGATGGATCTTCCAAGCACGTAAGAATACGCTTTCATATAAGTATTTTACTGAGCCACTATGATCCACGAGTTCACGGTAAATACCTATGAGATACGAAGAAGAAAAACAATAGAGATTGGTTGATGACAAACTCTATACACTACAATGTGTTTGAAGGATGTGTTTCACAAGAAAAAGGAGAGAAATCTAGAAATAATTCTCCTAAGCAAGTATGTGAATGAATCTAAACCCATTCCATATGTGACGTCCTACTATATATACCATAGGAAAAGATCAGAAGAAATGAATGAAAGCATGTTTTCTTCACTTAAAGTGGCACACAAGGATTCGCGAAGAATCACGTCAGATCAGTATGGTGCGGGCGCATTAGGCATCCTGCAACAAAAATCGAGTTCCAGAAAGTTTGGTGTGGGCGCACCGTATAGTGATGTGCAGGCGCACCATGTACCAAGGTGCGGGCGCACATAAGCCCTGAAATCGAACTTTTGCTTTTCTTCTTTCTCATCACGTTTCATCAAACGCCACAACTTAAAAATGTAATATCATCACACACTAGTGGAATAAACATCAAAGGACTTGGTCAAAATAGGGGTTACGAATCCGGTTTTGGCCCGAAGCGGATGGACACGGATCAGTTAGGAGTGATCAACTGACCCAGTCCAAAATCGGATCAGTTGACACTTAACTGATCTGGTTGCATCACAAAACCGGATTAGTTAAGTGAGTGAACTGATCCGGTTTTGTGATGCAACCGGATTAGTAAAGGTCTATTGACAATAAAAAAAACTTAATGTTGGTTCCATCGGAGTAGCACATGGAGCACTATTTGCTTCATTAAACTTCTTTATTACCTTCTCAAGATAATGAGATTGTGTTAAACAAAGTGAGCCATTCTCTCTCCTTATTTTAATACCAAGAATAACATCCACTTCTCCCATATCTTTCATGGAGAAGCTAGAAAAGAGAAATTCCTTAGTCTTAATGACTTGCTCCAAATCAGTCCCAAAAATAAACATGTCATCTACATATAGACAAATCATAACTCCTTTACCGTTATTATTAAATTTGCTATATACACACTTATCGAATTGATTTATTCTATAACCGTTAGCCAAGACAACATCATCAAACTTTTGATGCCACTTTTTTGGTGCCTGTTTAAGTCCATACAAAGATTTAATAATCTTACACACCTTCTTTTCTTATCCTTGGACAACAAAACCTCCTCCTCCAATTCACCATTAAGGAATGCCGTTTTGACATCCATTTGGTGAATTACTAGATTATGAATAGCCGCTAGGGCCACTAATAACCTAATGGTGGTAATTCGTGCCACCGGAGCGCACGTATCAAAGTAATCGACACCATAAGTTTGTTTATAGCCTTGGACAACAAGTCTTGCCTTTTACTTTTCAACGGTTCCATCAATTCTCATTTTTATCTTGAAAATCCACTTACAACTGAGTGGTGTGCAACGAGGCGACAAATTAGCCAAGACCCAAGTATTATATCCCAGTATTGAGTCCATTTCATCATTTACGATTTCTTTCCAAAATGCCAAATCATGAGACTTCATAGCCTCACAAAACATTTTAGGATCCTCCTCAACAATAAACCAATAATGTGTTTGAGAACAAAAAGATTGCCTTAACCCTTCCACTAAATAAAATTGGAAATCCGGGCCAAAATCCTTCTCTTTGCTATCCCTCTTACTCTTCCTAATCTCTGGAATAGGAGGAGCTTCATGATCTTCACTAGCATCAACAACATCGGTTGAGACAGTAGGTGGATGATGAAAAATGAGGTATTGAGACAATCACTGTGTGTATTGAGACAAAATCACTGTTGTTGTAGCCTAAAAATCTACGGTTCCTCTGACGACACTTGGGCTCATCTGAGCCGTACACGTGTCCCCCCTGATGAATAGAGGAAAAAGATCTACCCTTTGGGCTAGGCTCATATTGTTTAAAAGGCTGCTTTTCTGGCCCAAAAGGAAGTCAGAGGCCAGCCCGGTGAGGTGGCTGCATGAGAGTGGTTGATAAACCCTCCCAAATCATGGCCTGCCACGTGTCATGATCTGATTCTTCAGCCAATCAGAAGCCACTATTGTAGGGCAGATTTTACGGTTAGTTGTCATCTTGCTATCCCTATAAATACCCCAGAAATCAGGAGAAAGATCATTCAATGCAAACAGTGCAAAGTTACTCTGTAAAACTACTCTCTCACTTTCTCTCTCTATCTCTACTTTCTCTTACAACTCCTGATATTTGACTTAAGCATCGGAGGGGGAACCACCACCCAAACCTCCAGGGTGGGTCCCTTTTTGCAGGTTCGGGAGTAAAGCTCAGGCTTGGACTAGGTTGATTCAGACATTTGTTGCACAAGTCTCCAAAGAAGAACATCTAAGGGATACTAGTTTACTTGCTAGACAAGAAAGCACCATCTACAGCTTACTTGTTGGACAAGCGGACTAAACATTTGGCACCGTCTGTGGGGAGACGCAACGATGACTGATTGTCAATCGTCCAACCTTGCCAGAAACCGAAGTCTTCAGGTTAATGTCGAAGACACAGTAGAACACGAGAGACCGCGTCGAGGAAGGGATAGACCCCCATCCATCGTCCAAGTTACTGGACCAAGCCAGCAACCTGTCATTCAAGAGAATCTTGAACGTCAGGTGACTGCCGCCCATCTAGAGAACGCCTTGAATGATTTCCAGGCAAAGATGGCTGCAGTCGTCCAGGAACAGATCAAGAGCAATATGCTGTTTTTCCGGCTTAACCCTGAGCCAGCTGCTAACAATCCACCTCCCCCTAGGGGACGTTCCCAAGAAGATCGTCCAGGCCCTAGTCGACCTGTTCGTCAGGAACCCTCTAGGAGGACGGCAAGAGGAAAGCAGCCAGAGGATAATGATCAGCGAAGAAAGATGGACTGGAACCTGGTGGTAAGGACCCAGGACCATGTTCGTCCAAGGGGCACCGAATGGAAACAGATGCCAGAGAATATCTAGAAGCAAAGAGAGCTGCTGCAATACAACGATCAGCGACAGGTTCTACATCATACCTGAGAGACCCTCCTTTGAGATTGTCGTCCAGAGGGGAGAGACGGAGTTTAAGTCACTCTCTTGTTCATCCACGACAGGAGAAGACGGTGGCTCAGCCCATGGTCTATAGGCGTCCATTGCCTGCAAACACGTCGTCTGATCCGGTGTTAAAGGAATATCGTAAGGAGTACATACCCATTGAGGGACAGATGGGAGCCCTCCAGATTAACTGGCCCACTCCATTCTCGGCCAGGATAATTGAGGCGCCCCCCTTTCCCAAAGGTTAAACTCCCTACTATAGAACCTTTTGATGGAACAACAGATCCCGATGATCACTTATCTGCTTACAAACATCAGATGTACGTCCAAGGAGTAGATGATGCTACCTGGTGTAAGAACTTCCCAAAGAACTCGAAGGGAGTAGCTCGAAGTGGTTTAACAATCTTCCACCCAATTCAGTCAATAATTTCACGGAACTCAGTTTCTTATTCACTAGTCACTTTGTTGCCAACAAGCAAGAACAAAAAACAAGCATGCACCTAGGCAAGGTCGTCCAGGGACCGAAGGAGGCTCTTAGAAATTTCGTTAAGAGATTCAACCTAGAAGCCCTTCAGATCCAAGATCTTAATGCTGGAGTGGCCTTTGACGCCTTCATTAGGGGTCTAAGGCCAGGAAGCTTTAAGTTTGATCTTGTTAAAAAGATTATCTCCACTCTTGCCGAAGCCTTAAGGGAAGCTGAAGCGTTTATTCACGCTACCGAAGTGTGTGCTGAGGCAAAGCATCCCGAGTCTAAGAAGCCTGAAGAGGTTGTTCAGCCAAAGAAGAGCAACCCCAAGAAGGCCGAGACTTGGGCTATAATCTCCACCACCACTTCGTCCAGAAGGAGCAAGAGAAAAGAGGCTGAGCCATCCTCATGCAATCCTATTGAATTTAACAAGGACCAATACTCCATTCTCATGGAGATTAAGGATCAATATGAGTTGAAGGCCCCAGCTGAGATGAAAACCCCTTATAGAAATAGGGATAAGAGCAAGTATTGCCACTTCCACAAGGATTGCGGTCACGAAACTAATGAATGTAAGCACCTCAAGAAGGCTTTGGAGGAGCTAGCTCGAAAGGGAAAGATGAACTCCTATATGCCTCAAGGGGGAAGGAAGTTTCAAAGGAAAGACAATTGGCAGACTAAGAAGAAGGAGAGTGAGAGCACAGACGAGGATGTTGTTCTCGTAATTTCCGGAGGGTTTCTTCTTGGGAGGACCAACCAATAGAGGACACAAAAACTACCTTAGGGAGCTTGGCCAAGTTTTGTTAGCTGATCAGACAAAGGCTGAGCCCTTCCCAAGGGTGGTAGTTAGTGAGCAAGATCGGGGCAGGTTGAGGACTCCCCATGATGATCCTTTGGTTGTAGAAATGAAAATAGCAAACTTGAGAGTAAGAAGAATTCGATCGACCATTGGAAGCTCGACGGATATCATCGATCTTGCCGATGCTTGTCCGCATTAAAATTTGATGAGAAGAACTTGGTTCCCGTTCACCATCCCATCATAGGGTTTGGGGGAGGAGTCATCCACCCAATGGGAACTGTTACTTTGCCCGTTCGAGTGGGAGAAAAGGATGCCGCTAGAACTCTATTTATCAAGTTCTTGGTGGTCCGAGATTTGACAGCCTACAATGTCATTCTTGGACGACCAATTCTGAATCACGTCAAAGCCGTAATAGTAACTCACCTGATGTTGATGAAGTATGAGTGTGATGATGGCCAGATTGGCTCATTATATGGGGACCAGCAGGTGGCTAGGGAGTGTTATCTGACTACCCTCAAGCCGTCATCATGGAAGATATTCAATGAAGATCAGACGAAGGTTGCTGGTGAAAGGAAAACGTCTGAAATAGAGAAAGATAAAACGAAGGTGGTTAGCGAGAGGAAAACGTCCGGGATAGTCGAGGACCACCGTGGCCTCATTGAAGATGGCCATTGAGAGCCCTCAGACGCCTCTCGCTCCCTCAAGGAAGGCGTCTGAGCATCTTCCCAGCAAGAAGAGAAAATATGAAATCATCAAGGAAGAGCCTCCCTTGCCTGAAGAAGTGATGGCCATCATGGGACTAGCAATAGAGCGTCCAGAACCAGTCGAGGCCCCAGAAGATGTCTGTCTGGATGAGGCTCGTCCAGAACGAACCTTGAAAATTGGTTCTTCGCTTTCTTTGGGCTTGAGGAGCCTCTTAATCAGCTTGCTGAAAGAATTTCAAGACGTGTTTGCCTATTGTGTTGAAGAAATGCCTGGAATTGATCCAGAGGTAGCCGTCCATCGGCTAAATGTTGATCCAAAATTAAAGCCAGGTCCGTCGAAGAAAAGACATTTGGGGCCTAGGCTAGGAATCAAGCGGTCGACCAGGAAGTTCAGAAGTTGTTGGAGTCAAAATTCATCAAAGAGACTTATTATCCAGAATGGATAGCAAATGTGGTCATGGTGCCCAAGCCCAATGGCACCTGGAGGATGTGTGTAGACTATACCGATCTCAACAAGGCTTGTCCCAAGGACAGCTTCCCGCTGCCGAAGTTGGATCGTCTAGTGGACTCCACAGCCGGCCACGCTTTACTAAGCTTCATGGACGCCTATTCAGGTTTCCATCAAATTCCCATGCGGCCAGAGGATCAGGACAAAACGTCCTTCATTACTAAAAAGGACTGTATGGCTGGTTGAGAATGCCATTTGGTCTGCGTAATGCTCCGGCCACATTCCAAAGATTGATCAATCTTTGTTTTTCGGCCACGGTTGGGAAGGAACATGGAAGCGTATATTGATGATATGATAGTCAAGAGTCGTCAAGAAGAAAGTCATGTGGGTGATTTGAGAGAAACTTTTGAAACTCTCGGGAAATACAAGTTAAAGCCGAATCCCAAAATGTGTCTTTGGGGTTTTGTCGGGGGAAGTTCCTAGGCTTCTTGGTAGACCAGAGGGGAATTGAAGCAAATCCCGAGAAGATACAAGCTATTTTAGACATGAAGTCTCCGTCAAAGGTAAAGGAAGTTCAGAGACTGACGGGTTGCTTGGCTGCCCTTGGACGTTTCTTGTCTAAGTCAGGCGACAAGTGCCATCACTTCTTCGCCACTATTAAGAAGAAAGCTAAGTTTGAGTGGACGGATGAGGCGGAGCAAGCACTACTGACGAGTCAAGGACCACCTTCGGCGTTTGCCTAGGTTGGTCGGCCAGTCGAGGGGGAGAAGTCGTTTGTATATTTGGCGTGTCCGCTCAGTCGTGAGTGCCGTTCTGTGGCCGAAAGAGAATCCGTGCAAGTCCCAATATATTTCGTCGATCACGTACTCAAAGACGCGGAAAATAGGTACACTCCGGTTGAGAAGTTTGGATTGGCCCTCGTCATGGCCAGCGAAAGTTAAGGCCTTACTTCTTGGCACACGGTATAATCGTCTACACCGATCAACCTTTGAAGCAAGTTACTGCAGAAGATGGAAGCCGTTGGGCGAATGCTAAAATGGGCGATTGAGCTCAACATGTTTGATATATCGTTTGAACCAAGGAAAGCCATTAAGGGGCAAGCCTTGGCGATTTTATAGTTGAGCTTACTCGGCCAACTATAGAGCCAATATCTCGATCCAACCTAAAGGAAGGAAGCATTGGACGCTCATGGTCGATGGATCGTCCACGATCAATGGATGTGGGGTAGGAATCATTTGTCAATCTCCCGAAGGGGACAAGTTTGAATATGCATTAAGATTCCAATTCAAAGCGTCCAATAACGAAGCTGAATATGAAGCACTCTTAGTCTGGAATCAAAATGTGCAAGGCGTGAGCGAGCCGTAGAGATTGAGGCCAAATCGGACTCTCTCTTAGTTGTCGGTCGGTCAATGGAGATTTTGAATGCAAAGAAGCATCAATGAGCAAATACATGCGGCCGATCAAGGATGAGATTGAGCCATTAAAACGATTTGTTCTCGACCAAGTGCCAAGGTCGAAAATCATCAAGCGGATGTTCTCTCTAAATTGGCCGGCTCGGGCGAAGGAGATGTGCCAAGAACAGTTTTTGGGAAGTAAAACCCAAAAAGAGCATTGACCAAGAGCGAGATTATGTTTCTTAGCCGAGGAGCGATGCTGGATGGAGCCGATCATAGAATACAAGAAGACGGGGCGATTGCTTTCTGACCCTGTAGAGGCCAAGTATGTGAAGGCTAGAGACAAGTGGTTTGAACTATGGGATGAGACCCTTTACAAGAAATCATTCAACCGTCCTCTCCTCAAGTGCATCACCAGAGAAGATGGCCTAGAGGTTTTGAAAGAACTCCATGAGGGAGCTTGTGCATCGTACATTGGGGGAAGAGCATTAGGAGAAAAGGCTTTAAGGACGGGGTACTACTGGCCTACCTTGAAGGAAGACGCCCTCGTTTATGCAAAAAAGTGCGATAGTTGCCAGAAACATGGAAACCTGCATCAAAAGCCGTCCAACTACCTAAGCCCCATGTTGTTCCCCCTGCCTTTTGCCAAATGGGGCATGGACATATTAGGACCTTTTCCTAAGGCGGTGGGCAAAAGAAGTTTGTGGTAGTAGCGATGGACTATTTCACTAAATGGATAGAGGCTGAAGCCATGCGAGGAATAACAACAAACGACGTTAAGGGCTTCATCTGGAAAAACATTATAACTCATTTTGGCATGCCTCAGTCCATCGTCTTTGATAATGGTCCACAGTTCGAAACGCCTAAGCTGAAATATTGGTTGTCAGAAAGAGAAATCAAAGCTCACTTTGCGGCAGTCGCCCACCCGCAAGCCAATGGACAAGTCGAGTCCTTCAACAAGATTCTATCAAATGGAATCAAGAGGAAGCTGGAAAACGCCAAGGGACAATGGGTTGAAGAGTGCGATTAGTGTTATGGTCCATTAGAACAACCGCTAAGAATTCTACGGGCGAGACGCCTTTCATGTTAGTCTATGGCACTGAAGCCGTCTTGCCCATTGAGATTGAAGAACCCACCCTGCGAGTCATGTTGTACAAAGAAGACGCCAACTGGGCTGCATTGCGCATGGCTTTGGACCAAGTGCCAGAAGTCAGAGGCAATGCCTTGCTAAGAATGCAATTGTACAAGTTGAGAATGGCTCGGGAATTTAACAAACGAGTTGTTAGACGACCGCTCAAGGTGGGGGATCTTGTTCTAAGAAAAATGGAGGCGGTTGGACGAGCTAAGGAGCTAGGGAAGCTAACACCAAACTGGGAAGGACCTTATCTGATTATCCAAGAGGCTGCGCGAGTGGGACTTTTCGTCTCCAAGATCCAGATGGACGACCTATACAGCGTACTTGGAATTCAGATAATTTGAAGAAGTACCACGTCTAATTCAATTCACCGTCAGATACCTATAAGGTAGTTTGTAGTTACTCCAAAGTGCCACGGCACATGTTAGGAGGAAGAATTGTATACATGCATCTTGGCATTTAGTCAAGCAAAATCCATATAATACAATTCCTACTCTTTCATTTCTTTGTTTATTTTCACCAAGTTAATTCACTTTGGGGCATTCAATCAGTTACTCGTCTAAAAGTGACAATAACTTGGACAAAAATACAAACAATTATAGAACGTCAAAATTACTCACTTCTATGCCGAACATCACTCCCTCGAAGAGACCGACCAAAAATATAACACATATATGGCCGTCAAACTGACAAAATCTCTAGTAAGAGTAACGTCAAAGTCTCTGAGAGAAAGCTGCCCTGAAATAAGACCTTAGTAAAGGATACTTACTTTCAAAAATACGGACAACTAAGTAGTCCAGACCCTAGTAAGGGATCACTACTTAATGACGAGTGTTGCTCCCTCAAGGAAGCCGGCTAAAACATGCGTTGAACATGTATCTCAAGCTCGTCCATCAATTTCAGCAGGCTCGGCCAAGGTCGCCGCTCTCCTTCTTGGACTTTGGCTCGCCCATCATGTGCGGTTGAGCTAAGCCCAAAAAGGGGGGGGGAATGATAGAAGCCTATAGGACGAGCTAAAAAGAAAAGGTCGTCCAAAAACCAGGAGGACCTTGGCCATAGATGCCCTTGTGATGGTTTGATACTGCAGGACGAGTGTTAGTAGCTCAAGTAAAACGGCTAGAAAGTGGCTCGTCCACAAAACAAACATGTACTGGCCGCTCTCCCTCTTTGAGCAAGACTCGTCTAATTAAGCAAACCGTCCCAGACGAGTCTCTTTTGGTACTTGCTACATTTAAGTTCTTGATCGTCCAAGGACAAGAATTAGGTAAATCGTTCTGTACTTGGTAGCATTTTGCACAGAATCAGGGCGAGCCTATTCCTGTACTTGGTAACATTTTGCACAGATTCTCGATCGTCCAAGGGCAAGGGACAGGTTGGACAAGTTTGTGTTATTTAGATAAGGCAGATCGTCGAATAGTTCAGGACGAGTCAATTCTTGTGCTTGGAGACAATCTTTAAAGATTTAGGATCGTCTAAAGGCAAGCTGTAACACCCCGTAATTTTCACCCTCTATTTTTGGTGTTAGTTTATTTTAAAATGATATTCTTTTCGTAAAAAAATAAATAATTTATTATTTTCTCTAGATCAATGATTTTTATTCTTTATAATTTGGGAGCCGAATTATTATTTTATTATATGGTGTGTTAATGTGTGCATTATATTTATATTTATAATATAATTTATTAGAATTATTTTCATTATTAAGTATTTTCAAAGTTTAGGCGCGATTTAAGAATTAATCGTTTTATCGCGTAGCGGGTTTTTGAAGCATGGATCATTGTTGATTTGGGCCGAAAGTTTTTGTTGGTGTGTTGGGCTGGACAGCCGGCCAAGGAGATGGAGAAGGAGAGCTCCTCTTCTTTCTTTTCTTTTTATTTTTCCTTGTGACTCTTGGTAGCTTTGTAACTCCTATAACCCCCTAATCATTCTCCTTCATTAAAACCCTTTATTTCAACCATTAAACATCCATAAAATTCTGATTTTTATTCAAAGAAGTTCAGCATCATTTGCATTTATCAACCACCGTTTTTCAAGAAAAGGAAGAGAGAAAAGGAAGAGGAAAAGAATAGAAAGGTTCAACCCGGTTTTTCCTATCGTACCTTCATGAAAATAACCGTAGCCAGAGATCCAACCGTTGGATCGTCTTCAAATTTGGATACAACGTTTATAACGTCTTGTTCTACATTCTGACCGGAGCGATTTAGAATCTGAGCTTTTGATCATCGGAAATCATGGTCATAACAGAGCAGTGCGAAACAAGAATTTTCAACGTTCAAGAAGAAATGCCTAGTGGCTTGTTGCTACAATTCTCGTTCGTTATGCCTTGGGGTTAGAAGAGGATTTGGATTGCATGCTTAACTCATGATTATCTCTTTAGACTCAACTCTCCTCCCGACGATCCAGGTAACTAGTTGTTATCTTAGAACCATAGTGATTAGGGTATTATTCGGTATTAGATTACTACGCTAGGAATTATTTAAAATACTTTTTGAATGAAATTATTGACGAAATTTGACATGAATATACTTGATGCATGCTTTGTGAGTACTGTAAAGGGAAAAATAATTTTCGTATGATTTTTGGTATTTATTTGATTTAATTGGTGTTTTATGCGTTTTTGGCTAAATTGCATAATAATTATTAAACGGATGTTAAAATTGTTGAAATTATTTTTCTTAGATCATGTTGTATGCGTAGTATGTATTCCATGCCTTAGAATAATTTTTACCTACTGTTTACTATTTTATTTAATATATATATCTGTTTTTGTAATTTCGGTTCTGTCAGTATATAAATCATGGAAATTATTTTTAGAGGCAGAAAAATTAATTTCTTTGAATATTATGTATTTAAGTGAGTTTTTACATGTTATATAAATTTTTATTAATTTTTGGGCTTCTGTTTATATTTTTAATTATTATAATGGCTTATTTGAGAAATCTGTATATTAGCTGTTAAAATTACTTTTGGAGTCCGAAAATTATAAATAAAAATTGTATCATGTCAGTAGAGTCATTAGGGTTGTATTATAATTTTTGTATGATTTTACTGCTCGAAATTATTAGTTTAATAATTATTATGGTGTTTTTGTTGTGAAATTGAGGATACACTTTTAAATTATTTGAGGGCTTGTAAATCAGAAATAATTCATAATATTCTGGGTTGCTGATTTTCAGTAGTGTACAGTATGTATCATTGGGTAACCACATGTTTATGTTTGATTTATGGAAGAAAATGATTAATTGTTACTACTCTTTTAATGAATATGATTTAGAGTTATTTGGTGGTGTATTGTTGATTGAATTGTGGATGTTGTAAAAACCAGTATATTATCATTGATGATGTTTGGAGATGTTCAAGTGTTATTATGAGAGATATTTGTTGAAAATTTATAAGTGATTTATTTTGAGGAATTATGAAGAACTGTTTTGATGAACTGTGGGTATAAGGCCGGGTGGCATCTCTTTTTGATGAATATTTTGATGAATGATACTTGGATTGTATGCATGATTGTATTTTGAGATAAGAATATCCGGTGGGATAGATGTAGTCCCCGGTGAAGAACATGCCAACCACCTGGTTTGCGAACTAGGGGTACACCTGGGTTAATTGTTGTCGTCCGAGAGTCAGGGAGTTCTGCGTGTTCTACCCTGCATCGGGAGTTTGGCCATTCTTAGACACGGGCGGTGGGGAACGTAAGCCCATAGGCCGACTCGGAGATTGCGATCTGACAAACCTTAGGAAGTGATTTGCGAATCACTGGTGTTCGGTTTCTGACTCAATAACTTGTTGAATTCTTGATTTATTATTATTTATATATATTAGAATTATGTCACTCACTCTATCATGTTTACTTATTGTTGATGATCACTTGTTTCATCTATGAGCTTTATGATTTCTATGTGCATGCTATTGATGTAATGATTGCATGTTATTCCTTTCTTAATAATCTTCTTCTGAATCGTGCTTTGATTGCTATTGTTCTGGGAGAACTGCTAGTTACTCCCCACTGATTGTGGATATTTGTTGTATATTTTGCAGGTTTTGTTGATGGGGATTTTCTTTGATTTTGGGCTTGGGTTGAGATGCGAGAAATAATATATTAGGGGTTTTAGTTCTAGACTTCTCTTTAGTTTGAGATAGTTTTCTCATTTCGATTTTAATCTAAGTAATTAATTTACTTATAGTATTTAATTATGTTTGTTTTTTTATCACTTAGTTATTTAAACGTTATTCTTGTAGTAGTGACATTCCCAGAAGACGATGTTTCCGCCATCGTCCTATTAAATGTATTATTATTTCTTTCTTTTCCGCCTTTGAAATTATGGGGTGTTACAGTTGGTATCAGAGCAAAACGCTCCTAAACTCTGAAAAAGAGTTGCTAATGATTCTTTAGAATTATTAGTTAGCCATAGGATATAATTTTTTTTTTGGAATTAAGTTTATTAGTTTCACTATAATGAGAGTGTGATGGGTAGAGTAAGTAAAGGGAAGCCTTATGGGAATGTGGTGTGCTCTCATGCTTATGGAGCATATGTTATATGTATAGTTACTTGTATTATTGGTGGAATTAGTCTACCAAGTTTGTTAATCTTATTTGCAGGGCCTCTTACTTGTAATTTATTTTCTCTTTTATCAGAGTGCGCACCGAAAGCGAAGTAATTCATAGCCTTCTTGGTTTAGTTGTGTGTTTAATATGTTTTGTGTTTTGCAATTTTAAAAATAAGCTTTAATTTTATTTTAATACAGTAATGTGTGTTGCATTGCATTTATTTTATTTGCTAGTTGCTTGATAGTATATGTTATTATGTGAGACAGTATATATTTTCTGTTCTTTTTCAATTGAGTGTTGTTTTTATGTGAGTACTACGTATCTGTTTTATTATTTACAAAACTTTCCAGTTTGAATTTTTATTCCAAATTATATTTTAGATCTTTGACCTTAATAAATTTTATACTTATGTTAGAGTTATTTTCTGATTTTCAAATTTTGTTATTATTAATATTTTGACATACTCTTTTGAAAAACGTTTAATTTCAATTGTTTTATAATGGTTTGGAAAAAGAAAGGGGTTATGAAATTGTCTTTCAATATATTCTTCTAATTTCTCTTACCGTCTTTGACTATCTATATTTATAAATATTTTACTTTTAATATTTTTATTTTTCATGCTAATCCTTATTTAGCCTTTAATTATGGTAATAAGTTTTGTAGTCTTTGAAAATAAAAGTACCCTAATGAGTTGTTTTGGTGTTAGTTTGAAAAGTAGATGTAAACTATTTTGTTTTAAAGGTTAGCATTCAACAACTTTTATTTTACTTACTAATTTACTTTTCTTATTAGCATTATTTTTTTTCGAACTCAAATACGTGAAAGGATCTCGTTTACTATTTAATTTGTTGTTTCTTGTTTAAATATTTAGTGCTTTCTCATTTCATATCAAAATTTTGGTTGTTTTCATTACTTCTTATTTAATTCTCTGATTTTGACTGATCTGTTTTATATTCTTTGAAAATGAAATTTATATACTCAGTCTAAATTTTAAACTTGTTTGAGTTGATATTAAGTCATAATGGGTGATTCCTTTGACTTGTATGTCAATTTGATAAGTCTAAATTTTAAACTTGTTTGAGTTGATATTGAGTCATAATGGGTGATTCCTTTGACTTGTATGTCAATTTGATAAGTTGACGCATTTTATCTGTTTTGATTTAATTTCCTTTTTGAGTTGACATTAAGTTTATATTGGGTGATTCCAGTAAACTCTAATGTTGATTTGATAAGAAGGCTTTCAAATATTGTTTTGTTGATACTAGATTGCAATGGGTGGTTCCATGCACATTTGTGTCGACTTAGAAAATTTTATAATTGTTGTTAATAATTTATTACTTTATCGCCTATTTATTATTAGTGTTTCGTCGTTGTGAAATTTATTTTAAAGTTTTCAATTTCTTTTGCGAACTTTAATTTTTCATATATATGTTTAGGAGGCGTACGCTCTTATAACATATGTCATGACTTGTGTTCGTAACTGGTACTTTAATAAAGCAGCTAGCTACTCTTTATTAAAGTGTTCTTATCTCTTTAAGTGGAGTATAAGCCCGTGTGGTTACCTCCATTTAAATTGGTTTGGCTATCTATTTACGAACTTTTTCTTCTTCGTTTCTTTTCTAAAAATATTTATGTATGGTCGGATTTGTTCTTTTATAATTTTATGTAAATATTTATTCCTGCTTCTTTTACAAAATTACCTATAGTTTATTGTGCAAAGGTTTTTACCTTAAATTTCTCTTGTCTTTGCTTCTTTCACATTTTATGAAATGATTGTTATTACCGTGCTTCTTTACTATACAACTATTTTGGTCTTCCAAAATAAAATATATATATTATTTGAGTTATCAAGTTCAGTTAACTAAAATTCATCGATTTCTGTTTTCCTAATGTTCTTTATCTAGAGCATTCTCTTTTGTCTCTTGGTTGTTTTAAAGTTTCGAGAACGAAACTCTTTTAAGGGGGAGTGATTGTAACACCCCGTAATTTTCACCCTCTATTTTTGGTGTTAGTTTATTTTAAAATGATATTCTTTTCGTAAAAAAATAAATAATTTATTATTTTCTCTAGATCAATGATTTTTATTCTTTATAATTTGGGAGCCGAATTATTATTTTATTATTTGGTGTGTTAATGTGTGCATTATATTTATATTTATAATATAATTTATTAGAATTATTTTCATTATTAAGTATTTTCAAAGTTTAGGCGCGACTTAAGAATTTAGCATTTGCATTTATCAACCACCGTTTTTCAAGAAAAGGAAGAGAGAAAAGGAAGAGGAAAAGAATAGAAAGGTTCAACCCGGTTTTTCCTGTCGCACCTTCATGAAAATAACCGTAGCCGGAGATCCAACCGTTGGATCGTCTTCAAATTTGGATACAACGTTTATAACGTCTTGTTCTACATTCTGACCGGAGCGATTTAGAATCTGAGCTTTTGATCATCGGAAATCATGGTCATAACAGAGCAGTGCGAAACAAGAATTTTCAACGTTCAAGAAGAAATGCCTAGTGGCTTGTTGCTACAATTCTCGTTCGTTATGCCTTGGGGTTAGAAGAGGATTTGGATTGCATGCTTAACTCATGATTATCTCTTTAGACTCAACTCTCCTCCCGACGATCCAGGTAACTAGTTGTTATCTTAGAACCATAGTGATTAGGGTATTATTCGGTATTAGATTACTACGCTAGGAATTATTTAAAATACTTTTTGAATGAAATTATTGACGAAATTTGACATGAATATACTTGATGCATGCTGTGTGAGTACTGTAAAGGGAAAAATAATTTTCGTATGATTTTTGGTATTTATTTGATTTAATTGGTGTTTTATGCGTTTTTGGCTAAATTGCATAATAATTATTAAACGGATGTTAAAATTGTTGAAATTATTTTTCTTAGATCATGTTGTATGCGTAGTATGTATTCCATGCCTTAGAATAATTTTTACCTACTGTTTACTATTTTATTTAATATATATATCTGTTTTTGTAATTTCGGTTCTGTCAGTATATAAATCATGGAAATTATTTTTAGAGGCAGAAAAATTAATTTCTTTGAATATTATGTATTTACGTGAGTTTTTACATGTTATATAAATTTTTAGTAATTTTTGGGCGTCTGTTTATATTTTTAATTATTATAATGGCTTATTTGAGAAATCTGTATATTAGCTGTTAAAATTACTTTTGGAGTCCGAAAATTATAAATAAAAATTGTATCATGTCAGTAGAGTCATTAGGGTTGTATTATAATTTTTGTATGATTTTACTGCTCGAAATTATTAGTTTAATAATTATTATGGTGTTTTTGTTGTGAAATTGAGGATACACTTTTAAATTATTTGAGGGCTTGTAAATCAGAAATAATTCATAATATTATGGGTTGCTGATTTTCAGTAGTGTACAGTATGTATCATTGGGTAACCACATGTTTATGTTTGATTTATGGAAGAAAATGATTAATTGTTACTACTCTTTTAATGAATATGATTTAGAGTTATTTGGTGGTGTATTGTTGATTGAATTGTGGATGCTGTAAAAACCAGTATATTATCATTGATGATGTTTGGAGATGTTCAAGTGTTATTATGAGAGATATTTGTTGAAAATTTATAAGTGATTTATTTTGAGGAATTATGAAGAACTGTTTTGATGAACTGTGGGTATAAGGCCGGGTGGCATCTCTTTTTGATGAATATTTTGATGAATGATACTTGGATTGTATGCATGATTGTATTTTGAGATAAGAATATCCGGTGGGATAGATGTAGTCCCCGGTGAAGAACATGCCAACCACCTGGTTTGCGAACTAGGGGTACACCTGGGTTAATTGTTGTCGTCCGAGAGTCAAGGAGTTCTGCGTGTTCTACCCTGCATCGGGAGTTTGGCCATTCTTAGACACAGGCAGTGGGGAACGTAAGCCCATAGACTGACCTGGAGATTACGATCTGACAAACCTTAGGAAGTGATTTGCGAATCACTGGCGTTCGGTTTCTGACTCAATAACTTGTTGAATTCTTGATTTATTATTATTTATATATATTAGAATTATGTCACTCACTCTATCATGTTTACTTATTGTTGATGATCACTTGTTTCATCTATGAGCTTTATGATTTCTATGTGCATGCTATTGATGTAATGATTGCATGTTATTCCTTTCTTAATAATCTTCTTCTGAATCGTGCTTTGATTGCTATTGTTCTGGGAGAACTGCTAGTTACTCCCCACTGATTGTGGATATTTGTTGTATATTTTGCAGGTTTTGTTGATGGGGATTTTCTTTGATTTTGGGCTCGGGTTGAGATGCGAGAAATAATCTATTAGGGGTTTTAGTTCTAGACTTCTCTTTAGTTTGAGATAGTTTTCTCATTTCGATTTTAATCTAAGTAATTAATTTACTTATAGTATTTAATTATGTTTGTTTTTTTATCACTTAGTTATTTAAACGTTATTCTTGTAGTAGTGACATTCCCAGAAGACGATGTTTCCGCCATCGTCCTATTAAATATATTATTATTTCTTTCTTTTCCGCCTTTGAAATTCTGGGGTGTTACATTTTGCACAGATTCTCGATCGTCCAAGGGCAAGGGACAGGTTGGACAAGTTTGTGTTATTTAGATAAGGCAGATCGTCGAATAGTTCAGGACGAGTCAATTCTTGTGGTTGGAGACAATCTTTAAAGATTTAGGATCGTCTAAAGGCAAGCATGCTGCTCTTTCATTAAACATTTGTGCTGGACGTCCAACGATCATGACGAAGTTAATATTATACTTAGTCAAATTGGAAGTTACGAAAATAAGAGACAAGCAATTGGCAAAAAGTTCTTCATATATATCAATAGCAAAGGTTTACAACTTAAGACTACTGAAGGGCTAAGACTACAACGGCAGACAAGCCAAGAAACTTAGAAAAATAAACCTAAAACTAGGCTTCATCTTCAGCGCGAGTTTCTTGGTCGTCATCAGGCTTCTCGTCCTCGGCTGCAGCTTCGTCGTCAGACTCTAAAAACTCCGGAGGTTCCTCGGCGCATACCATAGCCTGATGGACACTCTGTTGATATTCCAGACGACGTACAAAGCTGGGGACCTCATCAGCTTCTGCCAGCATCTCAAAGGCCTTGACGGCCCAGTCTTTAGACGTTTCAACAACTTGAGCCAATCCTTCCTTGGCATCGTCAAAAGCCTGGGCCGCCTCCCTTTCCAGACGGGCAGTCTTCGCCCTTAAGAGAATGTTCTCCCTTCTCAGTTCAACGACGGCAAGGAGAGCCACATTTCTCTCACCCTTCAGATCAACAGAGACAGCATTAATAATCATCTTCAGACGATCCAGCTCGATCGTTGATGGTAACGAGATAATTTTTGTTGTCTGATTCAAGGAGGGCTGATCTCTTCTCCAAAGCCTCCAGAGATTGACGATGAAGGGTGTTGGCCATCTCAATGTCATGAATGGCCTTGTCGCCTGCCGTTGTAGCAAGGTGGACGAGCTTCTTGTTCTCTTTTCGAAGCTCTCTCGCCCATTCTTCGGTAAGCATGATGCGAGCAAAAAGCTGGGGCCATGAAAGCAAAACAAATCATTAGACGAGTTTCAAAAAGAAATAAATATACTCAAGTACTAAACAAAAGCGGCAGTAAGTTATACCTCAGCAGCCAGTTGAGACATGTAGCCCACATGCCCGGCCGATACTCCCCTTAATCCTTTGATATAGGATTCAGGGAAACACTTGAAGAGTTCCTGCTTAAACCGTTCCTTTTCTGCCTTTGACATTTTGGCAAAAGCAGGAGAAGACTCCTCGTCCGAGTCTATGGTGGGAGCTAGTGAAGGTAGAGCTGGGCCTTTGCCCTTATCTGAAAGAGGGGGAGAGTCAGTTATCTGGATGGGAAAGATGATGGCTTGTCTATTGGACGGACTCATAGACTGTCCGCCGACCCGCACCGTCCTAACTCTATTTGAGTAAAACGACTCACCAGACGAGATGGATGCCGTCCTTACAGCAAGGGGCATCTGGGAGACCAGCTTCGCTACCGAGCCGCTGAAGACCGGATAGTTCTCGACAGCCGTCTCCTGCCCCGGCACCACCAAAGCCAAGGCTAACTCTGGTCTGACTTTGGCCGAGTCTGGTCTGACTTTGGCCGAGTCTGAAGGCAAGGCGTCCAACTGACCAGCAAGGTCAGGATTTTCTCTCACTCCCCCACTCGGAGCGGCAGCAGAAGGCCCCTCCTTAAGAGCTTTATCTTTAGGGGGAAGCATGGTCTTTTCTTCTACTCCCCCACTCGGAGTAGCCTTCTCTGTCTTCTTTCTTACAAAGCCCTTAGGCTTTTTGGCTTGAGGTTGGTCCGTGGCCGTTGTTGGCCTCTTCTTGGACGAAGATGACTTCCCAGGAGGGAGTTTGTTGGTAGGAGCATTTTTCTGCGAGAAACAATCAAGTTAAGATGACGGACATCCACAGATCAAAACCCAAATCAAAATTGCAAAGTTTCAGACGAGAATTACCCAAAGAAGGAAGGCGTCAAACACTAAACGCCTCCTATCCTAAGGGAATCCCGTCCGAGAAAAACTTCGGATGCAGACGAAGTTAAGGCAAAGAAGGAAGCCGTCCTAAAATTGGACGGACTAACATGACTCCCGTCCAAGGATAGGAGATCAATTCTCCGCCTAGCTTCAGAACTTAAAATTTCTTAGACGAGAATGGCCCCAAGAAGGTGGCCGTCCACGCATGGACGTTTTCCTTCTTCGGGCTATCCTCGTCAAGGGTAAGGTACTATAACTTGGACGAGTCCAAATGGTACTCGTCCAAAGGAAAAAAAAAACACACAAATAAAATGAGAAGTAGAGAGAAAATTCTCAGACGAGTATGGCTCCAAGAAGGTGGCCGTCCAAGCATGGACGCTTTCCTTCTTCGGGCCATCCTCGTCCAGAGAAAGATACGATTATTTGGACGAGTCCGAATGCCCCAAGGGTAAACGTCCATGCTTGGACGTTTTCCTTCTTTGGGTGATTCTCGTCCAAAGATTGGATGGCAATTCCAGACGAGCCAGAATGATCCTCATCCAAAAAAAAAAAAAAAAAAAAAAAAAAAAAAAATTTACCAGCGTCTCAGCCCTCTTTTCGGCGCTGTTTTTGGCATACTCCTTCCATAAGTTGTCCGTGAATTTAGACATACTTATGTCTCCCGTCCAAGAAGCTTTAAGACGCGTTCTGACCGAGTCTGCAACAAGAGGACAAAAAATCGGTTAGTCTAAGGAATTATGGACGAAGAGTTTTACTTGGGGGATTTTTGAATACATACCTTTATCATTGGCCAACCGCAACCCGGCGGCCACCAAGAAGTCGTCTTGGTAAAACATTTCTTTAAAGGGTATCCAGTTAGATGGTCCCTTAAAAGATTGTTGGCCGGGCATGGAGTACTCCTTTACTCTGAAGTACTCCACCACTTCTTCGTCGAAGCTATCCTCCAGGTCCAGCCAGGACTGCTTCCGTCCCGTATTCGTGACGGACCGATTGTAGAATCTATAGCTCTCAGTGGCCGAATCATTGGCCGCCTTTAAGAAGATGAAGTCGGGCTTCCAGTCGTGCATTTTCGACGGCTTTCCCCAAGCCGTCATGAAGCCGGGACGGTTGCAGATGGTTAGCCAAGCCCCGTCCACGGCCCCAGGTACCTTGGCCGCATAATGGATGTGAGTGAAGGCTTGAATGGAAAGGGCTAGGCCGCGCAGCTCACAGACGGCAATGAACGTCAAGACGTTGTGCCAAGCGTTTGGAGCCAGCTGATTATGGCCGATGTGGTAGTACTTGCGATAGATTTGTTCTATGAATTCATGGAGAGGGAATCTCAATCCCGCGTCCAAGGCCAATTTGTAGACGGCGAAATGATTCCTGGGAGCGCTCAGGATCGTCGTGTCTTTATTCGGAATAACCATGGAGAAGCCCGACATGGGCATATAGGACAACAAATAGTCAGGGTCTGGTCCGATTTTCTCCAACCATTTGCGGTTGACCAAAATAAAGCCGGGGTCAGAGAGAGGACCTAGACGCCTTCTAATTTCCGACGAGGTAGTGGAAGCCTCGTCTGATTCTTCGGCATTATCAGGATCAGTGGCGTTATCATCTTCGCCGGTTTCCTCCATGTTGGTGTCCCTGCCAGAAGGACTGGCCTCAGGGTTTATTTCGGTTCCTAAAAAATGGTAAGGGGAAGGAGGTCCGTCCAAAGGTCCAGTACTCTGAACCTCTCTTGCCTCGTTTGGTACCCGTCCAGTAGACTCTTCCATATCTGAACTGTTTGACGGGATTATTACTCTTCGTCTTAGACGGGCCGTTTACTTGACGCGCGCCAGATTACCCTGCACAGGTAAAGACTGGGACGTCTGACTTTCTCGGCCAAAACTATGAAAAAATATGTACTCGGCCAGAAGAGGCCCAACTCTAGAATGTACCGAAGAAGAAGTATCGGTTCTAGGGTCAAGACAAGCTCTTGGTCGGCTAGGATTGTTTGACGAAGAAGATTCCATTTTATTGCTTTTCTAAGAAAGAATAAAGAATAAAGAAGAAAGAAAAGAACAAAGAAACGATACCTGCTAAGAACGTCTGGACGATTCGGTGAAGAATGCTGAAGCTGGACGATCTCCCTCTCTCTCTAGAAAATTTGCAGAGCTTCTCTCTCTAGAAAAATTCGTTCAAGGTGTGAAATGATCAAATGTTTTCACACCAAGTTTATTTATAGAGGAGTAAGAAACCTGTGGAGCCGGTCAAGAATGACCGAAGAAAGGGTACAACGGTCGGTTATGACCGGTAAAACCCAGAAAAAAGGCACGTCCTTTCATTCATTTCAAATAAAGCTACCTTGGGTTAAAAAGTCTTAACCGTCAGATGGGCCTAATGAAGCTACCTTGGGTAAAAGGGCCTTAACCGTCAGATGGGCCAACAGTGAAAACCCTTTTAGGGGCAAATGTTGTAGCCTAAAAATCTACGGTTCCTCTGACGACACTTGGGCTCATCTGAGCCGTACACGTGTCCCCCCCTGATGAATAGAGGAAAAAGATCTACCCTTTGGGCTAGGCTCAGATTGTTTAAAAGGCTGCTTTTCTGGCCCAAAAGGAAGTCAGAGGCCAGCCCGGTGAGGTGGCTGCATGAGAGTGGTTGATAAACCCTCCCAAATCATGGCCTGCCACGTGTCATGATATGATTCTTCAGCCAATCAGAAGCCATTATTGTAGGGCAGATTTTACGATTAGCTGTCATCTTGCTATCCCTATAAATACCCCAGAAATCAGGAGAAAGATCATTCAATGCAAACAGTGCAAAGTTACTCTGTAAAACTACTCTCTCACTTTCTCTCTCTATCTCTACTTTCTCTTACAACTCCTGATATCTGACTTAAGCATCGGAGGGGGAACCACCACCCAAACCTACAGGGTGGGTCCCTTTTTGCAGGTTCGGGAGTAAAGCTCAGGCTTGGACTAGGTTGATTCAGACATTTGTTGCACAAGTCTCCAAAGAAGAACATCTAAGGGATACTAGTTTACTTGCTAGACAAGAAAGCACCATCTACAGCTTACTTGTTGGACAAGCGGACTAAACAACTGTCATTGTGTGTATTGAGACAAAATCAAAGATTGCATCCCTTGACTCAATCACTGTGTGTATTGAGACAAAATCATTATGCTCTAAGACATAAAACTTATAGGATTTACTAAGCTCTGCATAACCTATGAAAATGCAATCAGTTCCTTTCTCACCCAAGGCCTTTCTTTTAGGTTCCGGTAACCTAACAATTGCCCTACAACCCCAAACCCGAAGGTAATTGAGATTAGACCTCCTACCAAACCAAAGTTCATATGGGGTAACTTTGTTCATTTTATTTGGAACCCTATTCAAGATATAGCAAGCCGTTAATATGGCTTCGCCCCAAAAACCGTTACTCAAACCCGAGTTAGACAACATGGAATTAACCATAACGGCCCGTTTGGTTAGTGGTACTAAATGGTGGTAATAGTAATGCTTTTTAGTGTAAATTTGTGAAGATATTTCCAAGTTAATATCCATGGTAATGAAACTTGATGTCAAAACATGGGTTTTCCTTCATAAATTATCATTACCACTCAATACCACCTTCCCAAGTGGTAATGGATGGTAATGAAATTTTAGGAAGAAAATAGGTGTTTTGGGATAAAGTAACATTACCATGGATGTTGACATGTGAATGCCTTCACAAATTTACACTATAAACCATTACCATTACTACCATTTAGTACCACTAACCAAACGGGCCGTTAGGGTCCTATTTTTCCGTTCCGCAATACCATTTTGTTGTGGTGAATACGGAGCGGTTGTTTCATGAACAACTCCAATTGATAAAAAATAATTTGGATCATAATATTCCCCACTCTTATCAGTCCGAAATCGCTTAAGCAACAAATTAGATTGTAATTCAACTTCGATTTTATAAATCTTAAACTTATCAAGTGCCTCATTCTTAGAAAACAAGATGGTGTGCTATGAAAGTCACACAAATCATTATGCACCAATTCAAGCTTGTTTGATTGTCTTTTAACACTAGGAAAAAGATTTCTTGTAATTTTGTTTAAAATGTATGTTTTACGCTTCTCTACATTCATGTCAACTTTAGGTATTAAACCATTTTTAGACATATCATATAAGCTATGATGATTAACATGACATAAACGATTGTGCCATAGATAAGAAATATTCACACTTATATTATCAATAGAGAGTTTAAACATATTATTACAAAAGTATCATTGACCTACAAATACACCCCCTTTACTTAAAATAAACTTATCGGCTTCAAATACCATTTTGAAACCCTACTTATTAAGTAAACCTCTGGACATCAAATTCTTCCTAACTTCTAAGAGTCAAAGTCTTCCTGGAAGTGAGAAGTAACTCTACTTGGCATATTCCTCTTGCCTTCACCATAGAGTCATTTTTCATCTACCTTCTAATGTATGGGAAAACTAAACAAGATCAGAAATATGAGAATTAAGGTTCTAAACTAATAAATAAGAAAATCAAACTAAAAAGATCTAGAGTAATGGTTCACCATGTTCATACTTATAATCTATCAAAATATCATCAATAGCTCAATTAATCAGATGTCTAGAGTGCAGGTTAATCCTATGGTTGAGTCTTAATGCTCTCAAATCAACATATGTAGTACGGTCGCTAACATAATTAGACTTGCTAATTGTAGGTAAGCCTCTAAAGAGTAATATCTCTCGATCTATTACTCGTTATTAGCAAGATTTAATCAGACAATTAATCAAGTTGTAAGATTAACAAAATAAACCTAATCAATTAGAAACATCAATGAATAATCAAACTATCAATATTATCAATCAAGATTCATATAATATAAACATGGATTCCTAAACCTTAGAAATAACAACTACTCTATCATCAAATAAAGATTAAAAACTAGATCTATAAAGGAAAACGTAATTAAAGAAATCAATGGAAAAACTAATTGAACTCATGAATTAATGAAGAAGAATAGAAATTAGGGTTTACTAAAAAAGCTAGAGAGAAAAAGGAGAACTAAAACTAAAACTAATGAGAGAGAGTACTAATGAGAGAGAGAGTAAGAGTATTCCACCCTAAGTGATTCCTCATCTAAAAAATACTAAGTAACCTAATATAACTAGGAAAGTAAGTTACAAGATAAGAAAAGTCTAAATATACATTAAATAGGGCAATTAGTGATCCACGCGTACGGTAGCAGTACCCAGCAGAAACAGTTTGAACTTCCGAAAGACTTAACTCCTTGACTAGAAGTCTTCTCGGGGGATGCCACTTATCGTTGGAAAACTCTTTAAGTCTAGTTTCTAAATCCACTGGAATTATTCAATTCTAAAAAACACATCAAAAGTTATGGTCCGTAGAGCAGACGTGACTCCTTTTCCATATTTCTTCTAATGATTTTCCGCTTTATTTTCGCTCAAACTCGTACTATAAAATATCCAAACGATCCTTATGCATTGTACCTTCCTTCCGAATGCTCCTAATCCTCAAGCTTTGCTAATCATACTCCAAATATGTTCTCAATACCAAAACATACCAAATAGGAGTAGAAAAGCATAACTTAAGAATATAATGCAATATAAACCTAAATATGAATATAAATGCTCTAAAATGCTATCTAAATGCACCTAAAAGCACAGAATTCCGAGTGTCCTTCCAAGATGGGGGTAATTTGTCAATGATGGATGCAACCGAAACGATTCATCCATCAACATGTGTTGTTGTCTAATTTGGTGCAACATATGTTGAACCTCATGAATTGTTCCATAATGGAACGATCATCAATCATCTTGTAAGAATTAAAATTGCTAACTAAAAAATTCTTACTTGATGCATCCTCCTCAATTTACTTGATTCAAGAGCATCCCAAAGTTCATTGGCGCTCTCCATATTTTGATAGAGATCAAAAAGAGTGTCTTACATTGCATTTAATATATGGACCCGGCAAATGTAGTCATCATTCTCCCACTTTGTTCTCCCACGAGCCTCCTCCAGGGATTCTTGTTTCCCGTCCTTCAGTAGTGGTGGTATGGGGGTACTTCGAGCATAGACAACATTCAATAATGTTGTCAACAGAAAATGCATCTACTTTTGCCAACGTCTATATCCTACCCCTTCAAACTTATCCAATATCTGAAAATTTGTAGCCATCTCTTTCCAGGAAGAAGCCATCACAAAAAGGAAAAAATACTTATAGATTGTTAGATGTGTATGAAATGTGGGTAACCGGATGGATCTTTCAAGCATGTAAGAATACGCTTTCCTATAAGTATTTTACCGACCCACTATGATCAACGAGTTCACGGTAAATACCTATGAGATACGAAGAAGAAAAACAATAGAGATTGGTTGATGACAAACTCTATACACTACAATGTGTTTGAAGGATGTGTTTCACAAGAACAAGGAAAGAAATCTAGAAATAATTCTCCTAAGCAAGTATGTGAATGAATCTAACCCCATTCCATATGTGACGTCCTACTATATATACCATAGGAAAAGATCGGAAGAAATGAATTGTGTTTCTTCACATAAAGAGGCACACAAGGATTCGCGAAGAATCACGTCAGATTAGTATATTGCGGGCACACCAGGCATCCTGCAACAAAATTCGAGTTCCAGAAGGTTTGGTGCTGGCGCACCACCCGGAGTGGGTGCACCATGTACCATGGTGCGGGCGCACCTAAGCCCTGAAACCAAATTTTCGCTTTTCTTCTTTCTCATCACGTTTCATCAAATGCCACAACTTCAAAACGTACTATCATCACATATAACCAACAGACACATTAAACTATAAATCTTCCAACAGTAGTTTCCTGATAATTATGTTTATGTTTGTAATTTATTTTATGGTGTTGAAGATTATAATTTATATGACATGGGATTATGTTTGTAATTTGTTGTCTTTGTTTTTCCAGATATGTTAATTGACATTTGGTATATTAATGGTCAAGTTATGTATTGACAATCGTGAAAGTAAAAATTTAGTAATGTTAATCTTTGAACATTTTTTCTTGGTAAATAAGAGGGGTTAGACCCAAAAGAAAACATAAACCAAACGTAATCTTTGAATATTACCTAGGTGGTTTGTGTGATCTCGTGCAATATCGTTATGTAGTCAACTTCCGATGATAATCTGTTAAGAATATACTCCAGTCAGATTATGGATATATTAAATCTCGTGCAATATCGTTATGAATATCGTTGTGGAGTATTGCATATCTTCAGCCAGATTTCCTTTCCAAAAAAAAAAAATTCAGCCAGATTTGATGGATTAGTAGATATATTTATTACAGTACTTTGATTATGAACTTGTCATACTTTTTTTTTTTGAAAGAATGAACTTGTCATACTTTTTTTTTTTTTGAAAGAATGAACTTGTCATACTTCGTTAAGTTAGAGTAGTGAGATCCTCACCACTCCCTTAAACAAGTGGATAATTTATTATTAGGGCATTAGCTAGGCATGCATGATAATGGAAAATAAAGGGTCTAAGAACAGTTTTTGAAAGATAGACTGAAAATCATATGAAATTTTAGTAACATGTGCAAAATATTAAAAATTTATATTACTCAGACTCAGATAAGGTGTCTATTCGAATCCAAGGATCGGGTCTCAGACTCATCCATTTTATAGATAAATGTCAAGTTTTTGGTTTAAAATGAGAGATCCAATTAAGTGTTATGTCGTGTCCAACACGAGTCAACACGCGACACTTGAGGGAAATGAAGGTGACGAAATAACTGAGTTACAAACTAAACAATTTATGGATAATATGAACTAAACTGTTATTTGTGCGAAATAATATGGGCTTCACCAGTAGCAAATATTCCAAGTATATTTTGCTAAAAGTGGATGTCAACTAACTTAGTTGGTTAATGTCTTAGAAGGTGGTGCCCAAGACCTGGGATTAAATCCCGTCTACATCAATTCCCCTTGTGGCTCTTTCTACACTAGGAAAAAAAATATTTTGCCAGAAAACATAACAAGAATACAAATAGAGAGAATCATATACATTGGTATATTAAAAATTATAATGTTTATCAAAACCTTTGTTAAAATTCTTCCGAGAGTATATTATCATGAATATTTTGCCGACAGTAAGCCCTATATTATTTTGTAATATGAAAAATAAAAAGTTGATATTATTCCTAACAAATAGTACAATTTGTATCAATGTTCATATATTACTTAAAAGTTCATATTATTGCAGTGTTAGCCGATCTTCAAAAAATAATTTTCCATTATCATGCATTCATAACTTTTGACCTAAAAGATAATCATCCACAGGCCTAGCTTCAAGGAAATGGAGATGAATTCCATGACGAATTCTAATCAAGTACTACAAAAAGTATTTAATTATATCTCTATCTTCGTCTAGTCATTAGTCATAATCACAATCTATCAGATTTGGCTCAAGATATGCAAAATATTTTGTGCAATTTTTACTCATTTATGATTAAGTATATTAACTGTCAAAATTATGCATTAAAAACATAAAAATCAAATTGTGTAGACTAAAAAGTAGCAGATCTAGAAGTTTACAAAATCACAAAATCTTGGAAAAGACGGTCTCACGTTAGTCTTAACGTGAGACTTGCCCAAATCCAAGAGATATATGTTTTTCAAAAACGGACCGCGTTTCACAAATTCTCACGATAATATTTTTGGCGAATTAGTTAATATTTTTGGTGAATTAGTTAAGTATTTTAGCACAATAGTTTAGAGCTGGTAATCTATATGTAAACTTACATTATTTTTAGTTAACATATCCAGTACATTAGTTAGTGCTGTTCTATAATTAGTTAAGATCTATTGAGCATTATTTAGTTTCCAATATAAACGAAGAAATAAGTTTTTAATAAATCTAAAATGTCAAATACAAAAGACAACCTGAAAAAAGAACTTAAAACAACCTAGCATTTGGAGTAATTGTACCAATTTTAGTTTGGTTCTTGGAATTTGTTTTTTTAGTCTTCTTAAAATTACTTTTCTTCCTTACACTTCTTCCCTTTAATTTATTTTTGCACGATCCGAGTCTAAAATAACTAATGTAGTTATACTTGATGAGCATTGTTCTTCTATAATTTGTTTTGTAGTTAAGACTTTGGTTATACTTGTAGCAGTGTTCTTGTAGACTTCTTGCAGTACCTTTCTTGCATCTTCATTATCTTGACTTTTGAGGATGAGATTGTAGAATTTTCTTGCGGTTTCATATCGCCATGGGGGTTTTTTTTTTTGCTAAGTCAGAAAAGTAGATTAACACAATCCACATTTTACAACCTAATTAAACCTAAAGGGAGGCAAACCAACTAGGTTAGACCCCCTCACCTTTAGGCAGGTACATGAGCCAACAAGGCACTAATTACAATTCATCCCTTACCAACTTGAAAACCAAGCCTGATCTCTTACATTTATCTTCTTAGGCAATACAACATATATTCTAGCCTTAACTAGACTATTGACCTGTTTAACAACTTTATTGATGCAAGGGACTTTTTGTTCCCAATATACTAGATTCCTACTATGCCAAACTGAGTATACTACTGCAGCTATACTAGCTAATATAGTCTGTTTCTGAAACTTTGATCTATTCCCTCCCTGAATTCTTCTGATTAGTTGTCCAAGATCATCTGAAGCTATCCTGACATGCAACCATTCTTTAATCTGCTTCAATCATGGTTTGCTGAAATGGCATTGAAAGAAAAGGTGTGTGTGATCCTCTCTGTTGCTATCACAGATTAGGCATAAATCTGTTTGGCCTATTCCATATTGAGCCAACCTAGCTGTAGTCTGAAGCTTAGCTTGCATAGCTAACCAGAATATAAATCTATGCTTTGGAACATTTAACTTGTTCCAAACAGCTGTATCCCAAGTGACCTTGACTGATTCACCCATAAGCTTGTTATACACATTTTTAATAGAATAGCTACTCATGCTATTAAATTCACTCTGTGTATACAATTGCTTAATCTGTTCTTTAACTGCACAAATTCTCCTCCAATACCAGCTTGAACTAGCCATAGGAACATAGTTCCACCAATCAGCCACTCTCAAATACACTGCATCCACCCATTTTATCCAAACACTATCTTGCTTAGCTTCAATTGCCCATACATACTTAGCCAAGTGGGCGGACGCGGATGTGTCGTTGTGCACCGCACCCGGCCAAAGATAAAATTTCTCCTACTCTCTTTTTACACTAAGCTAGTATAATGGAAGTAGGGGTCGTATCCACAGGGAAACAGGGACGAGTTTAATACTCAGCGTGATTCAAAACCTAGATTAAGCTAAGGGCCGAGAAACCTAATAATAATTACAAAGGGGGGTTTCAAGTAGATTTACGAACAAACTAAAACTAACTAGCATATAAACAAAATGAGAAATCAATATGGGAAGATCTTGAATCCGATTAACATCCACTTCAATTCATTATCGATCCTTGAACCTCCACTCTAATTATTTCCATAATTATCTATTGTTGAGAATTAATCTCGCGTTCTCCTTATTCTTAGTTGAATAGCACGATCAGCGTGACTATAAAACCCTAACTAAAGGATAACCTAGTCCGATCGCGTCTAAGTTCAATCCAATAGCAGTAATAAACACAGAGAACCAACAGACCTGCTAACGTCATACAAGCGATAAACATTCAACAGTTAATTCAATTTCCCCAAGAAATAACCAAGACGATCTGCATCTAAGTTACTCCCTAGTTTGCTACCAATTGATAAAAGAATAAAACAATCCGATTCTATTCTTAAATCTAGCATTAGATTAATTACACAATCAAACTAGTAACGTTCCTAGCATAATCATGCAAAAATCATAGAAAGCAAGCATAGAAATTAAACCATAATCAAAGAAACTAAATAAAGAGGAAAGATCTCACAATAATGCTTGAAGCTTCATATTAATCTCGTTCAAGAACGGTTCAAGCTACAATCGGCACAGCATAAGCCAATCCCATAATTGAAATCTACAAAAACTAAACTAGAAAATAAAAACTAAAAAGAGAAGACAACAAGAGAGGAGTGGAGTTTTAGAGACTCCCTCTCCTTGTGGCTGCTGCCCCCTAGGTCCAAAAACAAAGTTTAGTATTTATACTAAAGCTCAAAAATCAGCCGACAATTAGACCGACCTAGGGGTCGCGAGGTGCGAAGTAGGTCGCACCATGCGAAGAGTTGCTGCCTCCAACACGAGCTGAAGAGCTGGGGCAGGCCAAGAGGTCGCACCGTGCGAGGGATCTCGCGAGGTGCGAGCAAGGCAGGTCGCGAGGTGCGACCTAGCTCGCGAGGTGCGAGCAGGCAGGTCGCGAGGTGCGACCTATGGGCGAGCGCTGGGCGAGAGCTGGGTGAGCGCTGGGCTTGCGGTGCTGCTTGGCGCGCGCATGGGCGATGCTTGTGCTGGCTTGGCGATGCTCACGAGAGCTTGGTGCGGCTGTGATGGGCTAGGTGCTATGCTCGGCTACGGCTTGCGGCGATGCTTGATTGGAACATGTGGCGACGCTTGGCAAGCATAACGATGTTGAGTCGTTCCAAACACTAATGCTTCTAGGAGCTCGGAACTTACAACTTTAACTATAATTAAAATACGAAATTCCGAACTTCCACTAAGAGCTAAATAAAACGTAAACGTTAACACTTATGATCAAGACTCTTAACAAAAAGCACCCAAAATATAATATAAACATCGTATAACTTGAGCGTATCAAATACCCCCACACTTGAACTTTACTCGACCTCGAGTAAACTCAAAAATGAGAATCACCAAATAAATCATCACCCAAGCCATCGACACCAACCTACACTCCCCATCAACTACACCATCATTATCACATCTTAACAAAATACGCTCAAAACCTAAACGTAAGGGATGATGATTCCCCCACACTTAGATTCAAGCTCACCTGAAATATACAAAGACGCGACAACAATAATAACCAGCAACGCCAACAAGTTTAACCAACAACACCAACAAGAATCAAAATGCCAGCTCACGACACACTGAACTACCAGCTCTCCCAAACCTCAAAAGATGACCTAAAACTACTACTACTACAACTAAATTAGAATAGCAAGCCATGGAACAAAGACAAAAAGGGATAAATTTCATGCTTACTCCCAAAAACAAACAATCAACCAAAAGAATGTGAAAGCCAAAACAAATCTTCACAAAATCAAGGATGAAATAACCAACCCAACCCGAAAACGCTTTCCACCTTATGACACCATCTCCGGCAAATGAGTTTTCAAAGTACAAATTTCTCTCTTAATCTCTCATTTTGCCTAGGAGCCCTTTCGGGTTTTCATCCTAGCTTCTCACATTTTTTTCCATCTCTCTTCTTTTTCCGGCTCACAAAACTCACCCGCTCAACTAGCTCTTTTTTTTTTGCATAGGCCGCCCTTTCGGGTTTTCGACCTATCCGAGCCCCCATTTTTGCCCGAGTCGCCCGCCCTTGCGGGTTTTCAACTCAGCGGGATTCTTTTCATCACTTTTTTTTTATATTCTTTTTTCTTTTCAATTTTTTTTCATTTTCATTTTTTTCAAATTGAAAGTAATATATACAACATAGATACATGAGAATGAGAATACCCTCCCCCCTACTTAAACTACACATTGTCCTCAATGTGTCGACAATTAAAAGAAAAAGTAAACTGAAAAAGGGGGGGAAATTTGAAAATCGGGTAAATCGAAGATCGAATGCTCAAAACTCATGGCAAACAATCCGTCAAACTCAAATTTCTTAACAACACCAACTCAAATCTCATAACTCAACTCACCACCCTCTCCCTCGAATCACTCAAACAAATGACAAGTTCAAAAGTTTTGAATTTGTGAGATTTGTTCCTAGCTTAAGAGATCGAAAAGATACATTAACAATCTCAATCCTCTAGTGTTACCAACTCCTAGCTATTGAAGTCCTCCCAACGGGTTTTCTTTTGTGGATTTTGGTTCCAAGCGGATTAAGATTGGTTGTGGATCTTTTGTAGTGTGTGGGCGGTGGGTGAAAGAAAATTTGTTGTGGTGGTGGAAATTTGATGAGAAATAAAGAAAAAGAAAGAAAATAAAAAGGGGTCTCGGGTTGCCTCCCGAGAAGCGCTGTTGTTTAAAGTCGTGAGCCCGACTTAGTACCTTACGCTTAATCATTGGGTTTGTGCTCCATGTGTGACAATGGTGGTTCCATGTCAATCTCCACTTCAAGTACCTGCAAAATTGATTGAGAAGAACTCTTGCAATGCATCGTTAGTATCTAGCTTACTACATCATGGTTGAGCATATAACATCAGATTATATCCAAAACCTAGCATTAAGTCAACAACAAACATCAACTAGTAGTACTCCTAGCTAATCCAAGTCATGACCATTAATATAAATGTTTAAAGCTAGACAATAACCAAGATATAGAGTATGAGTCAATCAACCATTCCCAAGAGAGTTTAAGCAACAAGTTCCATGCTTCTTGTCCAAAATACAAAAGTGAAATACATAGACCTCAATGGAAGATGAAAACTAGAAACTCAAACAAAAAGGGAATTCTTTATATGAGTGGCCAACCAAAAACAAAGAGCACAAGCAATACCATCCAAAAATCACGCTAAATACAAACAAGTAACACCGTTTCCCCGGCAACGGCGCCAAAATTTGGGCGGACGCGGATGTGTCGTTGTGCACCGCACCCGGCCAAAGATAAAATTTCTCCTACTCTCTTTTTACACTAAGCTAGTATAATGGAAGTAGGGGTCGTATCCACAGGGAAACAGGGACGAGTTTAATACTCAGCGTGATTCAAAACCTAGATTAAGCTAAGGGCCGAGAAACCTAATAATAATTACAAAGGGGGGTTTCAAGTAGATTTACGAACAAACTAAAACTAACTAGCATATAAACAAAATGAGAAATCAATATGGGAAGATCTTGAATCCGATTAACATCCACTTCAATTCATTATCGATCCTTGAACCTCCACTCTAATTATTTCCATAATTATCTATTGTTGAGAATTAATCTCGCGTTCTCCTTATTCTTAGTTGAATAGCACGATCAGCGTGACTATAAAACCCTAACTAAAGGATAACCTAGTCCGATCGCGTCTAAGTTCAATCCAATAGCAGCAATAAACACAAAGAACCAACAGACCTGCTAACGTCATACAAGCGATAAACATTCAACAGTTAATTCAATTTCCCCAAGAAATAACCAAGACGATCTGCATCTAAGTTACTCCCTAGTTTGCTACCAATTGATAAAAGAATAAAACAATCCGATTCTATTCTTAAATCTAGCATTAGATTAATTACACAATCAAACTAGTAACGTTCCTAGCATAATCATGCAAAAATCATAGAAAGCAAGCATAGAAATTAAACCATAATCAAAGAAACTAAATAAAGAGGAAAGATCTCACAATAATGCTTGAAGCTTCATATTAATCTCGTTCAAGAACGGTTCAAGCTACAATCGGCATAGCATAAGCCAATCCCATAATTGAAATCTACAAAAACTAAACTAGAAAATAAAAACTAAAAAGAGAAGACAACAAGAGAGGAGTGGAGTTTTAGAGACTCCCTCTCCTTGTGGCTGCTGCCCCCTAGGTCCAAAAACAAAGTTTAGTATTTATACTAAAGCTCAAAAATCAGCCGACAATTAGACCGACCTAGGGGTCGCGAGGTGCGAAGTAGGTCGCACCATGCGAAGAGTTGCTGCCTCCAACACGAGCTGAAGAGCTGGGGCAGGCCAAGAGGTCGCACCGTGCGAGGGATCTCGCGAGGTGCGAGCAAGGCAGGTCGCGAGGTGCGACCTAGCTCGCGAGGTGCGAGCAGGCAGGTCGCGAGGTGCGACCTATCTCGCGAGGTGCGACCTGCTGGGCGTGCTATGGGCGAGCGCTGGGCGAGAGCTGGGCGAGCGCTGGGCTTGCGGTCTTTGCTGGCGCGCGCGCATGGGCGATGCTTGTGCTGGCTTGGCGATGCTCACGAGAGCTTGGTGCGGCTGTGATGGGCTAGGTGCTATGCTCGGCTACGGCTTGCGGCGATGCTTGATTGGAACATGTGGCGACGCTTGGCAAGCATAACGATGTTGAGTCGTTCCAAACAGTAATGCTTCTAGGAGCTCGGAACTTACAACTTTAACTATAATTAAAATACAAAATTCCGAACTTCCGCTAAGAGCTAAATAAAACGCAAACGTTAACACTTATGATCAAGACTCTTAACAAAAAGCACCCAAAATATAATATAAACATCGTATAACTTGAGCGTATCACCAAGCTAGCCACATTCCATAACAAAATATTCCTGAAACCAAGCCCCCCAGCTGCTTTATGAGTACACAATTGATCTCAGGCAACAACACCAGACTTATTGGTAAAATGGCAGCCACTCCATAAAAAAGCTCTGTAAATCTTACCTATATCAAGCAATACTGACTTATGCAGGATGAATACCTGAGCCCAGTATATATGCAAGCTCATCAAGACTGAATTAATCAGCTGGACTCTTGCAGTATAGGATAAATTTCTTGAACTCCATACCCTGATCCTAGCTGTGATTTTTTCAGTGAGCACTCCACATTGTGCAGTAGTAATTCTCTTGGCACAAATTGGTACTCCCAAGTACCTGAAGGGAAGACTCTGTTGTGTGAAGCCTGAAGCTGCTGTTATTCTTTGTAAATCTTCTTGAGGCATCCCACAAGCATATATAGCAGATTTATTAATGTTTGCTTTCAATCCAGATGAGTCTGAAAAAAGCTTAAATGCCTGCAGCATTAACATCACAGACCTATATTATCCCTTGCAACACATTACAAGGTCATCAGCAAAACACATATGAGTAAGTTTCATCTCCTTACACTTGGGATGAAACTGAAAATGATTCAATTCTCCCATTTTTGTCAATATCCTAGACAAATATTCCATGCAAATCACAAAAAGTAGAGGAGACACAGGATCACCTTGTCTCAAACCTCTAGATGATTTAAAGAAACCCTCCATTTGTCCATTCAACATCAATGAAAACATAGGAGTAGTTACACACTCCATTATTAGATCAGTGAAGGAAGAAGGGAATCCCAATGCTTGCATCATCTCTTTCAGGAAGTCCCAATTCACTGTATCATAAGCTTTCTGCAAGTCAATCTTCATTAAACACCCTGGCTTCACATTCTTCCTGCCATAATGCTTTACCAGATCTTGAATGACCATTATGTTATGAACAATAAACCTGCCATGGACAAACCCTCCCTGGTTTTCCATTATCGCCATGGGGTTACGTTGTTTGTAACTGCTCCACGGACTTCTCTATCCATTTCTCTTTTCCACACTTCGCTATTTGCAAATCTAGTCCACATTTTGCACATGTACCTATGTGGTTTGTTGTGATTGAACAAATAAAATATGTTATAATCTGGTTTTTATGGTATAAATAATATATTTCAGCGCTTAACTAATATACTTCACTGCTTAACTAATATACTTTAACACTTAACTAATTCATCCAGAAACAATTTAAGACTACCATAACTAATAGGTCCAAGCGCTTAACTAATTCCGGTGCTGGTTTGATGCACGCGCTTGATGTCAGCATGACATCAGCTGGTCTCACTTTAACACTAACATGATACCGTCTCTTCAAAAACGAACTCTTACAAAATTATGCATTGGTAAATGTAAGAAATGTTGATAATAATCACCACATATCAAACTTTAGTAGATATTCTTTTGCATATTGTTATGGGGCAAAAAACCATTTACACATGGCAATCAATCATTTGCAACAATACAGTTATTATGCACTGCCACTTGGCAGTATGCGATTGGTTTGAAGATGGAAGCACAAATTACCAACATGGCAGGTTGTTGTGGCAGTTCCTAAATAGTGGCAAGGGCAGAAACAGGCAAACATGTGGTCGACTCAGTTGGCAAGCTATTGATAAGATCAAGGGAAATCCCTAAAAAGTCGGAACTAACAAGCTGGTGCAAGTTGACAGATTCTGCTTAAACCGTTATTCTTTCTACTATAAATACTCCCATTGTAAACTACATAAAATAAAGAACTCTCTTCCACTCACTCATAACCCTAAATACTCTATTACGCCTCACTCTCTCCATCATTTTTCTTTCATATTCTTTAATTTGCCATCTCTCTCTTTAAAACCCGAGTTGCTCGTTGTTTCTGCCAGTTAGGCAAAAACAGTGTACTTGTACTACAAACTGCTACATAGTGAATTGGCAGGATATCATCCTCATGTGATTTTTCCCTCTTTTCCAATGGTTTCCACGTAAATTGTCTTGTGTTCTTTACTATAATTTGCACTTCACTTTGTGTATTAAATATGTTCGTATTGCAAGTTAATTGTCAACCCCCTCTCCAAGCAAATTGATCCTTGTGTGAAATTTTCCTAAAAAAATTTGGCGTCCACCGTGGGGCTGATAATTAAAAAACAATCTTGCCAAAATCGCCATCTTGCAAATACTATGGCCAAAATCAGCAACGAAGCTGGAACCCCCCCAACTCCCAACACTTTTAGTGACTAGCAAAATCAAGGAGCAACGTCTGAAATTTTTGGAGCCATCGAAGAACTAAAGAACACTATCAGAGAGGAAATTGTTGTCCAATCCGTCCACTTTGTAACGAAAACTGATGCCTATCGCACCTAGATGTTGTCCGTGGCAACAGTTGTGTCCAACTTTCGGAGGCAACTTTCTCATGAAATGGAAGGGCTCGTTCCGGTCATTGAAGATGCCAGATCTGACAATCCGCCAAGTTAAGGAACCCATCTTGGAACCATGCCAGGATCAGAAGGATGGCACCAGCAAAGTAGTCATGCAAACGTTCCAGACAATATGCCTAGGCAAACTGCATCTGATTCTACATTTTCAAGTGCATCCGCCCAGGAAGATCTGTTGTACAAGCGACTCAAATACGTTGAGGAGATGATATTGATGATCCCGGGAGTCTCGAGGCGTTTTGCTCTAGTTGAAATTCCGAAGCGTTTTGCTGCCCCTGCCATGAAACTATATGATGGAACGACAGATTCCAGCGAGCATGTTGCGCAATATGAACAGAGGATGATTATCATTCCAATACCCCTCGAGATGTGCAAAGGATTTGGGTCGACTTTATCAGGTCCCGCCCTTCAATGGTTCATTAATCTACCTAATGGCGCTATTTCTACTCTTGCAGGTTTGGTGGACATGTTCAACCTCTAATTTTCTAGTAGCAGACACCTTGAGAAGCAAACCAGCGACCTCTAAAGGGTTGTCCAAAGATATGGCAAACCATTAAGAGATTACCTCAACAGCAATCGCGAGAAGGTTTCCATCCCAAGATGCGGACCCCCCAACAACCGTAGAAGCCTTTAGAAGAGGATTGCTAGAGGAATCTGGACTATACAAGGAGTTGACAAAATACCCCTGTCGATGCCCAAGCCAAAGCTCTTGTGCAAATTCGATTTGAGGAAGATGTTGACACCAGAAAGGGAGCAACAGAACATGATAGGATCAACGTGCAAACCCCCAGGAGTTGGAATGCAACATACTTGGAACAGTATCACTTCTAAACTTTGTCTTATATTCGTTCCTTTTTACTTTACCCTTTCACTTACTGACTTAAGCGTCGGAGGTCTATTGGCCTAGCCAACGACCTAAATTTTGACAAGTTGTTTTGAAAGGGGGCTCAGTGGCGAAGTCAACAAGCATCTTCCTATGGCAAATCAAACAGACTTCTTCTCATGGCAAATCAAATAGGCATCTTCTCACGGCAAATCAAACAGGCGTTTTCCCATGGCAAATGAGACAGGTGTTTTCCATGGTGGATCAGACAGGTGTTTCCCGCGGCGGATCAGCTATGCGTTTTTCCATGGTGGATCAGACAAACATAGCAAATCAAGCATTCGCCGTTGGCCTCGCCAACAACTTATCCTTTAACCAAATTTGTTTTGTGAGACTCTTGAAAACTATCATCCAATGGAAAAGGCTAAACAAAGATGACAAAACCATCACAATTAAACTTCACATGACAAAATTAACTTCCACACCAAAGCGCCAATATCCAGTGACAATTTCGCCCTATTACAAAACAATATCCAATGACAATTTTGCCCGATTACAAAACAATATCCTTGGCAAACACTCGATTACAAAACACTATCCGATGGCATTTTCGCCAGATCACAAAACATGCGCAAGTAATGATTGGTATGACCTTTCAAAAGAAAGGAAAAATGCCTACATAAATTTTTTTTGTGAAAATGGGAAAAATAAAGAAATAAACTATACACACCTCCCTCAAGCTAGCAAATAGCTACCCCCCCAAGCTAAAATAAAGCATTGTCCTCAATGCTTGAACAAGACGATCAAAGGGAAGGAGGGAGGGAAGAAACATTCAAACAACAAGCATATGTTCCACAAATCATAGAGCATTGAAGAAAGAGCAAAAGGAAGGAAACTACCGGATAGTAGGTGGGTGCAAATACCCGCAAATGACCCAATATCTCCTTTTGTGATCAACTTTCTTCAAAACCATTATCTGCTTTCCATGTACCATTGAGAACGAGTGTTATTCTAATTATGTACCTAAATCAAAAGTAAAGATAGAAAAAAAAATGAGTAAAATTAAAATAAAAAAATGAAAGCAATAAATCACGGGTTACTTCCCGAGAAAGGCTTATTTAAGGTCCTAAGCTTGACCTTTCTAGTAAATAGCAATTCAAAGATCGCAAGAGTTTGTCAAATGCACTAGCGCACATTTCCATTATTATAGCATATGCAATACTTAAATAAAAAGCATGTACAATATATAGTGCAATTCTATGCAAAAATTGAGGAGGGGGATGCCTAAAAGAAGTGGAATCAAAAGAAAAATCAAGAAAATAGGAAGAAGAAGACTCAAAAGAATAAGAAAATGAACAAAAAGTCGGCAAACTCTCCTCGACAAACTCTTTTTGCTTGGCAATCTCACTCTTTTCCTCAAAAACAACCAAAAGAGGCACTTGAAGGGCAAAGGAGGAAAGGGGCTCATCTAATGGAGGTAATTTGGATAAATAAGGGAAAGAGATGGGAAAGGAAGGAACTAGGTCGATGTTTCTTGAAAATGGGATATAAGGTGAAGGAATAGAAACTAAGGTTCCACGAATGACTTCTCCTATATCACAAGTCTTCAAATCACACACTTTTTTAACCTCCTTATAAACATCTTTGCCATCATCTAAATCCTTAAAAACATCACCAACTATCAAATGAGGTATCTCACCCTCAACTTGACCAAGATCTTCACTCAAGTAAGAAGGGGTAGGAGAGGATGGATGCTCTAAAGCACAAGGAGGGAAAGTAAGGTCCAATCCACTAGAGGTGGATACATGAGACTCAAAAAGGGAATGTATAGACTCATAAACATCCTCACTTTCAACAATATCCTCAATAATGGGTCTTTTCTCCTCAAAAACATACCCTTCATCATCACTACTCCAAAAACTATCATCAAGATCATGGGGTTTTTCCAATTAATTTTCATTTTCAACATACTTCGAATCAACACAATCAAACTTGAGAATGTCATTTTTGCAACCCTGATTTTCACTAAGCGAATTCAAACTACTTTTCAATTGTAAAAAGAGATCCTCAATGGGTTTGGAGTCAACTTTAGGGAGAGGCTCATAAATGGCACTAGAATTTGCCCCATTAAGATATCGCTCAAGAGTAAGCTCCAAATCGGATTTCGATGATTCGGAATGCAATGAACATTGAAAATCAATTTTGGGGGAGGGATCACAATCAATCATATGAGAGTCAATATTGGGGACATGTGACACATCATTAAAATTCATGCACATATTAGAGGAATCATGACAATTTGCATAAAAGTCGGAATCATAAATGTGCCTAGCTAACCACAAAAAAAAATTCCAAGCTTCATCCGAAGATTTCGCTCGAAAGTCACCGTTAAACATATTTTCAACAACTCCTCTAGTATGTTCATTTAGTCCCCAATAAGTAATCTCACAAGCTTCCCCAATATCATAGTCATGAAACTTTATAAATTCCCTAACCCTATCAAAGTATGCCCAAAAGGATTCATTGTCATATTGAAGAAAAGAAGTACTTGCCATTTTTTTGAGAAATTTTCTTTTAAAATAAAAAAAGAATATTCACAAATAGCCTAGACTTATCTAATCAACACGAATCAATGCAAGCCGAAGTCCCCGGCAACGGCGCCAAAATTTGACGCGCTCGTTGTAAACACGTCAAAATACCTAACTACCCAATATAGGGCAAGTAAAGGGTCGAATCCACAAGGACTAAGGAAAGCACCAATAAGTATCGATTTATGATAAGCTAAGCAAACTCTATGTTTTTGAAGATTTATAGATGAAAGGACAATAAGAAAAATGGCTTTGGGAAGGGGTATCCACCAATCAACTCATTCACAAACCAAGCAATCACAATGGGAATCAACAATGGGGATCAATTGAGGGGAATTGTTCATCCATTGGTACTCTACCCACTCTCTCGAGCTAGCTAGATTGGCCTAGTCTCTTACCGAAGACCTATTCTCATGGCTAAGGCATTCAACCAAGCATATCCATAAACATGATGAACTTAAACAAGCAAACTAAATCCCCTAGGCTAGGTAGTCCCTATTCTCATGGTCCTTCAAGCCTAATAATCGATTTGAGGCAACCCCTTAACTTCATCTCTCGATCCTTCACTAAGGGTACCTAAATAATGCTCCTATGATGGCCAATCACACAAACATTCATGAAAATGCCAAATCAATTAACCAAAATTATCCCAAGTTAAAGCCCAATGTTGGATTTAGAGGTTCATGAACTCATTAATGGCTTCAAACCCTTCCCAAAGAAATAGCTACTCACAAATCATGAAAAATTATAAACTAAAAGACATTAACAACTATTAACATAAACTAAAACAATAATCTAGGATGAACAAGTAAATAGAGTGAAAATGACATGGAAATATGAAAATAAAGCAATAAAATATGAGAGAGAGTATGAAATTCTCATTAAAGTTGCAAGGAGCTTCAAAATCTTCAAGTTTCCTTCTAAGATTCTTCAAATTCCAAGTTTTCAACAAGTTTCTCTCACTTCTCTCTCTAGAAGATGAGATTTTCTCTCTCCTAGGGTTCTAAGAATTTCAAATCTCACTTTATTAAAATATATTGTAAATTTGTCTAAGTTAAAATAAGAGGAGTCCCTCTTAAATAGTCATAAGAAATAAAACAGAAAATTACAAAACAACCCCCGCATTAAAGCAAACAAAGTCGCAAAAAGGTTTCCGGAAAAATGACCCGACCCGGGCGGGTAAGATGACCCGAGTCCTCGGGTGGCCTGACCCGGGCGGGTCAGACCAACAGGAGCGAAAATGAGTTTATCGCAGATTGACCCGGGCGGGTCAGTTGACCCGAGCGCTTGGGTCAGTTTTCAGTTTCGTCAGTTCATTTTCAAACGGCCATATCTCACTCGTTTTGCATCGGAATTGAGCTTGTGACCACTTGTTAGAAATCTATTGAGCCAAACTTTCATCTCCAACTTGAATCGCTAAAAAATGTTTTGTGTGCTGAAAGTTATAGCCATTTGAAGATGACCCTTGTGCGCAAATCCTTCCAAAACTTCTTATATTTGTCCCCATGAACTCGGTTATGCTTCCTTGAAGCTTCCTTGACCTTCGTCTTCGATCTTAATATCCGGGGTTGTGCAAGTATCCTCCAAGCATGCTCCTAAGTCCTGAAATGAAACAAAGCGCCCAAAGAAAGTGCATACGAGGAGGAAAATTGCATAAATTAAGGAGATAGCTAACAAACTAGCCTAAACTAACTCAAAAACAACTATAATACCAACTAAAAGAGATCAAAAAGTAAAGCAATAAACAAGGCATCAAACTCCTCCAAGCTTGATCTTTACTTGTCCCCAAGCAAAATTAAATAAAACACAGGGGTAAGAGAATGAAGATTATTAGAAAACAAGATCAAGAAGAAAGAAGAAAGGAAAAAAAAAAAGGATAAAGAAAGAATTTACACTAACTCATTGTCGTAGGAATCACGATTCATTTAGCACATGCAACAAGCTCTTTAAACCCCTAGATCGCTCTAGAGGGCGAGTGGGATCTCGCGAGGGTTTCCAAAGAGTTTTCAAACCCACAACTCTAGTTTTTCATCAACCATTTATTCAATCAAATTCAAAATTACTTCAACTATTAATAAAATGGTTCACAAGAGAGAGCAACTTTCAAAACAACTAATTTCCAAGTGTACTCATAGGTTATGGTAGAGAAAGAAATTAATCAAGATTGCAATAGGACACCTAATTAGACTTTTTACTCGCTCATTAGAGAACACCTAGCTATCCAAAAGACTTAGGGCCCTTCAAGTGTTATAAAAAGCTTAAACCACTAGTCCACCATCCCTAGACACACAAATAGGCCTTAGACTCCACTCTACTCGAAACTTTAGAAAAATAGTACTAAGTGTGGGAGGCATCCACAAATTGACCTCTTTTATTGGAATTCTTCTACTCTTTTTGCTTTTCGTTTTTCTTCACTTTTTTTCATTTTTCACGCCTTTTTTGACTGTTTTTGGCTTTTTCTTTTTCCCTTATTATGGGAATTTTTGCTATACAAATGTGAAGTTACTCACTAAAGAGAGACATAAGAACTTGTGGCTTTTTGTGCCACTTATTGGATACAAAGAGAAATAAAAACTAAGTTTCTTATAGAGCTTTTGTTTCGGGACATGATGAGTACATCTAGGGACACAAGGGACCGCAAATTTGAAGCTAAAATTATCCAAGCATGAGCAACTTAGTCAAGATTCAAGACTAGGCATCCAATTGATCATTCATTAGTTTCATTTTGGTAGATTCTAATGCAATCAAGATTAATCAACTCCTAAAACACCTTAACCCATGCTCACACTCTTCCAAAAGAAGCCTCTAAATATATACTCAAAGTCAAAGCAAGGAATCCATATCATATCATTACTAAGCATTTTTCTTGGGCAAGCAAACCAAATTTTTATTTATATCTAACGCTTCTTTTGTTTCTTTTTTTCTTGTTTTTTCAATTCATTCATTTTTTTTTTCATTTTTTTTTGACTTTGTTTGAACTAGAGGGAAGGAAATCAAAACTCGAAAGAGAAATAAATGAAATGGAAAGAAAGAAGATAATTAATTTTTTTTTGTGAAAATGGGAAAAATAAAGAAATAAACTATACACACCTCCCTCAAGCTAGCAAATAGCTACTCCCCCAAGCTAAAATAAAGCATTGTCCTCAATGCTTGAACAAAACGATCAAAGGGAAGGAGGGAGGGAAGAAACATTCAACCAACAAGCATATGTTCCACAAATCATAGAGCATTGAAGAAAGAGCAAAAGGAAGGAAACTACCGGATAGTAGGTGGGTGCAAATACCCGCAAATGACCCAATATCTCCTTTTGTGATCAACTTTCTTCAAAACCATTATCTGCTTTCCATGTACCATTGAGAACGAGTGTTATTCTAATTATGTACCTAAATCAAAAGTAAAGATAGAAAAAAAATGAGTAAAATTAAAATAAAAAAATGAAAGCAATAAATCACGGGTTACTTCCCGAGAAAGGCTTATTTAAGGTCCTAAGCTTGACCTTTCTAGTAAATAGCAATTCAAAGATCGCAAGAGTTTGTCAAATGCACTAGCGCACATTTCCATTATTATAGCATATGCAATACTTAAATAAAAAGCATGTACAATATATAGTGCAATTCTATGCAAAAATTAAGGAGGGGGATGCCTAAAAGAAGTGGAATCAAAAGAAAAATCAAGAAAATAGGAAGAAGAAGACTCAAAAGAATAACAAAATGAACAAAAAGTCGGCAAACTCTCCTCGACAAACTCTTTTTGCTTGGCAATCTCACTCTTTTCCTCAAAAACAACCAAAAGAGGCACTTGAAGGGCAAAGGAGGAAAAGGGCTCATCTAATGGAGGTAATTTGGATAAATAAGGGAAAGAGATGGTAAAGGAAGGAACTAGGTCGATGTTTCTTGAAAATGGGATATAAGGTGAATGAATAGATACTAAGGTTCCACGAATGACTTCTCCTGTATCACAAGTCTTCAAATCACACACTTTTTTAACCTCCTTATAAACATCTTTGCCATCATCTAAATCCTTAAAAACATCACCAACTATCAAATGAGGTATCTCACCCTCAACTTGACCAAGATCTTCACTCAAGTAAGAAGGGGTAGGAGAGGATGGATGCTCTAAAGCACAAGGAGGGAAAGTAAGGTCCAATCCACTAGAGGTGGATACATGAGACTCAAAAAGGGAATGTATAGACTCATAAACATCCTCACTTTCAACAATATCCTTAATAATGGGTCTTTTCTCCTCAAAAACATACCCTTCATCATCACTACTCCAAAAACTATCATCAAGATCATGGGGTTTTTCCAATTGATTTTCATTTTCAACATACTTCGAATCAACACAATCAAACTTGAGAATGTCATTTTTGCAACCCTGATTTTCACTAAGCGAATTCAAACTTCTTTTCAATTGTAAAAAGAGATCCTCAATGGGTTTGGAGTCAACTTTAGGGAGAGGCTCATAAATGGCACTAGAATTTGCCCCATTAAGATATCGCTCAAGAGTAAGCTCCAAATCGGATTTCGATGATTCGGAATGCAATGAACATTGAAAATCAATTTTGGGGGAGGGATCACAATCAATCATATGAGAATCAATATTGGGGACATGTGACACATCATTGAAATTCATGCACATATTAGAGGAATCATGACAATTTGCATAAAAGTCGGAATCATAAGTGTGCCTAGCTAACCACAAAAAAAAATTCCAAGCTTCATCCGAAGATGTCGCTCGAAAGTCACCGTTAAACATATTTTCAACAACTCCTCTACTATGTTCATTTAGTCCCCAATAAGTAATCTCACAAGCTTCCCCAATATCATAGCCATGAAACTTTATAAATTCCCTAACCCTATCAAAGTATGCCCAAAAGGATTCATTGTCATATTGAAGAAAAGAAGTACTTGCCATTTTTTTGAGAAATTTTCTTTTAAAATAAAAAATAAAATAAAAAAAGAATATTCACAAATAGCCTAGACTTATCTAATCAACACGAATCAATGCAAGCCGAAGTCCCCGGCAACGGCGCCAAAATTTGACGCGCTCGTTGTAAACACGTCAAAAATACCTAAACTACCCAATATAGGGCAAGTAAAGGGTCGAATCCACAAGGACTAAGGAAAGCACCAATAAGTATCGATTTATGACAAGCTAAGCAAACTCTATGTTTTTGAAGATTTATAGATGAAAGGACAATAAGAAAAATGGCTTTGGGAAGGGGTATCCACCAATCAACTCATTCACAAACCAAGCAATCACAATGGGAATCAACAATGGGGATCAATTGAGGGGAATTGTTCATCCATTGGTACTCTACCCACTCTCTCGAGCTAGCTAGATTGGCCTAGTCTCTTACCTTATTATTATTATTATTATTATTATTATTATTATTATTATTATTATTATTATTATTATTATTATTATTATTATTATTATTTAATTAGAGTTATGAATTGAGTTTCTAAATTTTAATTAAACTCCTTACTTGTAGCGTTACTTATACAACTATCATCAGTCTATTCCTCAATTAAGTAATAGTATAATTATATTTATTTAAATGAGCTTATATGTAGTGTTACATTGACTTAGATTATCGACTTACAATGCTACATTCATTGATCTCGTCCGATAACAACTTGTTTCAATCCAAATACATATTTTTAGTTTCGAAATGCATTAAACATGAAGACTATTAGCTAAAATAATGTACTATTATCTTGAATTAGCTAAAATAGTGTACTATTATCTTGAATTATCTTATAATCTATATTGATACATTCATTAATCTTACTTCCTCCGTTTCGTTTTAAATGCAACAGTTTTCTTAAACGGCAATTTCAAATTAAATGCAACATTTCACTTTTTCTATTTTTGGTAAAGTTTTTTACTGCGAAATTACGAATATACCCTTAATGAACCCAATCAAACCTGATTTAAGAACATTAATTTGGACTAAACCAACAGATTAAAATCATAAGTTCCTTTTCCTTAACTTAATGATTCCCACCAAAAATCACTACAGCTCCCAACAACCAACTACCAAAAACATATCAAATTGAAATGATCATCATTTATTGTTCATCAAAAACCCCTCATTTCATCCCAGAACCCTAACCCTCGATTCTCATACTCACTCTTCATCCTTTTCTCTTCTTCTTCTTCTTCTCTCTCTTCATCTTCTTCTTTCTCTTCATCTTCGTCTCTCTCATCAAAGTTCCACCATGATTAACACTCAACCTCTCACTGACGCTGCCTTCGATGCTGAAACGAAGGAAGAAATGATGATTTGTCGAGATTTGGCAAATTCAATTGCAGATGGAAGTTCATACGCCTGGAAATTGTACAACACCGGTGAAGCCGCAACTTGTTTGAGCGAAAAGTCGATGAAAGCGTTGGAATTGGTCATGAAAAGGGCTGAGAAATCGGAAGAAAGAAGAAAAGCGAGTAAGAAGTTGGGTTTGAACCCCCCCCCTCGGTGAGTCTCTGAAACCGAATAGTAGATCTAGAGTTTATCTTCTTAGATCTAGGGGAAAAGGTGGGAAAATTATGGATCTTGAGAGTGAAGAGGAAATAAAGAACCTTAGGGTGAAGAACAACACCTTACCACCAATTGTTTGTGTTTTGAAGGCTGTGGATGTTAAGGAAGAAAAGAAGGGTAAAGGGAAGTCTAGGGTTGTGGTTAATGAGAAGAAGGGCAAGGAGAAGATTAAGGTTGAGGTTGTGTTCGACGAAGAAGAGGGGCTGCCTTAGGAGGGGCTTTCTGTGGTACAACCTGAGGAAGAGGCGGGGAATCAATATGACATGTTTTGTGAAGATGATGATGGGAATCTTAGGCTTTTCAAGGTTTATGAGGAGTTACGTTAGATGTGGAGTTTGATGATGATGGGCCTGAGATCCCCATGAGTCCCTATGTTGAAAGGGAATAGATGGATCTAAATCAACACTCTTTCCTCTTGCTGCGCAGAAGAACTCAGTCGAGTTCCTAAGGTTTTGTTGATCACAACTTTTGTCTTTCAATTTATGCTGTGATCATTTGTTGCTATTGATTGCTAATTTATTCTTTTGAGTCCCCTGCTGTGGAAATGATTTTTGTCTACTGTTTGTGATGTTGTGCTTATAATTCCACATGAGTCCCCTGAAAAAATGGCATCTGATTTAACTTTTGAGGCTGCTGGAATACCCCTTACTTTGGATTGTGATTAGTTTTAGTTTGTGGTTGATGGCTCTGTTAAATTAGTGGTAGTTTGAGGGTTGATTTGCATGAGTCCTAAAAAAGATGATCTCAATGATCTAATGTGAGAGATCAATGTCACACAGGTTGCAAATGATGATGGGACTCAACTGGACACATAACTCATGTTTATTGAGCTCCAAGTTTCATTTTGAACTTGTTGAGGAATCAATGCATAGTTATGTGTTCATGACATTGTTTTTTCCCTGATGCAATTTTGCCAGTCAAATGATGAGGGTTGATGGTTTGCTACATTAATGGCAGTTTGAGTCTTAATTTGCATGAGTCCTAAAAAAGATGATCTCAATGATCTAATGTGAGAGATCAATGTCACACAGGTTGCAAATTGATGATGGGACTCAACTGGACACATAACTCATGTTTATTGAGCTTCAAGTTTCATTTTGAACTTGTTGAGGAATCAATGCATACTTATGTGTTGATGACATTGTTTGTTCCTGATGTAATTTTGTAAGTCAAATGATGAGGGTTTAGTGTTGATTGTCTACCATTGAAGCTTGGTTGTCATTTTCCTACTTCCCTGATCTCATAAGTGGTGCCTAAAATGAGTACACTTCGGTTGTGAGACATGAGTGGCAAATTTGCATAACCATAACCATTCACAATAACCATTCACATATAGATCAATGCAATGTATAATTACATGACTGCCCTATCTATACTTAGTATATACACAAAAGACACATAACCAAACATTAAACACAAGTAACAATCACAATGCACTACCTAAAACTAACTCTAAACAAAATTTTGCATTATGAGTGGCACTTAGAACTACCTAGCATGGTTATGTGTAGCAGTCATCAATAATTGCATTCCAAAAGACCAAAAAACCATTGCAAACAGTTTGCTATGTTACCTAATCTTCATCAACACTCACTTCTTCATGTAAGTACTGGATACTTTCTGAAACAGGCACCAATCTTTCATGTAAATACTGAACTGCCTCATTTACAACTGATTGTTCAACATCTACATTATCTGGTAGCATTCCAATCCTTTCCATACACTAGTGGAAAAAAGCCCATCTGATGCGGTCAAAATCGGGCTTACTGATCCGGTTTTGGCCCGCATCGGATGGGCTCGTAACAGATCCAAAATATTTACTGATCCGGTTTTCACTAAAAACCGGATCAGATAACCCCCCCAAAAACCAAAAAAAAAAAATTTTTTTTTTTTTGCATTTTTTCATTATTAATCAATACATAATCAATAATATATATATAAACTCATTTTATTAAGCATATTATGCCCAATTGAAGCATAAATAATTAAATACATAAAAATATTAACATACACAACTATGACATTATAATTTTATACTTCAATGGCTCCTCCTATTAGATTTAACAATCATTCGCTATCATAGGCTTCTTCAAGCTTGCAATTTCTGTTTTTCTTTGATATCTGAAGGACTAAAGCCTTTAAGGTGTGTTAACAGCCAACCGGATCTCAAGGCATCACTTGATGAGACAAATACAGCCATCTGCATGTATGGCAAAAGCAAGAATCTTGATTAAAAAAAAGTAATTATATTTACTTGTAGAGTGAACAGATTCTGAAACACATTGACAACTAAGCGACGACTGCGACAAAACTTGGTGTGATAATCGGGCAATTTATGCAAATGGCAAAAAGCAAAGATAAACCGATAAGATGAAATGCACGTCAAAGAAAATTGTGATAGTCATATAATAGTAACAAGTTAGAATCAATTGCAACCAAACCACACAATGCCAGATGTCATACCTTAGGATGTGAAGGATACACGTGCAAGCTGATAAGTAAAAGCATATAAAGAGGCAAGGATGCGTGAAATAGTGACAAACAAATTTGACTTTCACATCCTTCGATCACTCGCAAGTGTTTCATGCCCTAGTTTTCCAAGATAATTGTTGAAGCATTGTATAAATGAGATTTCTACCTTTTGGAGCTTTACTCAGTCACTAGTTCGACATATAAATATCATGCTACAACAAGAAAAGAAACACCTAAGTGGCTAAGCCTAATTATCTCAGAGAAAGAGAATCATGGTCCTAGAGTTTTGCCAATATATAACGTGCAATCCCCTGCATATAAAGAGTCGACAATGAAGAACAATTCCCAAAATGTGCTGATTTTTAAGCACTTCCAAGAAAGTGCTTGTTGCATTCAGAAACTAAATTCATCATGTGTCAACCTAGAATTTTCTTAGCAAAAGCTAGAACTATAGAGCTTAAACAAATACAGTTCTAGTTCATGTAATGCATACAGGTTTTGAAACAAGTAGTGACAGTGGGTTGCAATAATTGTAGAGAAAATGCTAGGAATGTAAAGCAACAAACGGAAAAGGAAAAAACTCTTTGGACTCAGGTCCACGTCCGTGTCCAAATCCATGCACATATCTAACTTCTCTTCTCTATCTAAGTATACTAGCCCGTATAAAATCTCTAAGACAAACTACGTTTGCTTGCCGACAATAATGTGAAGTTCACGCAACCTGATACACAAGCTAACAAGTCTTCATAAGCAACAAGGTCCAACAACCATGCATCATATAGCCATAGCAACAACAATGACTTCAGCAAGACTTCCCTCAGTGCAGTTTTAGTGCGACTAGCACCAATATATACTGTAATTACAAACAAAAGCACAGCTGGTACAAGGGTGTGTTTAAATTTACCGTATCATCTATCGAGAAGCCTTTTGCCCAAGTGATCAAAGTTCCGGAGTAAATGGATGTTTGCAGTACAGGGAACAAGCCGATTTTCTTGTGGGTGGCAACAAGCCGAATGAACTGACCAACACCGTGTGAAGAAGAAAACGCGGGGGCATTAATGGAGAAGATGCCGTAGTTGGGTAATCGGTGAATACTCATCTACTCACTGTTCTTGGTTTTTTTTTCAGTTAAAAAAATTTTAGCCCACCACTCTGAACACAAACAAGTAAAGTTTGGTGTTTCATATTGAATAAGAACACATTCATAACATCCAAAACAAGCAATTTTTCAGTTCTCTAACCTTAAACACCACAAAATAACTACTAAGAGTACACAAAAGCAATAACAATAGCTCTAAAATAATCAATTCAAGCCAGAAATCGAATAGCCCAATTATTATCACATTAGAACTCAAAAAAAAAATATTGAACTAAAAACTGCAACAGAATCAATCAACAACAACGTAAACAATCAATCACTATTCCGAAATCAACTCAACTCACTCCTGCCTGCGTTTTCACAACATCCAAAACACATCATTTTTCAGTTCACTAGCCTAAATACAACAAAACAACTACCGAAATACACAAAATCAACAATCAAGCTCTAAAAACCTGAAATCGAACATTCTAATGAACATCACAATCATTACAACTGAAAAACACAACTCTAAACTAAAAAGTGCAACAAAATTAATCAATCACCATTCCAAAACCAATCAACCTCAAAAACAAAAACAAAAAAAGTAGCGCACCTCACATTACGCTGACGAATCTTGCAAGAAGCAGGAGGCAATCGATGAGAATGACGAGAGAAATCAGTAGAGCACACATTAGAGTGTTTAGAGATCAATCCGATTAATCCATGGCTTAAAAAACACGTATGGAGCTTCGCCGCCATTCATGCAAAGCTCACATTAAAAAATTATGCCGGAGTTGGGTAATCGGTTAAGGTGGAGAAGGTGGGGTGGGGGGTTTCGTGCGAAAATTCCGACCACTTCGCCCCACCGTAATCTTCTCTTTCAATCTTCAACTTCAATCAAACCTCAAAAAAAAAAAGGCGAAATCAAAACCCTAGATTTCCGCTTTTTTTTTCCGGCGAATGCTCATCGAAATTCGATTCTTCGAGAACAAAATTTGAAAATGAAAAGATAAAAAAAAGGTTGAATTAGGTTAAAGACCGGAAATTAGAGAAGAGAGAAAGAAAGATCTCGATGAATTTAGGGGAAGAAAGTGATGAAGCAGAGGATGATGGGGCGTGGAGATCTGTTGAGGAGAGAGAGAAGATGGGTTGTTGAGAGACGAAGTGAGAGAGGCGAAGTGAGGAGGGAAGGGCTGGAATCAGATGAGTGAAATGAGGGAAGGGTTGGGTCACGCTTATACAGCGTTTTGGGCCTTGTAATTTTGGCCCACTCAACTATCCATGTTATCAATCAAAACCCGTGTTTTGGGCCTTGTTATCCGGTTTTGTTTGGAGGAAAAAAAAAAGGTGATTAACTGATCCGGTCATGTGAACCGGATCAGTTAACCGAAAACTGGAGCAGTTTCTATTAACTGATCCGGTTCACTAAAAGACCGGATCAGATTTTCCGCCCAGCTTTCCCTCCCATTTTTTTAATGATTTTCGGATGCGGTTTTGTAAAAACCGAATCTGTTATTAAGTGACAGATAAGGATTTTTCCACTAGTGATATGTGCTTTGCCATGATGAGGGTTCTTATAGTTGTTACCTCCCTTCACCTTCAAAATCTCAGTCATGACATATTGAAGCTGTAACCAAGCAAATTTAATATTTTTGGTGTCATAGAAATCATATGCATCTTGGACTCTAGTGATTAACTCATCTAAATTTTGTGGAAATGCTTGATGTTGAATAGATTACACAGCCCTAAAAAGACATAAATCCAATATGTTGAGATCAGGGGATTAGGGGGGGTTGATTGACCAGCTTAATATTGAACCCATCCTTTGTTGTTGCCTCACTGAATTCCATATCATTATCTGATATGTGGGGTCTTGCATTATCTTGCTGGATGAATAAGTTCTTTGGTAGATGAGGAGGCCATTTACTGATAATGGCTGGTATGACATTGTCAATGATCATCTTCCTGATGACTTCTTGTGTGACAGACTCTATTGCCTTGGTTTCAATAGTGCATGCAGGCCTGTTTCTGCTTCTTTTCTTTGCTGCCACATACTGTACAAAAGGGAAAATGCCATATTTACCATCATGGATTTCTATTCCATTGATGTCATACATTGGCCTTCCTATGACACCCATGAACATGATTTTAAGTGGATACCTCCTTGATTGACAACACCTATAAGGGTCATCTTCAAAAGGTAGGAGATAGAACCTTCTCATCTCAGGGTTCAAGTAGAACCATTTTTCATCTATGTGAATAACATTCTGCATGTCAACAAAAGTTGGATTTGTTGTTGGTGTAGCAGGAAGTAGATGGACAGCACCCACTTCATCCTAGACAACTTGTGTTCCTCTCTGACCCTATGGTGGTTACTTGAAGTATGTGACCTTAACCTACCCTTTTTCAGCAGCCTATAAACAGTAACAGGAGGAAGTTTCAGTGCCCCTACAAAGGACCTTATGGTGGTTCTAAGATGTAGGGGCACTGATTGCAAAAATTCATCAGAATAATGCTTTGGTTTCCTCCCACATTTCCCAAATCTCTTTGTCCTCGCATCTATTGCATTACCTTGCTCTCTCTGTTTCATTGCATCTTTATAGATTCTTGAAATGGTGCATTTGTGTACTCCTTGTGCTGCTAACTTTGTTTGAAACCCCCATGGAAGTTTCCCATCAACTTGAATTGCAAGTAGGTTGTCAACAATGAGCCTCCTTTGTGTAAGAGTCAAATTTGGTTTGGTACTTGTTATGATTGATTCTAGATTTTCTTCTTCGTCTGCCATCTCCTCTTCCTCATTGTCAATGTCTTCTTGCAGGAGCAGCTGTTCCGACATGAGCCTTTCCGCTAACCAGAAACCTTCCTCACCCCCTTCAACATTGTCCATGCTGATTGAGAATATGAATACGATGAAGCAGTGGTTTTTGCTGGGTTCTTTTACTGTTATGTTAGGACATGAACATGTAAATTTAACCTAATTCTATGGTGCTGTGTGTGCAAGTGCCATTCATGTCTGTAATTTTTTTGCTAAGTGAACAATAGTGCAGTGGTAGGAGTAGGACAATGAAATATTTGAAGGGATTTTGGAACTCTTAAATATAAATAGGGGTATGTAAGTATTGTGAAGCAGGTTTAAATTTAAAACTTTGGCTCCAAATGAAAATTTTGGACAGACTTCATTTTGGAGCCAAATTGAATTTGGTGGCAAATTTTTTGATGGTCCCAGCGTACTTCCCTCCCCAGCGAGAATTTCCCCTCCTTTTTTTTCTTTTTGGCCCCACTTTCTCTCTCCACTTAAATATAATCACATGCCCCTTCCTACTTCTAATCACCCCTAAAGAAATTTCAACTAGGAGTCTGTGCCACTCCAATTGTTGCATTTAAAACGAAATGGATGAAGTATATAGTAACAACTTCTTCAATTATCTTGGAACAAGTTAGTGAGTTACTGAGTTGGTATAAGTCTAAGTGAGTAATTGACTAAATGCTAAGTCACTAGTACAGAATCGACGATTTACGTCGGATGCGAGGCGCCCATTTGCGTCGGACATGGGTCCGACGGCACAGGTCTTGACGCAGATGAGAGAGACATGATCTGCGTCTGATTAGGACATGACGTAGATTATAGACTATTTGCGTCGGACACTAAGCAACGTCCGACGCACATGATCCTGCAAGCAGCACCCAGCATGCACAAAATTGTAAGCATTTGCGTCGGATGCTTGGCAAAGTGCGACGCAGATGAAGAGCCATTTGCGTTGCACATTGCCAAGCATGCGACGCAAATGATGATCTGTGAAAAATAAAATAAAAACAGTACCAAAGCATGAATGCTTTAGTACTGCAGTCGAGGAAAAAAAACCATACAAGGCATACTCAGCCAATAAAAACCATCAATTAAGCACCATGTTTATGTTTGAATTGCTCAAGATGCACGTACTTGAATTGTGTAAAAGCGAGTATGTGTTTATCCAAATTATTTTCAGATCTCTTTCAGCAAAACTAGTGTCGTAGCCATAATCATAAAGGTTTGGAACAATGTGACGATTATTTACTAATAAAAGGAGTACAACAGATGACAAAAACACGAAAACAACTGTTCTTTCCCTTCCGACTAAACTCACAAAATTGACCAATCAACTGCCACTAATTCTTATCAGATTTACATTAATTCCAAGCTTTATACAATTATTATTAGAGACCAACTCCAATGCCCGGAAAATCTCATGTAAAACCCAAAACTAACAAAAAAACCCATAAAACCCAATTTCCAAAATTAACCTGTATTGTTGTCCCAGTTTCCATAAGGAGCACCTTCATAATCACCAGCCTTCCAAAACTGCTTACAAGCCGACTGAGTACTCGCCGACGCCGACGACACCGGCGGCACTAAAAGAGGCGATTCTCGCAACGGCGGAATAGGATCCAGAAAACCAGGCGAAACCGAAGAAGAAGACTCGTTAATTTGCTATTTCTTCGCCGGCGCACGAACACCATTGATGGAATTCCCGAGGAATTCTTCGCGAGCTTTTCTCGTGTTTTGTGGAAAAGTTCTTCCATTTCTTGCTTCACTCGTGTTTCCATGGCGGATAATCTTACATGGAGAGAGAAACTTAGAGAGAGAGAGAGATGAAGAGGAGCGAAAAATGGAGGAGATGAATTTGTGATAAGATTGAAATGGTTGACGAAGAGAGAATAAGAAGAGATGAATCGCCATTGTTTGACTGTAAAGGAGGTGGGATGTTAGGTGGGAGAAGTCACGTTATTGAAGAAGAAAGAAGAGAGAGAGAATGAGAGCGGCTAGGATATTTTTTGGGTTTGGGGGAAATAAGTGTTGTGAGAGTTTTATATGGGCTTTACTCATTTGCGTCGCCCTAGTGGCCCATCCGACGCGAATCTGGCCCAAAACTGCTTTTAGCTTTAAATCCTATCTGTGTCGCACCTTCATAATTGTCCGACGCAAATGGTATTTGCGTCGCACCTTTGGGCAGGTCCGACGTAAATCATGTTCGTCATCTGCGTCGTGTTCTCAATCCCGTTCGACGTAAATGACCCTACCACCCATCTGCTGTCATTTTTTGCGTCGCACGTTCTCTAATGTGCGAGGCAAATAGGCTCTTCCTGAGCATTTGCGTCAGTGCTCCTAACGTGCGACGCACATAGACTGACGCAAATCAACGTTTTTCTACTAGTGAGTTAACATATGGTTGTTAACAAGTTACTATCTAGTAAGTACTTGTTAACTTATTGACTTATGGTTGTTATGTTTACTATCATTTATATAAAATGTTGTTATGTTTATTATTATTATTGTACAGCATATGAACTCTCGTTATAATCACTTAAACCTCATATGAACCGTTGTTGTAAACATATGATTGTCATTTGTTATATTATCATAATATATCAAGAGTCGTTGTACTAAGTAGTATTAGAATGGTTTTACAATTATTTAAATACCAATGTACAATACTACTAAAATGATTAAACATATTGATAAAATAGTTTGTTTATACTTTATCATATATAGTCACAACATAATACATATATACCGCGTTATGTTTGTTATTGTTATTGTTATTATTAGCATTGTTGCTTCTATTGCTGTTAGTATTTGTATTGTCATTGTTATCGTTAGTATTCTTATTTTTATTTGTATTATCATTATTATTGTTAGCATTGTTACTATTACTGTTATTATTTGTATTATTATTATCATCGCTTTATGTTTATTTATAATAATTATTATTATTGTTATCATGATCATCATAGCTATTTACAAACTTATATATCAATAATAATGCTTATAATAATAGAGTCATTTATATAAACCTTGGAATTGATCGTTTACTCGTTATCATTGGCGTTGGTTATAATATTATAACATATGAAGAGTCGTTCTACTCATTTATATTACCTCCGTTCCTAAATAATAGTTACACTTACACTTTTTACGCATGTCGATGCAAAACTTTGTGTACTAATAACTCTAATTTTGTATTTGTAAAAATTATAAAAAGTTGATGTTCTAAAAGTACATATCGAGATGAATCAAACAAGACCCCACATGATTATTTTTTTTCTTACGCATAAATCACAAATGGTAGTTAAATTGAATTTTGTGAATAGTGTCAAAAGTCAAAGTGTAACTATTATTTAGGAACGGAGGTAGTATATTACAGCCGCGGATGTGGTTCACCGGAATGCTAGCTTCGTCGATGACGTTATCGTTTGAGTGCATGAGAATTTCGATAATTTTTCCTAGATCTGGTACTTGATTATGAATGGAATTCTCCAAAGTGATTTCGGAAGCATAATTAATCCTCCTTGTTTTCAGAAATGATTTCCAGAAATTGATTTCAGAAGTTGATTTCGAAATGAGTTTGTTTTCGGAACTAAATCTGGTACTTATTGATTTGGAAATTTATTTTCACTAGTTCTTGCTCCTCTCACGATCACTTCGATCATTTCTCTGCAGATGCCGCCGTTGAAGAGGAGGAGAGAGAAATTATGAGGTTGAACAGCGCGGTGGTGGTAGAGTTCAAGCTCGTCGAGTCTTACGGTCGAAGCTCAAGATTTCGAGGTCTTATGGAGGTTGTTGAGTCAAGTAGTGTTTTGATGATCATAAACAAATGAGGATTATCTAACTAACATGTGTGTTTGAGATGTTCATATTACATTAAACATAGAACAAGTCATGGAAGATTGAATATATCACATCATGAAGGACTTCCAACAAGTGAAGTTCCTGAAGGAGAACTCCAAAGAGAGAAGAAGTCTGATTGTACAGATGTCCTACTAGACTTTTTGTAATTTCCTAAGATGAAACCAAACATGAAGAGTTCAACAAAAATTATATAGAAGCAAGCACTAACAAAGTTCCTGGAAGAAACACAAATAGAGCATATCTTAGGTAAATCCTAAGAGGAACACTAAATATGAAGTTATGGAGCAGCAAGATGAAGTTTCAGAGTTGAAACAAGAAGTTCTTGAGCATTAATCATGGGTGTGGAGTTCCTGAAAGGAACTAGCACATTGAAAATCTAGAGGTGGAGCTAATAACATGCGGTTCTTCAATTGGAGCAGCATGGAGCATGAAGGCAGAAATTATGAGTTTATTTTCTTGGATTCATGTAAGTATGTGGAAACGTGAAAGGTAATGTAACAAGGTGTCAAAAGGAACTTGTGGAACTTAAAGTCAAAAGCACTTAAGAGTCAGTGAGTTTGTTGCATACTATTATCTTAATCTGTAGGGATTTATTTAGAGTTTGTTTTAGGAAAAATTGACAGGAGAGGTCTGAACTTTGGCCGATAATTTTTAAAAGGTACCAACTTTAGATTAACCTGTGCAGGTCCCAATTATAGGGGTCTTAACTTTGAGAGGGCCTTGTAGGTTTCTAACCTGGTACAGCAGGTTCTCCAGTACGTGACCTCATTAAAGAGGCACGTGAGTTTAACTTTGACTGCCACCCTTCCCCCTCCCCCCCTCCCTAGCCACCCATCCCCCTTCCCCTGCCACCCTCCCCCTCTCACACCCCTCCCCAGCCACCCTATTTGGCTCTATGCGAACCACCAACACACAGCGGGGAACGCCAGCAGGCGGAACAACCCAATGGCGGCAGCAGCACCTACGAGTAGCAACGACAGACACACGCGAATAGAGGAGAGAGAAAAGCGCCATGGGCAGGGGAGCAATACCCCAACAGCAACACAACAACAATTACAACCACCAACAAGAGGAGAGATGAGAACAGCGGCGACGGCGAGCGAAAGAACCACCACCAACAACTATGGTGACGGAAACACGAAGAGTAATGGTGTAGAGCAGAGTTGAAGCAACGAATGAAGAGAGAAATGGGATTGCTCCAATGAGCTTAAGGGGGTAGCGGAGGAGCAGCAGGCGAAGCTGCGAGGAGAGAAATCAGGCGAAGTTCTCTCTTTGTCCTTCGCCGGCGGTAGATGGATGAGAGTGTCTGATTTTTTCTCTTCTTTCTCTCTCTTTTCTGGTAAAATTTCTGGTAATTTCTATGTTATCAAGTTTTACAGAGAAGATGGAGATTGAAGTGGGTTGTTTTTACAAACTTGATCATTCTAAGCTACCTTCTTCAACTGAATTTCCAGCTTCATTGAGCTTAATTAAAGCTGTTTTGGTAAATTTTTCAGAAAAAATTACATGTTAATTAATCTCATTTATGGTTGAATTATATGGATTATTATGAGCTGGGTTTTGTTCTTAGTTTTATTTTCTAATGCGGGTATTATTTGGTTAAATTTCAGGTTGATAACAAAAGTGATGAAGATGTAACAGTGGTTTTTCCAAGTAATGATTCTGTTAAAAGTTTCTTTGGTAGAAAGAAAGAAAATGGGTTAGTTCAGCCTAAATTAGATGAGAGTGTGGTCATGGGTTTGAATGTGGGTAAAAAAATTACTCACCCAAAAAATTTCATTTGATGATTTTACTGCTCAAAGAGGAAAGAGAAATTTCTGGGTTGTTTTTTATGATGATGATAATGATAATGATGGTGTTCATGATGATGATGTTGATGATGGTGTTCATGATGATGATGATGATGAAGATTATCATCATATGTCGAATGGAGGGTTGGAAATCAAATGGGACTCACGTTTAATTTTTTTTAACCTATGAAGCATGTATCAAGTCACTAAGGCCCTCTCAAAGTTAAGACCCCCATATTTGGGACCTGCACAGGTTAATTTAAAGTTGGTACCTTTTAAAAATTATCGGCCAAAGTCCAGACCTCTCCTGTCAATTTTTCCTTTGTTTTATTAATAAATCTCTACTTGGGTAATAGTTTTAGATAATATGCATTAGTTATCTTAGGATAATATTTAGTTTTAAATAAATGATAATTTTTTAAGTAAAATTAGTTTTTACTTAATTCTGATTTTAATATCTTTTATTTATTTTTATTTATCTGTTTTTGGAAAATAAAGAGCCTTGATTTACAATATATGTATAAAGAGTTTTTGTGAGTGCTGAACTTGTAGACGCGAGTTCCTATACGAACTGGAACTCATGTATTTATGTCATGTTTATGAAAATATTTTCAGTTAAATGTTTTTGCATAAGAAAATAAATAAAAGCGCGTTTTGGAAAAATATCTCTTGGATTATATTTTGATAAAATGTTGCTTTTTCTCCAAGTATTTATTTTCTTTGAGTTTCCTATTTTTACTCTAACTGTTTTACAGTAAACATGATTTAAGTAATGCCCAAGACTATGACTGATTTCTCCCTAAATTTATCCCAACTAACTTATCATGGGTAAGTGCCTAAAAATCAGGAAACTTAATGTTAATGGAGGAATAAGTGGGATTATGGTTAAGTCTTGTGCGTGCTATAAATAGAAGCTTGTGTCTTCATTCCAAAGTGTCTGACTTGTGTCATTCCATAAGTTATGCTTAAGGAATAATGTTACAAAAGAATTATATTTTTCTATTCCTCGTTTTGAGTCAGTTCCTGTAAGTTCCAAGTTCCTACGAGTATCATGTTCCTTTATTATTCTCCAGTTTCTACATACTAGAGTTAAACCAAATTATCAAGTGTCTATTTTTGAGTTTGGGGTTGAAGAGTTTGAGTGAACTCTTGTAATGGGACTTGATTAAGGGTTTGAGTGAATTCTTGTATCAAGTTCGAGCTAGGAACTTGATTAGGTTCTTATTTTGTGTGCGTAGACTTAAGATGAAGTCTATTCAGGGATGAAGGGTTTAAGTAAACCTATTGTAAGAGTTGTGGTAAGTCTTCAGAGACTTAGAGTTAAGTCTGGAGTATAGAGTAGAACTTGTGAGAGAGTTGGAGTTCCGAGTGGAACTTGCGTATGTAATAGGTTGTAACAGAGGAGGTTCCCTGTTATAGTGAAGAGTTTTAATGCGGAGGAGGTCGTGGTTTTGCTTCTTGTAATGAGACAAGAAGTTTCCACGTAAAAATCTCTCTTGCACTTTAAGTTCCTAATTGCTTATGTTTTAAATTCCGCATTATTTGGGCAATAAGTTCCACGCTATAATTCACCCCCCCTCTTGTAGTTGATAAGCGTGTAATATGTTATAATATTACTCCACAATTTTAGTCTGATATTTGTCCTTTATATGTTATTTTTATAGTTTTACCGACTTTTATTAGTAAAGGGTTATTTATGTTCTTATTATATTTTATCGAATAATTAGCTTAAATTGTGTATTATTTTTATTATAGGTATTTTACTAGTTCATATAGGCCAAGGAAGATCAAAAGAATAAAAGGAATAGGAAAAGAAGATTAAGGGAGAAAAGGGCATTGAAAACAAAAATAATCAAAAAAAGGAGATATTACAAAGCCATATCACACGTGAGCAATACAGGGGAAACAAAACCCATAAAACACATTCTCCATCATCTTTCATCCAGTGAATGAAATTGCATCTTAGCCGAAAAAAAAGGGATGAGTTTGAATCAAAGTATAATCCTTTTGCAATTCTCATCTTATCATACCTTCTTTCATATCAAAAATTCCAGTTTTGATATATATATGGAATCCCCTATCTCATGGGCGAGTCACGGGGTCGAAGCCGGGTATCGTTCGGGTGATCTTGAGTGCAAGAATCTATAAGTTCTTCTTCTTACTCCAGTGTTGAACTTCTTGGCTTTTAATTAATTAGTTTTCATATTTGATTATTTTTATTGAGTTGCTAGTATAATACTTTGTTTTGGGATTTCTTAAATCTACTTGAATGAATCTTCCAGATAATTAGTATTTGGAATTGCTTAATATTCAATGTCAAATTCACTGTTATACACTTGGTTGTTATCTTTCATAGTATAATTGTGAATGATTGCTAATTATATGGTTTGGTTTAGTTTAGATCATATAGTAAGTAGGCACTAATTTATATTGAATCTGCGATTATGATTATGGTATAAATTAGAGAGTGATTTCAATCTAAGTAGTCTAAACATTTATGTGGATAGATTAATTAGGACTAATGAGGTCTCCTAGTTTATAATGCTGCCAACTCTAAATTATAACAAGTTGCGATCATATTTGTTAAAGTTAGACTAGTTTAGAATCAACTTAGGCTTAGTTCAAGTTTGGTTTCAAGTAAGGGAAGATAGGGGGTCTTTGTTACTAAAGTCTCTACAATTAGTCTATTAATTATCGTTGGTTAGATTTTCAAGGTTAATCAAATATTATGACTAACCGCTTAATTTAAGTAATATTCATGGAATTGAGTTGGTTTGGTTATGTGTCACATGTGTAGATAGTAGATTAGTTTTTCATTTACTAAGTTATGTTAGTTAGTATTATCTTCAACCCCCCAATCTATGTAAATAGTGTAAATAATTGTGTAGTCTAACTTATTTATGTGATTAATATTGTTTTTAGTTAAACTTTGAGTTTTGGAATTTAGTAATCTCTCCGTGGAATCGACCCTTTCTTACCCTTTTACTAGTTGTTCATATTTTTAAAGGTCTAAGATAGGTTTTTAATTTAATACGGTAAACGACGCGTATCAAATTTTGGCGTCGTTGCCGGGGAGATATGTTTTAGTTTCCTATTTATCAAAGTTTGACTTACTACTTGTATATCGTTGTAGCATGACAATATAATTTCAGTTGTAAATTTTAGTCTCTAAAGTCCTACTGTTTAACCATGTCAATAGTATTTCTTTGACTATGATCTGTTAGTTAGAGTCAATAACAATAGTGTATTCTTTTGTTCTAATTTGTCTTGCTGTGTGATTATATATAGTGAACTATGAAACGTTTCCTATGTTTGAATATCATATTTGCTTAGTTTCATCTTGCGTCTAAAGAGTTGTGTTAACTTTGCTCAATTAATGATGAATTTGCATGATATCTACTTGTGTTCTATTTTATATAAGTCTAAAACAAAGTAGTTAGAAATGAGCAGGTTCAACATTCTGACAGCTTACATACGTATCCTTAATATAAAGTTTATGATTGCTTAGGAGTTTAGAGTGTTTGATTTTGGCCCTAGTCCTCATTTAAGCAACCTTAAATTACAAAATAAGGGTAAGATATAAGAATAGTGCAGGTTTCAGACAATTTAATCTTTGATTTTCATGACTAGAATTGGTAATTGGTTCATTTTACGGTGCGTTGCTTAGCTAATCAGTGATGAGTCTACCTTTGCCTATGACTCAAATCATTAGAAGATTTTGTAGTATGCTACTTTAAGTTGGCATCTTATATTGTAGCAGTGTAACATGTCCATATCATGTTTGCTTACAACTTTTTGCATGATATGAGCTTGTTCCACCTCCTGCGTTATATTTACTGGGAGTATCTCTGGTGCTCTCCGAGAATTATACTCTTTACTGCTTTTTTTTCAGTGCAATAAATAGTGAATGTTGGTGCTCTGCCTGCTAGAATTTTTGCGAAGTGATTTTCAGATCCTTGCTTATAACTATAAAAATAAAACATGGAGTACTCTGGCAAGAATCTGATTTAGATTTAAAATGTTTTGCTTCCTATCTCTAGTAGCCCATTAACTTTCTACTTTAACTCACTGGCAATCTATGGAATTATTTCTTGCTGAACAATTCAAATATTTGATAAGGTTGGTCTGCTACAATTCATGTGTTAGTCAGATTATTCCTGGATCCAACCTATGATTAGTTTTCTATTCTCAATATTTATTGACTAAAATCTTTGAAATTGGTCCATATTATTTGCTGGCATTTATTCCAGTCTGAAATAAGATTAGAGTCCAGAATCATAATCATGATGCTCACTAACATGATTGCTTTCCATACTTAAGACTTACATTGAGGACCATGTATAGTTTCAGTGCAGGGGCGTGTATGCAAAATTGTTGTCTTAATGCATGAATATATTGGTTTTTTCCATCTAATGGACTAGATGATCAATTGCTATCTCCTACGAAATGATCAATTGTGACGTGTTTTGATCTGCTTCTCTGCTGGAATTAGTAAGACTGATTATGGCAACTTCACCTAGCACTAAGTTGAATTTTGATTTTATATTCTATATAAATTCTTTTGTGGAACTAAGGTACTTATTAAGCTATTCGTGCTATGTATATTCTGATGTGAACCGTGACTTAGGACCATACATCCTGATGTTTGTTAGTGCCCGATATTTGAGCATATTAATGCTGCCACCTAAAGCTTTACATTTTGCCTAATAATACTTTTCAAATTTTGTTGTCAAGCATGTTGATTTTAATTTTCTATATATTAATTTAGTGTACTATTTCAGGTGCATGAGTTTGGATACAACAACCAAACTTCAGCGAATAAACCAGTTCATTGAAACTCTAAACGCAGCTAGCCCAGAGAAATTACTTTACATCTTTCAAGATAGACAAATCAAAGAGTCAGACATGGGGGAAGAGAGAACCTTGAAGGAATTGGGAGCTCCCAAGCTAGATGATGAACCTTTATGCATTGTTTTTCCAACCTTGGAGAAAGCCTTGAAGCTAAACTCAGGTTTTCTTAATCTTCTTCCCAAATTCTATGGGAACGCAGGTGAGGATCCTCATAGACATTGAAAAGAATTTATAGTTGTTTGTTCAACTATGAAACCTGAAGGAATTGAGCAAAATCATGTAAGATTGCATGCTTTCCCATTTTCCCTACATGATTTAGCTAAAGATTGGTTGTATACTCTGTCTTTTGGTTCCATTACGACTTGGAACACCTTACAAAAAGCTTTTCTTGAAAAATTATTTCCCGCAAGTCGTATTGGATCCATAAGAAAGGAAATATGTGGAATTAGACAACATGCTTCATAATCACTTTATGAATATTGGGAACGTTTTAAAAGATTATGTGCTTCATGTCCACAACATTAAATAACTGATCAACTGTTGATTCAATATTTTTATGAAGGATTGTTGCCTAATGATAGGGGTATGATTGATGTTGCTAGTGGTGGTGCATTAGATAAGACACCAACTCAAGCTAGGAATCTAATTGCTAACATGGCCCAAAACACTCAACAACATAGCACTCAAAATGATGTTAAACGAGTAAATGAAATTGACTTAAGTGGTGTTAAATCTCAATTGCAAGAAAATGCCCAACAAATTGCTACTTTGACCACTTTAGTGTCTAAAATTGTTGTTGGTAATTAGTCTAAAGCTAGAGTATGTGGTATATGTGCTGATTTTTCTCATGCTACTGATGTTTGTCCTACTCTGCAAACTGAAGATTTTCATGCCTTAGGTGGTTTTTCCACTCAAAGAAAATATGATCCTTATTCACAGACTTATAATGAAGGTTGGAAAGATCACCCAAATTCTAGGTATGGAAGTATACCACAGTTTTCACAAACTAATCAACCTAGGCAATTTAGGCAGCAAAACCCTTCACCCCAATTTTCTGGCCCATCATTAGAAGACTTAGTTAAGCAATTAACTACTCAAATAGGTCAAGTTCACAACCATGGAGTCGAGTATCAAAAGAAAACTGATAATCACCTTCATCACATAGATACTCAAATAGGACAAATTTGTACTTCTCTAAGTAACCTAGAAACTCAACTTTCAGGTAAACTACCATCTCAACCACTTCCTAACCCAAAAAAAAATGCCAAGAATGTGACCCTTAGGAGTGGGAAAGAGTTGAGTGAACCGAAGATAAAGAGTCGGGAGATTAAAAAAGAGATAGAAGTTAAACCTCATGATGGACTCAATATAGGGGGAAATGGAGAAGAAGAGAGTAGAAAAGAACATGCAGGAAAGAGTAATGTTAATTCTGAAGTTGATGTTTCTCGTTTTAAAGATGTGCCTCCTTTCCCGTCCAGATTTGCTAAAGCTAAGAAATAGGCTCTGGACAATGAAATTCTTGAGACTTTTAGGAAAGTTGAAGTCAATATTCCCTTACTTGATGCTATCAAACAGGTTCCCCGTTATGCAAAGTTTCTTAAGGAACTTTGTACTAACAAAAGATAATTTCGCCCTTCTGAAAAGGTAAGTATGGGGGAAAATATTTTAGCTGTGATTCAAAAGAAGCTTCCCCCTAAATGTAAAGATCCTGGCATGTTTTCTATTCCTTGCAAAATTGGTAATTCTAAATTTGAAAGATGCATGCTAGATTTATGAGCTTCCATTAATGTTATGCCCAAATCTGCCTATGATACCTTAAATGTGGGATCTTTGTCTAAAACTGATGTTGTTATCCAGTTAGCTCATAGATCGAATGCATTTCCCATTGGAGTTTTAGAAGATGTACTGGTTCAAGTAAATGAATTAGTCTTTCCTGCTGATTTTTATGTACTTGATATGGGTGATAGAACCGATAATGTCCCTTTACTGTTGGGAAGACCTTTCTTGAAAACTTCTAAGACTAAAATTGATGTTCATGAGGGTAATTTGACAATGGAATTTGATGGTGAAATAATTAAGTTCAATATTTTTGATGCTATGAGATACCCAAGTGATATCAATAATGTTAGTTCTATTGATTATTTTGATGCTTTTGACTGGATGGCTCCGGAAGTTTTTGATAAGTGGTGTGAAAAATTGTTTGAGACTGATGATTTTGATGATAGCAAGGAAACTAAAATGTCTAATTCTTTAGTAGCCCTTTCTGATGTGGCTAGTCTTGATTCGCAGAATGCAAAAAAAAGATGATTTTGATCTTTCTTTGCCATTGTCTGAGCCTAAACTAATCCCTTCTATTGTCGAAGCCCCTCAATTAGAGTTGAAACCACTTCCCTCTAATATGAAATATGTTTATTTAGGTGATAATGAGACTTTACCAGTGATTGTTTCAAATGCTCTTAGTCAATCTCAAGAAGATAAATTGATAAATGTGCTAAAACACCACAAGGAGGCTATAGGATGGACTTTAGCTGACATAAAAGGAATTAGTTCCACCTTGTGCAAGCATAGAATTTTCTTTGAAACAGATGCTAAACCCACTAGAGAAGCTCAACGTAGGTTAAACCCCTCCATGATGGAGGTAGTTAAAAAGGAAATCCTTAAGTGGTTAGATGCAGACGTGATTTATCCTATTTCTGATTCTCAATGGGTAAGTCCTGTTCATGTGGTCCCTAAAAAGAGTGAAATAACTGTTGTTGAAAATGCTAAAAGGGAGCTTGTTCCAACTAGAGTGTCTAATGGATGGAGGGTGTGCATTGACTATAGGAAGCTTAATTGAGCGACTAAAAAATATCATTTTCCTTTGCCATTTATTGATCAAATGCTAGAAAAACTTACTGGTCAGTCTTTCTTTTGCTTTCTTGATGGCTATTCTGGCTATACTCAAGTACCCATAGCCCCTGAAGATCAAGATAAAACCACATTGACCTGCCCTTTTGGTACATTTGCCTTTAGGAGAATGCCTTTTGGATTATGCAATGCCCCTAGAACTTTTCAGCGTTGTATGATGAGTATCTTCTCTGATTGGATTGAACAAGATATGGAAGTGTTTATGGACGATTTTACTGTTTTCGGTGATTCTTTTGATAGATGCCTCCATGGTTTGTCTCGTGTTTTGAAAAGATGTTTTGAAACTCACCTTGTGTTAAATTTTAAAAAATGTCATTTTATGGTAGAGTAAGGTGTAGTGCTTGGACATATTGTAAGTGCTAAGGGCTTAGAGGTTGATAAGGCTAAAATAGATGTCATTAGTTCATTGTCATATCCTACATGTGTTCGTGAAATTAGATCATTTTTAGGGCATGCTGGCTTCTATAGACGCTTTATTAAGAATTTCTCCGAAATTGCATCCCTTTGTGTGTTTTGCTTGCTAAAGATGCCACTTTTGACTTTAATGATGAATGTAAAAAGGCTTTTGATGAGTTGAAAGAAAAATTGACTAGTGCACCTGGGATTCAACCACCTGATTGGACTTTACCTTTTGAAATCATGTGTGACGTTAGTGATAAGACCATAGGTGCCGTTTTAGGTCAAAAGAAAGATAAAGAATCTTATGTGATCCATTATGCTTCTAAATCACTTGATTCTGCCCAATGCAATTATATTGTAACTGAGAAGGAGATGTATGATGTTATATTTGCTTTGGAAAAGTTTAGACCTTATTTACTAGGCACACATGTGATTGTTTACTCTGACCATTCGGCTCTAAAGTATCTTTTGAAAAAGAGAGAATCAAAACCTCGCTTGCTTTGTTGGATGCTTTTGTTACAAGAGTTTGACTTAGAAATTAGAGATAAGAAGAGTGTTGAAAATCTAGTTGCTGACCACCTCAGTAGAATTGTTCCTAGAGATGATTGGCCTTTAATGACTGTATTTTTTCCTGATGAACTCCTTTCAATGCATCATGTTGAAACTCCTTGGTATGCTGATATGGTTAATTATTTGGTGACTAGCACATTTCCTCCTACTTTGTCTAGAGCTCAAAAAGAAAAGATTAAATCTGATTCAAAGTACTACTTTTGGGATGATCCTTACTTGTGGAAATCGTGCTCTGACCAAGTAATTAGGAGATGTGTAGACAAATCTGAATATGCTTCGATTCTTACTTTCTGTCATAGTCTTGAAAGTGGAGGACATTTTGGTCCTCAAAGGACTGCTCATAAAGTTCTTGAATGTGGTTTATATTGGCCTACAATTTATAAAGATGCTTATGTGTTCTGTAAGTCTTGTGAACGTTGCCAAAAGACCGGAAATTTATCTAAAAGGAATGAGATGCCTCAATCTGGTATATTGATTTGTGAAATATTTGATGTATGGGGTATAGATTTTATGGGGCCTTTTCCCTCTTCTTTTGGTAATGTATACATCATTCTGGCTGTTGACTATGTATCTAAATGGGTTGAGGCAAAGGCTACAATAACTGATGATGCTAAAACAGTGGTGAAGTTTGTTAAGAGTCGTATTTTTAATAGATTTGGCATGCCTAAGGCTATTATAAGTGATAGAGGGACTCATTTTTGCAATAAAACATTTGGTGCGTTGCTTGAAAAATACCATGTGACCCATAGAGTAGCTACTACATATCATCCACAGACTAGAGGACAAGTGGAAGTGTCTAATAGGGAGATAAAGTCTATTCTAGAAAAGATGGTCAACCCAAATAGGAAAGATTGGAGTCTACAACTAGGTGATGCGTTATGGGCATATAGGACTGCATATAAAACACCCCTAGGCATGTCTCCTTACAGACTTGTTTTTGGGAAATCCTGCCACCTACCTATAGAAATTGAACAAAAATCTTTTTGGGCAGTGCAGCAATGTAACCTAGATTATGATGCTGCTGGAAAAAAAAAGAAAATTACAGTTACTCGAATTAGAGGAATTAAGGCTCGAATCGTATGAAAATGCTAAGATTTATAAAGAGAAGACAAAAGCCTTCCATGATACAATGATAGCTAGGAAATCTTTTCAAGTTGGCCAGAAAGTTCTTTTATTCAATGCTCGGTTGAAATTGTTTCCTGGAAAATTGCAAACCAGATGGCTCGGTCCCTTTGTTATTAATAATGTGTTTCCTCATGGTGCAGTGGAAATAAAAGATTTTGGGACTAACAAAACTTTCAAGGTTAATGGCCACAGGTTGAAGCCCTTTTATGATCAAGCATATGTGAAGATGATCGAAGACATTTTATTTGAGGAGATCTGATAGAGACTTGAGTACGTCGAGCCAACGACGTGAACCAAAGGCGCTGCTTAGGAGGCAACCCTAGAATGATTTTATTGCTGGACTTGAATTTTTTTTTATGTTGTCGTTAGTTAGCTTAGTAATCTTTCACAACTTTCCTGGATTTTTTTTTATATACTTTCCCCTTATTAGATTGGTTGTTTATGGTGCAGAATCTTTTGTGCCACTTCATTAATATTTCGGCATATGCACGTTGCTGGAGTTTAGGACATGCGTCAGCCACGTTAGTTGAAAGAAATTGGCAGAACTGAGCTGACATGATGATAACAAGGCAATGAGCGTAGCTCACTTATTCATATAACCAGCTAAGTCCTTTCTTTTCAGTCCTACTTTCTTTACATTGGGGACAATGTTGATTCTAAGTAGGGGGGAGAGTTAATACTTATGCTCTGAAAAACAAAATCAGAAATTGTGAACTAAATTCAAGAATTACTGCTGGAAATTGAGTTGGTATAATGTGAGTTTTCTTGCTGGATATAATATGCTGAAAATCAAGTTAAGTTATTCACAAAATATAAAGTTGTGAAAATATTGGGATATGTTCAGTTTTAGGGGAAGTGCTGCGAAATTTTCTGTAGAATTTTTATTTTATTTAGTTACTATAAAACAAAAAAAAAATTGTGCTTTTACTTGCATTAGTTTAGGACTTTATTTGCATTTAATTTAGGATTTCCACTTCTTAACTTCCTAAGGAATGGCGATTAGTAAGTTGATAAGAAACTCTAATCTAACTTGTTTTTGAAATAAAATAAAAAATTTCGAAATAAAAGATTTTGAGAATGTTATATAATTGGAATATAATAGTCGAACTTGAGAGATTTATAATATAATTGAAGAAAAGAAACTATCTTGCTTCTCTTAAATAAGCTGGCTAGATAAATAGACCAAACCTTGTGAGCTTTTGAGCATATTAGACTGACACATCTGCATCAGTCTCATTATTTTTTTTCCTGTGTGATAGATCTTCAATGAAGTGTGGCTCTTGAACTTGACTTGGTTCTCTTTGAGACTTTTGTGACAAATGCTATCAAGAAATGATTTAGGCATCCTTTTTTATATTTTTGAGCCTCAGAGATTTTCTTTCATATAATATTTCCATTTGTTTAGCCCTTTTGAGCCTTAAAATCCGTGTTTATTTGCTAACCATACATTACGAACCTGCGGCCTCCTACATATTATACCCAAGCCTGGCTAAGGGGAGTTATTATATTGAGTTTGTATTGTAAGGTTGCGTTATAGTGGAGACATATTGAAAAATAAAAAAAGGAGAAAAATGGGTTATGAAATTGAAAAAAAAAATATTATTGGAGAAATAAAAAATCAGAGAAAATAAATGTTTGAAAGTCATAGAAAGGTGAAAATGCTATGAAGGATCCATATAAGTGTTGTAATTGCATTACTTGTGAAGGATATGGTGAATAATATGAAAAGAAAAAAAAGTTGGAGTATGATGTTTAATGTATAAATGGAGTTTGTTGTGACTGGAACATCTTAAGTCATGTATTTTTGCTCCCTTTAGCTTGGCTTCTAATTAACTCCACATTCCTAAATATTATCCCTACCCTTTAGCCTTAGCCACATTACAACCATTTAAAAGACATTTTGATCTTTATGCATTATGTCACTTCCAAGTGGAGAATTGAGACGATAGTCAAGTTTAAAGAAATACTCCCTCCGTCCCTAAATAGAGTGCCCATTTCTTTTGGGCACAAGTATTAAGAAGAAATTATGTGTAGGACCTTAGTTGTATTAAATCATAATTAAATATAGAAGTTGGTATACTTTTTATGAATTTTTTATTAAGGAGAGAGAATGTGGGCCATATGAGAAAGTGGGTGATATTATAAAAGTTGAAAGCAAAATAATATTTTAATTGGTGGACCCATACCAAATAAGAAAATGGGAAATCTATTTGGGACAAACATAAATGGAAAAATGGGCACTCTATTTAGGGACGGAGGGAGTATACGTCATTTTGAGTCGACTTGGTTATAGGTTTGAGTGAATATTATTTAACCCCAAACACATGAGAGTTGAGTGTTTTATTTATACCTGTGAAGGTCTATTTATTGAACTTGATACGCATACAAGTGTGGATTCATGCTAGATATTTTTGAGTTGTGAAGATACAATTAGTTCATGAAGTATTATGAGATTTGATAGTTCGATTGTTTAAACACTAAGAGTATGACATCCCCACTAACATTTTCTCAATGTTTTTTACTAACTTAAAGTGTTTTAGTTTCTTGTAGTGTACTTATCTAATTTAGCTATTTCCGACAAAGAAAATTGAGGTGGTATATTAGATCTTGTATTTAGCTTCTTTATTAATGTCATTATAATATCCATGTTCGCTAATTGATTTGATTTATGTTAATAATGTTTTGTGGGTATGCCATCTGAAAATCCTCACGAGACCATACTCGTCCACTAGCTAGGGTAGCCTAGGGGTTTAAAGGGCTTGTTGCACATGCTAAGTGCAATCGTGATTCCTACGACAGTGAGTTAGGTTTATTGCTTTCCTAGTATAGCTTTTATTTTAATTTTAGAAGTGTTTTGTTCGAGGGCGACCAAAGGCTAAGTGTGGGGGAATTTGATAAGCGTGTAATATGTTATATTTTTACTCCACAATTTTAGTTTGATATTTGTCCTTTATTTTATTAGTAGAGGGTTATTTATGTTCTTATTATATTTTATCGAATAATTAGCTTAAATAGTGTATTATTTTTATTATAGGTACTTTACAAGTTCATATAGGCAAAGGAAGATCAAAAGAATAAAAGGAAAAGGAAAAGAAGATTAAGGGAGAAAAGGGCATTGAAAACAAAAATAATCAACAAAAGGAGATATTACAAAGCCATATCACACATGAGCAATACTGGGGAAACAAAACCCATAAAACACATTCTCCATCATCTTTCATCCAATGAATGAAATTTTATCTTAGCCGGAAAAAAGGGATGAGTTTCAATCAAAGTATAATCCTTTTGCAATTCTCATCTTATCCTACCTTCTTTCATATCAAAAATTCCAATTTTGATATATATATATAGAATCCCCTATCTCATGGGGGACGCACACAACAAACCCCAAAAATTCAGTCCGTGAGTTCGAATTTGAGAGCAAGGTTTTTATCTAACTTGAGGTGGGGCAATTGGAGAAGAGAAGACAGCCATTGGAGGGAAGCTTAGTCTCGATTCCAAGGTCGAGCAAGACGACGACGAGTCACGGGGTCGAAGCCGAGTATCGTTCGGGTGATCTTGAGTGCAAGATTTATAAGTTCTTCTTCTTACTCCATTGTTGAACTTCTTGGCTTTTAATTACTTAGTTTTCATATCTGATTATTTTTATTGAGTTGCTAGTATAATACTTTGTTTTGGGATTTCTTAAATCTACTTGAATGATTCTTCCAGTTAATTAGTATTTGGAATTGCTTAATATTCAATGTCAAATTCACTGCTATACACTTGGTTGTTATCTTTCATAGTATAATTGTGAATGATTGCTAATTATATGGTTTGGTTTAGTTTAGATCATATAGTAAGTAGGCACTAATTTATATTGAATCTGTGATTATGATTATGGTATAAATTAGAGAGTGATTTCAATCTAAGTAGTCTAAACATTTATGTGGATAGATTAATTAGGACTAATGAGGTCTCCTAGTTTATAATGCTGCCAACTCTAAATTATAACAAGTTGCGATCATATTTGTTAAAGTTAGACTGGTTTAGAATCAACTTAGGCTTAGTTCAAGTTTGGTTTCAAGTAAGGAAAGATAGGGGGTCTTTGTTACTAAAGTCTCTACAATTAGTCTATTAATTATCGTTGGTTTGATTTTCAAGGTTAATCAAATATTATGACTAACCGCTTAATTTAAGTAATATTCATGGAATTTAGTTGGTTTGGTTATGTGTCACATGTGTAAATAGTAGATTAGTTTTTCATTTACTAAGTTATGTTAGTTAGTATTATCTTCAACCCCCCAATCTATGTAAATAGTGTAAATAATTGTGTAGTCTAACTTATTTATGTGATTAATATTGTTTTTAGTTAAACTTTGAGTTTTGGAATTTAGTAATCTCTCCGTGGGATCGACCCTTTCTTACCCTTTTACTAGCTGTTCATATTTTTGAAGGTCTAAGATAGATTTTTAATTTAATACGGTAAACGACACGTATCAGTAGTGTTCCTTCCGAGTTAACAGAGGTGGTGGAGGTTGTGGTGGAAGGAGGTGGAGTGGTGGATTGGGGTGGTGGGATCTATGAAGGGCAAATTTTGCGGGAGAGGAGAAAGAAAGAGAGGAACAATAATGACATAATAATGATATACTTCTCGTATAAATGACATTAGTTTGTGCTTAAATGATACAAGTTTGTCGAAAAATGACATTAAAGTGAGTAATAATGATATCAGTTTATGTAATAATAATAAGGTATATAAAGAGTAGACAAATTATAATGAAATCATGGCAAATGATACAAGTTTGCTGAAAAACGACATAAAAGTGAGTAATAGTGATATCATCTGTCTCATAATTGATATTGGTTTGTGTAATAATGATAAGGTATATAAAGAGTTCACGAATGATAATGAAAAAGGAGGAAATGATACAAAATATGACATAAAAGTCAGTAATAATGATATGACAATAATGACATGAAAGAGTTTTATAAATGATATAAAACAAATTAAAACATGATATGAAGCAACTCCAAAATGATATGAAATACACCAATAATGCCATAAAATAATTATATTAGTTTGCACATTATGAGATATTGTTACACAATAAGTTATTGTGTAATATGTTATACCCAAAGCGCACTCTTGTTTGAAACAGAAAATTTCAATTGTTGTAGTACTCTCGTATTCTTTTGAATTCAAAGTGTATCGTAGAAGATGCATGACTTTTAGGTTATGTTTTCTTCATTTTATTCCAAAAACTTATTACTTATTGGGAAAATTTCAAAAAACTACCTTTTATAACATAAATTTTTCAAAAAACTCCTTATAAAAAAATTATTTCAAAAAACTACCTTATACTACCTCCGTTTCACAATACATGCACCATTTCTCATTTAGGCACTATTCATCAAGCAACTTTGACAATTTTTCTCTCACCATTACGTAAGAAAAAATATAGTCAAGTGGGATCTTGTTAAGTTCGTCTCAATGCGAGGATTCCAAATATCAACTTTTTATAATTTTTACTTATACACAATTAAAGATATTAATGTCTAAAGAAGAGTGTTGGAGTGCGTGAAAAAGCAAATGGTGCATGTATTGTGAAACGGAGGAAGTATAACATAATGTTTTCAATATACTACCATTTGACTTTTTTTGTTGACGTTGACTCTTAAATAGCAGCGGCTCTAGGCGTTGTTGTCGGTGGGGCAACAAATAAAAAAGAGAAGAACAAAAATGGAGGAGAGAGAAGCTAGCGGGAGGGGGTGCTCGTTAAGAAGAAAATGATATGAGGGGCAGTTTGGCACCCTATGTGAGTTTTCAGCGGTGTTTGGGCCGTGAGATCAAGGCAATAAGTAGCAGTGAACCCGTCACGGGTGGTTAAATCCTCATTTAGCTGTCAATTGGTAGTATTTTGAAAAAAATGTGTTGTATAAGGTAGTTTTTTGAAAAATAATTTTTAAAAGGTAGTTTCTTGAAAAATATTTGTTATAAAAGGTAGTTTTTTGAAATTTTTCCTTACTTATTAGACTTTTTTATTTCCGTTTATCTAATTTCAAATGTATTTAAATTTTGTAGAAAAAATTACAAAGTTAGATAATTAGAAAGTACATGAGGGGACGATTCCAACAAAATCCACCATGAGTTTTTTTTATATATAAGCGTCAAAACACGATCATGTTTAATTAAAACAACGGTTTTTTCACTATATACCCCCGACAAATTGAAAAATTCACCATATACCCTCAATGTTTCAGATATTCACCATATACTCCTGAGTTTTCGAAAACGTTCACCAGATGCCCTTTTTCTAACCGTCGTTAACTGACCGTTAGCTTTATTTACGGTTTTGCCATCATTAAGCCCTAACCCTAAAATGTAAACCCTAATCCTAAACAATAACCCTAACCCACCCCTAACCCTAACCCTAACCTACCCCTAACCCTAACCCCCTGCCAACCCCCACCCCCTCCCCCTCCACCGGCCCCCCACCCTCTCTCCTCCGCCGCAACAACACCCCCCCCTCCCCTCCACCGCGCGCCCCCTCCCCCTCCACCGCCGATTTCCCGGCCCCACCCCCTTTGAATTCCCAGGTCCTCATCAGAACACCCCGACCCATCCGGAGTCGAGTATATTGTCACCAATGCGCATCCAGGGCCAACAACTGTCCTCAATAACCAACACAAGTTCTTCCGGCGCATTTTGTCCTCACTCATGCGCACCCTAAGAAACTTCCCAGGAGGTCACCCATCCCAAGACTACTCCCAGCCAAGCACGCTTAACTGTGGAGTAACTAAGGAATTAAGCTCCCTAAAAGAAAGATGCATCTTGTTGGAATTAGTAGCCTGCTAAATCCTTTAAAGCAATCATGAGGGGTATTACATACACCCCCACTTGAGAACAGCAACGCCCTCGTTGCGCCTGAGGACTCCACATATTCGGCCACAACGACATGTGGGTCGCCCCAGCCTGGAAACTGATCGCCGGAGACTCCAGATATTCGGTCTAACGACCTCTGGGTCGCTCCTTATGACAATGCAGCCCCAGAATCCTCCCCCACTAGGCGCCTGAGGACTCCTAATATTCAGCTTAACAACCTTAGGGTCGCCCCAACACGCGGTCGCAGGGTTGCTCTGATACCATTTGTAACACCCGACCCATACGGAGTCGAGTATATTGTCACCAATGCGCATCCAGGGCCAACAATTGTCCTCAATAACCAACACAAGTTCTTCCGGCGCATTTTGTCCTCACTCATGCGCACCCTGAGAAACTTCCCAGGAGGTCACCCATCCCAAGACTACTCCCAGCCAAGCACGCTTAACTGTGGAGTAACTAAGGAATTAAGCTCCCTAAAAGAAAGATGCATCTTGTTGGAATTAGTAGCCTGCTAAATCCTTTAAAGCAATCATGAGGGGTATTACACCCACCCCCTCCCCTCCTCTGTTTTCGTCTGCCCAAAACCGAACCTTGCGCACTCCCCTGCTCAGATCTCACCTTGCGATTCCTCACACAAACTCCCTGAGTTCTGAAAAATCGATGCGGAAATTCAAGGGGGGAGGGGTCATTGGGGTGGGGGAGGGAGGGGATTTTGGGCGTCGATTTAGACGGGGTTCTAGGCGTCGATTACGACGGGGGGGGGAGGGGGGGGTTACGGGCGTCGATTTCGACGGGGTGGGGGGGGGGTGGCCTGGGGTTCCGGGCTCGCGACGGGGTGGAGGGGAGGGTCAGGGGGGGGGGGGAGGGGGGGTGCGGGGGTGGGGGGGGGGGGGAGAGGGTCAGGGTGGTGGGAGGGGGGGGGTGGGGGGGTGGTGGGAAGGTTATGGTTTAGGGTTAGAGGGTTAGGGGTTAGGATTAGTGTTAGGGTTTAGGAGGTTACGGTTTAGGGGGTTAGGGTGGCAAAATTGTAAATAACTCTAACGGTGATTTAACGTCCGTTACCAAAAATGGCATTTGGTGAATTGAAAAATCAGGGGTATATGGTGCATATCTGAAACATTGAGGGTATATGGTGAATTTTTCAATTTGTCGGGGGTATATGGTGAAAAAACCGTTAAAACAATTTACCAAACCACATACTTCCTCCGTTTCAAAAAGCTTGCTACACTTCTTTTTTTACGGTTCCCAATGCAAATTTTCTTAGTGTTGAATTAGTTGGGTTAAAGGTATATGATTATGGGGAGGGGATCACTTGCACTTTTATTAAGTAAGGTGCATATGTGGTGAAAAAAAAGGAGGGGATCACCTTAAAGTAAATTATTGTTAGTTGTTAATAGGTGAGTTTTATTTTTGTAAGAGTAGTTTGATAAAATGACACCTTTAAAGTTACTATATAAGAAAAAAAGTGTAGCAATTAATGTGAAACATCCACATATAAGAAGTGTAGCGAGTAATTTGAAATGGAGGAAGTAAAAAGATTCAAATCAAATTAGATCAGACGTTAATAAATTCATACGAGATTATATCAAATCACCTTCTTTTACATGTAAAGAATAATAGAATATAGCCAACATACCGTAAATTAACGAATCGATCTTTGCTTCAACAATATAAAAAATTGGAAATGTGTAAAAGCCTAGAAGGTAAAGAAGAGAAAACGAGGCAGAAGAATGATAAAAAAGAGACAAGATTTAGACTTGCAAGTGGTTTTCGAAAAGGAGAGTCGCATTCAACGTGCTCCTTGACATGTACCATTGTCCCATTAAGGCCTTAAGGGGCCTAGACAAACTAAGTAGTCCCCACACAAACCAAAGTCCTGAAAAATAAATATCTCTCTCATCTTCACTTCATAAGGTACAAACTAGTAAGTACTAATATCAAACCAAAAAAAAACTTTCATAAAAGGAGCAAACCAAGCCGCTGGTTTCTACTTTCTAGACTCTACCGTCTGGCGTCTACACTACACTATAAGTGAGAGTGGAGGATAACCTAGTAGTTAATGCTTTTCTCTCGTTTCCAATAGGTTTTAGGGATCGATTCTCACTATAGATAAGTTGGAATCCCTTTTATTCCTCCAAACTTGTCAAGATTTTCTCCTTACCTTATTAAAAAAAACTTACAAATTACAAATCTATAAAACTATAATTTTGTACTTTCAAACACATTTCTTTACACATCTGTCACATATTTTGTTTAAATGAGTACTCCCTCTAATTTTTATTAATTCACCTACTTCTTTGGGTACAAAGTTTTAGACGAAATATATATGTGGATTATAGAAGGAAAAAGAAAGTATTAATTTATTGACATATTGTATCTAAGTTAATGTCGTGGTCCTTGTGGGACAAGAAAAAGTAAAAAACTTATATGAACTTGGTCCACACTAAATTAGTGTGGACCTAATGCTAATTCATGTTATTTATGAAAAAAAAAAGATCACTATATAAAAAAATAAATATAAAAGATGAATAGATATAAATTATGAAGTTTGACTATGAAAAAAAAAGGTTACTATCTCACAAAGTGAAAATTTCATCATGATAAACTAATGTGAGAAATAGTTACTATATTAAAAAAAATAGTCACTATGGTAGATAGTAACTGTATAGTGTAACTTAAAATTTGAAAAGGTTACTATATGGAAAAAAAGGGTCATTATTATGGACCAGGTCCACGCAAGACTAACTCCAAGAAAAATAGAGTGAGAAGGTACAAATAATAATAAATAATTTGTGGGACCAATCCAAAAACACAAAAGGGAGGTAAACTAATAAAAAACCCGATGGAGTACTACGTTAATTGTGCAAAAAATAGAGAGATCGTCTACTTTTAGGTGCTCTCGGGAACACTAAACCCCTTTTCTTTTGAATTAGGAGAATTTGAATTGAACTGAAAACCAACTGAATTGAACCGAAAATAAGTCCAAAAGAACCGGGTTTAACAAAGCTTTGACATTACACAAAGAAAATAAGAAAAAAGAAAAACATAAATTTCTTGGGGAAGAGGGAATCAAAATTCTCAAAAGTCCGCATATTACCGGTTTACCAGCCCCTTGTATTGTCAAGCGTCACACAAAAACACTCACTAGTCACTGCTCACCCCTAAAAATGGATTTTTTGGTAAAAACTACCTTTGTTAATACAAGTTATTGAAATTACTACCTTTCTTAATTTTTATTGAATTTAACTACCTTTATTGTTTCCAAACTCATGGTATTGCTACCTGTTAACGAAATCCGTCAAGTTTCCATCCAGTGGGGCCCACTTTATGTTTCCCTCTCAAATTTTCATCCTTTCCCATGCGATTTTTGGCTCTTTACAACCTGTATAATAACCACATTTTGCTTGATTACCCAAATTCATCAAAATTTCCCATAATTGCCTTAGGGTTTATCACTTAAAGTTATGTGCTGTTGTTGCCATTAATTGATCAGGGGATTTTGCTTGCTTCATCAATACTAGTGCCACAAAGTGAAGGTAAGTTCTCTAATCACGCAAATTAGGGTTTGTAATTAGGGGAAATTTGAAATTTTTGGGGAAATTCGAATTTTTTGGGTAAATTAGGGTTCGCTAATTAAGTATTTTGCAATTGCAATGTGTAGGTTGAAATGTCTTCCTCTTCTCACTCTTTTGATCAAAAGCCAAAGGCAAAATGCAATTGTGGTGTTCCAGCAGCCATTAAGAAGGCTTGGACCATTGATAATCCTGGAAGGAGATTCCTTACATGTAAGTTTTATGAGCCTGGAACTGAATGGCGTGGCTGCAATTATTTTGAGTGGTATGATAAGGACCAACTGCAATGGCAAAAGGAGGTGATAAACCAACTTGTCCTGGACAAAAAGTTACTGACCCTTGAAGTTGGTAACTTGAAGACTGAATTGGCAGATGTTTGTGGGCAAAGAAGATGCCTCCTAGCAGAGAATGACTCACTTAGGGTGAAGTGCAAGGCTTTAAGCTCTGAACTGAAGCATGTAATGAAGGAAGACAAAGAAGAAGAAGAAATGGAACATGATGCCCACTTTGGTTGTATTGATGGTAGTTATGTGTTTGATAGGTTTAGTGGCTATGTTAATCTAAAGTTAGTTAGTATTAGGTTGCTTAAGAATGATGGATGTATGATTTTGTTGTAATTGCACTCCAAAAGTTCTAATGAACTTGTGACTTTATGTAACCAACTATCTATCAATGAAAAAGATGTTTGAACAATATTTTTGCATTCCAATTCAATGTGTAAACATTGTTTGTTGTGTCAAATACAAAGAACTTGTTTGTTCAACACAAAAACATAAATGCATAGCCTTAAATATTATGTTCATTACATCAAAACAAAGTGCAAGTCTGATTCCACTGTTCAAACATCACTAAACTATTACAAAGGGCGCCTTGGAGGCAACTTGGACAACCTAGTCTTCTGACTTTGCTGAGTTGCACCACTTGGTTGTTGTGTGGTTGTGCTTGCTCCACTGTGTTGTTGATATAGTCCAGGAGTTGGCATCATTGAAATAGGGGTCTGGGCAGTAGAGTTTGAAGATGTTGCTTGGCTACCAGTTGTGGAAGATGGGTGTTGGTACTGCACATAAAAGGACATCAAAAGTTAAATCATGTACATTAAGCCTGAAATTTATGAGGTCAAAACAAACTGACCTTATTTCTTGCTTTGGAAGCCTTTTTATCTCTTTGATGATTCACCCATTTGGAGTTGCTTGGAAGCCTTCCTCCAGTGCCCTTTTCAGCCACTGGTGCAGCTGCTGTGGAGTTGCACCTTCTCATGTTGTGCCCTAGTTGGCCTTGACTTATACCTTTTCAAACTCATAAATAACAAGCTTTGCCCTTGCCCTTGACTCCCACAGTTTATAATACTTCACATCAACTCCAATATCTTCAAAAACCAATGACTTATACCTTTTCAAACTCATGTTTGGATCCCTCCTCCAAACCTCAACATACTTGTCAGCTAACCACTCAGCAGTGACCCTAGAATTCAGGTTGCATCCCACACATTTGTGGTCTAACCTCAATGACTTGATCTGCCACATATCCTCAAACCTTAGTTTTTTAATATGGACCTTGAAGAGACACTTATCTTCAGATTTGCATCCACATCCAACCCTTTTAGCATGACCTTTGTCCCATGGACAGTCACACCTATTTTTGCAGTAAATGCTTATCAGAGTCACCCTCAATTTCTTCCTCTATGTTCACTTCAGCAGACTGATCAAGCTCCTCCTGCAGCCTACTCTTTTTACCAGTAGCCTTAACTTTAGGTTCTGCTTCCTCATGGTGATTAGATTCAGGGTGGTTCTCAGTGAGGCTAGCTTTTACAGCAGCAAACAGTCCCCCACCATTTGTTTGCTTGAAAAGCTCTTCCTCATTTGCACCCTCCTTCTCTTCTTCCCCAACCTCCCATTCAATTTCTAAATCACTCCACTCTGAGCTTGATGAGCCACTCAGATCTAGCTTTCTACTTACCCTACCTCCCTTTTTTTTCTTGGTTTTAAACTGTTCTTTCCCCTTCACTTTCTCTTCTCCCTTCACTTTCTCTTTCTCCTTCCCTTTTCCTTTCAATCCTTTCCCTTTTTGAGCAACATGCTTCACTCTCTTAGGGGTCAATGAATCAGATGCAGTTTTTTGTGGTGCTTTAGGCAAGTGTTTGGGAGGGGAATCAATTAACACAGGATGCTCTAACAGTCTAGGACTCCTCCTAGTAGGATTGACTGTTTGTGAAAGGAAGATATGTGGTTTTTGTGATTTTGTTTTGTTGTTTGACTGTCTTGGAGGCTTGAATCTATCTTAAACTCAGACTTCACTTTTTTTATCTCCCCGTTTAGGCACTCCACTATGGCTTTCCCGGGTTAATTGGGGTTTGGATTTTTTGGGCTCAAGGTGTTGGGCTTTTCAGGGCTTCTCAAACTCCTATGATATTCAGGGGCTGGTATTTCTGCATTACTTTTTGGTGGTGGAGGGCCATCATCAGTTACATATACATCAACATTCCCAAACCTATCTCTTGTTTTCAGAATATCAACCACATTTTCAGAGTTTATCCTAACCTTCCCTTCCTTATTTTGATACCACAGGTAGTAAGTTTCTGGCATTGGGTCATCCTCAAACTTATAAGCATCCACCACATATTCCTTAATTACTTTCAGATTAAAGTCACAAGTTTTTATCTTGCTACACAACAAAATAATCCCACCAACGAATTCCTCAATTTCTTTTCCTTTCAGTTTTTTTACAGTTGACAAGGGTCTTACATGTAATCTTATGTCAACATACTGAGCATCAAAATATGCCATGCTGTAAAGACAAAGAGAGAAAGGATAAAGTGCCAATTTTATTCATACGGGGAGGGGGAAATTCAGTCAAAGGGAGCAGCAAAGGGAGCAGGAAAGGGAATAACTTTATGCTAAATAAAGCAGGATAGAAGGCAGAAGATTCCAAGCAATGCAATTACCAATGTTAATTACCAATTAACTAATCCCCAATTTTGTAATGCACTAATAAGCCCTAATTTTTTAATTCAATTCCACAATTGCAGTTAAATGTACCTAAACTTACCTTCCAGATATGGACAATTGCGAAAAAACCCTATTTTGGCAGTGATAGGTGAAATGCTGTTGTGGTCCCTCACGCCTTTCTTCTCTTCAATGATGTGGTGAAGAAAATGGCAGTGACAGCTCAGACAGAGAGAGAAAATGAAATGGGGAGAGAGAAAATGCAATGGGGAGAAGGAGATGGAGGTGGGTGAGAGGATTGAATTGCAGTAATGAAGAAGAGTGAACAGTGAAGAGTGTGAAGAGTTCGAGCTGTTGGGGCAAATTCAAAATGGGAAAATATAAAGTGGGCCCCACTGGATGGAAACTTGACGGATTTCGTTAACAGGTAGCAATACCATGAGTTTGGAAACAATAAAGGTAGTTAAATTCAATAAAAATTAAGAAAGGAAAAAAAGGGTCATTATTATGGACCAGGTCCACGCAAGACTAACTCCAAGAAAAATAGAGTGAGAAGGTACAAATAATAATAAATAATTTGTGGGACCAATCCAAAAACACAAAAGGGAGGTAAACTAATAAAAAACCCGATGGAGTACTACGTTAATTGTGCAAAAAATAGAGAGATCGTCTACTTTTAGGTGCTCTCGGGAACACTAAACCCCTTTTCTTTTGAATTAGGAGAATTTGAATTGAACTGAAAACCAACTGAATTGAACCGAAAATAAGTCCAAAAGAACCGGGTTTAACAAAGCTTTGACATTACACAAAGAAAATAAGAAAAAAGAAAAACATAAATTTCTTGGGGAAGAGGGAATCAAAATTCTCAAAAGTCCGCATATTACCAGTTTACCAGCCCCTTGTATTGTCAAGCGTCACACAAAAACACTCACTAGTCACTGCTCACCCCTAAAAATAAAAACCCTCGTATTTTTTACTCAGCCTTTCTCTCTTTTCTTCCTCTTCTTCTCTCTCCTCTCATCTCCAAAGTGTTCTTGAAGAACTTTAATTTATCAATCATCATCGATTAATCATGCCTTCCACTAATTTACTCCTCGAAGAACCGATTCGGATGGCTTCAATTCTCGAGCCATCTAAATCTGTGAGTTTTCCTCCAATTTGATACGATTTTTTCATTTTTTTTTGTTGTTTTTCTAGATTTTCTGATCTTGATTTGATTGATTTTGTGTTATTGAAGACCTTTTTTCCTGCGATGACGAAGATCGTCGGAACTCTCGGTCCTCGTTCGCAATCTGTTGAAGTTATTTCCAGCTTACTTAAGGCTGGAATGTCAGGTAATCTTTCTATTTTTTTTTTTGGAGTTCTGTTAACGATATTGATGATTTTTGTTTAATTTTGAAGGTTTGCAATGTTTTTTTTGATGTAGTGGCTAGATTTGATTTTTCATGGGGAGATGCTGATACTCATCGTCAAACTCTCGAGAATTTGAAGGCCGCTGTTAAACTTACTAAGAAACTCTGCGCTGTATGTGTTATTTATTTATTTTTTTTCCCTTTTTTTGTTGCGATAATGATGATATTTATATATATAGTGGTTAGTTTGCTGACATATGTAACTAGTAAGATGTTGATAGCTGTTGTAGAGTTCTTTTTTAGATCAGCAGCTTGTAATTAAAAATTTGTTTGTTTATGAGTGAGTCAATATTTGTTTATTATGAAGTGTACTTTTGCTTATAATGATTGTAAACTGTATTGAAATATAGGTTTTTGTACAATAGTTAGTATAGATTTATATCTTATTTGGTAAAAAGTAGAGATTTATATGAGTCTTTGTCTCTCTGCTTTTGTTGATGTAATTGTGAAACGTGACTTTCTTTTTGCACTGAAGCTTGTGTTTGATCCTGCATAATGCACGGTATTATCGATATCACTTATTAGTGAATGTAGTAATTTTTATACAATGTCGTGGATTGTGGAAGGAGATGATGGAGTAAGTTATGCATGTAATAATACAGTTTTGAAGGGTAGTAAGTACAGAGATGAGATTTTTATCAGAACCAAATGTGTATCTAATTAGGTGCGAGAAATATAATGTGGTTATACTTTTGCTATAAAAAATGTGGCAGGAGATTTTCAAGTTAGTGGTCTGTGATGCATGTAATCATACAATTTTGGAGGGTAGTTAGTATGAAGATGATATAGGAGGTTAAATTTGTCTTTGTTCTCATAATAGCTAGGATATAAAAAAAGAGCTTTACCTTTTCCATCTCATAGATAAATTGCAGATATCATATGTATTCGTTTATTAGAATCAATACCTTTTTCATTGAATTAATGGTTAAAGAATGATATACATGTGATAAAAAAGCTCATTGTCTTGGGTTTGAGCATTGGTGACGCTCTTTCACCCTCTATATTTTTGAAAAACATCTAATGACAAATCATATATTCATGTCATGTCTATGACATGGTGCCATGTAATTTCAAAATCTTGTGAAAGGCTATGCTTTACAAATATACTCCCCCGTCCTTTTTTACTTACTACATTTATCACAAATAGATGTTTCAAATTACTCGCTACATTCCTTTTCTGGCATGTGGTCCCTTTATTATTTCACCTATTTTATCCTCCTGTATGTTCTAGTTAAGCACAATCGATTGGGTTTTTTTTGGCAGGTTTAGTTTGCTTACTATACGCTAGGTGATAAGTATGAATTTTATTCTTTGTTGCTAGTTAATTCTTTGGCAACAAACAGGTGATTTTGGTGAAATCATTTTTTATCATGTAGGTCATGCTGGACACAGTTGGGGCTGAGCTGCAAGTTGTTAATAAGTCGGGGAAAGAAATTTCTCTCAAGGAGAATGATGTTGTTACTCTCACGCCTGACCTAGAGAAAGATGCCTCTTCAGAGATATTGCCCATCAATTTCAATGGACTTGCAAAGGTTAGTCAATTGCATCTCAAATTTTCAATTTTTTCTCTTGTACCCTATAAACAGAGTGATTGTTTTGTTGGTCTTGGGGCTGTTAACATGTTTGTGGACTTCTGCTGTTTTGAAGATTCCAAAGTTTTCCATAGCATCTGTTTCTATTTACATGTTCAGGATTAGTGTCATCTAGTTACAATTTGTTATTTTGATCACCAACATCTTCTATTGTCAACAACCTTTAGTAAGAAGTAAGAACTTGAACTTGGTAGTCTAACATAGGATGTGAACTACTTGGATGCTCAGACTCAAGTAGGCATGTATGACACACATACGGATGAGTGTCAGATCCAAAAAATCTTTATTTCAAGGACTTAGAGACATATTAAGAAGTATTCATATTTTAGATGTGGATCGGGGAGTCGGGAACACGTTCGAGAAGCATCCAGTGGGACACAACCTGCTTTTTGAAATATCAGCCACTTATTGATGTAGGAGTCTTAAATGTATAAGAGTATATAAATATGACTGTTCAAAAAGCCAAAAGATTGGGCTAATAACTGGTTTTTCTGTCAGGCAGTAGTAATTATGTAGTTAGTGGACTACAGATCAACTCTAGGGGAAATAAAATAAATTTATTAGTGGATTATATTTGTTTCTGCTGTGAAGCTACAGTATTAAGGAGAGAACAGAGGAGTAAGAAGAGATTAACATGACAAATTGACATGGTCTTCTTCCCAAACTCCCTCTCTCGGCTTTTGACCCTTTGGCCCCTTCTCGTATAACTATATCAGAATTCAGACCAACACATGTCCTCTCTGTTCTTCTATCTGCAACATGCAAGAGCACTAGAAGCCGGGGAATTATTTGGTAGGCTCACACGACCAAAACCCCAACTTTCCATTCTCCTTATTCTTGTTTTGGTGCCTCAATATCCAGATTTAGGATATTAAAAACCCTAACAGAGATCTACTTCCTTCCTCTTGATTTGGTGCCAGAGTCCCTTTTCCTTCCGATGAGTCCGACCCTTATCCTGTGTCGGGTGTCCTCACGTGGGTGGTGTCGCACTGACATGGTTACATCCAGGGTAAAAGGCGAGTCTGAGAATCATGGTGGATTATCATTCCATAGGCTGCTTTAGCTGCATAAAAATGTTTCTTTCCGGCAAATAATCGGATGCCTTGTTAGAACTTCGAAGATATTTCATGTTCCTTTTCCCCTTGCATTATTACAAGTATTAGTCCAACTCCCTTTGTCTTTGGACTTTGTGGCTGCACCGTTGGGGGTACTTATGATATCTGATTTGTACATAGTTAGCATTATAATGTAATGCTTGGAGTCTAGGGGTGTTTCATGTATGTGCAAATATTAGAAGTTCTAATTATTTTGAGGAAGACTCTACATTGCTTGATCTACTTAAAAAATCGATTCCATTAATATCTAAGTATTTCATGCTTTAGCTGTATGTGTATGGAATTTCAAGTATAACAGGATTATATTTTGGTATACTAAGTGCGTATTTTTTTTTTTTTTTCAGGTTGTGAAGAAGGGAGACATGATCTTTATGGGTAAATACTTGTTTACTGGAAGTGAAACTACATCTGTTTGGCTGGAGGTGAGGTGCCTTGTTAAATATCTACCTGAGTTATAGTGTGTGTTGTACTGTTTTTTGGATTGAATTTGTGAAGTTTCTTTTCCGAGATCTCTATTGATTGCATGTCTTAGGGTCTCGTCTAGGAGAGGAATATGGGTTCAACAGTTAATTGGCTACAATTACGTTTGATGAATATTTTATTGTTAAACCCAATTTCCATAAACATAACTGTAAATTTTCTTTTTGTGTCTGACCTGTTTGTTTGCATGTACTTGGAGTAGGTATCTGAGGTGAAAGGAGATGATGTGGTCTGTGTGATCAATAATTCTGCAACATTGGACGGGACACTCTTCACTTTGCATGCTTCACAAGTTCAAATTGATATGCCAACACTGTCAGAGAAAGACAAGGAGGTGGGTCATCTTTCTGTCGATGCAGCTATTTGATGTGTTGCGAATCATTTCCATTTTATGACTATACAAGTTTTACGACATGGGCATTTTACACTTGTCTATTCTCGTTATTGTTTCCTTTTTCTTAAGGAAAATGCTAGAATTTAAGAGTTAAAATGGGGTGATTGTTTTATTTTAAGATTGTATTTATACCACTTGGTTGGTTCTGCCAGCTCATGCGGTTTGGGAAGACTGCCGTCCATGTTTGACATTAAGTCTGGTGATTTCTAATTCTGATGAACTCACCTAGTGGCTCTTTTGCATTATCTTTGTCCTAAGTAGTGGTCTTTGCACCATATGCTTTTAATCGTTGCATATGAAAGGACTTACAGTAGATTTAGTGGAGGTGCTAAGCCAATAGTTTGTATAACAGACATTAAAGTGGAGAGGAGAAGGTTAAGAGAATATAAGCTGGGTGCTAGGGTACTTGTTTCTGGTAGCAATATGTTTTATAGATCAATAGTGTGTATGAGGTAACAAAATAAAGAGAAGGTTGGAGAATGGAAGCTGGAACGTAGGGGACTTGTTGACTGATATGCTGACTTAGAGATGGGGCAATTTTGATTTTTGAGCAACACTTGTCACATATTCTAGATTGACATTCAAGTTCATGATTGTGTTATTTTGGCTCTTTATTAATATTTTAGGGCCTTTCTGCCTCTGCTAGCTTATATTCATTGGTTTAAAAGTATATTGATGGTACTTGCTCTTTTCTTTACTTCAAATTTCGCTTTTTTTTTAATACCTTCTATCCCAAATAATGGTCCCTGCACGACTTTTGAGTTAAATTTGAAAAGTTTGACCCATCTATATACGAAAAAAAATTAAATTGCAAAACTTTTTGAATATCCCACTTAATATACTTTTGAAAATATACAAGTATGTCTTATTTTGGTGATATGGAGTGAGTCAAAATCATGGTCAAAGATACACATTGGAGACACAAAATGATAAAAGGTCTAAAGGGGCAATGATCTGTGTGGATAGGGAGTATGGATTCCTGTTTAATACAAAAGTGCGATGTAAACAATCACAAGGTGGAACCTTAAAAGTGTTTTGTTAATATACTGGAGGCTTGGAGCAATAATTATTCTGTTATTGAAGAAGACATAAACTTGTTCTAAGCTTAAAATGTGAGTGGCTTTAATACTGTATAAAGAGTTTGAGGCAAGATGTATAGATGAAACTCATGAGATGCACATAGGTTTGAGGATGTGTAGATGATACTGCGGGCTTAGACATTTTGTGTTAAGGGTCAAGTCAATGTGGATATGCATTGCGTTTAATTTTTGAATGTTAGAGTGCAAGAATTCAGCTTGTGAGGTCGATATCTGTATATTTCATACTTCTGCTGTTCTATATCAATTTCAATATTTCATTGGGTAATAGGTTCTCTCTATCACTCACCTAATCACATGTGTCCCTCTTTTTTATTTCTCTCTATCTCACTCCTCCTCACATGCACTCCTTAAAACTCTGTCTCCCCCCATGGGGCAATTAATTTGGAACCTATTGTTAGGTGGGTCTGTAGCTAGGTATTTCTTCTTATTTTCCTTTTTCTTTAAGGTGTGAAATAACATTTAATTGTTCAAGGAATCAAGACTTCAGGTTTGGTTTGAGTTTTTTTTTGTTTTTTACCTGGTAGGATAAAGTACAAGTAGAATGGGGGACTTGCAGTTTCCAATTTTCATGTAGATCTTTGATGTATATTATTATTATGGATTTCAACTCAAGTAGCACTTAAGGGGCACCTGTAATATTAGTTCTATGTGGGGGATGGTGCATGTTTAACATGGAAATAAATCCGGTGTTGCAATTTTTATTGAGGGTTGAGTAATGTGGCGTCTAACGCGTCTTATTGAGGAAGTATGTGAAGTACTAGTTGGTTTGGCTATAAGACAGCTAACTACAATTACTATTTTGCCGAACAGTGAATTCACTGAAGTGGCATTAGGATTTAATCTAGTTGATATGAAATTGATTAGGCTCAAAGCTTTCTTTTAGGGGATGGAAGTGTAATTGGGAAGACTGGGTTGTATTGTGTGTGGACTCATTCTTTCCTTGGTATATTTAGTCATTTCTTGCAATTCTCTTGACAAGGTTGCTTTTTATACTTGATTCTGCATATTACCTCTAGTGTTACTGTTCTCTTATTGGAGCAATTTTTTGTCCTTTAAAATACTGTTCAGGTTATAAGCTCCTGGGGTGTCCAAAACAAAATCGACTTCCTTTCACTGTCATACACTCGTCATGCGGAAGATGTTCGCCAAGTAGGTGGTGCAATATGGTTTTCCTTTGACTAATCTGTTCCTAAACAATTTTATTGAAACTTTTTTGGCTTTTGTATAGACGCGTGAGCTGCTGGCGAGTTTAGGTGATCTTAGTCAAACTCAGATTTTTGCCAAGATTGAGAATGTAGAGGTATTGTTTTTTACCTGATGACCTGACTGTGGAATATGGTTCTAGAAGCTGCTTTAAATGACTTCCAGGCATGGCATAATCATTGTATATATCGTCTAATTTGTGGGTTCTGAACTACTCGTTTTTTGCTTAGGGTTTGACCCATTTTGATGAAATTCTACAAGAGGCAGATGGCATCATTCTTTCCCGTGGAAACTTGGGCATAGATCTCCCTCCTGAGAAGGTCTTCCATCTTTTTGAATGCTCTTCTATAATTGCTTCTTTCTCCTCTATATGACTCAAGCAGGCTCAGTTTTTGGAATATATGCACTGTTTTCCACTATGTAACTTAAATTTTACTGTTCCTGTGAAGGTGTTCTTGTTTCAAAAAGCTGCTTTGCACAAATGCAATATGGTTGGGAAGCCCGCCGTGGTTACCCGTGTTGTTGATAGCATGACCAATAACCTCAGACCAACGCGTGCCGAGGCGACTGATGTTGCTAACGCTGTATTGGATGGTCTCTGATCTTGACTATTTAATTGTTAACCTTGACTGTGCTTTACTATAGATAAGTTGCAACTCATGATTTGATTATGTATGTTATTGTTTCAGGAAGTGATGCAATTCTTCTCGGAGCTGAGACACACCGAGGTTTATATCCTGTTGAAACTGTTAGAACTGTTGATAGAATTTGTTTTGAGGTAAGCTGAAATAGTTTGGGCTTTGTTGGCATTCATTCCATTTTCAAATTGTCTTTATACACGTTGTTTGCATTTTTATTAACCTCCTTAAATATGTATAATGTAGGCTGAAAGGGTGTTCAACCAAGATCTATACTTTAAAAAAGCTGTCAAGTATGTGGGAGAGCCTATGTCTCACCTGGAATCTATTGGTTCTTCTGCTGTAAGCTCCATCATTCTAAAATACCTTCAAATTTTATAATTGTTTTGTATTCTTTCATCTAAATTTTTTTGTATTCTTGTTTCTGCAGGTGCGTGCTGCGTTGAAGGTAAAGGCGTCTGTTATAATCTGTTTCACCTCTTCTGGGAGGGCTGCAAGGTATATCTGCAAACTTATATCTGACAATTGAAATTTTAAGGTTATGATAGATCGTCACCAAACCCCCCCCCAAACACACACACACAAGAAAAAAAACCCACAAAATCCAAAAGTTCAAAGAGGATAAAAGGTATTGTCAAAAACAGGCTAAAGTTTAAATGGAATACAGGTAATGCTTGTGCCCATGGTGACTAGGTATGATAGTACTTTGATATATATCAAGTGGTAGCTTTTATAGCGAGACTCATGGTCTTTATATATATGTTGATTGCAGGTTGCTTGCAAAATATAGGCCACCAATGCCTATTCTCTCAGTTGTGATCCCCCGTCTTAAGACAAATCAACTAAAATGGAGTTTTACTGGTGCTTTTGAGGTAAGCAGGCTGGAATATGATTGTGTTCAAGTCAGCTAATAATAGATATTAACATGGTCATGTTTTACAGGGCATGCGAGTTGATAATCCAATATTTACTCTGGTACTCATTCCGTCCCAAAAAGTTGATTATGCCTCAAATAAATACCATTAAAGACAAATCACTTGCTGTGTTGGTTCCTTTTACCGACCATACATATATATATTTCTATGTATTACACCCATTGCAACTTTGCCAAAAGAAAACTGTCTGTTGAAATGCAACTTAAAATATGGTATGGACAACTAAACTTACAAACATTAAACTTTTTGGGACGGAGAGAGTACTTCCATTGTCTACTCCAGTAAATGACTGATAGGGTGCTAAAAATGCTTTTTGAGCACCATAGTCATAACTCATAAGCATCTCTCATTTAACAACACAAGTCATGGAATTATTATCTATTATGGTGTATTTTGTCCTTGACTATCAGTCCTACATCATCAAGTCGATTGGGAAGTCCATTTTTGTATTTGTGATGTTTTATGCTGTTCTGAGCACATATATCTGATTTTATTTAATATCAAGCTATACTATTTGCAACAATTTTCACGTTGGTTCAGGTGTTGTGAAATTCCCCAATCAATGGGGCCTTATTGAGGGATTCTGTTGTGTGAAGGCTCCTAATGTTTCTTGGGTCTCTTTTTATTTGCATTTGTGATGCAGTTCGCTTTTCAAGATGTCATTTACACAGTTGTGTTTCTTTTCTTATAATTTCAGGCAAGGCAATCATTGATAGTTAGAGGCCTTTTTCCGATGCTTGCTGATCCTAGACATCCTGTAAGCATATCTCTGTTTTTTTTGTCGTCTTTTTGACCCCTCGAATAAAGCCAAGTGAGATTTTTCACCTTGTGTTTGATTCAAATATCTTTATCATGCAGGCTGAGTCCACGAGTGCGACAAATGAAACTATCTTGAAGGTTGCGCTTGATCATGGGAAGGCATTGGGAATCATCAAATCACATGACCGAGTTGTCATATGCCAGAAGCTTGGTGATGCATCCGTGGTGAAGATCATTGAGTTGGAGGATTAGACCTTATACTACGCCTGAATTATTTTTGCTGTTTTATAAGTGTTCCAAGGTTGGTGCTGGAACTCGTTGATGCCATAATCTTAACGAAGCCAGTTTAAGAAATATGATTGTAGCCGGCATGCAGAATATTATAACATAAAAGTATCTGAACAATGTGAACCCTTATGAAAGTCATGTATATGACATGACTCCCATTTTTTTGGTAAATGGCACAGATCACTATTTTGTCAATGTTTTTGCAAGCTTTTTTTTGTTCTGTCTGAAATGTGAGTTTTATAATTTCGTGGTGGCTTTTTTGAATGTTGTGTTTAGTAGCTTCTTAAGACGTTCATGTTAGATTGTGGACTCAATTTCTTATTATGCTTGGTACCTGATATTTAGACGCTCAAGACTTGTATTGATGAGGTATAGACAGTACTACTGTAGATACATTTTTATTGATTACAATATTCTGCGGATCATTGAACAATTGAACTGTACTTCCTTCGTTGTTTTTATCTACACATTTTTGTATATTTGCACTATTTACATAATTACGTACTTTCAAATTCTTTTTATTCCAAGTCTCGTCGAATTATGTTGCTCTTCCTACAATCTGGTTACTTGTGCCCCCCAAGCAGCTCTGTTTCAATCTCGATTACTAGTATCCAGGGTTGGTTTGGCTGGTTGCGGTTTCCGTGTGATGCCTGCTTTAATAGGTCTGGGAACCAACTAAAACTCTTCACCAATTAATAACCGGGGCGATTTACTTATTTTGCTTTGCCACAAAATTTTCTTACCCGTAACCCTTGCATAGACGGCAAATAGTGGATTTAACTCAAACACTCTTGATTCAGTCTCCCCTTTTTCATTCTAAAATTGGATCATATCTGGAAATTTCAGTTGAATAGCAACTTATACCAGAATCCGTACATGTATCATATTCTCCCTTCTTTGAGTTGCTTGATCAGGTCTTGAATGGCTTCCCATAAATGCTTTTCCTCCCTAATTCATGAAGTCAAGCCAGGTAACTGAATCTAGATTGGCACAGTTCTAATGTCATCTTTACAAAATTTCATATCCGGATTCCATGCTTTCACAACTGAAGGTTTGTTGTCAAAAAATTGGAAACTATCATCAAGAATGTAATTGTGATTCTCCACAAGAATGTAATCCAACAAATAATTTCCTTCCCTAAAGATGCAAAATTATCTATTCGCGTTTCCTCCAAATTTGGCTGATGAATCCTCTATTACATGAGTTGGAGGATTAGTGCTTATCAGTTATCAAATAGCATATTACAGAAGATCTTCGAAAATCAAGTTCATCTTGAATGTTATTCAACTTTTAATGGTTTTAGCAGGAATAAATTAAGAACTAGGCTTTTCACAACTCACAAGCATCTCATCAACATCAAAATTTAGGGTCTTACCATCGCTAGGTTCGCCTCTGTAAATAAATTAAACGTGAGAGTTGATGAAATCAGCTATGCAATCATCAGTGAGAATGTTGGCAGAGGTTGGTAGCTCAAATGACGGCTACCCTTTTGTATATTATATTGTGTTTGTTGCCTATTACAAGAAGCAGCTCTCCTTTATATACTAGGAGATAAAAAGTGTTGCTTACAATCCCTAGGAGGATTCTACCAACTAAAGGACATATACTAGGACACCTAAGCATACACTACATGTGCAGGTCACATGTTGGTAATAACATCGGAATTATACTGCTTTACAGCCTCCGAATCTTTTTCATAATTGTCAACCAATTGTATAGTTGGCTTTAAGCCTTCGATTGATGTTGCAATGCTTCCAGATTTTTCTAGGTTTCCATCAACAAGGTCGTTCAACCACTATTGTAATAATTCTATGTAACTCCACAACGGAATTCATTTCTTTTTAGCATGAGAAACATGTCCTTTAGGTCTTTCTACCTTAGAATTTGAATAGTTATTATTAGGGCTGGCAATCAGGTCGGGTTGGGTCAATTTCAGGTTGACCTGATTTATATTTCAGGTCACTTACCCCTAACCCAAACCCGACCTGATTCTAATTTCAGGTCGAAAATCACAACCCAAACCCGACCTTACCGATTTCGGGTTGACCCGAAACCAACCCAAAATGACCTGAAATGAAATTCAACTATACACGCTAAGTCATGAAAGTATGGGTTAATGACCTGAAAAGAAATTTAGGTGATCCAAGAAATAGGCTTGGCCCAATACAAATAAGAATAAGAAAAGATAGGTTATATAAGTTATGAAAGTTTGGGTTAATTTCAGGTTGACCCGACCTGAAAATAATCCGACTTCTAAGTCAGGTAATTCGGGTTATTTTCAGGTTCAAAAAGTCAACCCGAACTTAACCCATTATATTTTCAGGTCGGGTTGGGTCGACCCATTTTTTATTTCAGGTCGAAAATCTCAACCCAAACCCGGAATTTTCAGGTCAGTTTCAAGTCGGGTTATTGGGTTGGGTCAACTTTTGCCAGCCCTAGTTATTATAGTAAAATCCATATATTATTACTTCTATGAAAAACAATTTAAGTTAATAATATACATGCTCCGCTATAAGTAAAGGTTACTTATATCTAACAAGAAAAGAGAATAATGTTGGTTGTATTAATAATATCAATAATAGTGGTATTATTGTTGTTTTAATCTAAACAGCTCCAAAAAAACCCTAATTTTTTCTTCTAGTTTGGGGCTACCATCATCCTTTCGATGGTGGTAAGCCCCCAATTCTTCTTTTTTCTTCTAGTTTTAATTGTTTTTGTTATTAATAATATTCCATTCTCTCTCTTTTTGAGAGTTTTCTACCCAATTTTTGGGTTATTTCTCTCCTCTTATGGGAGTTTGGAGTTTAGTTTTAGTCTCTTCCTACGTGGAAGTTTAAAAATTGGTATGAGAGATTGTTCCTATTGGTTGAAGTTCAAGACCATCAACATCGAAGTATTGGAAATTCGGATGCGGTCAACCTGGTTAAATCAAGAATTCTCTTCCCCAAACTATGTCAGAATAATAGACTTCCCCATCAATAGCTGTGTGATTCAGCATATACAAGGGGGATGCGCTGTATTGCTCGATCTGATTCATTGTAGTTTCTTCGAAGACGAATTTGATTTGATCTTGTGTGATTATATCTTGTTTTTTTCTTTTAATACTAATAATTAATAATAAAAAATAAAAAATAAACTAAAAAAAAAAAAAAAAAAAAACCCCCAAAAAAATATTTTTTTATATATACAAATGAGAATATTCGGTCAAAGATTTTAAAGTTTTGACCCCAACACTATATTATGGGACGGAGGGAGTACTTATTGTAAATGCCGTTTGGCCTTCATTTAATGAAATTTATCTTTAAAAAAAAAATTAATCAATACCAAACAATTTTTTCAACCCTAGTTATTATTACTCTTTCCTAGAGCTAACATATAGGTCATGTCATGTCAAAGTTATGTTCTTGTCATAAACTCGGTGAAAACCTTCTACACAAAACCGATTTGTTTAATAAAACGGGTTAGAAAATTTAACACTAACCCAATCCAATTAATAAAATAGCTAGGCGTTTCGATTCATCTAACTCGTATAAGTATAAATCAGTAATGTTCTAACAACAAATTACCTTCATATGTCCAATTTTGTTATATCATTCTATCAATTCATATTGAAATAACCATTATCAATTCATATTGACAAATGACAATAGTATATATATATATATATATATATATATATATATATATATATATATATATATATATATATATATATATATATATATATATACTTTTTTGAAATGCCAAAATGTTTCTATTTTATATTTAGCAGGTAAAACTTTGATTTGAAAATCCCACACTAATCCACCCTATATATCAAACTTAACACCAACCTACTTCTTTCATATTCGATTCATGTTAGGTCAACGTGTGCCACTTCTGCTCTTGCCCTATGCTATTTTGATCCGCTCCCAACGTTTTCAAAAAATGGTTTTCATTGGAAATATCACTATTATAACTATAATGTGATAATATTAGTACATTTCTACACATGGAAATATCTAAAAATTCTTGGCACTAAAAGACGAAAAACCTAATAATGTAACCAACTAAAAACAAGTTTCTTAGCAAAGGGTTGACCTTTAACTATCTAAGAACTAACACAAGATGAGTTTGATGGATTATGACCAGAGTAAGTATTATTCCTGTATGGACCCCATACATCAAGGTGCAACAGTTCAAAAGTTTTACAAGTCTTGATACCGTTTGTTGGAAAAGAACATCTTGTATGTTTAGCTAAAGGACATATCTGACAGATGTTTTGAACTAGACAACCTTTGACGTCCAATGAATGATTAACACAGAACACTCTTTATTTTGCCAAAAGATAAATGCCCAAGTCTGAGATGCCATAGTTTGGCTTCTTCTATAGCAGTGGACACTTGTTGGATGTTACCTCAGCTGGAGAATCAACCTTTTGGTGAGAAGATCAGGAAATAAGCTGTACAACCCTTGTTCCAGTTTACCAAGAACAATGTGGTTCTTCGGAGAAAGGTCTTGAACCACACAAACATCATGAGTGAAGGAGATAGAATAAGGTGTATCTGTGTACAGTGTAGAGATTGAACTGCAATCCAGGCACATGTAACAGATTGTGAAGAACAATATTATTGGAGCCTAATGCAACAGTACCAATATGCTGAACTTCAATCTTTGTGCCATCAGGTATATTAATGTAGTGGCTCAATCCATGTACAGGTTCACAAATCACAAGTGGTAAACATATCCGGATTAGAACACATATGATCAGTGGCCCCACTATCAAGGATCCACTTTGTGCTTAAAGAAGATAAAAGACAAAGAACGCTGCAATTTCTGAAGAATAATTACTCTTGAGATGAGTAATCTCTTAGTTTTGCTTTTCTTGTAGTAATAATGCATATGCCTTGGATACCGAAGGAAGAGGTTGCATCATTAGAATAGAACTCTTAGAGTGATTGTACTTGTCATGAACTTTCATAAGGAAGTGAACAAGTCTTGCACTTTGCTGAGACTGAAGTAACTTTTCAGAAAGATTACACTTGCATCTAGAACATGTTCAAGAAGCAAAGAATCTAAACTATCCAATTGATCCCACAACATTTTAATTCTGGTGAAAAATGTTGAAATATGCTCATCAGTATCTTGCATAAGATCAGCTAGCTGTTGTTGAACAGAATATAACTGGGGACCTGAAGATTGACTAGGTCCGTTCTGTTCAACTTATTTTAACTTATATAAGATTTTATAAGATCAGATAAGATCAGATAAGATAAGATAAGATAAGATCAGATAAGATAAGATAAGATAAAATAAGATAAATAAGATGTTAGACACACACAATAAACTATCTTATAAAATAAGATAAAATAAGATAAGATAAGATAAGATAAGATAAGATAAGATCAGATAAGATTTTATAAGATCTTATAAGATAAGATCAGATAAGATAAGATAAGTTGAACAGAACAAATCTCTCTTCTATATTAAGCCAAATATCTCTGGCAGTTTTGAAATACATAACACTTCTTGCAATTGATGATTGTAAAGAAGCTAAACTCTAGGAAATGACAAGATAATTACATATTCTCCATATTTTGAACTTACTATCAGTTGAATCTCACTAGTGGAAAAAGCCCAACTGATCTGGTCAAATTGGGCTTAACTGATCCAAAATTGAACCGGATCAGTTGGGTCGGAGCGGTTGACGGATTGGAACTAATGTCTTTATTATTTCTATTGTAAGAAATGATTTTTTCTTCCTCTGATCCTATATACAACTTGAGAGAAGAGAGGGTTATTACAGAAAAATATCTAACAACAAGAGTCAAGAGCTAACTAACAAACTATTAGAGAAATGATAGGGAACTAACTGTTAGTTGTCAAAAAATAACTAACAGGGGCACTTTGGTATCTACCAAGCAACATAAAGTATAAAAAAATAACTTTTTTAGTATCTCGAACAACATAAAGTATAAAAAAAACAACTTTGATACCTAAGTCTTAAGATTTTGGTACCAAAAAACTTCGGTACCAAAATATTGGTACCAAAGTCTTAAGACTTAGGTACCAATGTCATAACAAACAACATAAAGTATAAAAAAACAACTTTTTTAGTATCTCGAACAACATATAATATAAATGAAATAACATTGATACCTAAGTCTTAAGACTTTGGTAGGTACCAAAGTCCCCCTGTTAGTTGTTTTTTGATAACTAACGGTTAGTTCCCTATCATTTCTCCAAACTATTAACCAATTGATAACTAACGGTTAGTTCCCTATCTTATGTCTAATTTTGTTAGTATTATCACCATTTGACAGAAAATAAGGATCGTTGTAGTTAGACACAACATTTTCTGAATTTACTGGAGTTTCAAAAGAATTTGTCATGATTTGAGGAAGAAATGAATAGAAGAAGAAAGAGATAAAGAAGAATCAGGAAGAAAACAGAAGAAAAAATGCGGAAAAAATGATTCAGAGTTCCATGAGCTCTGATACCATGATGATTTTCATCAAAATCATATGATGTAAGTAGAGAGAAAAGAAGATAGAGAGAGATTGTAAGAATGAAAATAAAAGTTCATTAACTGGTATCTGTTCAATCTAACAGAAGAAGATAAATATATACAAGAGGTTGTGACTAACTTCTAACAAACAATGCCAGTTGTACATGTAAGAAACAGAAATGCAGAATTAGCTAAAATATAATTACTGTAATATCAACAAAGTCTTAAGACTTTGGTAGGTACCAAAGTGCCCCTGTTAGTTGCTTTTTGATAACTAACAGTTAGTTCCCTATCATTTCTCCAAACTACTCCATCCGGTCTTTATTAGTTTACCCGTATTCCTTTTTGGGATGTCTCTTATTAGTTTACCCATTTCTTTTGTTTCTATTTTTGGAATGGGACCACTAACTTTTCATCACACATACATTCAATTTTATTATAAAATAATAGTTTCTCTTTCTTTCTATGTCCCACAACATTATTTCTCCTAAAACTCTGTGCAAAATAAATGGGTAAACTAATAAAGACCGGAGGAAGTATTAACCAACTGAATTGTGGTGAGCTGAGGTGGATGAGTTGAGTTGGCAGAGTTGGGAACTGAGGTAGTTCCATTATATATGATTAAAAGAATGTAATTAGTTGATTTCCAAATAAATAAATTCATCTCATATCGCATGCCATTAAGTATGAATCATTATTATACTAAAATCCATATATTATTACTTCTATGAAAAACAATATTAAAGTTAATACTACATGCTCCACTATTACTGAAGGATACTTATACTTTCTCCGTTTTTAATTACTCGCAAACTTTCCCTTTGCACAAGACCAAGGTGAGGAGAGAGATAGAGAGAGAAAAAAAAAACCTCACGTGCTAAGAGAGAGAAAGAGAGAATATATTACCAAAAATGGGAAAGGTTGCAAGTAAAAAAATAAAGAGGAAGCATTTAACAAGAAGAGAGTATAATGTGTTGTGTTAAGATATCAATAATACGATAATTATTGTTGTTTTAATTAATAACAAAAAAAAATTCCAAGCCTACTCATCAATACTCTTTCCTAGAGGTGACATATAGGTTATGTCATGTCAAACTTGTGTTCTTGTCAGATGATACACGTGGCGAAAACCTTTTACACAAACCAAATCTGTTTAATAAAACGGGTTAGAAAGTTTAAAATTAACTCGGTTCATATAATAAAACGATTAGACATGTCAATTTATCTAACTCGTATAAGTTCAAATCAATAATATTCAAACAATAAATTATTTTCTTATGTCTAATTTTGTTATACCATTCTATCAATTCATATTGGGATAACCATTAGCTTACTAGAATATTAGTAGCATATAAATAATTTTTATAAAATACCGAAATATTACTATTTTATATTTAGTAGGTAAAACTTTAGATTGAAAATCCTTACACTAATCCACCCCATATATCAAACAGTTAAACTCTTGCTTATTCACTTAACTAATTAATGAGGTGAAAAAAAAAACTTATCACCAATAGAGATGGCAATGGGTAGGGTCTGGGTAGGGTAAGGCTAGACCCGTACCCATACCCTAATTTTTGGATGTAGACCCATACCCTACCCGTACCCATAGGGTAAAAAAATTTAGGACCCTTACCCGTACCCGTAGGGTTCGATAGGGTATGGGTAGGGTCTAAAATGGGTCCAACACAAAAAAAAAATCCGCTTACATTTTCACGTGTATATAAAATCGTTAAGTGCAATTTTATATATTAATTTTGCAATTAGCATCCATAATATCACATATTCACATTCCATAGCAATACATAGTTTTTGCACATCCCAAAAGTCTCATACATCAAAATATGAATAAAGAGAGTGACACTGTGATAGTGAGAGACTGAGAGTAGAGAAAGATAGTGATAGTAGAGCGAGAGAGTGACACTGTGATAGTGAGAGACTGAGAGTAAAGTGAAAGATGAGACCTGATTGCGATTTGCGGCTAAGATTCTGGCAAGGTTTTAGATTCCTTATGTAATAAAATATATATAATAGATATATATATAAGGATATGTTTATATATATATATATATATATATATATATATATATATATATATATTAAACCTCAAATGAAAGATCTTCAGATAAAGGAGACTTTTCTCTTTAAAGGTAGCCGACTGCTACTAAAAAAAAGTCCTTTCAGAGGTTATGAAATAGCTCGACCAGAGCCCAAAATGAAGGATCAAAGGGAGTAACGAGCTAGCCTATAGGAAGAAACTACGACCCAGCCCACGGAATAAGTCCAGTGAAGGATTCGAACGAATGCCCGAGCTAGCTTTAAGGTAGACTATAGTAGTAAGAGTCCCACTTGAAACGGTTAGGGGTCATCGAGTTGTACCACTTTTGCTTTGATTCCGTTACGAACTTCATTCTCCAGTATCGGTTGTACATTACGAGTCCATCTCATCAACCGAAAAATTGGAGATCTTGTTCCAGTTTGCATGCAGAAAGACCAGCTTTTGACAAGAAATCTATTGCATACTTGCATTGGGTTCAAAACCTCTTTGCAACCTATTTTAATTGGTGCGGGTCCATGGGTAGGGTCTGGGTATATGAGGAGTGTACCCTTACCCTACCCTTACTCGATAGTACCAGGACCCATACCCTACCCTTACCCATAGGGTCCAAAAAATTAAAACCCATACCCTAATTTTAGGGTAGGGTCTGGGCGGGTCTGGATAGGATCTTGGACCCATTGCCATCCCTAATCACCAAGCTGCTTATTTCATATCGGATTCGTGAATGTCATCGTATATTCGTATTAGGCCAACTTTTACCACTTCTACTCCTTCCCTACGCTATTTTGATCCGGTCCCCACGTTTTCAACAAGGTTTCCATTGGAAATATCATTACTATAACTATAATGTCATAAAATTAGTACATACTTCATCTAATATCTACAGATGGAAAAATCTAAAAATTCTTGGCACTAAAAGACGAAAAACCTAATAATGTAAGTGTAACCAACTAGAAACAAGTTTCTTAGCAAAGTCTTGACCTTTAAACTATCTAAGAACTAACACAAGATGGGTTTGATGGTTCAACAACCAACTCCATCTCTTTCTGTTTCAACAAAAGCATCATTCTTTCAGTTTCAAGCCTTTTTCTCTCATTATCAATCTTCATTTTTTCCATTTCTCTCTCTTTTTTACTGCTAAATTTAATCCATTTCCACCTCTGTTTTTCCAACTCTAATGCTTGAATCTGAAACTTCAAACCCTGTTCTTCCAATTGAACTATCTGTGTCATCATCCATTGTTTCTTTTCTCTTAAACTTTTACTCCCATCTTGCAACATACTCATTACTTCCCCATTTAATTTTTGCAATGCATGTGAGTTGTTGTTGGATGAATCACCCACAACAGTTTTTGCTCTCTTCCTGTGTCCTCTTTCATCTTGCTCCTCATTCTCTTCATAGTACTCATCCTCATCATCTTCATCATCATCGTCGTCGTCTTCGTCGTGATCCTCTGATCCTAATCCTAGTTTATGTGTACTGTTGGGGTCCATTGGAGATTGTGACATTGTTGCTGAATGTGAGCATGATTGCTGATGCTGCTGCTGCTGCTTCGGCATCGGCATCTGGTGGTGGTGGTGGAGGTGGGGATGATTTTGTGAGATATGCTGCGGCTGCTCCGCCACTGAAACAGCAGCAGCAGCCGCAGCTGCACCCGGCTCGCTACCATGACCACCAGCTCCATGCCCACAACTATTATGATAAGCACACATTTCCCTGAAAAACAAATGTTTAGAATTAAGCAATTTCCTGACTTCTTCCTTCAATTTAGGAGTAACATCCATAGAATCAAGCAAAGTCTGATTCTCCACCACTCTACAAGCAGTTCCTTTCCCCAAAATATCATTCACTCTTTTATATCTTTTATTCAAATCATTGAATTTATCCTCACATTGTTGTGGAGATACATAAAAACCTTTCTCCATCATTGCTCTTGAAACTGATTTCCATTTACCCTTCTTCTGCAATAAACCTCCTCCTCCTCCTCCACCACCGCCCGAACCCGATTTCTTCTTATCGGATCCAATCTCAACTCCACCTTCATCTCCTATATAATAAACTGCCATGATCAACAATCTTACCATGTTGTCTGTCCACTTCATTCTATGCCAAGGTGACACATTAGTCCCACCTTTTCTCTTTCCATCAACTGAGCTGTTTTCATGATCATTTGCACAACCAGGTTCATCTTCATCACTATTTGTTAAATGGGTCATTTGGGTTTTTATTTTATGACCTGGGTTTTGGTTTTGGTTTTGGTTTTGGGTCGGGTTCGTGTTCGGGTTTGAATTTGGGTTATTGTATGTTAAGTAGTTGGTGGGTTGCTTCATTGAGAGTTGGGTTTGTTGCTCATGTTGCTGGTGTTGTTTGTGGGGGTTGTTGGTGAAAACCACCATATGTGGATGTTTTTGGAGGTGTTGTTGAGATTGTTGTTGTTGTTGGTTTAAGGGTATTTCTAAACCAAGCATGCCAACACCTGTATTTGAATACATTCTTCCTGAAAACCCACTTCCTTCCATTATTTGTACTAGTAGTACAAGATATTATTACAGGATAAAGTTTAAATTTTTCTTTTTTTTTGTTAGGGTGGAAAACAAGAGGTTTTTGGTCAAGATGTATGCAATTATGTAACTAAACCCACAAAAGAATGAAATAAAATAATGAAAATCTAGACTTTTTAGTAAAACTAGAGAGAAAAATCAGCTGGTTTTTTTTGAAGATTGTAAGTTGTAATAATCGAGGAGAGATTTTAGAAGGGTTGAAAAAGATGGAATGGTTGTATTGTATTAATGGTCGGAAAGTGGTAGGGATTAGGAAATATAGATAGGAGAAGAAAAGTAGAAGAAAATCAGAGAGCGGTGTTGCCTGTTTTTAGAGTATGTGGTTTTGTGGGTTTTTTTTGTCTTACCTTATTGTGTGGTGTTTTTTAAAATTCTTAAAAAGTTGGCAACCGGAAAACTGCCCATTGTTTTTGGATATTTGGTTTTGGTTTTGGTTTTGGTTTTTGAGTGGAGATAGTCCACAGGTTTTACAAAAGCAATATAATGCCCCCACTGTTTTTCTTCTTAGTTTCTCTCTCTTTTGAAACCTTGGTCATTGGGGATGGTTTTGGGATGTGAGTATTTGATGATGTGCTATATAAAAGTAACTTCCGGGTGGGTTGTGTTAGTGTAATGTCAAATTGTGTACTGATGGAGAAGCAAGTGGGAGGTAATGAATAATGATAAAGCTTCCATTTTTCAACTATGAAATCGGGGTTTGAATCTTAGTTGTTGGCCCGGGCGATGTCATATATTATCTATTAATGTAAATTTGAAGTTTTAAATCAAACACTTGAGAGAAGTGGGAAAAAATATAGGGATTAGATTGGAAAATGATTTTCTAGTTCCTTTTAGTTTTTCTGCATAGTAAATTATAATACTTCTATGAATTATTCATCAATATAACCCTCGACTTCAAGAGACTGCATATATATAAATATATAATTACTTACAAAGAATATGATACAATCTTATTTTTGAATTTTAGGTTAATGTGCAAGAATATAACCGATGTAATTAGATGGTGTATTAGTGTTAATTATGGTGGAGGTTATAAAAATTTGAAGAGCTTTTTTTTAATATAAGAGCACTGAAAGGTAGGACATGATAATATTAGCATTAGCTTAATGAGCAATAATATATATGCATTTGAATTAATTGTTTTAAACATAAAAATATTATCTTATTGTTAAATATTTTTTCCCACAAAGACCAACATGAGATTGTAGAGTAGTTGGTGAGTGCATTTGCATCTCAAATGAGAGGTTACAGTTTTGAGTCTTGAAGCAGACATTTTTATTGTTATGTCTCATTTAATGTGTGGGGAAAGGGGAGTACATGTCGCAACATGATATGTTTTTACCTTGGGTGTTAAATATATAGATATTAGATTTTTAGTTATCAATTTAAATGACTGAGATTTTCTTATAAGTTGATATCTCATTATATCGAGCTTATAGGGTTTGTGCCTCTATGGTTTGTTGATTTCCTAATGAAAAATAGTTTACTGTTGATTGATCAATGACTTTTCCATAAAAACTTAAAAAGTGTTTACCTTTATTATTTTGAAAAAGTACTCCATTTTTGTTCCTTCTAATTGAAATAACAATTAATATTTTAATTAGGTTCTATTACACGAGATAGAAGTAAAGAATAAAATAGAAATAGAGAGTTCCCTCTAGGTTTTTTTTCCTTGGGAGGTTCAGTCTAGATTTTGCTAGTTTTTTTCCTCGTTGGTAGGCTATTATAGTCTCGATCTTGATCGAGGTTGGTGGGAGTTATGGCTTCCTCATCTCGCAATCAAAGTGATGAGGAGGGAAATATTATTCGAAAAATCTTAAATATAGAAACACAAGGGGAGGCGACGGAGAGGGTAGAAGGGGAGGAGAAGAAGGATGTGAAGGAAGAGGATGCAATAGAATGGGTGGAGGATGGAGAGGATGATGAGGAGGCTAGGGTTGAATTAGGAGTGGTTGGCAAAATCTGGACGAATCGCAATGTGAATACAAATGCATTTATGGCTACCATAAAAAATGTGTGGCAACCTATTCATGGTCTCGACACTAGTAATATTGGTAAAAACACCTTTGTTTTCCAATTTTATCATTGGAGGGACAAGCGGAGAGTGATAGAAGGGCAACCATGACACTTCGATAATCATGCAATTTTGTTGAATGACATTGAAGGTAACGTGAAACCCTCAGATATGATTTTATGGAAATTACCTTTATGGGTTAGGGTTTATAACCTACCTTTCAAGGGAAGACTCAATGGTGCTAATGTAGAGGCCATAGGCAATAAAATTGGATCTTTCATTAGAGTGGATAACTCGGGATCGGTGGGCATAGATAAATCTATTCGCATGAGAGTGAAAGTGGATGTTGGAAAGGCTCTTATAACAAAGGTGAAAGTTAAAATGAGAGGAGGTGTTGAGGAGTATTTTGATGTCAAGTATGAACGACCCCCGTTGATTTGTTACTTCTGTGGAAAACTTGGTCATGGAGTAAAGGATTGTGAAGATTGTAGGGACATTGAAGATCCACCACTAGCATATGGTGGCTGGATAAAGGCATCCCCATGGAAAAAGAGTGTCATGGAGCAACAAAAAAAAGGGGAACAAACAAGGGCTAGTTGTGCAAAAAACTTATTCATAACAAAACCCAAAGAAAAGAAGGAAAATGAAGCAAAGGTGCAAGTGGAGGATGTGTAGGATAAACTAAGTGTGTGTGTGTGATTAAAAACTCGAATGTGGGTAAGGTGAGGAGAGAACGGAAACCGAGGGTGGAGTATGATCCACAAATGCAGGAAGCATCTACGTACTATTAATGCTCTTCATCAAGGGAGCCCCGTTTGTGGTCCAGACATGATGATGTTACAAAAACAAGTGGAGCCTAAGCATCATGATTCTATGGTTGATTGTGTAAAGAAAAAAGGCTGGTGTAGAATACCTAGGCAAGCAAAGGAAGGGCAAACTAGTGGGGAGATTGTGACAAGTCTTTGTAGGAAAGAAAGAGAAGAAGATGGTGTGAGTAATGCCATTGTGGACATAGAGAATGGGCGGCGTGCAAATAAAAAGAGAGGTCTTGATGTGTCTCAAATTCTACAGCAGGAGGATGCTCCTTCATTCATGGACGTGGCAGGCCCCGGCCCGATATTATTCACGAGTCTCATAGTGGTTTTGTGCCTGGAACATTGATTACAGATAATATTTTGGTAGCCTATGAGTGTTTTCACTATTTGAGGGAAAAAAAAGGCAAGGAAGGGTATTTAGGGCTAAAATAAGATATAAGTAAAGCCTATGATAGGATTGAATGGGCTTTTCTAGAAGAAATGATGGTGAAATTGGGGTTCCCGAGCAAGTTTGTCCAAGCAATTATGAATTGTGTTAGTTCTGCTTCTTTCTCAATTCTGATTGTTGGTCAACCTTCTAGAAAGTTTTGCCCTTCTCGAGGTATTAGGCAAGGTGACCCCCTGTCACCCTTTCTTTTTATCCTATGTGTGGAGGGACTGTCTGTTTTGCTTAGAGAAGCGGAAACCAAAAAGGAGATACATGGTGTAAAAATTGGGAAGAAGGTGGCGCCTATTTCTCATCTATTTTTTGCAGATGATAGTCTCCTTTTCATTCGAGCCAATGATGAAGAAGTGGAAAAGGTCCTGGATATATTTTATGTCTATGAAGCTGCTTCAGGTCAAATATTGAATATGGAATTATCAGAGGTGACGTTTAGCCGAAATATTGAGCCACAAAAGAAAGATTTGTTTCAGATGAAGTTGAAATTTAAGGCAGTTGTTGAACACGAAAAATATCTAGGGCTCCCAACTTTCATTGGGGGTTCAAAGAAACAGGTTTTTCAAGTTATTCAAGAAAGGATCATGAAAAAGCTTAAGGTGTGGAAAGAGGGATTTCTTTCACAAGCTGGCATAGAGGTGCTTATGAAAGCTATTGCACAAGCCATTCCCACATACGCTATGCAATGCTTTTCTATCCCAGTGAGTATTCTCAATGAAATTGAGAAAATGTGCCGTAATTTCTTTTGGGGTCAAAGGGGGAGCGAAAGAAAAACGGTATGGATTGCGTGGGAGAAATTATATACTTCCAAGAAAGGAGGCTTGGGGATGAGGAACTTGCAAGTTTGTAACATATCTCTTTTAGCAAAGCAAGCATGGAGAGTTATGACTAACACAAGTTCTTTGATGGCGAAGACATTGAAGAATAAATTTTTCCCTCACTCGTCTCTCATGGAAGTGAAAGCTAACTCTATGGCAAGCTATACATGGAGGTCCATTTTATCTGTGTGAGATATCATTGCTAAAGGTGCAATCAAGGTGATGGGTGATGGTAAATCCATAGATATTTGGCAAGACCCCTGGGTGCCACTGTCCTAGATGGGAGCCCGCAAAGTGCTGCTAAACTGGTGTAAAATAGGAGATGGAATATTACCCTTCTAAACTCCTTTTTCCCAAGATGGGAAGCAAAGAAGATTAGTAATATATCACTCAAAAAGTGGTGAATTCTCGGTCAGAAGTGCGTATTACGCTGTTTTGAAGGACAGAAAAAATGCTAAAGCCTCAAGCTCGTAAACCAAGGAGCACACTATATGGAGTAAATTGTGGAATGCAAAAGTCTTACCTAAGATCAAAGGGTTTGGGTGGAAAGCACTTCCTGGCAGCATACCTGTTCGAGATAATCTGACCAAAAGAAAGCTTTGTGAGGAGGTGGTGTGTCTTGTGTGTGGAGAGGAGACAGAGACTGTGATGCATGCCTTGATGAGATGCCTTGAAGCACAACATATTTGGCAAGCATCTCCATTAAGGTTATAGAGCGGATTTATTAATGGGATGTGCTTCATGGATTGGTGTGTAGGGATGGAAAAAACCATCTAGGATAAGGCGTGGTGGAGCCTTTTTTGGAGTCTGTTATGGGGAATTTGGTTGAAAAGAAATGCATGGCTTTTTAATCAAAAGTTGATAAAATGCCAGGATGTGATACAAAGAGGCAAGAGCGGTGGGTATAAATGAGTTATGGGAAAAGGAAAATGAGGCTATTACAAAATCAATTATGACGCTGCTGTTTTTTAGGATTATTTTATTGGGCTTGGAGGAGTGGTTCGTGACTATATAGGAGATATCATGCTTGCCACTTGTGTCAGACTAGAGGGGGGGTACAATGTGGAGGTAGCGGAGGCTATGGCTGCCAGACTTATGCTACAAGTTGATTTGGAAGCAGGACTTCGTAGAATAATGCTTGAAACTGATAGTTTAAAGGTCTTCTCTCATCTAAAGAAAGGAGTGAAGGAGAATAGCAGCTTTGGGAGAGTGATATCTGATATCTTGTACTTAGCTAATTGCTGTTCTTTCTTTTCGTTTTCTCATGTTTGTAGGGAAGGGAATGGGGTTGCCCACTCTCTAGCTAGAATTAGTAAGAAGCTAAGTTTGATGATGTAAGAGTTTGGATAGAGGAAGTCCCTAGTGATGTCCAACATGCTGTAATCAGTGACTTATCAAACTTGGAATAAATGCGACCATGATTCCTGTAAAAAAAAAGAATAAAAAATATGTTATGTGGAATTGTTATATTCCTATTACATTATGTTCAACTTATTTTGAATTATTTCAGATTAATATTTCATATTTGTTTCAATAAGCCTTCAGAAATAAATTATAATTAGTCGAAAAAATCAAGATACACTAACTAATGTCTTCTTTTCCCTATGTACATTAGTATTTTGTTTATATTACAATAATGTATTGTGTTTATATTATAATAATATATTTTATTTTTGTGTTTGTTGGTTTGGAAAGTCAATTTAAGTTAATGGTAAGGTTAACTCAATGGAATAGTGGATGTAGGTCCTTAAAAGGTGAAAAAAAAATATACGGGGTCCTTAAAGATGAAAAATACGAAATGTTAATCCCTATTTGAATGTTTAACTCGAGAATGGAGGGATTATTATTTTGCTTAATTATGAATTTTTGGTACTTTTTTCGTGTGGAAGAGAAAAGAAAAAAGGATATGCAAGAAATTTTTTAATGATTGGTTTAATAAAAAAAACAGCGAATTTTTTTGGGATATTCTACATGGTGGCCTCCTACTTTCAGTTTTTTCTATTTGGTGGCAGGCCAAAAAAAGATTTATACAAAGTGACACCATACTTTAAACAATTACACATAGTGACCCTAATCCACTTAAAACCTAGCTAACCACCCAATTAAAGGTGAATTACTAACCTACCCCTAAGTTAATTATCCTAACATAATAAAACCCTCCCCCACCCATTAAAAATCACGCTCTATGTTCTTCTCCTCCTGCTTGCTTTGTGATTTTCAATGCCCTAAGTTTTCATAATCTCTTTTTTAGTTTTTCGTGAATGTTTTACGCCATCTTTGGAACTTGTAATTTGTGGTTGATGCTTGAAAATTATATCGTATATGTGTCATGTTATATGGCTTCCAGAGATGTGTAGTTGCCTTTTTCCCTCCTGACATATTAAATACCCGTATATTTCAAGTCTTCTTTCTAATAATTTCATCTTTGATACTTCCTTCTCCCTTTCTTTACCCCTCTAGTGTTCCTTTTCTCTTTCTCCCAAGAGCTATAGGAGATGCTTTGTCATGTCACAACCAGTGAGAAGATCAACAAGACTTAACTTGTAGTTGCTAATATTGGATTTGTAATTAGGTATGCAGAGGTCTTATATCAAATTGGTGGTAATTTTGTGAATGATGAATTTTGTCTGGAAAGTGGTTTTATATGCAGTGGAATTGAGCTATGCAACGGTAATTTTGGTGAATGATGAATTAGAATGATTAATGTTTTCTTTGGATTTTGTATATATATTGGATTTTTTATAGAACACAGTTGTATGTGTTGTCTTGGTGATGAATTGTTGAGCTATGCTCAAATGCTGCTGCTTCAATCAGTTCAACACTGATTTCTATCTAACTGTACACGTCATCACAGTTAGTCATTAGACTCATTTTATGCTTGCTTATTACAACAACTTGTTACCTAGCTATAGTTTGTAATATAAATAGATTAATTCATTGTATTAGTTCATTATTCAATAACAGTACAATCTAAACTTCTCTCTCTAAATCTCTCTATTTCTCTCTGAGCTTTCTACTCTTCTCTAATGGAGGTTAATCAAACCTCGAGCTAAACGTTGCTAAATCTTCACATTTTGTCATGGTATCAGAGCTACGAATCTGCCTAATCATTGCTTGAAGATCATTTCAATCTATCGAATTTCAGAATCAGCTGTAAGTTCTGCAAAACCTAAGTCGATCTTTTCTTTTCAATCGAAATCTTGAAATCTGCAAAAACTGAAGAAATTCTCATGAATCTGAGGTTGTTATAGCTTAATTCTTGCTTAAATTCTGCTTCATAACTAAAGTTCATTGATCATTTTTTAGTTCTGTTGATCAAATTGCTTGTTTTCTTGCTCCAATTTTTCTGATCAAAATTCATCATGTTCTAATCAATTTCTTCTTGTTCTAAATCTTCATTCTGTCAATCATATCTTGTTTCTTTCCTTGATTGATTTCTACTTCTTGAAAATACTTCTAAAATTCTCAATCCAATCTAAAATCATGTCTGAATCAAATGATGCAATTCCTAATAAAACTCCAAACGTTGATCCTGGACAAGACTACTCTAGTCCTTTCTATGTTCATCCTAATGACAGCTTAAAAATGTGTTCAATTCCTACTAAGTTTGATGGCAACGGTTACAGTAATTGGAAACGAGCAATGTTAATCGGATTATCTGCTAAGAATAAGCTTAGTTTTGTTGATGGGACACTTGAGATGCCTGATGTGTTAGATTCCACTTATCATGCATGGAAAAGGTGTAATGATCTGGTAATTAGCTGGTTGTTGAGTGCTCTAGAGCCAACCATTGCTCGTAGTGTATTATATTTCTCAACTGCTAGAGAAATCTGGAGTAACCTTGAGGAAAGGTATGGTCAGTCATCTGGACCACAATTGTTTTCCCTTGAACAACAGTTGTATGATGTTTCACAAGGAGGAGAAATTATTGCTGAATATTTCACTAAAATGAAGATGTTATGGGATGAGTTGGATATCGTGAATCCTATTCCTACCTGCACTTGCAATGGATGCAGTTGTAACCTGAACAAGAAACTATTAACTGCCAGAGAGAATTAGAGGCTCATTCAATTCTTGATGAAACTCAATGAGCACTATGCCATGGTTAGAGCAAACATTTTAATGATGCAGCCATTAGTTGATGTTATGCTTATAGATTGCTTGTCCAAGAGGAGAGAAACAGATCAATTGCTCAAGATTTGCAACATTCTGGTAGTTCTGGTGAAAATCATGCTCTAATTGCTGATAGGAGGTCATATTATGATCATAATAGAGCAAAGCCTTATAATTCAGTTCATCAGCAGAATTCTACTCATCAGCAATTCAGGCAACCTCAATATCAATCTTATGAAAACAAGAACAAAGGAAAGGTGTTTTCTAACAGCAACAATAAGAGAACCTTTCCATATTACTGTGATCATTGTAAAATCACAGGTCACTCTACTGAGAGGTGTTTTAAGCTCAATGGCTATCCTCAAGATTTCAAGCCTCAGTCCAAGAAATATGCTCATATTTCTCAAGGGAATCCTATTGCTGCTGACAATGAAAGTTGTGATAATCAAGCTGGTTTTGGTTCAGAAATGGTCACTGCTTCTTTTACCTTGGAGCAATACAATCAAATCCTTGACATGATGCATCATAATTACAATTCAGCTTCTACATCAGATGCAAATGAAGAACCTCCTGAAGAAGTCATTCATGGCTCTGCTTTTCTAGCAGGTAAAACTTACTTATTTTCTTCTTTTCAAACTGATTGGGTTCTTGATAGTGGAGCCACAGATCACATGAGCTATAATATGTCTTTATTTGACAATTATAAAGTTGTTTCATCTGGAGAACATAGCATCACTATTCCTGATGGGAGTAAAGTACAAGTTACTCATGTTGGCAATGCAACAGTTAATGGTGTTCTGTTGCAGGAAGTTTTATATGTTCCTGGATTTAAGTTCAATCTTATTTCCATCCCTAAATTGTGCAAAGATCTTGCATGTGAGGTTATATTTACAGCTAATGAATGTTTTCTTCAGGACCATTCAATGAGAATGCCTCTTGGTAAGCTCAAATATGGTCTATATTGTGCTGCTACTACTTCATATAATCCTGCTGATGCTGATCAACTACTCAATAAAGACACCATAGCTTCTACTGCTGCACATGGCTTGTCTACAATTTCTAAATCTGCTCTTGAAGAAATAAAGCTTCTTCATCTCAGACTTGGGCACATGCCATTTCAACAACTCAAGCAACTTGTTCCTTCTCTGCCAGTTCAAGCTGCTATAGAGTGTATATGCCAAGTATGTCCAGCTGCTAGACAACATAGACTTCCATTTTCATCTAGCTCCATTTCATCTACTGGTCCATTTCAAATGATCCATGTTGATATTTGGGGGCCTTACAGAACTGCTACTTATAATAAATGTAGTCTTTTTATAACTATTGTGGATGATTTCACTAGGTGTACATGGATTCATATGATGAAATACAAGTCTGAGGCTGTTTCAATTCTTCAGAATTTCATATCTTTTGTGCATAATCAGTTCAAGTCTACAGTTCAGTGCATTAGAACAGACAATGCAAAGGAATTGTGTGAAGGGGATCTTAAAAAATTATTTGCTACACAAGGTATTCACCATCAAAGTAGTTGTGTTGACACTCCACAACAAAATGGAGTTGTGGAGAGAAAACACAAATACTTGCTGGAAACTGCCAGAGCCTTGTTCTTTCAATCAAATCTGCCTGTTTCTTATTGGGGAGAATGTATATTGGCAGCAGCTGATCTGATTAATAGAATGCCCTTGGCTTGTCTCAATCAAGTTTCTCCCTACACTAAGCTATACAACAAAGCACTAGACATTTCTCATCTTAGAGTATTTGGTTGCTTATGTTTTGTTTCTACTCTTAAGTAAGGCAGAAGTAAATTTCATCCCAGAGCAGAACCTCATGTGTTTATAGGTTATTCTTCTAGCCAAAAGGGTTATAAGGTTTTGAACTTACAAACTCATTTTATTCATGTTTCCAGGGATGTTATCTTTCATGAAAAACATTTTCCCTATCATTATAATCCATCTTCTACATCTTTCAACACTACAAAATCTTTCCATATCTTTCTTCCTTCCACCATTCTTTCTTCTTCTATTACAGATCTACCTGATGTATTTCAATTTACATCTCCAACCCCTTCTCCATTAACTTCTTCTGAATCATCTTTTACTCCTTCACCTACCCCTACTTCCATCATTCCTTCTTCTTCTTCTTCTAACACATCTCCATCTCACTCCTAGAAAATCTTCTAGACCTTCTAACCCACCTACCTATCTTCAATCATATGTCTGTAATCTTAGCACCATTACAATGCCATCTAATCATTGGTGTAATCTCATTCTTTCACCAGACTTACCTTCTTCTCATCTTTCTCTCATAGCTCAAGTTGACACTTTTACAGAACCTGCTAATTATTCACAAGCTGCAAAGTTACCTGTTTGGGTTACAGCAATGAACAAAGAATTACAAGCTCTTGCAGACACACACACTTGTAACCTTGTGCCTTTACCAGCAGGAAAGAAACCCATAGGTTGCAAATGGGTTTATAAAACTAAACTAAAGGCTGATGGGTCTTTAGAAAGGTGTAAAGCTAGGCTGGTTGCCAAGGGTTTCACACAACAGTATGGTCTGGACTATGAAGAGACTTTTCCCCTGTTGTGAAAATGTCTACTATTAGATGTATCCTAACAATTGCATCTAACAAAGGATGGCCTATATATCAACTTGATGTAGATAACGCTTTTCTTCTTGGAGACTTACATGAAGAGGTGTTTATGAAGGTTCCTGAAGGGTTATCTTGCTCTCCTGGCTATGTTTGCAAGTTGAGGAAGTCATTATATGGCCTTAAGCAGGTCAGCAGACAATGGTTTGCAAAATTACTCACTGCCCTTCAAGACCAAGGTTTCATTCAGTCAAAAAATGACTACTCTCTTTTCATCAAAAGAACTGATCAACATATAACTCTTGCAGCAGTTTATGTTGACGATATCCTCTTGACAGGAACTGATCTATCTAGTATTACATCACTCAAGAATCATCTTCATACTTCGTTCAGTATTAAGGATTTGGGTTTGCTACATTATTTCTTGGGAATTGAGGTCACCAGAACTACAGCTGGTATTATTATGACACAGAAGAAGTTCACCAAAGAACTTCTTGCTTCTACTCCTGCTCATTTTGATCTCTCTCATCCTACTGTTACTCCACTTCCTTTAAATCTTAAGCTCTCAGTAAATGAAGATCCTCTAGATGACCCTGCCATCTACAGATGTCTAGTAGGGAAGTTAAACTTCCTCACTAACACTAGACCTGATCTCTCATTCACAGTCCAAGCCTTGAGCCAATTTATGCATGATCCATGAACTTCTCATTTACATGCTCTCCATCATACTTTAAAATATGTGGCTGGAACTACAGGACAGGGTCTTTTGCTTCATGCTAGTGCAGAATTAAAGCTTCAAGCTTTTTCAGACTCAGATTGGGGTGCTTGTACAGACTCCAGAAGGTCTATTTCTGGTTATTTGCTCCTTCTTGGCAACTCACCCATTTCTTGGAACTCCAAGAAACAAGCTACTGTTTCCAAGAGTTCTTCAGAGGCTGAATATAGAGCCATGGCTAGTGCAGTCTCGAAAATAACTTGGATTGTAAGGCTGTTAACAGAATTAGGCATCAAAAATTTACATCCTGTTACACTTCATTGTGATAATCAATCTTCCATCTATATTGCTAAAAATCCTATCTTTCATGAAAGGACAAAGCATATAGACATAGATTGTCACTTTACTCGAGAGAAAGTCATGGAAGGCCTTCTTCAACTCTCTTATCCACCTACTAAACATCAACTTGCTGATGTTTTCACTAAAGCCTTGCCCTCATCACAATTGAATACACTTTTATCCAAGCTGGGAATGCTTACAGATTCCAGCTTGAGGGGGGATGTTGAGCTATGCTCAAATGCTGCTGCTTCAATCAGTTCAACACTGATTTCTATCTAACTGTACACATCATCACAGTTAGTCATTAGACTCATTTTATGCTTGCTTATTACAACAACTTGTTACCTAGCTATAGTTTGTAATATAAATAGATTAATTCATTGTATTAGTTCATTATTCAATAACAGTACAATCTAAACTTCTCTCTCTAAATCTCTCTATTTCTCTATGAGCTTTCTACTCTTCTCTAATGGAGGTTAATCAAACCTCGAGCTAAACTTTGCTAAATCTTCACATTTTGTCATGAATTAATGACATTGGCAGTATTCTTTTTATGTGGCTAATTTTAAAGTAGACTAGTACCTCAAATCGTCATTGTGCTTCTACGTGGGGATTTTGTTTTCTTTTAATCATGGGATACACATATTTGTACAATGTGATGCTTATATGTAAAGATGCCTTCTTTTTTTATCAAAAAAAAAAAATTAAAGTATTGCTCTTGTAAAGAGAGTTGTTAAGATTCACGGTTAAGAAGGTGGAAAAGAACATATAGCGTGATTTTTAATGGGTGGGGGAGGGTTTTATTATGTTAGGATAATTAACTTAGGGTAGGTTAGTAATTCACCTTTAATTAGGTGGTTAGCTAGGTTTTAAGTAGATTAGGGTCACTATTTATAATTGTTTAAAGTATGGTGTCACTTTGTATAAATCTTTTTTTGGTCTGCCACCAAATAGAAAAACTGAAAGTAGGAGGCCACCATGTAGAATTTCCCAATTTTTTTTCGTGTGGAAGAGAAAAGAAAGGATATGCAAATGTTTGGTTTAATAAAAAACAACGAAATAAAGTCTTTTTATTTTATCTTTTCTCCCAAATTCCTCTAATTTTGGGAGAAAAGGATAAAAAACGTAACATTGTCTTTACATTGTTCATTCCCTTTAATTTCCTTATGAATCCCCATATAATTTGTAAAACCAAACATGATAAAGTTTTATAAGACTCGAACACACAACCTCTCATTTGAAATAGAAATGCACTAACCAACTAATTTACGATCTCATAATTGTCTTTATGGAGAAAAAAATTATTAAAGACTAACATTTCTATTTAAAAAAAATTAAAGTATATGATTCACAAATCTAGAAGCTTTATAACCTGATATTTCATAACTTAGAGTTGCAAACTATATTACTTCTGATTTAAGAATCAAACCGTACACCACGTTGGCATGAATCTATTGCACATGCTAAGAGATGTGATTAGGTTTTCTAAAAGATTGTACCTTGAGAAAGAAATAAATTGCCAGAAGTAAAGCAAAAACATGTCATTAAAGATTTCATTAGATTGTATATAGAGAAAGTTGGTATTTTTAGAGAGAGAAGGGGATGGAGTGGTAGAGAGACAGAGGAACAGTTTAAAAGTTCTTCTGCGAAGTTCTCAAAGCTAGGCTTTCTTTCTTAATCAATATGAAGGAATGAAAGTTTTAAGTTCTCATAAATCCGAGTTCATTCATCATACACCTCGGTGTACCATGTGTATGGTACACCCACGACTAAGTTTTGTTCATTAGTTCATTTAGAAGTCTCCTTTAAAAGTACATTTCGCTCATTTAGATTATTTCAAATGAGCAATGAGCAAAAAAAATAAGAAAAATGGAAAAGAATAATCCCACCTTTTGGCGGTCTTCTCATAATAATCCCTCATTAACTTAATTTCAGAATAATCCTACCTTTATACCCTGTTTTCTTAAAATGGGCCATTTTACCTATGACCTGTTACACAGGTTACTATTCTCACCTCTTTTCCCTCTCCTCTATCACCCCTTTCTCTCTCCTCTTCTCTCCTTTTCTGATTTCAGCAACCACCCAACAATCCACCAACACCTACTCACAAATTACCCACCACCAAACCAGCCCCACCGACCCAGAAAAATGCACCACCGTCACCCACTTTCTTGAACTGGGCTGCGGGGTGGAGGGCATTGCGCAAGGGGGGCTGCGTCGAGGAAGCGTGCGGGGTGGGGGTTGCGGGGGAGGTGAGATAAAATGGAGATATAGGAGATTGTGAGTGGAGGAGGACGAAGGGGGTAAAGGCGAGTGGAGGCTGCTGCGACGGCGGCTAAAGAAGGGAAGTAGGAGGCTGGGTGTTCGGGATTACCGAGAAACGAGGGTGGTGGTGGGTTGGCGATTTGTGTGAGGATGGTGGTAATGAGAGAGAATACACGGGTGGCAGGGTTTGGGGCGGAGTAGGTGGTCCTTCCTCATTTTTGCCGAGAAACGAGGGTGGTGGTGGGTTGGCGATTTGTGTGAGGGTGGTGGTAATGAGAGAGAAAAAGGGAGCACGGTGGTGGTTTTGTTGTAGTGGTGGGTTTAGGAGGGTGGTGGTGATGAGAGAGAAGGGTTTAGGATGGTGGTGGTTTTGTTGTAGTGGTGGGTTTAGGAGGGTGGTGGTGATGAGAGAGAAAAGGGAGGATGGCGGTGGTTTTGTTGTAGTGGTGGGTTTAGGTTGAGGTTTTTTTTTTTTAATTTTAGTTATTAGTTAAGTTGTATTAGAGATAAATTTTAGTTAATTAAGCTGGTCAAAATTAATTAACCATGGTCAAACCGGTTAATCTTCATATTTACCTCTTTTTACAGGTTACTTTTGAAATGGGACCATTTTAAGAAAACATGGTATAAAGTTAGGATTATTCTGAAATTAAGTTAATGAGGGATTATTATGAGAAGACCGCCGAAAGGTGGGATTATTCTTTTCCATTTTTCCAAAAAATAGCCTTACATGTACCATGCTCATAGTACACCCGAGTGTATGATAAAATTTATACATAAATCTCAGAATTATTATAAGCAAATAAAGTTGAAAATTAATGACACAAATAGGAAATACATATAGGTTTTTAAAGCTCTAAACATCGCTTGATGTAACTTTGTACAAGAAAGAGAGGGTTTTTTTAATATCGCATTAGGTCAGCGAAAGACAAAAAATTCAATAATTATTCTATTTGGTTGTTTGTCTCTTTATCCTTTCACAGTTCACACATATTGTTGATCGAAGTAAGAGCCTGATTATGTCAATATGTGAAATATTACTTCCTCTGTCCCATAATATAGTGCTTGACTCTATTTTTCACGGTAATTAAGGTAAGTAGAAACTAAGAAGGATGTAAGGAGTGATTGTTTATTTAAATAAATGTTGTGGGGAAAAGGCTAATAATAGGAGAGAGAATGGAAAATAATTGGTGAAAGAGCATTAAATATATGACTACAACCCTTGGGTTGAATAAACAAAGCAAAAAATATTTCCAAGAAGAAAATAAATGATGGTGGCATGGTTTTTCTAGGAAAATCACGGGAGTATGTGGAATCAAAAATAGAAACAAGCACTATATCTTGATTCTTGAGACACCCGGAAAGGAAACAAGCATTATATTATAGGTGGAGGGAGTATTACTTCCAGGACTAAGTGGTCGTTTGGTTGATCATAGGAATTGAAAATTCCCATGAATTTTCAATACACGTGATATAAATTCCTTCATTAAATTCATGGGAATTTAAAAATTTTGTTTGGTAGTGTATAAGGGAAGTGGAAATTCATGGGAATTTCTACTTACCTAGGGGGGAGTAGGTTAGTTAATTCCCCTATTTTGTAGGCAATAGAAATTCATGGGAATTTCTACTTCCCCCATTTTTAAATTTTTTTGTCAACCAAACAACTAGCCCATTTTACAATTCCTAGGAATTTGAAATTCCCATGATTTCAATTAGCAACCAAACGACCACTAAGAAAAATTAGTGTTATTTCTTGTAGAATCACTTAGGCGGTGGGTTCGGTAAGATGTGATTTATATGTTTGTTGCCTTTTGCTACTGTTCTCTGTTTTCCTTACGTTTCCTAAACATTTATGATTGTGTGTTTTATAGTGCAAGTGATTCTTGCATTATACTCCCTCCGTTTCTTTTTAATAGTTATATTCCACATTTTCACGCTTGTCAAGGTAAATGTTTGAACATTAATATCTCTAAATTTGCATTTGTAAAAAATTATAAAAAGTTGATATTTTAAATATACTTATCGAGATGAATCAAACAAGATCCCACGTGACTATATTTTTCCTTACCAATTAATCACAAATAATAGTCAAATATAAATTTGTGAATAAGAGGAGTAAAAGTATGCACAAAATCTAAACTAAGGTGGGTGCACAATAAATTATTGTGAGATGCAAGTTACTCTTTGTTTAAAAATGAACAATGTGTAGCTACTAGGAATTGACCACATGACCTTTGAAATGAATGTGAGAGTTTCACCACAAATCCACTACAATTTTAATGTTTAATGTTTCAAAATAAAACATTATAAAATCATATGATTATATGTAACTATAAAGATATAGACAAGCCTATTGATCTCTAACACTTTTATTAAGGTAATAACATTTTCTTACCTCAATTCCATTGAAATTGTTATTTTAATTCCCAATTCCTTGGAAGTTTTTTTAAAACAATTCATCATGTCATAACGTCTATTTTCCAAATTCGCACTAGATAAAAAATTACGAAAAACTAATTAAATAAATTATGAAATTTATGAGTAATAATATATTTGATAACTGTAACTGATCCAGGGCGTTGCCCCGACCAAAATACTAGTTTTGATTTAAAAAGTGTCATTTTGCCTATTAAAAGTGAGCCATTTTGCCTTTGAAAATGACCCATTTTGTTTAAAGTAAATGGTCTCAGAATTAATTAATTATGCACCCGGCCCGTTGAACTCAATACTAATTAAAAATTATGAAGAATTTGTGTTCATTAGTTTTTATTGTTGCAATCAATGACAGTTTTGTATCTTAGATAACAAATGTTGTGCATTGCAATCAAAATTTAGCATCCTATATTGCCAAAAAAATTATGATGGTAGCCTGATATCTCATGTAGAGTACAACATTATTCATGATTTGTGGATCAATGAATCTTTTTCTAAGTAATTATTTTTTTAAAGTGTTGGATAAAACTGTCTCAATCCAAGACACGGTTGAATGCCCCAACAATGATATCATTCGTCTTAGTCATTTTTCGCGTCTAAGACGCTTTGATTTATTTTTCTTTTAACATGGATTTTTTAGTTCTATATCCTTGTGGTCTTCTCTTTTATTACACAAATTATAGAATAAAATGGGTGCACAATAAACTATTTTTTCCAATTTAATATTGTAAAACAGCCAAACAGGGTGAACATAGTCTAAATAAGCCATTAATAAAATTAATATATAAATCTTGGTTAAGATTAATAAAAACACCCACGAGTCCTCCAAATTATAATAAAAGTACTTGTAAACTTTTAGAAATTGGTGTACAAAATACTTATTTTTCTAACATTTAAATTTAGCTTGATTTGGAGTTCATATCATATGAGTACGTATATTAACACCTTAGATCTTCAATATACAGGTGCATTGTTCAACCTCTAAATTAGCAACTTCATTGTTCTTTAATAAAAAAAACACATAATTGTTCATCTATATTTCTATACATATTATTAAGACGTGCGTAGAAGCATTGAAGGTTATCACGTGTTATCTAAATGTATACGTTAATATGATGGCATGTAATTCAAAGAATTTCATGAAAAACTATAAAACAAATTATATGCAATGGCACGGGGAATTGCCAGGGCCAATAACTAGTTAATATATCAAACTCATGCAATGCATGGGCTACAAATAAATAATAAACGGTTTTTTCACCATATACCCCCGACAAATTGGAAAATTCACCATATACCCTCAATGTTTCAGATATGCACCATATACCCCTGAGTTTTCAAAAACGTTCACCATATGCCCTTTTTCTAACTGCCGTTAACTCACCGTTAGCTTTATTTACTATTTTGCCATCATTTACCTTAAACCCTAATCTAACTCTAACCTTAATCCTAATCTAGCCCTAATCTAACCCCTAACCCACCCCCACCCCCTCCCCCCCTCCACCCCGCCCCACCCCCTAACCCTCCCCTCCCCTCAATCCCAGCCCAGCCCCCACCACCTCCCCACCCCATCCCCTTCCCCGTCGTCAACTCCTTTCCTCCTCCCCTCCCCTCGTTGCCGCTCCCCTCCCCTTCCCTCGTCGTTGCTCCCTTCCCCTTCCCTCGTCGCTGCTCCCCTTCCCTTTCCCCGTCGTTGCTCCCCTCCCTCGTCCCTCCCCCGTCACAACAATTTCGACAGGGATTTCACGACCTAATTTCACTACCGGGCGGGGGAAAACGACGAGGGAGGAGTGAGAAGAAATCGCGGAGTCCGAGATCCGACGGATGGCGGGGGAAACGACGAGGAGGAGTGAGAAGAAGTCGCGGGGGAGGGAAATCGATGGGGAGCAACGGCGAGGAAGGGGGAGGGGGAGGGGAAATCGACGGGGGAGCGGCGATGAGGAAGGGGAGAGGGAGGGGAGCAACGACGGGGAAAGGGAGGAGGAGGGGGAGGGGGGTGGGGAGCGACGACGGGGAAGGGGAAGGAGATGGGGTGGGGGGGTGGGGCGGGGCTGGGGGTGGGGTTGAGGGGAGGGGGGGGTTAGGGGTGGGGGGCGGCATGGGGTCGGGGTGGAGGGGAGGGATGGGGGGTCAGGGGACTGGGGTGGGGGTGGAGGGGAGGGGAGAGTGGGTTAGGGGTTAGATTAGGATTAAGGTTGGAGTTAGATTAGGGTTAGGGTTAGATTAGAATTAGGGTTTAAGGTTAATAATGGTAAAATTGTAAATAACTCTAACGGCGACTTAACGTCCGTTACCAAAAAGGGCATTTGGTGAACGATTTTGAAAAGTCAAGGGTATATGGTGAACGTTTTCGAAAACTCAGGGGTATATGGTGCATATTTGAAATATTGAGGGTATATGGTGAATTTTCCAATTTGTCGGGGGTATATGGTGAAAAAACCGAATAATAAAAGATATGTATGTGATGTTTTTTGCCCTATTTTCTTATTGATTTATATTACATTTTACCATTTCTGTAGTTGAAACGGTCTGACTTTTACACTTGACAACACGCAACTTGATATTTAAAATCTTTAATATGAGTGAAAATGTTAAACGTTGATATTTTAAAAATGTATGTTGAGATGAATGACATGAATCCAACAACAATTTTCAAACTTCTTTTGTTCTTTTATAATTGCAACTTTTTGACACTATTCATATAACTAATTTTGACCATATTTATGCATACAAATTAGATGTTATTATGTGATATGTTGTTAGTTTAGTTACAAATTAAAGTATATTTTTAATATATAAATTTTTTTTAATAATTTTTACTAATTGAATATTAGAAATATATGGTAAAAAAAATTATAGACAAATATAAAAGTCAAAAAATTGCAATTACAAAAGAATTGAGGAGTACCCTTTTTTTTGTTTTTACTAGTTCTTTGGCACTTGCATTGCACATTTTCAAATAGAGTTGTTTTACTTTATAAACCATTTATGATCTGAGAAATATAGTACTTCGTTTGAGACAAGTCTATATATGAATAATGTATATTTACTGTTATTGAATTACCGTTGCTTCATTTGGAAGTATGAACTACTACCTGTGTTTTTTTTAGTTGCAACATTTGCTTTTTGACACTATTCATCAACCAACTTTGTTAAGTAATCTCGCACCATTATATAAGAGAAAACATAGTCAAGTGGGGTCTTGTTAGATTCGTCTCAATGCGATGATTTCAAATATCAAATTTTTATAATTTTTACTTACACCCAATATGAGATATTAACGTTCAAATAAGTGTCTCGCTAAATGTGAAAAAGCAAATGTTGCAAAAAAAAAAGGAAGTATATTGTTAAATAACTGTTGCTTCATTTGGAAGTATGAACCGTATTGTTACATAACAGTTGCTTGATTCGAGACAAATCTATGTTGTATGTTTACAAAAGCCCAAATGAACAGAAGCCCAAATGAGTAGCCTCAAAATAATGATTTCAAGAGCCCACCAACTGGAATTTGTGTCATTAGCCCAAGAAAAATTAATAACTAATCTTTCCCCTCCATTTTTTGGGCATGTTTGGTAAAATTAGTGGTTATAGTAGATGTTAGTTGTTGCAGCAGTTGTAGCTGTTGGGGGTAGCTGCTAGCTGTCTACTAGTAGTTGTTAGTGATTAAAGTAGTTGTTTAATTAGAAGTGTTTGGCAAAAGTATGTAGCTATTGAAATTGTAAAAGACAATAGATGACATATATTCAGATATGAAATGAACTACAACAAATTTCATATGTTCGTTCAATAGTTAAGTCCAATATTTATTATTTCAAAGAACTTACGCAAAAGGACTGCTCAAATAAATGTGTAAATTTAAGATAATATTCAACTCCCCAAAAAAATCTATATTACCTATTTTAACTAAAATGCTTGTGAAATGAGGAGTAAAAAATATTGTGAAATATTAGTTATATCTTATCTTTACAATAAATATTTAAATCACATCTCTGCTATTGTAAAGAAAATCAATGAATTGCCATAAAATAAAGGAATTAATAAATAGAAAAATGAATAAGAAATTTACAACATTGGTTAACAATTCTACCTTATGCTATTATATAGTGTTTATTTGCTAGACCGCTACCTATAAGTCTCAAACGTTACTTGTAGTTAGGGGTGTACAGTTTTGGATCGGGACCGGAATTCGGTCCATGAAAATTCAGGATTCTGGGTTTCCAGTCCGGTCCAAACCCGAAAATTTCCAGTCCAAACCGATGGACCAGAATTCCAGTTTTTAAAAAAAAAAAAATGGTTTAAGGGTTAAAAAAAATTAAAATTTAGAAAGTTAAAACCTCATCTTTACCGTCTTTAAGATTATTGCTTTTAGAATTATTAGATTTTAATCTATCGAATTTATAAATATGTTTAAACCTAAGCAAAGAAGAATTTTTTTGAATCAAAAAATACAAATTCCGGTCCAACCGGTCCAAAACCTCCGGATCGGAAAAAAATCGGGCCCGGACCGGAATATTTGGGTTCGGTTCCGGTCCAAAAACAGATTTCGGTCCGCCGGCCCGGCCTTAGACCGGTGCACACCCCTACTTGTAGTAACGTTCTACAACCGGTTCCTATAATCTACTTCAACCACTACCCGCTACTACAACCACTACCTTAGCAAACACTCATAATTTTCTTAAGTAGCTTTTTGATCTTGTCCAACCACTATCCGCTACCTAAAACGCTAGTGTCAAACAGGTATGTTTGATGTAGAGCAAACGATCCTGACTATCTCTAATCTTCATCTCAAATAGGTCACCAAACCCCATAAAATTTCTATGCTAAAATCCTAAATTTGTTTATTGACAAATTTGGAAGACTAAAAAAGTCATCTCTCTTTTCCCTTATGTTAGAGATATATTGAGATAATATTATTTTATATATTTAATTAAGATATTATTTAGTGAAGATTTATTGGTTTATCATAAGAAGTTGGGTAGAATAGAGTTATTTTGTGTTTTACTAATATCTTTGAGATCTCTTTATTCTTGTATAGCTAACATGTTAAAAATAATATTTTGGTTTCCTTACTGACCACTGCGCAGCGCGCACATATATAGTCTGATACTATCTATGTGTATGTGTATATAATAATAATAATAATAATAATAACAACAACAACAACAATAATAATAATAATAATTATAATAATAATAATATGATGACCCTATTTAATCATACGAGTAACCTCAATTGTTCACAAAAGTAACCTCATTTCTTCATACGAGTAACCTCATTTGTTCATAAGAGTAACCTCATTTAATCATTCGACGAACCTATTTAATCATACGAGCATCCCCGATTGTTCATTAAAAAAACCCCATTTCTTCACGCGAGTTATCTCATTCGTTCATAAGAGTAACCTCATTTAATCATACGATGACCCTATTTAATAATACGAGTAACCCCATTTCTTCATACGAGTAACCTTACTTGATCATACGACGACCCTATTTAACCATACGAGTAACCCCCATATTGCTCACAAAAGTAACCTAATTTCTTCATACAAGTAACCTCACTTAATCATATGACAACTCTATTTAATCATACGAGTAACCCCAATTATTCACAAAATGTAACCTCATTTATTCATACGAGTAACCTTATTCGTTTACAAGAGTAACCTCATTTAATCATACGACAACCCTATTTAATCATACGGGTAACCCCAATTGTTCACAAAAGTAACCCCATTTCTTCCTACGAGTAACCTCATTCGTTCATAAGAGTAAACTGATTAGTATTTTCTTTTGTGTATAAAAGTCACCACATTTATTTATAGGAGTGACACCCTTTTATTGTTAAGAGTAACCACATATTCGTACAAGTAACTCCATTTGTTCATAAGAGTTTGTGCACTAGGGTCAAATTCAAAAAGCCATATCTCACAACACACTTAATATCTTTGGAAAATTTAAGTTGGAGATGAAAATTTGGCTCGATAACTTTCCAACGTTTGGTCAAAATCTTGATTCCGATGAGAAGTGGGTGAGATATGACCTTTCGAAAATTAGCTGATGAGAGGACAAGGGTGCGCGCGTAGGCGCGTGACCACACCTATATTTATAGGTGTGGGCGGCTATATGCAAGATGCTTTGTTTATCTAAAGGATAAAAAGTCGATTTCATACTATATTTTTACTTTAGGAAATATTTACTAGAATACAATCAATTATCAATAATAATTAATTGGGATTTCAAAACTGGGTTTGGAATAAATAAATAGACTTTATGTTCTTAAAAAACGGTTTTGGGCTTAGCCTTTCGGATTGCACTCTTCTGGATTAGACCAATTAGGACGAAAATATGTTTCATCATTGGTAGCTAAATTGAGGAAACACGATTATGTGTGTACAAATATTCACTCAATAATGATTAAAATTTTAAAACTTGATTCAATATAAAACTCAAGAAGGCAAGATCCAAAATTTAACTTAAACTGAAAACGACTCGAAACTCGAAAGATGCGAACTGAAATCTAACTAAAACCGAAATGATTCGAACCAAATCGATTTGACGCTAAAATGACCAGACCTAAATGAGATACTGATATGCGTTTAGTAGAAATTAATTCGACCCAACTTGAAAATGGTTTGGCCCATACCTGATCTGTACTTGTCGATAGGCGAACCCGATCGTGATCCGAACCTAAGTGAGCCCGACCCGTGTATGATCAATATCCCTTCTCATTTACTTAATGTGCCTTGTCGAAATAACCCGATAACTGAAACAAGTTAAAATTCTTAACCCAAATTCACTAATCTCTTCATAGATTCATGTCAAATTTGCGAATCGTGTTATTGTTTACCACCTCAAATCCTCAATACATGGATAAGAATTAATTTTTTCTTCGACAGGTAGAACGAACTAATTTAAAAAGATTGCTCTCTATCCAGCAAAATTCCTTTCCCCCGATGCACACCCCACCAACAACCAACAAAGATACTTTTCTTACCCAAAACCAAAAAACTCGAAAAAACCACACTACAAAAACCAAAAAAAACCAACAAACAACACAAACAAAATCCAAAAAAACACTCCCTCCTTTTTATCTCACTCAACAATCAACATCATCCTCTTCTTCTCCTCTCTCTCTCTTTTCCCCCCTTAAACCCCCTTTTCCTTCTCCTTCTCCTTCAATGGCACCCTCACATAACACCTAACCCAAATAAAAAACCCCCAATTTCATCCATCTCCAAATTTCTCCCTAAAAATTCAACATTTCAACCTAATAATGGGTGCGTCGCTCTCGAATTTAACAGAGGGCGGCGCTAATTTAGGAGAATCTGGTCCTGGTTTAGGCGACATACCTGAAGCATGCGTTGCTTGCGTATTTCTATACTTAACTCCGCCTGAAATCTGCAATCTTGCGCGCCTCAATCGCGCATTTCGTGGTGCTGCTTCTTCCGACAGCGTCTGGGAATCTAAGCTTCCCCCTAATTACCCAGATCTGCTTGCGCTTCTCTCTCCTGAACGTTACCAGGATTTGTCTAAGAAACACATTTTTACCCTTCTTGCAAGATCCATCTCTATTGATGATGGCAACAAGGTGAATTCTTTTTGTATAATTTGGTTGATTTAGGGTTTCTTTTGTATTGGGTCTAATTGGGTTTTGTTGTTTGAGGTTTTGTTTTTGTTGGGTATTTCAGTTTTTTCTGGGAATTCTGGAATATTGTTTTAGATATTTTGGGGGAAGACTGTGAATTTTATGTGGGTGGTAAATTGTATGTTATTAAATGTGGTTATGGAGTAAATTTTTGTTTACATTTTGTTTGTTGGTTGGTTAATCTTATCTGCTGTAGGAAATGTGGGGTTTTGGGGGTATTTTTTTTTCTCTGTTGGGTTGAGAAGGGTGTTCAGATTTTTTTTTTCATGGTGGAGAATTTGGGTTGTGTTTGTTTTTATGGGTTGTTGTTACGGTTTGGATGTGGTGGAGGATGATTTGGGATTGATTTTGTTGTTTTTGTATTTGATGGGCAGCAAGTGTGGGTGGATAAAGTGACAGGAAGGGTGTGCGTATCGATTTCGGCAAGAGCAATGGCGATCACTGGGATTGAAGATAGGAGGTATTGGAGTTGGATACCTACTGAGGACTCCAGGTAAAAGCAGCATGTTGATTTATTTACTTTTTTTTTGTTTTTTGCTTTTTTTGGACTGTAAATGAACCTTTTGGTGGATTGTCACTGAATTCTCTTGTGAGCTATTTGTTGAAAGTTAAGAATTTTATCAAAATTGGAAGTGGTTAGGGTAATTGGCCTTGTAGTTGTAAAAAGCTATGTAATAAGGTAATATAGTGTTGAATATATAGATAATGTGAAAGTCGGTTTGGGCAACTGAATAAGAAGAGCAGAATTCAGTCTACTTACTAGCCCAAAGGAGGTTCCATACTAACACCAATTGGCAGTAGTAGGAGTAATGCTCTAGCTTATAAGTTGGTACTTTCTCTCCTTTTTCTCTAATGTTTGACAACTCACATGTGGGTACAAGTTGGTTTCAACATATAGGGAGACTGTCCTTCATTTGCTGGAAATTTGGTTTTGAGGATAAGCCCTTGATGAAATTTGATAGTTACTGTTTAATTTTGTGAGAAGTGCAAAGTATTTGGCCTTGATGAAATTTGATGGACACATATACTGAGGGTGAACGACTTATCAATAGTCTTTGACATCTAAGCAAAAGGAGAGTTTTAGAGGATCCTGCTAAATTAATAGTTGGTTGATTGTTTCCTTCTGGCTTTTGAGGTCAGAATCTTGAAAGGAGAAATCGGTTACAAAGCCTCAGTTATCATGATTTACTTGTTCTATTAGAGCTGTATTGTACCTAGAAATATATGTTATTGTGCAGGATTTATGCTTCATCCTATCATTGCAGCAATTGAACCTATTAGTTCTGGCTTTATTTTAACTCAGCCTAATCTCTGTGTTCTATTGTATGTCCACTTGCTTCGGTTTCGAAAGCAAGGATTTAAGAACGATGTAAAGATTAATGAACAAAGACTATGTCTTGTCGGGATATTTTCTTAATCAAATATGGGTTTGCTTGTACCTTGGTAGACGGAACACATGATGTTTAATTTGTTTATTTTTGTGGAATGTAGGATGTTGTTCTATGGTTTTTTACTCCAAATCCTTTCTGCACCTTCCTTATTCCATTTGTTCCCTATTGAATATACTTTGCTGTATGTGTTGCAGTTAGTTCCTTGTTCACATTTTCCTCTGAACTGTTTGATTCTCAATTTATTGCATTTTACTTTTGTAATCTCAACCATATGTATGCTTTTAGAGTTTCTATTAGGCTAGACATTGGCCCTGATTGGAATGAATATCATTTTAAATCTGAAAATCAGTTTGTATACTTTTTTGTTTTAACAATGTCAGGCCTTCTTCATCAACTAGTAAGATGCATAGTGATATTATCAGCCACATGGCTAGCGTTCTGTAACCTTCACTGATTCTATGGTATTTAGATTGCTACTATTGTGAGAGCCAATTCCTATTGTCGCTGTGCATTGTCTACTATGATGAAATGAAATAGAAATTAATTTAAAAAGAAAAGAATAGGAAAAGTCTTTCAAATATACAATTTTCAATCCTGGGGTTTCTTAAAATCTTTTTACTCCTTTTAAAATGATTGTGATTCTTTTTTTTTCTTTTTATATTTTTAAGTTTCATATATAGAAGTAAACACTTTTTTGAATTTCTAGAAAACTATGTGGAATAAAATTTGACGAATCAAACAGACAGATAGAGAGGTCAAGGTAGCAATAAACAGAGGCAAAGCTTGAGCAACTTCAGGCCCTCTATGAATCTATTTCTTAGAGGGAGAATGACTTGCCTACAAAACACACATGGGCCCTGCCATCTCTGGCGTTTGATGTTGAGAATTTGCTGTCAACGCCTTCTGAACTCTGATGGATATTGTGGATTTGTCAAGGTTTTGATAAGTTTCCCTTTTATGCATGTGCCTTTTCGGGCTGAAAAGTGCACTCGAACACAACAGACGTTTTGAAATGCCTCTTAGATTGCAGATCTGAACATATCGATTGAGAAAACATTTCAATGGCCACTTGGATGTTTCAGAAGCTTTTCATTTGCGTATGTTAGCCTCTCACAAAATGCTTTGGAGTTTGGACTCCTTGAAAAGTAACCCCAGCAATGTTTCCATGATTCATAGGTCTTTGTTAGTGGCACTAGCCATCAACCTCTTTGCATATGATCTCTTGAAATTACAAGTCTCTTTCAAAACTATCTCACCCATCTCTGACTGTAATCCTTGCTTTATTTGGCTGGCATTCCTCGTCATTTTGAAAATTTCACTTACTACCTATTGAATTTTCTTCGTTCAATCCCCTATCCAAGACGTAAGAAAATATTTGGACTCAAATTTTTTTTTATGTTGCTTGATCACCTTTTTTTTTTCCATTTTTGCAAAATACCCGTGCTAGGAATGAGATTTTGGAGAGCTCTTGAAACCTTGAGAATATATCAGACTGTCACTATAACAATATCAATCAAGTTTATGCAACTCCCATGCACTTTAGTGGGTTATGGGAGGATTAGATATTAATGGAGCCTTATGCTTGCAATAGTAAAGTTTGTTTATATGAGAATTAAATTACTAAATTGTACTTAATTTTTGTTCATTTCCACGATATCTTGGCTATGAGTTAAGAAGTTTTCTCAGGATGCTTTCTTCCAAGAAAACTGAAGACGGTTGAATTGGGACTTTCACAACATGTGGGAATTCCATCTCTTGACAACAGGAAAGATTAAAGGTATGGGAATATATCTAGTTTAGTATTCCTGTTCTATGTCTTTTTAGGCAAGCAAATTTTCTAGCTTTTAGAAAGGCAGATGTCAACATTTTGGCATCAAGGAACTTTTTTCTTTAGGAGGGGATGAGCTATATAAGTCTATCAGTTAGTATAAGTGCAACGGGATGTTTGAAAAAAATCAAAAGCAAGGCTGTGAATGTAAACGCATTTAAAAGTTCTGAAGCATGAACGATTTGTCGACAGTATGAATACGAGTTCAGGCTTGTGATGGCAAATGTGGTCTGAACAATTTAGAAATTATCTTTTAAGATTATCAATCTTTGATTTTTTTTCTTTCTAACTGTAGCAAACAGTTTTAGGTTCAATATTTTACTCCGAATTACTTGGGCTTTTTTTAGTATTGGATCATAGGATTAAATCATACTTCCTCCGTTTCATTATTTTTGCAACATCACCCCTTGGCACATTATTTCTGAAAGCCAGGTAAAGAGGAGAGAGATAGAGATAGATAAAAATTGGGACCTATGTGATAGGAGAGAGATAGATAAAAGATATTACTAAATAAAGAAACATTGCAATTAATGTGAAACTTCCAAATAATGGAAAAATTGCAATTAAGAAAGAATGGAGGAAGTATAATCATAAGATCTATGTACTCACAAAAGTATGATAACAATACTCCAATTCACCCCTTCCTTTTTTTAGTTGCTACCATTTTGATTGTCAAGCTTGCTAATGCACAATTCGACTATTAGTATCTTTAATTATCTATTAGTCTATGAATAGTACAAAAGTCAAAGTGTTATAATTAAGAAATTTGGAAGGAGCATTACTATAATTCTTTACTAAAGTGAAAAGATTCTCATAGTCTAGTCAGTTACTTATCAAGTTCATGGATACCTCCTCTATTCCATATTAGTTGCAACATAAAAGGAAGGCACAATTTCTAAGGAGTGCGTGTGAAGAGGAGAGAGATAAGAGAAAAAAATAAGAGAAACCATGTAATGAGGAGAGAGATAGAGAGAACTTATTACTAAATCAATTAATGTTGCAACTAATTTGAAATTTCCTAATAAGGGGCGTGTTCCAACTAATATGGAACGGAGGAGGTATTAAATATCAACGACTATATGTGAAGTTGTGTAAATCAGAATTTTAGTGAGTCCTGAGGATCAATTTGAACCAAAAATTGCGTATATAATTTAATGTCTCGAAAAGATTAAAGTGAGTAGTGTATTTAAATCAACAATCTCAATGAGCTCAATTAATCTCAATTGTTTCTTAAAACGTTAAAATATATAATATATACATAGAAGTAATGAGCGATGTAGCAAGGACAATTTTTTTTTAGTTCAATGGTTGTAGCATCAGAAAAGTTGGATTATAGGATCATGTCGAAGTCCTATTACTTTGACTCTCTTCTATTCAAATAAAATGGCAGATTTTTCAAACATTAAGATTGTATTGAAGTTTGGGGTTGATTTTCTTTGTACCAGCCATTGCATAATTCTAACCTTTGATCATATTAGTTACCTCAACGCAAATTAAGTTTCCCATTTATAGTCTTTTAGAGGTGGACTGATGCACAAAGTGTTTTTATAAAGCGCATGAAGTCTTTTCAGTTCATGACAGAGGTGACTAGCTGGAAATATTGCAAATCACTGTGTTCTGTCGCCTTTCGGATATTTTTTTTGTCAAGCAAATACAACTTATCTACGGCTTCCAAAGTTTCCAAACCATTCTAAATGTTTTTGGTGGGCCAGGAATTGAAGCGTATTTAGTATAAATGATTTTTTTTTTGGAGGGAGGGGGGGAGGTTGGTGGTTGAAGCTGCTGAAAACTTTCTTTACTTCAGTTCTAATGGTGCCCGTCTTATAGTATTGTATGTATCTGTTACTGAAATTATATCTATATATAGATTTTAATATAGAGGTATCAGATTTGAGATTCCAGATTTTCTTGTGAACTTTTTTTTGCCAAACATTTTTTTTTTTGCTGTAGGAGATTTTACATCTCAGTCCAACGTCTTAGTTTAACTTGTTTTCTTCAGCTCCTCTGACTTCAGATTGCATGTGAATAAACAGATCGTTCAGATTATCAATCATCATTACCTTTGTTTTTTCCCAGTTCCCATCTTCACTCAATTCAATTTTGAAATAAGGAAAAGGAACTATTATTGTTTTGTGGGTCTTAGAGTTGTAGCTCTATTCTAACTTGCCCCCAATCCCGGCTGATCAACCGAGCTGCAAATCCATCCTGCCTTAGTGAGGGTTCCCATTCACTCATTCTAGTTTGATTAAAGACGAACGATATGAACATCCTTGTGAACTTTCTTTAGATTTCAATGCTGATGTAGTTTCTGAGGCAAATGCTTTGGGTTTGGGCTTATCCATGAGTTATGTTGAGCGCAAAACACTACTTAAAGCGATGAAGTTCTGCTGCATTTTACTTTTCCAATATCTGCATGTGGAAATTTTTGATACATATACTGTCTTGTACAAGAAACATTTGCTATGTCCATAATTTAAACTACTAAACCAATGTAGCAGTTGGCGAGTACTTGCATACCAGCCCTTCCTGTTCATGATTAGGTTTTTTTACTGTCCGTAGGCTGGTAATTCTGTCTTATACCTTTATATAGACGGTAGCCAGCCTTCAGCATAAACTGCTAGCCTAAGCATAGATATGTGGTGGCTTAGGGGTTATCCTTGGCAATTAGGAGTTTCAAAAGGAAAAATAAAACCTCCCCTTCAGGGGTAGGAACCACCAGAAGTAGTTAACTAGTAGCTTAATTAAGGCATTATCGTAAGAGCGAAATCAGTTTATTATGCTTTGGTCTTGCTAATGACTTTCGTTTCTGTCTGTTATGCTTTGTTCTGTATCTTTCTGTGGGTAAGCTATATAGTTGACAACCTAAGAATGAGTTTATTGGAAATCAGGAAGGAACTTTGTTGAAACTTGGTTCGAACTTTGAGAGTCTCACGCATTGAAGTACTACCGACTTTGGTTGAGTTTGGAGCAGTGTCACATAATTCCCTAATCTCCCCGTGAACTGCGATCCGAAAAAAGCAAATTATGGTCGGTTTTCGCCTATTTTTGGCCCATATTGGGCGAACCGCGAACTGAAAAAAGCGAATTATGTTACACTGGTTTGGAGTGTAGTCTTGAAATAGAAAAGCACTCCCCAAGACTTTGTGCTTCATGTGGGATGCATTGTGCCATCCATTGGTTGCTTTTTGGCCAATGAATTTGTGCCACACCACCTCTAGTGCCATCCGACTTCTTTTTGAAAAATCTGCAAAGAGTCTGAGGGATAAAGTGCAAAACAAATGGAACGAGTTGTGTGAATTTGAACAGTAAAAAAAATTAGCTGACAGCTGATGTGGCAAGTGTGTAGTCTGGAAGAGAGTTGGAGGGATAAAGACACTAAATCTTAGTTTTTTTTTTATCTCAATGATGAAAACAAGGAAGAAAAGATAAATGTTCCGTGTGTCAATATGTCGTTTTGATATCTTCCTTTCAGTTAGTAAGAGAGCCATCAGTAAGCTAGTTTTTCTCATTTCACCACTTCCAGAGGGTCAAATGTAAATTCTCTATTTAGTGTGTAAACGGTAATGACAAATCAGTAACATTTTCTTGTGGGTAACTTGATGGTAGGTTCTGTCCTTTTAACCATTATCTACGAATTTCGTTGCAGGTTCCAGGAGGTGGCCTATTTGCAGCAAATATGGTGGTTTGAGGTGGACGGTGTTGTTAAACTCCCTTTACCTCCTGATATCTATACTCTTTCCTTTAGGCTACACTTGGGGAAATTTTCCAAGAGACTGGGACGTCGCTCGACTAACTTTGAACACACACATGGGTGGCATATAAAACCCGTTCGGTTTGAATTTACCACTTCTGATAATCAGCATGCAATTTCTGAGTGCTGTTTGGATGATACAGAACCCGAAGAGATTAAAATGAACCTTAAGCGAGGGTGTTGGATAGAGTACAATGTTGGTAAATTCATCGTCACAGATTCAGAATCTGTACCTGAAGTCAGGTTCTCAATGAAGCAGATCGATTGCACGCACTCCAAAGGCGGGCTCTGTGTAGATTCTGTATCTATCATTCCTAGTGATTTAAGACAGCGGAAAAGAAGATTGATTTCAAATTAACCATAGAATCAACAAATCACCATGTTTATTGTAAGTTGTTAGCTGTCCGGAACTTTGCATACCGGGGTTTATCATACTCCTTGCACTATAATACTTTGTGGTATAAGAGCAAGGGATATCATCTTTATGTGGTTCTGTAATCTTCACTGAAGTAGGTTATTCAGTTCTTTTAATTTCATTAGACCAATTACAGAGAAGAATGTAGGGGAGCATATACTATCTTGTCTGCATAGATGTCTTGTTGATGAGTGTGTGATTACCTTGGTTTTGCCCTGTTAATTTTGACCATGTAAATTATTTGTTGCAAATTCTTTTTATTTTAATTTTTTTATCGACCTCATTTGATCATGTTTTCAGAGACTGGATTTGAAGTTTTTGTTACTGATTTTATTGTTTATCCACTTTGCTTCTATATCCTCGCCTTTTTGTACAAATGTTGCCACGGTAATAATGTTAAATCCAATTAAGGGGTTAAATGGCAAATTGGCAATGATAGCCATAAACGAACTCTTTTTTTTTCAACAGGTAGAACTTAGTAGGACTAGCTACGCTATCCGGAGTGAGTAATGTTTTCAGTGTGGTGTTGTGTTTATTTGTAGCTTGGAAATTGGAGGGAATTTTTATGTTTTTATAATTGATTATTGTAACAGAGTGGAGCTAAAAAGCCAAAAATTATAAAATAGAAAAATGATAGTTTTTTTTTTCCTATTTCGGACCAAAACGTTAGAAATTGAATAAGGGAAAGAGGAGATAATGTCAAGCAATACGTCTTGAGTGGACCGGGTTTACAATAATTTATTTTGCACTCAAATTGACTTTATTACACAAAAGTGACTATATTATAAAAAAACTGATTATATTATTATATGAAAACTGACTATGTCAGAAAATTGACTATATCATACAAAAACTGACTATATAAAAGGTGATTATATCATACAAAAACTGACAATATCAAATGAAAACTGACTACATCGAATGAAAACTGACTATATCATATGGTTTCCGGTGCACAATAAATTATTGTAGACCCAGTCCATTCAAGTTTTTATTAATGCCAAGAATGAAGTATGTAAAACCTTGCACACCGTGATTGTTTTAAGGTTGGCTGTGGGGAAGTAATTATGGTAGATGGTAAAGCAAATACTTCTATATATCAACAGTTAATAAAATCAATTTTTTAAAACATTGATATGGAGAAGTTTCGGACTAGATCAAAACCTCTTGCAGGTTAATCCAACTAAGTTACATAGGCGAGACCCATTGAGAGTGGGTTGTGAGATGCACATGTCGCCGCCAGACCACTTGGTATTGATAAAATCAATCGTGTAGTAATTTTGATGCTTCTTCAAAACTTTAATTTTTATACTCTTAAAAAATTGGTGGATTTCACTTAAAAGGTTATCGGAGAGACTTTATATACTTCCTCTGTTCTTTTTTAATCGCCACGTTCCCTTATTCGCAGAGCCGTCTCAGGCAATTTTTGGGCCCTGTGCCAGGTATTAAACATGGGTCATAAAACGTATCCATAATTCCATATTTTAATAACTGATTAAATTTTTTTATTACAAATAGTTGAAAAAACGGTTTTTTCACCAAATACCCCTGACAAATAAATTTATTCACCAAATACCCCCACTTTTTTCAAAATTCACCAAATACCCCTGACCTTTAAAAAAATTCACTAGATACCCCTGACCTTTCAAAAAATACCATAAATGCCCTTTTTGGCTAACGGACGTTAGTGCTCCGGTAATTAATTAACTAATTAACCTAAAAAATCCTAATTAAACCCTAAAAACCCTAAAACTCTAACTAACCCTAAAACCCTAACTAACCCTAAACCCACCCCCAAGCCCACCACCCTCCTACCCCACCCCCACCCCCACCACCCCCACCCCCCCACAACTCCAACCCCACCAGCCCCCTCCCCCTCCCCCCCCCCGCCGCCGTGCCTCCCCACCCGACCACCCCCAGCCCGCCGCCCCTCCCGCATCCCCTTGTCGAATTCCCCCACCCTCCCCCACCCCCGTCGAATCCTAACCCCACCCCCCAAACGCCGCCCAACCCCCTTCCCCCCTTCCCCGCAAACGCTTGCGCAACCCCTCCCCCCTCCCTTTCCCCGCAAAAAAATCGACGGTTTGAAGGGTTTGAAAGGGTTTCGGTGTGAGGGATTGAAGGGGTTTCGGGTGCGATGGTTTCAAGGGGTTTCGGGGGTGCGCAAAGGGAAGGGGAGGGAGGGGGGAGGGAGGTGTGAAGCGGCTGCGAAGGGATGGGGAGGGAGGGGGGGTTCGCGACAGACCGACAACGGGTGGGGAGGGGAGGGGGTTCGGCGAGTGGGCGACACCGGGTGGGGAGGGGAGGGAGTTCGGCGGGTGGCCGACATCGGGGAGGGGGAGGGGGTCGGCGAGTGGCCGACGCGCAGGTGGGGAGGGGTGGGGGTTGAGCGGGTGGCCGACGGCGGGGAGGGGGAGGGGTTGTTGTGGGTGGGGGTGGTGGGTCAGGGGGTGGGTTGGGGGTGGTGGGGGGGTGGGCTTTTAGGGTTTTTAGAGTTAGGGTTTTTAGAGTTAGGGTTTTTAGGGCTTAATTAAGGTTAATTAGGGTTTTTTAGGGTTTAATTAAGGTTAATTAGGGTTTTTTAGGGTTAATGACTAACGGAGTTAACCGCCGTTAGTCATTTGGGCATCTGGTGAATTTTTTTAAAGGTCAAGGGTATCTGGTGAATTCGAAAAAAAGTGGGGGTATTTGGTGAATAAATTTATTTGTCAGGGGTATTTGGTGAAAAAACCGTTGAAAAAATTATGAACTTTCTTAAATACTTTAATGTTATTTTCATTTTTAGCAAGGAGACACCTTAATATAACAAAATAATAAAGATATACCAAATATAAAACTAAAATAATCTATAAATTCAAAAAAGTATATAGATTAGGGGAAAAATTAGATTAACAAATGTAGAAATTATTTCCATCTTAACTCATAGAACCTAAAATTGGAAGTTACTCTACTCATGTGTGTGAGACCCCTCTTCTTATTTGGAAGTTTGATATTAATTACAACTAGACCTGGATATTGGACAGGGTAGCCCAATGGCTAATGGGTTAGGGTCAATCTTATAGGGCTTTTATTGGACAGGGCTTTAACGGATATGATCATTATTATATATTGGACAGGGCCATACCGGCCATTATAGGGCCGATAAATTATCCAAATAATTTTAAAAAATAAAATAGATATTGTAAAAATAATTACATGTACGGATTCATATTCAATTATACTCACTTTTGTCTCTCTCCGTTCACTATTTTTCTTACCTGTCTGCCGATCCACCCATTATCGGCCCGTTATCGACCCGTAACCCGCATTGACCCGACCCGCTATCGCCCCCTTAGGAGGGGACCCTTTAAGACCCAACCCGCTTTCGACCCGCACTGACCCTGACCCCCCTAATAACCAGGTCTTATTGCAACGTTTCTTTATATGGTAATATCTTCTCTCTCTATCTCTCTCCTATCACATGGCTCCCGCTTTCTATCTCTATCAAATTCCCTCATATTCATATGGATTTCTTAAAAAGTGTGTTAATAAGGTATGTTGCAATTATTATAGAACGGAGGAAGTAAATGTTTGCGGTATTGCAAGAGGGCTGTCGCTTTCTCTTATGCCAATTTGTCTTGCAATGCTCTGAATTTGATCCCCTTTTATGTTAATTGCACTTAGTCCTAGAAGTAACTTATGTTACGTAATTTAGCCTCTCAAATTAGTCGCCTCCTCTCCTCTCTCCCTCTCTAATTATCTTTTTAGAGTTTTTAATTTTCTTGACTTCTTAGGCCGGAAAAATTTAATTTCTTTGAAAATTAGGCTATTTTAAACCGTTTTCCTTAGTTTTTAGAGTTATCTTCTTTACCGCTTTCTTTGGTTTTGTTTTTTTCCATCTGTGAGAGTTTTTCTCCCCCTTTTCGGTAGGTTGCTTCTCATCTTTGTATGAGTTTTCTTGTTTCCACGATGTTAATAATTTGGAAGATGAGTTGAATAGATGAGGGTTTAGGTTTTTCCATCAATTCGTCGCTCGGAACAGTTATATCACGGAATCAGATTGTGAAAGTCTCCACTTGGAAAGATGCAAAGACATCAAAATACACCGTTCGCGTCAAGCTTGAAGCAGTGGAGTTGGAGCTTTGCTCAAGTATGTTTATAATTAATTGGTTCCATTGTTAAAGTTATTTTGATTTGCTAAATTTGTATCTTTCAGACCTTAATTATCATTGTATATGCTATATGACTTATTACTAATGATATCTTTTCTTCCCGTAAAGAAAAAATAATGTTAGGCAAAAAATAATGGTCATGTTCACTCCTGAGTCTTGACTAATAGCTTTTAATAGTTTAGGTTCTTTACAATAACTTTACCCATAGTTGAAGTCCTTGTGGCGTTCTAAATATCAAACCAAATGTTTCCATATAATTTAATTTCAAACCAAAGTATAAGTATTTTGCTTTTTATAATAAGTGCTTATTGAGTTATGCTTTGCTATTTCCTTTATATATATTATTTAATGCAACTATAGAATCACCAATACTGAGTGTACGTACGTTATTTCAGTACTTCAATTTCAAACCACCCCTAACAGATAATTATTGGACAGTCTATAGTTTTCTAGTCATTCGATCTTAATTCAATTTTTTTTTTGACAACGAGAAATCGTACATTAATTAAAAGAGGAAGTACAGCCGAATGCTAATACAACCCAAACTAAAACAAACACAGAAACCTAAAGGAGCTTTAAGAGCTCGTACATTCCACCTAATACAGAAATAAATACAAACGAAACAAAGTCGCGTAGAAAGGGGCGCGTCGTCGGTCAGTGTTGATGATGGTGGATGCAAACCTCGGATGGCTGATGGAAGAGGTTGAAGAAGTGATTGACGATCACGATCTGGACAATGAACAACCAACGGCGAGCGTTGCGTCTCGCCGTATGACTAATCCCAACGATTTGTCATCACTTGGGATTCTGAGCTCATGACCATGTGAGGAGTCACGTTCCATTGTGACTCACTACTCTCGAGCGAGAGTATATCAGGTTTCTCCATGATGAAGGAGAAACACTGATGAGTGGGCGTGCTGTAAACCCCCAGATGCAACTGGGGTGCCGCCTGCAGATTTGAAGTTTTCAAGGCAAAGACCATTAAGATCAATGCCAAGCTAAAAGGAGAGCCAAACAAGTTGAGCCCTCGAACACACCGCCGGTTTTCAAAACCGGTAAATACTCGTCCCAACCATGAAAGCCTATCATCACCTCGTCCTTGCTCACGAACATCGTGAGTCACCTTGACCCTCACACTAGTGGAATAAAGTTCAACCGCTGCGGTCAAAACCGGGCTTACCGCTGCGGTTTTTGGCCGCAACGGTTGGACTAGCTAGCAGCGGTAGACAAATTTTAGATGCTGCGGTTCCGGACCGCATCAATTAATAATTTACCGCTGCGGTTTTGACCCAAAACCGCAACGGTTAATCTATTAACTGCTGCGGTTCTGACCCTAAACCGCAGCGGTAAATGATTAACTGCTGCGGTCTTGGGTCAAAACCGCAGCGGTTAACCACCCCAAAAACCAATTTTTTTTTTTTTTTTGCATTTTTTCATTATTAATCAATAGAAAATCAATAATATATATCAATAATCATTTTATTAAGCATATTATGCTCAATTGAAACATAAGTATAAATAATTAGATACATAAGAATATTTACTATAATCTAGAACCATTTTCATTAAGCACAATGAGAAAGAGTCTTTAATCCATCCAGATTTTGCTAGAACACTTGGAACTGATATGTCCCCAAGACCTAAACCCATCAGCAACCCCCATCCAGATAAACGCCGCTTTGCAGAAAGATCGAACAGCACAAAATTACAACTTCGATTTAATCTGACATAACACAAAGTCTCATCATATAGAGAACAGTACTGACATACAAGCTGAAATGTCCAGTGTCCTATATATACTCATCTGAAATTAAATGTCGAGAAATAGAATGATTTATATGCCACAATAGACCATCGGGAGCAACCCCCAACCCCCCGCACCGCCCCCACCCACCGCACCTGCCCCCACCCCCGCACTGGCCCCCACCCCCCTGCACCGGCCCCCACCCACCGCACCCCCCACCCACCGCATTGCCCCCACCACCCCACCCGCACGCCCCCCCCCGCACTTGCCTCCACCCCCACCGCACCTGCCCCCACCCCCCGCGTTGCCCCCCGCCCGCCACCCCCCCCCCCCACCGCCACCCACCCCCCCCGCACCGCCCCCCCCCGCACCGCCACCCACCCCCACAATCCGGAGGAGGAACCGACACTTTCGGATTATGGCTAAGTTATTTCCATTCTATACAATTATATACATTTTCTTCATACAACTAAATGATCAAACAAGCAACACAAGTGTCGCGCAAAACAAAAGAAAACAATAACATTACTCATCACTTCATCGGATACAATGAATGCAAGCAAATATAAAGCAAGTGCATAGCAAGAGCAGATTCATTTCAGTTGCACAACGAAGAAGATAATTAAAGGATTAGCTAAAATCTAAAATTTTCTCATCACTGCCCCCAACCCACGCGCCCCCACCCCTGCGTTGCCCCCGCACTGCCACCCACCCCCACAATAATAAGCCACAATAATAAGCCAATAAAGTTTTTCTTGTGTTGAGATCATCATTTAAGAATTAAGCTGAAAATCTTTCAAGATAATAACAAGAAGCATTGACCAGAGAATGACAAGTTGCAAGACACTCGATAATCATGGTATAGCACCACGACTTAATGATACAAGAAAAACAACGGCAACTGACCAATACACAATAAGATGATTAAACAAGCTTTGCAGTATAGTGAAGATAGATCTCGTATCAAGAACATCATAATACACTAAACATCCAGTTTGAAAGAACTACCAGATTTAGGGTGGCGTAGAGAGAGCAAATGTCCGACATCTATTCCAGATGTACCGCTATCTGTAAGACAATGTGAAATATGTTAGGATATGAAAAGATTTGAGCATTTAGTATCAAGGTAACCATACTTGCAGCTACACACTTTCACATAATGCATTGCCAAAAAAACATCTTTTAGCAATTTAGCAAGATGCTACAGACCCAAGACGACCAGGTAAGTAAAAAGTTAAGAGCCTCTTGCTAGAAATGCTAGAATAACAATCTGAAAGACCCCTGCTAGAATAACAATCAGGTAAGCTTAGCCATCTAAGGTACACAAATACACAATACATTTTCGACGAATTATTTTTTAAAAAAACAAACTCTTGTAATTCAATATACTTCTACAACAAATCAAAATCCACATTAATCAACACTAGGTAACGACGAATTGCAGTACCTCAATAGCCACAGGAGAATTGCAGTCGTCCTTGTCATAAATCAGTGCAAGAATAATATGCTTAAACTCCTCATATGCTTCCTTGAAAACAACAAATAATCTCTCTATCAATACGCCATTAAATCATCAAAAATCCAAAAATCCAAAAAAAAAGAGTGCGTCATACAGGATAAGCATCAAGAGCGCAAGGAGCGAGAGAAGTGCGCACGCATTCAATAGTAAAATTGCGATCCTCCGGAGTTCCTTTCCTCTATAACTCGATAAATTTCTAACAATATAACAAAAAAAAAAAGCAAAATCAAACAAATAAAAAATCGAAAATAAAACCTAATATTTCAGGTAATGTAAAAACTATGTACCTGCTTTTGAAGGCAAAATAGGAGGCGGTGATCCTTTAAGATTGTATCTCTATTAGAAAATAAAACGAGAAAGCACGATATACCTAGAGTTCAAGGAGAAGTTAGCAGACAAAGACGACGAATCACTCTGCTTCGGGCAGTAGTATCTCTATTGGAAAATCTTCATCAATATTGTTTGCTAAATCAAAAACCCTAAATCGAAAAAAATCATCAATACCTCCTGAGAAAAGGCCTACAAAACCCAAATAAGAACACATAGTCTGAAGTGGAAAGGCTAAAATAGGCATACACATCTTCATAAGCAATGCATAGACATGGATGCCAGTAACATCCTCAATTGAAATCAAGTTTCAGTCCAATTTGCATCAAAATTTTAAATTAGGTACACTCTACACCTATCTAATTATATTTTTACTTCTTCATGTGTTAAGTGTAAGCAGAGCATGCACCGCAAACGTAATGCAAAAAATTGAACTTTGATGACAACCTAGAATTACATCCATTCACCAAAAATAAGTATATGTAATATGACAGCATGTGGTTTTAATCCCACAGCCAATCTCAAATCATAGATTCAACAATCTAGCTACTTTCAAGGCTCAATCATAAAGACTTGACTCGAAAACTAACAAAAAGCTAAGTCGGAAATTAAAATGGGCCATATATACTAAGCACGTTATTTTCTTTACACCTTGACCTTTTTTACTCAAATTAGCACATTCATCATCAATCAAGGAAAAACACAAACCCTAATTCCCCAAAATCAATACCAAATCAATCAATAAACAAGAAAAGGCAACCAATAAAGAACAAAACAAGAAATAAATCTTCCAATTATACTAAATAATAATAGTAATTCATATCAAAGTACCAAATCACGATCAAAATTTCCCTACTTTCAAAAAACAATTATTACCCAAAAAAAAAACATCTTCATCAACATTGTTCGCTAAATCAAAAACCCTAAATCGAAAAAATCATCAGTACCTCCTAGCACCACCTGCACCACGACCAAAAGCACCGGGAACGATGTGAAAGCAAAGAAGCGGTTTCGGGGAGTCATCTCAACAAGTCCCAAAATCCAATAGCAATTCAAAAATCCTGTATCGAACCGAAACCGCAAAACTACCTTTCGATTCAATTGATAAAGATCCCACTCAGAAACCGACCCATCAATGCTAGACGAAAACAACCTCCCAGAAGGATTATCCTTCAAACTCGTGCGACACCAAACAAGCGACGATATTCTCGAATTCGCATCACCATGAATCGTCTAAAATCATCCAACATAATATACCAACATTAAACAACAACGAAAATGAAATTGAAAAATCAACAATCACAAAATTTCAAAATTCAAAAAACATCGCATAAATAAAAAATACCAATTGACAGTGCCAACCAATAGAACCAGGAGAAACAAGCCAAAACTCGAGAGAACCATCTTCTCTCGCAGCGGCGACTTGAGAATCATCGGCGCTAGTTGTTAGGGCAACTACAGGAGATGGCGTCCAATCTATAGAACTAATAACGTGTTGTTGGAGCATATTCTAAGCTAATCAATCAATTTAGGGTTTATTGTGAAAGAAAAGAGGAGAGAGGAATTTTGTTTTGGTTTCTCTGTTCGTCGTTGGAGAGTGGAAGGGAGGAGAGAGAGAGAAAGAATGGAAGATGACTGTGAAGAGAGGAGAGTCTAGGCGACGCCCAATTTTTAGGTTTCGTGGGCTCCCACGTCTTAGAGATGCGGTAAATTCTCGTATTAACTGGGCTCAATTCAGCCCTCAATTTCGTGGGCTCAGCGCTCATAAAAAAAAAAGATTAACCGCTGCGGTTAAGAGAACCGCAACGGTTAAAAGATAACCGGATCGGTTTTCTATTAACCGTTGCGGTTCTCTAAGAACCGCAGCGGTTTGTGTTCCCAAGTTTCCCACCTACAATTTCGAGGATTTACCGCTTCGGTTCTTTTAGGGACCGCATCGGTTGTGTTGTGACATATAGCATTTTTTCCACTAGTGTCACCACATAAAGCAAAAAACCGACATACTCAACTGTTACTATTTTGAACCACCAATTTGGACCCAACTGACTAAAACTTTTTGATGGCCACAACCAACCACCGATAACAACTTTAATAACTCGAAAACAACGCACTCCTTTTATTCGGAGATTGAACACATTTTTTAAGAAAATACCTTACTTAACTGTTTGGAAACTCCAACAACCGGGGGGAGGGAAGGGGAAGCCCGACACTAACAAGGGGGAAGGGGGTAGGGGATCCCGACACTAACTGGGGGGGAGGGGGAGGGGAAGCCCAAAACTACCACAAACCTAACTACGGGACTATGCTTACAAGACATGAGGACGGGGGGCGGGGACGGGAACCTTCAATGCAATCAAACCTACAGCGACGGGGGTAGAACAGACTGACCAACACAACACCCTAGGAACACAAACTGGTCCCCAAACGCTAAACTACTGAAACCACGAACAGGGGAGGGGGATACCAACCCGTCGGCGGCGGTGACCCGAAAAACAAACTCAGGCGGCCAAACACCACCTAACAGGGGAAGGGGGAAGGGGAACCCAGCCGAAAAAGGGACTAGGGGCGGGGAAGCAAGAGGGGTACGAGGGGGAGGGGGATACCGGCGACCAGACAGGGAGGAGGGGGATACTGGCGACCAGACAGGGAGGCAGTGGCCTAGAGCCAACGGAATCCACCGACAAAGGCCCTCACTTTGACGCACAAAACCGACGCACAAAAACCAACGTAAAACAACAAAGACAGAGCACTCGACCTACGCTATAGCCCTGAAGACAGGCTCGCTGGGGTGGTGTGGCGACTGTTAGGGTTTTTGTTTGGCTGCTAGGGTTTGCATGGGGCGAGAGAATGTTACGTGATATCTTTTTTTATCTTAATTCAAGTGGTCGAAAAATAACTCTTTGATATCAGAAAACGACCTTAACATTATTGTCTCAATTAAAGCTTGTTATTATCAATCAATTAATCGTGGTTACTTTTGTTGCAATACAATGTGTCATTTGGATCAAGTTAAGAACAAATTTGGCCATTTCTTGTTTAATGACATAATGTGTACCCTCACCACCGAAATCACAATATGAAGTTAAGAAGGGAAATCATAATATGGAGTTAAATCAGGAACTTTTTTCACACAACTCTTCCTACTTTCAAGTTAATTTAATGTGGTTTATGAATTTATCTTTAAACCGCTGTTGTCCACCCCTTTTCAATCTCAAACTAGTTATTGGATCCGGATGATACCCCGGATAATTTAGTAAAAGGGAAATTCTACATGGTGGCTTCCTATTTTCAATTTTTCTATTTGGTGGCAGGCCAAAAAAAAAATTTATACCAAGTGGCATCCTTCTTTAAGCAATTATACTTAGTGACCCTAATCCACCCACTTAAAAGCTGGCTAGCCACCCAATTAAAGGTGAATTACTAACCTGCCCCTATGTCAATTATCTTAAGTCATAACCCTCCTATCCCTCGTGATTTATGATCACCATAACTCCTCCTCAACTTCCCTTGTTCGATGCTCTCATTCCTCTGATTAATTATCTTGTGTCTTTCCAGTTCTTTAGAAAGATATTGTAAGAGATTAAGTTTTTTCCTCTATATCCTCGTGCCACTCTGTTGTGATATCAAATGAAATGGAGACATACATTCCTGTGATAGTAGTCTTGCAGTATTAGAGGATACACAACCTAACATTAAAAGAAATTTGAGAAATTTAATCATACCTGGTGAAGACATGAGTCAAATATCAGCCTAATATAAATTTATATTGATAAGTTTTAAAGTAGTATTCTTAGATAATTCAGTACTGAGACACCAATTTAACATTCTAATTCAGCGATCTTATCTTACGGTACAATAAGCTTCTGTACTTAATACTCCAGTTGCCATTAGTCCCAAATCCCAATTGGTAACATCCTTCTTCGATGAGCAAGCATGGAAGCCCTAGAAATCGCGGGGGAAGGGAGAAGAGGAAAAGAACAGAGAGTGTTTATAAGAAGGAAGAAATAGCGTGATTTTTAATGGATTATTTGATTATAATAATGGAACCTTTTGGCCATTCGCAACGAATAAGCTAACCTTTGGATTATTCCCTAATAATGCAACCTTTATAGTCAATGTTCCTACAGTGGGTATAGAACAGGTTAGTGACTTGTTATAGCAGGTAATATAGGTGACGTGGCATATAATAGCTATATGATTGTTGGAGGGAGTTAATTCACCCATCTTCCCCTATTTAATTAACCATCTTCCCCCTATTTAATTAACCAAATTCCCCTTATTTACCCATCTTCTTTCCTCCTTCCTTCGTATCTTCTTCACCAAAACAACAACAAAAAAACAAAAAAAATAACAAAGTTGCCTAGAAGCAGACAGTGGATACCACGGCCAGGCTGTGGACATCACCAGCAAGCCACGCCGGGACCGTGGTCTTCAGGGGGATCCAACCAGCCGAAATAAATGCCATTCGCATCCATACCGCATCGCCAAATTCCAATCACCACACCACGCATCAACCAACCAGAATTCCCCGTCCTCCACCACCCCCCACCATCAACTGTCGCTTCTCCCTGCCCTCATCTACACCCACACAAAAAAATCACCAAAAAAATTTGTTCTTCAAATTCACCCAAAACATGCCATGAGTGTGTTGCTACGAATTGCAATTTGCAGGTATGGTGGAAGAGAGAGAAAGCGTGAAATGGAGGGAGTAGAGGGAGTGTGTTTTCTTTCCGTTTTCTCTTTTTTTCTAAATTGTTTAACTAAACATAAATTAGGAGGGAAGTTAGTTAACTAATGAGTTATAACCTTTTCAACAGGTTGAAGGTAACTTGTACTCGTAGGAACTTTGACTACAAAGGTTGTATTATTAGGGAATAATCCAAAGGTCAGCTTATTCGTCGCGAATGGCTAAAATGTTGCATTATTAAAATCAAATAATCCATTTTTAATTGGATGGGGGAGGGTTTTTATTGAGATTGAAATTAACATAGGAGTAGGTCAGTAATTTACCTTTAATTGGATGGTTAGCCAAGTTTTAAGTGGATTACGGTCACTAAGTATAATTGTTTAAAGTAGGATGTCACTTGGAATAAATCTTTTTTTTGGCTTGTCACCAAATAGAAAAATTGAAAGTATGAGGCCACCAACGTAGAAGACGATGTATAGTTTGGGGTTGATATTTTGTCATAAGCACAAGTTATAGTTTAATGGTATGATCATGAAATTACAATTTAAGAGGTAAAGGATTCAAGACCTCTTATGCAAATTATTTGTTAGATTTGGGTAAACTTCATTGACTAGAGTGATTTCCATTAATCATTATATATATAGGGGCAAGATCACATGAGAATGCCCCTTACATGAGAAATGAGAATTAATCTCAACCACACGATTGGATTAGAGTTACAACACTTGTTCATTAGAGTTATACCTCCGAAAAAATTTTGAGCCCAAAAAAAATTATTTTTTTTGAATTTTTTTTCTTCTAATATTCTTTTTTTGGAGTTACATCACTTTTTCATTAGAGTTACATCACTTGTTCATAGAATTATAGCGCGTAAAATCCATTCTCATTTCTCATGTAAGTATGCATTCTCATATGAACTCACTTATATATATATATATATATATATATATATATATATATATATATATATATATATATATATATATATATATATATATATATATATATAGAATTGAGTTCATGTGAGAATGGTGTTTTATATGAGAAATGAGAACAAATCCCAGCCGTTAGATCATGATGCCTTTAATGGCTGAGATTATATAAGGCAAAAATAAGTTGCAAGTCCTCCTAAAATTTCTCTCGCACCCAATCTTCCCCAAATGGCCAAAACTAGAGATGGCCACTGGTGCGGGCTGGGTGGGCTGGTCCGCGGGCCCTAGTGGGCCGCGCTGAGATTTCACGGCCCAGGACCGGACCGTGAAATTCACGGTTTGGGCGGGGGTTGGTCCACGGGCCGAAAAATCTTGGCCCACACCGTGCATTCTGACCGGTTTTCACGGTTCAAACAAATTTTTGGCGGTTTGTGGGCCTACTTGGGTCAAGGTCCCAAGCATGAGAGTAGAAAACTTAGTGGTTGGATAATGTCTCGCACATCGAGGATTAAAGAGTTCGAGAGACTTTTTACAAACATTTCCTTAGAGCTTGTTTGGTTAACCTTCAAATGCATGGGAAATTAGAATTCCTAGGAAGTAAATATATGTGTTGTTGTTTGGTTGGCAAAGAGATTAAATGAACTTCATAGGAAGTTCTATTTCCTACAAAATGGAGGAAATAACTTACCTAGGCCCCCCTAGGTAAGTGGAAATTCCCATGGGAAATAGAATTTCCCATGTTCAACCAAACAAAAAACTGTACTTCCTAGGAAATAAAATTTCATGGGCAATGCAAATTAATGGGAAGTTATACTTCCCAACTTCAACCAAACGAGCCCTTAGTTTAATGAGTAATAGAAGAGTTTTCAAAGAAATATAATGTCAGAGGGGGACTTGACATCATGTAATCAATTGGGAGGAATGGGGGACAACACGTTGTAATACATCGAGTTCTTTTTTCTAATTGTGTTACCAAAAAAAAAGAATAAGTTTTTATTTTTATTATATATGCATGCAAAAGATCGTAGTTTAACTCTTGAGTTCTATTAAACTCATACCATTATTTTTTCTTATTTTTTTTAAAGTTTATCTTTTGGTGTCTTTTATTTGGTAATGCAAAAGCTTATATATATGAAGAACTCATTAATAAGTTTTTTCTAGGAGTAAATGAAAATTAAGCTCTGTTCAGTTCAGACAAATTCACTTCAGTTTAGTTCAGGAAAATTCAGTTCAGTTCAGTTAGTTTCCTCTCACAGTTTTCATTCATTTCAATTCAGTTCAGACAAATTCAGTTTAGTTCAGTTTATTTTAGTCCAAAAGAACAGAGCCTAATATGTTAGCTCATTGGTAGGAGCTTCATATTTTCTATATAATGTCATGAAAATTATTTTTGAATGTGTATGATAAGAGCTTTTGCATGAGAAATGAGTAGGGTTCTTCAAAAAAACCCGACCCGATCCGAAAATTCAGATATCCGATCCGGATTTTGAGGTTTCGGATTTTTCGAATCGGATATCCGAAAAAAATCGGATCAAATACGGATCGGGAAATTTAAATATCCGAAACTTTTAAAGATAATAAAATTTTAATTTTTTTCTAAACTAAAAACACTGGAACAAAAAATACCTAACTATCACATTCACTTTTCTACTTCCCCAACCGTCCACTCCCCCCCACTTCCCACAACCCTCTTGACCAGCCACCAGCCCATCAACAACCATCCCACCAGCCTTCTTCGCCATTGCTGCACGGCTCCGCCCCACTAGCCTTCCTCGTCGCACTTCACATCCCCAACCCTTCATCTTCTCCAGTCTCGTCGGCAGCCACAAACAGGCAGTCTCCTTCACTCTCTTTCTCTCTCCTCCCTCCCTCCCTCTTTACCGCCATGAACGATGACGGAATCCCAACCGTTGAATCCTCCGTCAATGAAGTTCCTTAACCTGCAGGGCCGACCCTCAATGTGGTCTTTATTTCAGATCTTATAGGTGCATCAAATATGTTGTATTCAAATTTTATCTTCAACCTTTTCTTATGTACATTGAATTTTTCTCTTTATCCTTTTGTTCAATGAATATAATTTTTCTCAAGTTGTACTGAATTATCTCTCTAACAGATCCTATTATGTGTAAAATACAATGAGGAAAAATTATTTTTCAACGTCTAATTGTATACTGTAAAGTATTTATACAAGAAAAAAATACAAGTATCTACAAAAGTTGATTTCACAAGGAATGAAAAACAAAGAAAAAAATGGATTGGATATCCGATTATCCGATCCAAAATTTCGGATCGGAGACTGATCTCATTTTCTCTGATCCGAAATTTTCGGATATCCGAAAATTCGGATCGGATCGGATTATTCGAAATGAACACCCCTAGACATGAGTGCCATGTGCAGACATGTTTGTCGTATTAGCCTTTGAGAGGGGGCAATATGTGGCGAGCTCCAATGCTCTCATTTGTTAATTATTGCATAATCTTGATGAATCCATTGCAAAGAATGTTTTGTTGCTTGTTAATGCTAGAGAAATATGGAAAGACATAGAGGAACGTTTCCCTCATGTAAAATCCGTTGATTGATTTCATTTTTCCCGAAATAATATTGTGATCTTCTCTTCTTTTCTCTCATTTTAATTGGAAACTTACACTGTGCTTATTTTGCAAGCAGCCAAGTTAGTTAAGGAAATGCAAAATACTAGATAGTAATCTTGAAATGTCCACTTCCAGATCGAGATCAACAAGATGTCAGACATGATCAGATATAACTCAAAGTTCGGTGGTGCTGTTTATGTGGATGAAAACCACTTTCAACGTTGGCCGCCCAGTTCTCCCACCAGTACTTGATTGACGTGTAGAAGGTGATGAACTTACTAACGTATTTTTGTTGTCCGTTCTGTTAAAAATATACAAGATACTTTATACTTATAAGATAACTAAAGACATTTTTTGATGATAGTAATAAATAAAGTTCTTTTTATTGTATGAATTCCTTTTTTTCCCCGGATCTTTGTGGGTCCAGTCTAATCCATTCAACCTACGTTAGATCCACCACAACTTCAAAAATGGTGGACAATTTTTTTTATTTGATCCACCATATGACAGACCGAAATAATGTGAACTAATTGTTTTTAATCTACAATATGGTGGACCGAAACCTTTATGGCATTACTCGCCGATCTGAACAAGCTCAAAATTAGAGTGAACATGGCAAAAGCTGGTATCTGGACTAATGGTGAATAAAATATATCGAGATTACAATCGAGTATATAATGGACCAAATTTTTTTCAGTCCACCATCCAATAGTTACTTCATGCATTTCAAGTTTTCTACAACATTGTGGATCAACTTCCTTATGATGATTCTATAATTGTAAAATGTTGTAGTGATGATTGATTTATATACTTGGCTTTTGATTAGTTTTTGATAGATTTTATGATACCTTTTAGGTTAGTTTAGGCTAATTTGCTTCTTTTTCCTCCAAATTATGCAATATTCATCCTTTGTGCTCTTTCTTTGGTGTTTGGTTTGTTTTCTGGGCATAGGAGCATGATTGGAGGGCATTTGCACAAACTCGGGGACAAGGGATTGATGAGAGAAGCATCAAGGAAGCTCAAACGAGGAGAAAAATAGGATCAAGGACTGACTCGAGGGCCTGGGTCACCTGACCTGCCCAGGTCAGTTAATGACAGCAGCCCAATTCTTCTTTGCAAGACGACCCGTCCGGGTCAGCTGACCCGAGGGCTCTGGTTGACTTGACCCGCCTGGGTCAGACTTCGAGCCAGCCAACTTGCTTCCTGATGATGCGTCCCAACCGGGTCGTTTAAGTGACCCTCCCGAGTCAGGTCCACCCGAGCGCTCAAGTCGGGTCACCCACCCGGGTCGCTGGGTTTTCCGTAACTTTTTATTTTGTTTTCGATTTTTATACGGGGATTTTATTGTAATTAAACTTACTTTATTTTAGGACTATATAAGAGAAACTCCTTTCATTTAGGTTAAACTAATTTTGATTGAGATTAGAGAGATTTAATTTTGTGTTTAGTATTCAACTTTAGAACCCTAGGAGAGAGAAAGTTGAAGTTTGAACCTTTGGAACTCCATTTTAAGATTTATACAAGATTAAAAGTTGGTAATTTCTTATTTATTTTATTTTCTCTTCCTCTAATCTTGTTTAGTCCATGCTTTGTTTGCTTAGATCTTGTTTTATTAGTTGATTGTTTCTCCATTTTTCTCTTCCCTCCATGGTTATGATGATGAAGTTGGTTCAAGTTTTATTTTGCTTTATTTCTATGATTTGTGAGTAGTTTCCTACTAGCGGAAGGGATGTAACCTTCATTTAATCTTTGGATCCTAAATCTAAGTTAGGGGGTTAGCATTTGAGGTTAAACTTGTTGATTAAACTTGCTTGATTTGGTTTGTTGGGTGATTGATCACCTCTTGACTTACTTATTTGGAATCCCTAGTGAAGGATCGAGAGATGAGTTAGGGATAGACTAAGTTTGGTTGCTAGACTAGGGTCTCCATGAATATAGGTATTTTCGAGTTTAATGAGCTTGATTATCATGTTGTTCTTGATTTGGCTAGATTAGTTGTTCATGCCATGAGAATAGGTCATGAGTGACTAATTAAGCTCCTCTAATTAGCTCAAGAGAGTAATTAGAGTTCCTATGTGCATGATTTCCCCTTGTGATCCCTCATTTGTTTCCCCTTGATTTTGATGATTGGATTCTTGGATTGAGTGTTGGTGAATCCCCTAATTCTTTAGTTCTTTTACCCTTTAATTAATCTTCTTTACTTGCCTTGTTAATTTGCTTTGCCAAAATCTTAATTTTCTTAGACTTTAGAATTATTACTAAACCTTTAAAAACCCCAAAAGTAGATTTAGCTCATTGTAATTAGCGAATTAACCCTTGATTAACCTTACTTCTTTGTGGATTCGACCTTATACTTGCCGTATATTGGATAGTTTAGGTATTTTTGAGTGATGAAATGAGTGATTTTAGTGAAATTTAGTGAGTTAGGGTAGAAAGAGGGGTTTTAGAGAGTTAAGAGGATGAAGAAGATGATTAAAAGGAGAATAGGAAAATGAAAAAAAGTGGCCCGGTTTTCCTTTTTTCCCAACTGATCAGCCGACCCAGGCGGGTCTGCCAACACGAGCGCTCGGGTGAGAGCGACCCGGGCGGGTCGAGCGTTGCTGCTGGCTTTTGTTCTTCTCCCACGGAACAGACCCGGGCGGGTCCCATCACCCGATCCCTCGGGTCGAGAAACCCGAGCGGGTCTTGTGATCAGGAACCTTGCTGGTTCTTGCGCGGAGCGACCCGGGCGCTCGGGCCATATTATATCCTTATCTTGCTTTTTTACCCTTCTGTTGTGGGAATCGAAGTAGCAGTGGAACAGGAATATAATCCTAGTTATTTTTACACTTCCTTCATAATAAAATAATCTGGAAGATATTATTATTGATAATAATTGGATCTTTTCCCACGGAGATCCACAAAACTGATGTAGCAAAATAGGATGTAAAATGAAGCTGATTTTCTAGATCTTAGCTTCAATCCTGAACGGAATTTTTATTAATTCAGTCCAAAAGAACTGAGCCTTGTATGATTGAAGATAATAAGTAATGTTTATTGAGAAGAGAAGGGAATAAGATTGGCTCAAGATATTGTCCAAACATGAAAATAGGTAAAGTGTTTTGAGACATCCTAAAATGTCAACATGAGTAATGTATTTTGAGAAGGAGAGTGTAATATATTTATTTGTGGAAGTTTTCTTTTGGCTCATCTTAGTACATGGATGATACATCACATGATCAAAATGATGGTCCTAGAGCGCACGTGTGACATTATTACTAACCTTCTAAAATTCGCAGTTATCCAATGAAGACATGCTCAAATGATAATGTGACACAATTGTGTTTGTTAGTCATTAAGCGTATATGGTAATTATGTTACAAATATTATGAGTACATCATGCGCTTTCCACAACTGGATCAGGGTAGTCCATGACAATTTCTAGTTCTTTTTTCAAAAACGTATTTTTTTCATACTCATTTTACTCATCTATGACACAAGGCACCAATCAACTTAGAAAAGAATTTCAATGCTATGTCATATCTCAATCACTAAAAATTAGATTAACAAAGGAATTTTAATTTTTCTTTTGTAAGAGGGTGTTCTACAGTAATCTTGACTCCCTAACAGTTATCACATTTCTGAGATGAATTCAGAAAATCTGACACCCTTCATTGATGGCAATGAACCCTAAAACTCAAATCCAAATCCAACCAAGAAGGTGTGAGCAAGCTACAGACAGCTGCACTATTAACACTGCAAGTGAGGTAAAGTTAAATACTGTTTAATTCAGCAAATTTTTCGGGATTGATGACAACCCAGAGAGTAGACTGTAGTAGACTGTTCTTTTGCACAGTTTTGTCTTTCTTGTTATTGGCAGTGATGGAGAAAAAATAACATAAATATAAATTTGGTAGGTTTACATGCACTCATTATATGCTTCCCTATACTATGCTAGTAACTATTATATCGTCCTTTCCTATGTTTTTATTTCTCTGCTCTTCTTCTACCAGAGATCTGTTTGGCTGTGCAAGGGAGTAAAAGAGAATGGGGGGGAGAAGTTAGCTGTGAAGGCGTGAGAAGGGGAATGCATAAGTTGTCTGTTTTTATCAAGACCAAGATTTGGGGACCAGATAGTGACTTTAGATTCCCCTCTAAACAGGCTCTCTGATTTGTAATACTCCCATAAGTAATTGTAATACTTCCTCCATCCTGTTTTAAATGAAATCTGGAGCCTTGACACGGGGATTTAGGAGCGGAGGGAGATAGAGAGAAATAAAAAGAGGGACCCATGCATGTAACGAGGAAAAAAAATAGAGAGAAGCAATACCAAATAAAGTAACGTTTCATTTATTTTGAAACGGCCTAAAATGGGAAGTGTTTCATTTATCTTAGAACGGAGGAAGTATCAGTTTGCTGCATTTACATTTTATTTGGATAGGATGATGAAAGAAAAGGTTAAGCAAAAGGAAGGGAAGAACGAGCTTTCATTTTCCTCCCAAATCTTTCCAACGTAAATGATTTTGTTTATTAAGAGGGGATGGGAGAATAATGAAGCTCTCCTTTCAATCTCCCAATTCTTAGTTTCCATTCCTATACTCCTATAGCTAGGTTGTTTAATTTAACAACTTCTGTTAGGAAAAAATATACTCCATACTTTATCTTTCTCATGAACATTCTTTACCAATCTAGTATATGTTCAATTTTGTATTAGAAAAGTTGTATGATATAGTAGTTAAAGTTACATTAAGAAGAGACTCGAACAAGATCTCACATAATAATATTTGTTAATACCTATAGCTAGAATTTTTAAATAACTACTTGAAATGACACTTGTCATGTCAATGCTTAAGAGGGAAAGACATATAGCCGGTGTCATTTGTGATTTTTTTGCCTTACGTTTTTTCTTAGTATTTTCAATGAGGTAGAAATACATACTACCCGACGCTAATATTTTATCACAAATAAAAGATCTAGTTTGGTGGTTGGATAATAAATTGCAAAGTGATTACGAGCTCAATACCTCTTACAAATTTACAATGCTTTTTATGTACATTTGGTGTGAATAGCAAAGATGAGTTTCAAACAAATGCCATATCACGGATGATATGGTGCATATCAACACTTGAGGAGGGGGGGACACAATGCGAGCTAAAATTCTTGTCCACGCTTTTATATTAATCTTCTCAATCATCCACATTTTCAAACACAAAACATAAAAGTCTGTTACAATCTTTTGACATTTCCTTCTTATTATGCTCGTTCAATTATAAAATAATAGTCATTTATTGTCCAAAACTATATATTTTGTCAGGCCTCTTCTCGATCAAAACAATCGAACTCCTTAATCAACTTGCTAAATCGATTAGTTATGATGCATGAAACTCTTCCATCGGCTTAAATTAATTTTTTTTAGAAAAAAGATCTTATGAAAAATTGTCACGTGCCACTGATTATCAGATTTAGCGGTTTAAATATGGTGAAAGATCGTTTCAATAAGACACTTCCAAAAGTTGAAATCACTTTAAGATAATAAAAAAATTAGACCTTTTTAAACAAATTAAAGCAGCTATAATTATAACTAAATGTATCATATTTCCTAACTTATTATACCTATAACCACTTTTCTTTTAAAATGAAGCTAACCCATTCTATTTTACATTCATGATTCCATAAATAAAAATGACATTCCTATAGATGTAGAAAGTTCTAGCAAATAAAAACAAAAAATTTAAGTTATGCTCCAATCCCTAGATAAAAGAATCACTGTATTTATTACAGTAGCACACCTCAGAGTCCTTTTTATGAACTTGTCTTCTCACTTTCTAAACTTATGCCCAACATTTTCTTAGCTGATGAGAGTTAAGTCCCTTTCCTAATTTGTCATTTTTTTTCTTCTGTATACATAATGAACAGCAGCAAGCAGTTGATATGTTACCCACATGTTTCGGGATAGTTTATTTTATAGGAGAAGACAAGAAAGAGAAGCCAAATTAAATATGGATTGGAATAATAGTGATATCTTAAAGAACTCATCAGCCTTTGTTTCTTGCACCCCCGAGTTCTCCTCCAGCAACTTACTTTACAATATTAACCAACTTGATAGTTTTCCTGGTGAGTTATCATAGTTATATGCATGTATCTCTCATTCATTTGAATCTTCATGTAAGAAAGTTATTCATCAATCATGTTACTATTTCTAGCATAGTATTGAACATATGGTACGTGTACTTAGTATATAGTATGTTGTGAAGTTGTCATGAAATGCTACTATTTTTCAACTTTAGGTCTTAATTATGTATGTAGTAAAAGGGTAAATACTAGCCTATCTCTCGTTTTACAATTCATCCCAAAAGAGAGACCAAGGTCTCTAGCAAGTTTATGCTTATGACTTATGGTAACTTCCATGTGCATGCCCGACTTTACAAGGTAGGGCAACCTTTAAGTACGATTTTTCGATGTAAAAAAAGAGTTGATAGTTTATGTTATTTATATATTTCAAATTAAAACGATTAAAATGAATTCGACTGAACTCCCCTAGGTGTGTCACAAACGCATTCTAAATTGACAGTTAATGATAGCTTAAAGTTTGCAACACACCTACGCCTCATAAAATGAGTTCTCACTTTTTTGTTCACATTCTACAACTTTGGATATCTCGAAACTCATATATGTATATAGTTATTATGAAGTAATACCCTAGGTGCATGTCTTCATAATCTTGTTTAGCAACGTTGTAATTTTCTTGCACTAAAACATGCACTACATACATATAATATGGTAATTCTAGTTCATTACATTTCAATCCCCAAGGTTTGGAGGTGATCAAGCATCAATGTCCAGTTGATCAGATGATGGCTTCAAATATTGTTCCACCAAGTATGGGGAGAGACATGATTATGATGAGTTTTGGCAATCAAGAGAAGATGAAAAGGCGGTTAACGACGAATCAACTAGAGTCATTAGAGAGTAGTTTTCAGGAAGAGAGGAAGCTAGACCCTGATAGAAAGATGAAGCTTGCAAGAGAGCTTGGTCTTCAACCTCGCCAAGTTGCAGTGTGGTTCCAAAACAGAAGAGCAAGGTGGAAGGCTAAGAAACTTGAGTATTTGTATGATGCTCTTAAGCTTGAATTTGAAAATGTCTCTAAGGAGAAGCAGAAACTCCAAGACGAGGTTAGCATTTTCTTTCTCACCAACCTTTTTTTATTCCTCTAGTCTTATTCAACCAAGCTATTTTTGTCTGTCATATCATTTTGCTTTCTCTCTATTCTTTTATTTTTTCCCATATATATATATATATATATATATATACCTCCTCCATACTTTTTAATTGCAATATTTTGACTTTTCTACTATTAATAGTTTATACTTTGACAGTTTGACTGTATATGATAATCTATTAGCAAGGATAAACATAGTCATATGAGATCTTATTTGATTCGTCTCAATGTGTAGGTTTTTTAATATCTCATTTGCATAATTTTTACAAATAATACATAACCAAAGTTATTAATGATCAAAATTTTACCTCGACAAGTGTGAAAATACAAATGTTGCTATTAAAAATGAACGGAGGAAGTACTATATACTATCATTATATATCATTAATACTAATAATAATAAAGGGTAATATGGTAGGGTTGATAAAGCCAATTGAAATTAGTTGGAAATAATCATGATATAGTTTTGGACTTTTCAGGGTTATTTCCAAATTTTCCAAATATTTTATGTAAAGACTTTATAGGAGAGGAAATCTAATGTTGAGCTGCTAATTTTCTTCCAATTGTACGATCGAGAGCAATCACTGTAGTCTTGCAAGTGAACACAACGAATATCATGTTATGTTTAACACCATAAGATCATGACTAGAGTAGTACCCGACCCTCTGCGACTCTCTATGTTCCTATATAGAAAACTAATCGGTAAAAATCTTAAAATTTAATGAGCAGGTACTGAAATTGAAGTCTATGCTTATTATGCAACAAGCCACAAAGAAACAAGTTTACAACAACTATACAGAAGCCTCCTATAAAGAGACCGTAGAAAGCACGTCGGGTGCAATTCCAAGTTCTGATCATCACAAGAACACACAAGCTGTTTTCAGTCGTGGACACACCAAAGAGGGCCATCATCTCTTCAATGTTGATGATTACAATGCAGTCTCACCATGTTATTGGAGTGCTTTTGCGTGATTAATATATAAATTAATTAACTTATGCTTGGAAATTATAAATATATGTCTATATCTTAAGATTTTTAAAGAGACTTCAACTAGCTAGATACTACAATGTGAAATGGTAAGTACCACTAGTATTTTGGAGCTTTCAGGCATAGTTACGCATGCACTTGTACCAAGTCTTTTATAATATGTTTTACCCCAACTATATATTAGGATGTGCCACTAAATATACTAATTAATGTATTACTCTTAGATTAATATAATTTGTCTTAATATGAGTAATGCATGGCCGTATAATTTTAGAATTCCATTAAGTTTGTCATTCAAATACTATTTTTGGAAAATTATATTTTTCATTGAGACACGTGTTACATTTAATTATGTATATATTGTACTATGGCAAAAGAATCACTTGAAGTTAAGAATTAAAAATAGCTAAATGGAAAAGTTTTCAATCACCACTTAACCAAGCAACCAAGACCTCATTTTAGAATTCCATTAAGTTAGTCATTCAAATACTATCTTTTAAAATTATATTTTTCATTGAGACACGTGTTACATTTAATTATGTATATATTGTACTATGGCAAAAGAATCACTTGAAGTTAGATAAGATAGCTAAATGGAAAAGTTTTCTCAATTCATCCACTTAATCTCACGACCAAGCCTTATTGTTAACTTTTTTCATCTATGTAAACATTTTACTCCAACATAGGGACTTTGTAATAGCTTTTCTAAAAACAAAAAGTTTTTAGAAACTACCCAATAAATATCATATGTTGCACGACACCACCTTATCCAACTTTCTAGTGGAAAGAGTGAACTTTCGGATATTGATTTAACATGGGGTCGGCTAGATTTCAACTATCGCCAAAAAATCTCATTCTCTCGGATTTACGAAATTCATTAGCTTTCATATTCAATTAATAAAACACTTGCATACTTAATCAAAACAAATTAAACATATTAGTCTTCTACCCCTAGCTAATTCGAGGAGAGAGAGTGAGATTTCGTGAGGTAATTAAAATCATCATATTGAATCCATGTCAAAGTCAATATCATAATATTGGCTATCTCTACTCATATATTGACTTCCAATGAGATGAGGTCAGGTAGTGCATGTCGTACAACATACGACGTATGATTGAGTGGTTCAATTCCTCACAAGTTTTTTCAAATAAGATAATTTCCCAAAAAGTCCCTTTCATAAAAAGGTAATATTTATAACAAAATTTTCCTTATAGAATTAACGATTTATATATATTTATCCTTAAGGGCTGACAATAATCAGTTTATAAATAGTATCATTGTAGTAATCTATAACAAAACATATATCAATCGCTGTTAAGTTTTTAGGTGATAGTGAAGGCCCATTCCCAAAAGACATGAAACATAACTAAGAAATAAAGTGTGGCATGACCACTCCTCTAACATCATCATCTAAGATTTGTCTAAGCTATGTTGGTCGAGATAGTGTTAATAAAGAGTTACTTCTTGTTCTGCACCTCTATCACTATGAGTGTAATTTATATTCTACACTCGTTGCACATAACAATGTGACCATGTCCATGGCTACTTATTTATTCATTGCTCATTTATAGAGCTCCTCAAATGAGCATAAAAATAAAGAATGAGCAAAAAATAGCTTTAGGTATACGATGCACCTAGATATATGGTAATAAGATATGCTCTATGAGAGTCGATCTGTATTTTACCTACACTTAATATTTTCACTTTTAAGTTCTTATTATAAGCTATCATTTCTCTAGATTAGATAGATATATCTAATTTAATATAGAACTTTATGATCAACCACATAATTTGAAAAAATAGTGGTCCCTATCTTTCTCTCCTTGAAAACCCTAGTCTTCTTCAGCCACTTCGGGGCTACCACTACCGTTTCAATGGTAGTAAGCCCTAATTTCTACTTTTATACACTTTTTGTTCGTTCTTGTTTTCGTTAATAATAATCATCTTTTCTCTTTCTGTTGGAAATTTTTCTACCCAACTATTGGGTTCTTTGTTTCCTCTAGTGAGAGCTTAGAGTTTAATTTATTAGTCTCCCATTGTGGCAGTTCAATGTTAGGTTTTTATGGTTTGTTGCAAAGATGATGTCTATTGATGAGTTGCTGTAAAAATTTGCAATCAATATTATTAATAAAGAAAAATCCGTACACTATCTACACAGTTAATAAAGAAAAATCTTCTCAAAATTATGTGAGAATAAAAGACACCATATAAGGTTGCATGATTCAACGTACAAACGAGGCCTATACTATATTGCCAGATTTGGTTCATTACTATTATAGCTATGTCGTAGAGAAACTTTATTTGATCAAGCAATTGGTCTTGTAAGAGACCGCCTACTTTTAGTTTAAAATTAGGCACGACGTAAGCCCAATATAAAGAAGAGAACATGCTACCTTTTTTTTAATATAGTGACAAGGTTAATCCATTTATGGACCAGTTTAATCTATTTCGTAACCACTTTAATCAATTCAGTATTGACATTCTCTAACCCATTCAGTGACTAGTTTAATCCATTTAATGACTAGTTTAATCCGTTCGGTAAGACTACCGAGTTATTTTTTGAAATTGTCTGTTGTAGTTCGAGAATCAAGAAAACAAAGGAAGGAGAAGAGAAGGGATGACTAGGATAGTGTTGGGTTAGAGTGAAATGGAATGGACTTGTTAGAAAAAATCAGTATTGGATTCGTCTAATTTTATGTTAAAATTAGATCGCCTATTCTAATAATTTGTGTTGATCAAGTTATGTTGTGTTTCATTTTTCTTTAATATCGATTGTAGAGACCGTATGACTTTCGTTTAATGAAATTTATTTTTCCCATAAAAAAAGGTTTACTATTTGAAAAAATGTTTATGAAAAAATTCATAACGGTAACTATGCATAAATCATAATGCAATATTTTACCGTGATATACTAAGAAATAAAAAAAAGAGAGGCAATCATATAAACAAATAACAACTCAAAAAAAAACCCAATCATCAGGATTCAGGAGGGTCAAAGATTCACCTAATTCTTTCTTCCTTCTTTTCCCTTCTAAAAAAACCTCCTTCAGATCGAGAAAATTCACCGGCGATGGATTCTCGGCGAAAAGATACACCGGCGTCGGAGATGAGAGAGAAAGCTCCGGCACCATCGCCGGTGGAAGAAGAAGAAGACGACGAAGAAGAAGACGACGAAGAAGAAGAAGTGAGCGAAAGTGGAAGCGATTATACGTCGGAAGACGAAGGTAAAGAAGATTACAGAAGAGGAGGTTATCATGCGGTACGAATTGGAGATTCCTTCAAAAATGGAACTTATGTTGTTCAAACTAAGCTTGGTTGGGGCCATTTCTCCACTGTTTGGCTCGCTTGGGATACCAAACACTCGGTATTTATTTTCTCTCTCCTCTTAATTTTACATCGTCGTATCGATGATTTTTTGTTTTTGATTCAATATTATTGTGTTTGATTGATTTCGACCTAAGTTTGGTTTTTGATTGATGTTGTTATTGATCAATTTTTTGTTATTTGAAGCTTGCAATTGCATTACTTTATCGAACGGATTTTTGACGGTTTATTGGATGTGTTATTGAAATGAGCATGTCGTATGTGTTTTTTGGTTTGAAATCTTTGATTGTCTGGAGAATTGTTAGGATTTTTGTGTTTTATGGAACTTTTTTTAGTGAGGAGGTTTGCTACTGTCAGCTAATTTTGATTAGTGATTATTTCTCTTTTGCTTTTGTTTGTGGAAACTTGCGTTAGGCTTATTGAAGATGTTATTGGAGCGAGTGTGGTTGTGTGTGTTTGTTGATTTGATGTTTTTTGATTGTTTTGGAAGATTAGTAGTATTTTTCGTATTTTATGGAACTCTTCTAGTGAGGAGGTTTGGCTGTGTGAGCTAATTTGATTAGTAATCCGTTTTTCTTTTGATTTTGTTGATTTTGAATGTGTACACACTTGATGTTGTATGCTTTGCTATTGTCTGACTTTTCGTGTAAAATGTTATGTCCTCTTGTCGTGTATTCATTGACTAGTTTATAAATGCATGTGGCAATGAAAGTATAGAGAAGCTGAGTGTGAACATGAGAGAGGAAAGGACTTTTTGAACTTTTATAATATTGTTATTGGTCCACTTTGTTTGCTGAACCTTGCATCGTATTGATTCTCACTTATGTACAATTAGGTTTCTTTTGAAATGTTGGTAGTAAGTTTCTTAGGATGTTTGTTGTGTACTGCTTTCTGTTCCTTCCGTGGATGGGATTGTTATGTCAAACGGTAAAAGTTTGTTGAAAATGCTTGTAAGGAGGTTTATTCATGCTTATTATGTTGTTTGATTTATGAATTAGCGATATGTGGCACTGAAAGTGCAAAAGAGTGCGCAACATTACACTGAAGCAGCAATGGACGAGATAACAATATTGAAACAGATTGCTGATGGTGACCCAGATGATAAGAAGTGTGTTGTGAAGCTTCTGGATCATTTTAAACATTCTGGTCCAAATGGACAGCATGTGTGTATGGTGTTCGAGTATTTAGGGGACAATCTTCTAACATTAATAAAGTATTCAGACTATCGTGGGATGCCTTTGCCTAAGGTGAAGGAGATTTGCTATCATATCCTGGTTGGCTTGGATTATTTGCATAAGCAGCTGTCTATCATTCACACTGATTTGAAGCCAGAAAACATTTTGCTATTGTCGGTTATAGACCAGTCTAAGGACCCTAGAAAATCTGGTGCTCCTCTTATTCTTCCCAATAGCAAGGACAAAACCATATACGAGTCTGGGAGCACAAAGGATAGTGAAGGGTCTAATGGTGATTTGACAAAGAATCAGAAGAAGAAGATTCGGAGGAAGGCAAAACGTGCAGCTCAAGGGTGTGCAGGGAAGGAAGCTGCTGCTGATTCTGAGCAAGATCCTGAAGCATCAGGTGGAGTATAGTTTCATCATAGTAAAATATTCAAATATGGATTGTGTGGAAGTCCAAATAAATGTTTCTAACATTGTGAATAGATCATCAGATGCTGACGGTGTGAAGGGGACAAGTGGAGGAAGTTCGGTCCATAAGAGAGGGAGTCGATCAACAAGGCGAAAACTTTTGGAGTCGGTGGACCTCAAATGCAAATTGGTTGACTTTGGAAATGCTTGCTGGACTTACAAGCAGTTTACAAACGATATTCAAACTAGGCAGTATAGGTGTCCTGAAGTGATTCTTGGATCAAAATATTCTACCTATGCTGATATGTGGTCCTTCGCTTGCATTTGTTTTGAGCTTGCTACTGGTGATGTTCTGTTTGACCCTCATAGCGGTGACAATTATGACAGGGATGAGGTAACATGCCTTTTCTAGTTCACATTATTGTATTTTTGTTCCTTTTTATGGCTGCTGTAGTATTCTTTATGTTTTTCTTCAGTGAGGTAATTTTTGAGATATATGATATACTCTATTGGTCTTGGAGTTTTTAGGTTGATGTACTAGAACCATTGTGTGTTTTTAATAGACTATCATCTACTGGGTTTTTTTTTGTGAATCATTCTTAGTCTAAAGACCCTTTTTCTGGTTTACAGCTCCTTGCTTTCCGTTGACTTTTTGTGTGCTTTTGGGCTAATGGCCCCTACTATGCTAAAGAGATGAAGACTTAGTTAGTCTGCTTATTTGTCTTTGATTCTTTTTTCAAATTAGACTTTAATTGTAATTGCTGAGAGGTCACTTAGTACATTCTAAACTCATAACTGAAACTCACAAGATTCTCCAAGGTGAATACAAAATTCAGAGGTTGCCAATACCTTAAAGACAATGAAATTATTATGCGACAAGGAGTTGAATATATTTTTAATCATGAAATTTCTTAGAGAAAAGTGTATTGACAGCAGCGACAGGAGTGGAAATTGAGGCGAGTACATTAGTTCTTTTTCCTTATATTAGATAGGACGATATCTTGGAAGCATTGTAAGGAGATCATTTTTGCTTTCCAAGTCATCCAAGTCTTTTCTTTAGGTTTATACTTCCTGGTAGTGTGCCAAATTTCATGAGAATTTGTTTTTTCTCATTGTTGTGTTACATTTGATGTGGTTGAGGTATACAGAGTCTTACAGACTATCTTGGACCTTTTCGGGCTATCATAGTGCTTAGTTTTAGGATTATCTATTTTTTAAAAAATTTAATGTGTGAGGATGTAGTGTATCTTGAAATGTGGACTTCTTAGTTATACATACATTTACTTTTGTAATCTACCTCTATCCGGGCAAGTATACTTGTTACAAATTTGACTTTCTGTTGACATTGTCTATAACTATGAAAATTGCTGGAAATCCTTATCGTTATGCTTTGACGTGTCACAGTTCTTTGAGTGACTGCTACTAATCTACTAGTTATTTGGCCACTTGAAGCAACAATTGCTTATTTCTGTTGGATATCTGTCATTTTGATACTGTGAGGTTTGGTTGAACACTCCCCAAGCTCTCTGTTCTTACTTCTCAGTTCCTCTGGTTTCCTGCCTTCATTTGATCTGATATTTTCCTGGTTTCTTGGCTTCTATCTATTGTCCTCAATGCTTGAATTTGTTGCCAGTGGCTCTGTGTTGCTGATTTCTGGTCTTTTTTTCCATGTCTCCTCTCTTTGTCACAAGTTATGTTCCGTAACACTATTCACTTTTCTAAACAAGTTTTGGATATGTCTGTAACTTCCAACTTGATATCTTAAAAGAAATTATGAATATTGTTAAAACTAGGAGATTATGAGCTTTGATGATGGGTTTCTTATGTTATAGTGTCATTATGGTTGGAAAAAGGGACTTGTGGACGTGCTTGAAGTGGGCTTTGTGTTCAATCTGTGCTCCTGATTCCCACTGAAAGCAACTGCCTTTATTCTTGCTTTTCTGTCCTTTTTCTAGTGAGATAGTTGGGGAGTTAATGGCTTCATGTAACATCATTAGAAGAAATAAAACAAGACTTCTGGTTAGTAAGACAAGGAATTAGAGATCCATGATTCAAGACTGTTCCGCCTGCTAGTCAAACCTCTGACATTGAGCACCTTATCCAGAAATTACTACTTGTGCACCTTACTACCCACTCTTTTTATGCCATTTCTGAAACAAATCCTACCTTATGTTGTACTCCCTCCATCCCATATCAATTTCAACACACCCTTGTGCACAGAGTTTTAGGAAGTAGATAAGTGGAACAATAGTTTTATTATTTTAGTAAAAGTTGATTTTATAGAAGATAGTGGGTATTTTTAAATTATACTTCCTCCGTTCTGTTTTAAATGAAACGTAGGGCCTTGGCACGGGGATTTATGAGAGGAGAGAGATAGAGAGAAAGAAAAAGAGGGACCCATGTGATGAGGAGAGAGATAGAGAGAAGTGAATACCAAATAAAGTAATGTTTCATTTATTTTGAAACGGTCTAAAATGGTAAGTGTTCCATTTATATTAGAACGGAGGAAGTATGTGAATTATGTAGGTCCCTTAGTTGGTGGGTCATGGGTGGGTGAGGTGGGAGTTATTTTATTGTTGTTTCATTACTTTTAATGAAGGTGTGGGGCATAGTTGTAGAGTGAGAAATGATAAAACAATAATGGGTTCATTCCTAAAATAGAAGTGTCCCAATTAATATGGGACAGCCGAATATGGAAAGTTTTGCAATTAATGTGGGAGGAAGGAGTATATGCAATACTCTTGTTCACTTCTTAGTTCTTACACCAAATTAGCTATATGAGGTAGGCTCCCTTATATATTATTTTGCTGGCTTGCCTTCTCAGGGGCAGTTATCATGCTTGTAAAAAATGCATACAGTGATAGGGTAGAACTCTAGTTAGTCTAGGAGAAGGTAAGGGACGACAACGGATTTTAGAAAAAACGAAGCCAGTGAAAAGTCCATTATGGGGAAGGTTGCGGCTTAGGAAGTGAAAACTTTTGTGATCATGTAGTGTGTACTAAGAAATTGGCTTACGGTAGGAAATTAGTATTCTTGATGAAAGGGCGGGATTATGTCAGTATTATTTATGAAAATGTTACATTTATACTTAAGAGCATCTTTGTATATTTTTTTGAGTGTGTTTGTAAAGGCTCATAATGACAAAAAGGTGATAGGGTCCTAGAGCCTAGGCACATAGCCCACGCTTCACCATAGTGAGGTTTAATTCTTAAAATTAAAGGTTTTGTGTGCAAAAGAGGTTCTTTTGCACACATGAAATGGGTGCAGCCACTGCAATTTCTTGCCCCTTTTTGCTTATGTGCTTTGTCGGAAAAGGGCTGGCCAGGTGGCCCAGGCCTATCAAAGCTATTGTGCAACAGCATCTAGGCATGCCTTGTCAACTTGGTTCCGAGGTTTATATCTCCTATGCTTCTATCTAATGGTAGTATGGTACAGTGATTCTTATAATGTGGTTCTCACCTGGCATCTAGAATGATGACGAGGTTGCAACTAAGCCATATTCTGATGGTAATGTTGAATCTGACTCACTGCAAAGCTCTTTTGGTGATGGGGTAGAGTGGTTTCTTTATAGAGAATTTCTGTGAAAATCTTGTAAAAGAGGTTATTGGGTACAAAATTTTTGTGGTTGCAGTATATTTAATTAGTCCTTCTTTTGGTATCTTCATGTTTGTAGCTTTTTCTTAGAACCCCTAAGATGGTGATGAAATTAGTTAAAAGACTATGCCGATGTTTCGTTTTGTTTAGATTGGGTTCAATGCAAATCATGTTGCGTTAGTAGGGATGTGCTGAGATGGTAGTGTAAGGCAACATAGATTTTATGTATATATAGTAATCACAGCCAGGGGCGGACCCAATAAGGATCCTGGGTGGCACCGGCCCACCCAAAAAAAATCCAGATTACAAATTACAGTGAGCTATTTTAACTGATAAACAGATGTTTTACATTTTAACATCACGTAGAAGGTGGGTGGAGCAGTGGTATTGTTTTGATTCTCTCAAGATTGTTGCCCGTGTTCGAATCCCCCTTAGGCCCTTATACTCTTTTTGCTTTGTTTTATTTTTCTTCACTGTTTCTACCATTCCAGTGATGTTTTCTAACTTTCTCTTTCTTCGTTTTCCAACTCTATCTTGTACTCATCTTTTTCTTTTATTTTCCTTTTTCTTGGTTTCTTTGCAACAACTTTATTGTTATGAAGTTATAAGATTTGTTGTTAATTTGCTGTAACAATTAGCAGGGAGTGAGGGACAGAGCTATGTTTTTAAACTATAGGGGTCATGAATTGATTCCACTTGAACTTGAGAAAATAAATAAAAAATTCATTCTAAAACTTGAATATTTTTGAAATTTTTTCTGTATAATAGATAATTTGACCCAATTTTAAAAAATTTATCAATATTGTTTTGCCCCCGCTAAATTTTAGTTATGAATTTTCCCCTGCCAAGTGGCCCCCCCAAGTTATAAATCCTAGATCCGCCTCTGATCACAGCTAGCAGGTTCTTGTTTCTGTAGTACCTGGTTCTCTTTGCTGGTTGCTTGTGCATAAGTTCAGGAGATTTTATCTACTTTTTTCCCCAAAAGTTGTAATGTTTGCAATGGAACCCTTTTCAATGCTGTGCCATCGTATTAGAATGAAACGATATCTGCAAATCTAGTACAAATTGCTGAATATGCACATCCATCACCTTTTTGAGAAAACATAGATAATTTATCCTAGATACAGGGGTGTTAACGAGGTAAGCCGAGCTTTTAAGTTTAACTTACCTTAAAACTCAAGAGGTCTAAAAGTTATATACAAATATATACTCTTTTATGTTATAACATTTTTATAACCAAGTTTTTGCTATTTCGTTTGAGCTTCACATTCTTATTGTGCAAAACTTTACTATTATTCTAATTTTTAAGTTTGACGGCAAAGTTTTATTTTACTATATGTAAATTAAATTAATTAATTAACATTTTGAGCCTGTCCAAGAGCTGTACAAGACAATCTTACATGTGCTCTATTTATAAAAAAATCGAGCTGAACTAAAGTAGCTTAAGAACTATCTAGTCTCATTAGCACCCTTACCCAGACATAATCGTTTATCTTGTTTCCCAATGTTCATATTACATTATTACTTCATAAGTAGTGATAGATGAACACATTGTTTGTTCTAAGTACACCTTGGTGCGGGGAAAGGGTGGGGTGTTTCTGAAAAAAACTATGTGGAATTCAGTAATGTGTTGGTTTCTGTTCATTGTTCCAAATCCGAGATTCAAAGGTCTAGGAAGGGGACTGTATTAGTGCTTCATCTTGCTAATCTTTTTGCTTAAAGCATTTCATATCAAAATCTTTCTAATTGATGTTTTATCTAGAACCTTGCTTCTGCATAGAGCTAATCAATCCTCATGATAGATTGAAGGTTCTCCGACCAATAAAATTGTTGCGCAATATGCACACTATTGGCCTGTTCGGTAGCAGATAATACATGATAATGGTAATGAGTTTATATGTAATTTTGTAATGAAAGTGCCATGCTAATTCTTCTGATTGTACAAGGATTACCCTTTACTAGTTACTACCATTGACCATGGACAGAAATGTGATTCTGTCCACAAACTTCTTTATAAATTCATCACCATTACCACCATTGACTACTAGCTACAGAGGGGCTGTATCTGTATGTGTATGAGAAATGGTTGAACTATGCTGCCTCTTTGCAATTTAGTTTAGGAGTAGATTGAGGGAGGATTTCCCGACTTGGAGGTGGAGCATTTTGTAGCATCTTAAAGTATGCTGGTACAAGGAGAGAAAGAGGGAGGGTGGATTTCCTAAGAGAGATATATTTTGCAATTTTATGGTGTGTTATGATGGCAAGAAATGTTTTTCAAGATGTCAATGATTAGATCTTTGAATCTAGAATTTTTTTTTGATTTGTAAGCATCTCACTTTGGGTGTGAGGGGAGGGAAACCCTTTGGGATTCGGCTAGAATCAATCCCTCATCTCAACAAAGGACTATCACCATTTCACTCGTGATTCTTGCTTAGAAGCTTTTTGAAGAGGGTGTATGTGATTTTTTTCTACCCTTGTTAATAGTCCTTAGATATACTTCCTCACTTAGATTTAGGCTCCGTTTGGTTGGGTGTAAAACATTTTCAATGTAAAATGATTTTCATAGAAAACAATTTACAATGGAAAACACAATTTCAAATTAGTTTTCCATTTGGTTCCATGTAAGTAAAATGATGAAACGAAAGGAAGATGAAAAGGAAAGTAAGGAGGTAGTGAGAGGAGTGTACAAGAGAGACAAGGAAAAGGAAGGAAAATAGTTTTCCCTTCATTTTGAAGGGAAAATGGTTTTTCATCGTTGGGAGAGTAATTTACTCCTAGGGAAAATGGTTTTACACTCCCTTGCAAACCAAACGATGTAAAATTGAAAATAGAGGAAAACAGTTTTCCAGGAAAATGTTTTACGCCCTTCTAAACGGACCCTTATTGTAGCTTTGACATCACTATTGTGCGATTTGTGCCTGTACTTGTCTGTGCTGATTTGATAGTAACATTAACAAACTATTAGTTGATTGAATTTCTGAGCAGATCTGTCTCAATTGTTGTAGTTGTTTGATGATTGTCTTGCCAAGATTGTGGAAAATAACTTCTACTTATGTAAAACACTTGTTTCAGCCCACTAGTTTCAGTTATATATTTGACACATTATACTTGGATGAAAACATTGCCTTGATTAAAAAAATATTCAAACTAATATTTTATCAAGGAAAAATTTAGCCCCAAACCACCATTTATTCTCTCCTCTTCTCCACAGTCGTGTTTTTTCTTTCCTGTAGTTGTTAGTGAAAAATATTCAAACAACCAGAAATCAGACTGCTAGTCATAAAAATTCCCTCATATTTCAGCTCTGGGTTCCTAGAAACAAATCCAAATTTTACCCAGAAAAAGTAAAAGCAAATCTAAAAGGAATAATGAAAGGTAAGGAGACAAATTGGATTTTTCTTGAATGAGAAGGGAGAGCACAATGAAAGACAGTGGACATAGAAGAGAAGAAGAAAGATGTAGAAGGGTGAAGACGTGAAGTAAATTATGGGGAAGAATTGATGGGAGATGGGAACTTTGTGGCTGGAAGGTGAGGAGAAACAGGGGGTGTGGGTCTTTAGATGTAATAGGGCAAGGAAGAATTGTGTTAGCAAAAAAAGTCAACAATTGAGCAAAAGTGCCTCCTAAGAAACTTTGAGAAGCTCCAACTTGGAGGTTCTATTATTTGCCCCTCAGGCTATTTCGAGTTCCTCAGAGAAGAGGAAACTACTCTCATAGGTAGATGAGGAACAAAATGATTGGCATAAGGATATTATGAATGATTTGATGTCAGACAAAAGATTGAGGGAGATGAAAAGAGACAGCAATAGATTAGGGGTGAAGAAGTGAAATTCTGATGGACAATGAAGGTGGTGAGAAATGGATGAGGGGAGTAATGGAGGCGGAAAGGGAAAAAAAATAGTGAAAGAGGAATTGTGAAGTAAGATGGATAAAAGTAAGAGAGCATGAAACATAAAGTGCAAAATGGGAATTTTAAGTTATGTAACGGATTTTGTGAACCGGTAGCAAAAGATGAACTTTTTGGACATTTTAAGCTGTTTTTTTTAAAAACTTTTATTTACGGAAGTTAGTTTTTTATGCATTAACAAGGTTGCTGAAATCTATTTTTTAATTCAGCCTTTGCAGGCTAGATTTCTATTTTTAATTCTTAGGGGGGGGTGGGGAAGGAGATAAGGGAAACCCAAACCCCCAAGAACTTTTAGATGGCACATCCGGATATGTAATCACAAAGTTGAAATCCCACCGTATGCTGGACATTTTAAGAGACTTTTATATCTTCAAAATAACGGAAGCACGCGCCACCTGCCAATTTTTTTTGTCAAGACCCAAATCCCTGCGTGGGAGAAGTGTTGCAAATTCCTTCTCTTCTGGCTCGTACAATACTGTTGCTGTCTATGATTGCTTAGCCTCTAACCCCTCCTTTGCACCTAATTACTTGACTGCTAGTCCATTCTAAGGTGTGTAATGCCATATGATTCATCCCCCCTCCGCCCCGGATAAGTTACCGGAACACCCTTGTACAAGTATCGCTGTATTCATCTCAAACATTTGATGAATGATGAGATATGCAAGTATGTTAGAGAGTTATGAGCTTCTTCTTTTTGGACATTCTCTGAGCAAGCCAACAGACTATCAATTTAGTCCTTTCAGTAGCAACTATTTAGTCCTTTTGGTAGCAGCTAATATCACCAGTTATTGGGAGGGGATGGGGGCAGAAGAAAAGTGAGGTATTATTAATATAGGGCCCACACGCATTGGAAGAATTGGGGGAGTACCGAGTGTGCTCGTAGATTGCAAATTTTATCACTATAGAGCTTTTTCCGGTCAAATTTTTCCGTCAAGAATGTGTTAACAGTTTCAGACTTTCAGCCAATGGTATGGGGTGTTGTAATTCTACAAACTGCAGTTTTTTTTAATGATGGCTTTGCGATTTTTTATTGTATATGTGATGAAAATTGTTATTACATCCGTCATCCTTGTTTCCCTTAAGTCTTCTAACGACGAGAAAAAATTTGTATTGTGAACAGGATCACTTAGCCTTAATGATGGAGCTCTTGGGAATGATGCCGCGCAAGGTATGAATATTTATTAGTTATTGTTATAGAGATATTCGTGTGTACTTATACAAGGCATTTGCTTCTAAGCTGTAAATTGTCATAAATTATTTCCAGATTGCTTTAGGGGGACGTTATTCCCGGGACTTCTTCAACAGATATGGAGACTTGAGACACATTCGTCGGCTTCGTTTCTGGCCATTAAACAAGGTTCTTGTGGAGAAGTACGAGTTCAATGAACAAGATGCAAGTGAAATAGCTGAGTTTCTAATTCCTATTCTTGATTTTGTCCCTGACAAGCGTCCCACTGCTGGTCAATGTCTTTCTCATCTATGGATTGCTGGTGGTCCTCGTTCTCTAGAGCCGTCTCCACCTGAAAGTCAACCAGTGGACGCTATTGCTTCTGATAAACAGAAGAAAGAAAAGGATGAAAGAGAAGCGATGGAGAAAGGCATGGGGAGTATTGCTATCAGTAACGACTCAAAGCCGAGCAAACAAGCTCTATCTTCCCCTAAACCTTCAAAAGCAGCTGTAATTGGTTCATCCAGGTAGGAAGCTACACTGTGTTGGAGCAAAATTTTCTTCCAAATCTAACCCTTAACTTTCTTCTTACCATGTTGCATGCACACAAAATTTTGTCTGTTGTTCAATCTGATGTTCGATGAATGGTGTGGGATTGGATGCATTCTTTTGCTGTGCAGGCAAAACCTTGATCGGAGCTGTAGCTCCAGAGGAAAGGTCCTCGAACGATTCTGAACTTACATGGAAATGTTAATACAATTGACGGGGTCTGTGTTGTACGATCAAGTCTAACCTGTGCTACTGCTTTCTTGTTGATACCTGTCGATTATGAAAAAGATTCAATGTACTATACTGCAACTTATTGATTTATTAATGACAGTGATCTAAATTTTGTTTTCAATTGCTTTGCTTTAACGTGGGCATGTTTTGGCTTAAGAGTACTCGCATCACTGTAGTTTCTGGATGACTTATAAGCCTTCGTATTAGTTTCTGTCTCTTGATTGGGGTGTAAGGTGTTATCGGTGATAGTACCAGGCATCCTAATATCCGAATACTATCAATGCACATTTTGGACCAATTTTGTTTCAGAAAAGTAATACTATTGGACCATTTGCTAATATCGCTAGAAACTTGTAAAGTACAACTAGAAGAACAGTTTATTATACTACGAGAAACTTAATTGTACTATCAGTGCAGGACAAACTTATGGACTCTAGACACACACTTTCAAGTGAAGCGCACACACTTTCTAGTGAAGCGTTGCATCTTCTCTTCACAAAGAATCACATGACTTTATTTGCAGTTAGTAGATGGTGGACTCGTGTCTACCAGGAGAATGGTAGACATGGGTCAAAACGCAACCCAAAACAACATAAAACGCACGTTCATTAAATAAACTGCGAAGCTAATGGACAGATTTTTGAATCTCCAATGAACACCGAAAAACATAAAACTTATTTTTGAATTCATTATTTTCATTTTCCCACACAAATTTCAGAGACTTTCTCTCTATTCTTCAAAAAATCCTCCAACATCTCTCTAACTTCTCTCTAACCTATCTAATCAAACTCTTCAAATTCTTCATTTTCTTGCACAATTTTCGTACATGAAGATGAACACGAGTTGCAAAACGAAATCGACAACATAAGGTATTAGATCTATGCATTTGATAAGAAAAAAGAACATTTTTTTTACATTTTGCACTTTCGTTTCTTATTTTTTCCTCTTTTCTGGTGAAGATTTTGATGGTGGTTTGTGAAAAAATGAAAACAATCTTGCAATTGATGTCCCAATGAACAGAGGAGAGAGCCCAATGAATGAAGGAGATGAACGAGTTCGACATCAGGAAAAAAAGGCAACAAAAACCAGGCAATGTTCATTATACTGTAAATATATGTTCGTACTTCGTTGAATTATTATAATGTACTCATTAAATTCGTGTTGGTCATATGTTTATTATATTTAGCCATATGTTTATTATGTGTTTGTTCAGATGTTAGGTACATTTGTTCATATGTACATTGTGTGTTTGACACATATTAATAGCATTAATAACATCAGTGGCGGATCCAGGAATTAAGCCACGTGGGTTCGGAGTTCTTCGAACATAAATTACAAATTATATTTTATTATCTTGAGTTACATTTTTTACGGGAAAAACAAAACTTTCAATAATTGTACTTAGCACAACTTTCATTCTTATTACGTTCTTAAAAAATAACTAATTCAATACTTTTACTAACAAAAGACTATTAATTTCTTCTAAAGTAATCGAGTTTGGCAAAAAAAACCATTTACGTTACGACAATGAAAAAAATTAGCAACTAGCACAAAATGAAGTTTAAAGTGATTTAAATTGACTTTAAAAGTGACTCATTTTCGGTAAAAGTAAAATCGTTTTACAAATATATTTATTGTGCACCCGGTGTATACAATACTAACGGTTACCTAGTACTATTTTTTTTAAGCTATAAAGAAAAGTTAGGTCACCCTTCATCGAGGAAAGTACTATATTAGTACTTGGTTGGAGGGAGAGATTTACAAATAAAAAGGAAAGTAACAAGTAAAGGGAGGATGAAGAAAGGAAGACCAATAAATAGACACAAGCACACATACGTTGTAGTAAATAGTAATAGAAGATAAAAGATAAAAGATAAAAGGAGAAAAGATAAAAAAGAGAAGACTGGTTGGAGGGAGAGATTTACAAATAAAAAGGAAAGTAACAAGTAAAGGGAGGATGAAGAAAGGAAGACCAATAAATAGACACAAGCACACATACGTTGTAGTAAATAGTAATAGAAGATAAAAGATAAAAGATAAAAGATAAAAGATAAAAAAGAGAAGACTTGTTGTACCATCTTGCGGGGATTCTAACCCGCGACCAGCTAGATTGGGATGTTCCGAATACTTTACCACCGAGCTCTCTGCTACATCAGTGAGTTATTTTGCGTGGCAAATATATAAGCGTTAATTTTTTTCCCTCTATTTTCCAGTTTTTTTACCCGGATCCACGTGGGTTCAGTTGAACCCACTGAACCCACGCTGGATCCGCCCCTGAATAACATGAATTATGACATAGGTTCATTGTCCTATTAGCATATGTTCGTTGAATCACATGTGGATCAGATGTTCGTTGCATTTTAGTCATATGTTCATTATGTGTCTGTAATATATTCAATAAAATGATATGAATTAATGATGAGTTAATTATCATATATTTTGTCTACAAATGTTTGATATTTGTTCAAATATTCTTTGTATGATTATATGATGTTTATTGTACTATTTACAAGTACAATGTGCACATTTTTAGGCCAATGTTCATTGTATCACATGCTCGTTATATTTGGTCATATATTTATTGTGTGTCGGGGGAGCATGTTCATAGTATTATTAAAATGTGTTCATTGTATGTTTGAAAGATTATGTCCATTGTATTATAAACTTGAAGAATTTTGTTTTAAATACTGCTCTTTTCTTTCTTGTAACAGTTCAATCCGACTAGTTCAGACAACTAATGATACGTTACGGTGTCGAAATCTCACAAATCAAATCAATTGGAAATGGAAGGAAGTTTAGAAGCAAGAATATCTTCTTAATGAACTCAATAGTGTTTATTTAGCAATAAATGTTCTTTTGTAAGACCCTAGTGTTCATATGGGACATACTGTGTTATTTTGGTTATATTTCTACTTTTGGGTACATACTACATTTTGAATTTACCATCTTTTGTAATTACTTATTTTTCGATAATTATATATCTATTCGCTTGGGTTATTCATTATAGATAGTATATTGTTCATTGCAGAATCATATTTGTACATTACAAAGAATAATAATGACAACATAAATATTCATCACAATGAACATATAAGTAATTTGAAAGAACGATTTGAAGAACTTGGATGAACAAACTAACAATTTGAATCAACAGTAGGTTGAACCGTTGAATGAAGTGAGAAATGAACAATAGTTTGTTTGAAACATATTTTGAAATTTGAAAATTAGCGGCAATTTTGAATTTTGAAAATTTGTAAACATATGGAATTTTGGAATAAGTCGAAAATGTTCAATCCAAATTTGTAATTGTTCATTCAACAGAAAGAATGTGTTTATTACACTATTTTTTCCATAAATGTTCATTCCGAAATTGCAATTGTGTGTGTTCATTATACTACAATGTATTGGGTGAAAAAGTCGAGGAAAGAGAAATTGAGGTGGATCCCACAAATATTCAATCTAAAATTGCAAATGTTCATTGGAATAACAAAACGATACCATTTTGTACCGTGCGCACCATTCTCATGGTAAACCCGTGTCTACCATCTAATTTGCGCTAATTTCGTGTTTCAACGATGAGCATAATTCGTCAACAGGAGTCGATGGAAACAGGGTCGATAGTGGTAACAAAAGTAGGCGGCAAGTCAACCGTAACCCGTTGTTTCTCCAAGTACCCCCTTAAATTTATTGTACCCAATAAGGTTTTTCTTTCTTTTTCCATCTTACAGTTACCAAACTAAAATTACAGTGAAATTGTTTTGGTTTGTTTTGATGATCTTTTATCAACTGGGAATTGTTTTTCTTAGGCGGGTCAACGAGACACTGATTGTGTGTGGATTTACTCACTGAGTTATGGAGGAGGAATCGTTTCTGTAAGTTTCACTCTTTTTTTTTTCTTTTGTCTCTAATTAACCTTATTTTTGCCTGAAGTTGTGGTAAATTTTGGCACAGGGTGACTCTGTAAGATGTAATTTTACCATTGAAGATGGGTGCACTGCGGTGTTGACTACACAGGCTTCAACTAAGGTACTTTCTGATTTTCTTCATTTTGGTTGTGGAGTATTCAGTTTCAGTATTGTTTCATGTATTATATGCCTTGAATTATGTGCCTCTGGCCTGTGGGTGTAGCTAACTAACACATTGCTAGTTGTCAGGAGAGAATAATATTTTAGAGTTTTGATCCAAGATCTCAACTGGCTCTGATACCATAACAAAATAGATTGAAGGGAAAATGTTCTTATTATTAACCCAAAGGGGATATTTATAGTACATCATATAAATCCGAACTTAGGTAGAACTAGGAAAACATATCCTAAATATAATACTAATAAATATTATCTCTAAACACTTGCGAGATAGATTTGTGCAGGTAAACACTTCTAGATAGATAGATTTAGGAAATAGTCCTAAATCTATCCTAACACTAGTGCACCACGTTAATCCTTGTGTCGAGTGTTCTTTATTTTTTCGTTGCTTTATTGCGTCCGTTATAACAACGGCGTGTACGGTAGAGGGTAGTAAATGGCGATAATGATAAATGAGTTTATGGGTAATTTCGTAAAGAAAGTCACGAGCTTTGCCTAGTTCATAACATAAATAAGTGAAGTATATTTGATTAAAAAGTACTATATTGAAAAGGAAATTAAACTGTCTTAATATAGCCAATATTGCTAATAAATGGTGGTTCTATGTTGGTTTTCTTATGCTTTTTTATTATTTACTATACTACATTTGTAATTCAATGTACTACTTTTTTTTTGCTGAATATAAGAACTGGGAGTCAATGTCCACTTGTGGAAATCCTTCTGCAAACTTGTGTTTTTTAAAGTGGTAATGATGGTAATGAAAGTTTTTGAAAAAATAGAGGTATTTGGGATGCATAAGTGTTGCCTATTGATATTAACATGGAACGGGAATTTAAGGTTGTCATGGGTGGTAATGAAAAGTGATGAAGTGAGAAATTTAGGCTGGACAAACATTTCTAGACATTGACATTTGAATTTTATTTAAAATCTGCGAACTTCATGGGTTGATTGATTCTGGGCATATGAGGATGGAAATGGAATTGAAGATTGGCTCTGTGTTTGGAAGAAAATATGCTAAATTGAAATTTATTTTCTACAGTAGCATATATTAATGAAAACAGGCTCTCAAAATATACTCTTCTTTGTTTGAAGGTATACAAATCTGTGGGATCAAAGGGCTCTGAGCAAATTATGGAGGTAAAAGTCTTCTTTCCCATCTGAGTAATTAGTAGTAATTATTAAGATTCTTAGTCTGAGCATTTAATTTCTTATTAGTTGTTTTATAATTTTAGCTTAGAGAATTTGCAAGTGAACAACATTAAGCAGGGCTTTAGATATCAGTCCCATTCTCTAAAACAGTCAAATTTAACCTTTTTTAAGTAAATATTCACAAGGTAGTGATGGGAAGTGCTGTGACACCCCGTGCGAGACTTTTCCAGATTCATTGGTGGTTGCAAATGCAATTGTAGTTGAAAGTTGAAGCTACATATTAGGCTATAAACAAACATTTAGAGTTACTAAAACAAGTATATATATCTCTTCTCTTATGGGACCTTTCCACTATTAACAGTTCATGAGTGCCTTTCTACTAGTATTTTTACTTGATTCTAGCTTCCACCAAAATTTCTTTCATGATTATAAGCTTTAAAGAAAGTAGATCATTGAAGAATTTTAGATACTTGACTAGTTGCTTCTCAAGTTTATCAAGATTTTTGTTGATATTCTAGCATCAATGACTAGTAAAAGAGCAAAAGGATTTATTTGTTAATGTAGCCTCATCCCTTAAATTCAAATATTTCTATAGTTATTGATTGGGAGCCCATCCATCAAATTGTTTTTATAAGAAGCTTCATGATCTGAGGTTGCCATAAAGAGTTTGTCAATGCTTCATAGCTCTACAACTGCCCTTGCAAGCCAGTCAAGCTTACTGCTTATGTGTTTGGATGAATGTTGAGTTTATGATAATTTTAACTCACAAGCTTGTATGCGTTGGATAGCTTGAAATGGTTACCGAAACTGTTATTATTTATGATGTATGTAGAAAAAGGGGTAGAATATGATGTAGATGAAGATATTCTGACTAGATGCTGTGATCCTAACCTCTTTTTACGTAGGGTGTATGCACCCATGGTATCCATAACCTATCCTTCTTCAACGCGAGGGTCCATAGTAGAATTATGGCAGCTATGTCAACGAATCAGTTAGATTCTATCACTCTCTGTTTCTGGGAGACATTAGTTTTCCCCATTCCTCCAGAGCTTTCTCTGAATTCCCTGCTGATCCACTATGTACATATACCTTTCAGTGCTATCAAAATTCTCTTAGTTAGTGAAGGACTTGACATATAATAAGTTCGCTTTATGAATAAACAAATTTTACAACTTGATCATGTGATATTGACATCCAACTTCATTTCTCTTTTGAAACATAAATTATAATGCTTCCATTTATTTGTTGATCATAATTGCAAAAGAAATCCCACTCAGTACCAAACTTAACTTTCTCATCATTCTCTTATGTTTAGCCTCCTTGACCCTAGTTTATAATAAGGGTAACAAAAGTGCTTTGTTCTGCTGTGTTGAACTGTATTTTTTCCTCATACCTATTAGACTACTTAGATTCTAGGTTACTATGTAAATTATGTAAAGTAGGCTGGGTAGATCCAATTCCTTCGGGCCTGTCCAACATCACCAATAAGAACTTACTAGATGGTTTCTCATTAATTTAAAGGACAACATACAGATTACTGATCCAGTTCCAGTTTCAATATCTTCTCATTTCCCTTGTGTTTAGTCTTGCTTGACACAACACTCCATTTTTCATCCAACTAGTCTGAGTTTGACCTCCCTTTTTATCCTTAGCTGCCTGGCTTGTTGCAATTGCTATATATGGCTGCTCAGGCTCAGATATGCAAGGGATTGAAACAACTTGTGCATAATTATGCTCCACCATCTGTATATGACTGTTTCGTGTTCAGGCCACTAATTGCTACCTTATTTAATTTCTTCCTATTTAAGCATCTATTCATTAAGATTAAAACAAATACAATATCAGCCATGAACTGCGGTATGTAAACTTCAAGGAGCACTTTGACAAAGGAGGCCCACTTCTCCTTAAATGTGTAAATTCCCTGTAGCATCTACCCAAAGTATCGATGTCATTATTCATAAGAAAATAACTAATATGATAATCATAAGAATGATTTTTAAATTTTTAAAGTTTTTGGGGCGTTAGCCATGAGGCTTAGAAGCAATACTCATTTTTCTGCTAATAACAATAGCAAATTTATTGTGCAGTAGGCTCGAGTTGGAAGTGAAGCACTGTTGGCTGTCATTCCAGATCCAGTGACATGTTTTGCCACCGCAAGGTATACTCAAAAGCAAGTATTCAGGGTGCTATCAGACTCAAATTTGTTGGTAGTGGATTGGTTTACAAGTGGACGCTATGAAAGTGGAGAAAGATGGGATTTTGCAATGTACAAGAGTACCAACAATATTTTCGATGAAGATGGCCAGCCTTTGTTTCTTGATACGGTTTGCCTATTTTCTATTTATGAGAAATTGCTGTTTCTTGACGCAGTGATTCCCCTTATTTGGAATCCTTTGTGTCTTTTTCTGGGGTTGGTTTGTCTATGCATGACCTCCATGCTCCTGCAAAGCCGGGAGCCATGTGTACATATATACTGTGCTTGACATAGTACTACAGTAGTGGACTAGTGGTATGTCAATAATCTCTACTGTGTTTACAGTATTCTTCATGTGTTAGCCAAGCTATCCCAATATAGTAAAAACGATTTGTCAGTACAGATTAATATGTAGAGACAATTGGCAGCTACTTTTTCATTTGAGGGTGAAAAAGTGATATGATCACTGAAGTCCTAAGTTGGTAACTTATCAATTAATGTGCATGCTTAGATCTTTCAGTGTAGTCAAATTATGAAGACTTCTTCCAGGCACTTAGTTGAATAACTATTGTTCTACTGTATATATGTTCTACTGAAAACATTCACTTTTCAGGCTTGTCTCATTAGCATCTTTGTTACTGTTTCAATGCATGTGGTAGTCCTTTGTTCTTTCCTGTTAAAAATAGTGGACAAATTGAAAATCTTGTTCTGTATGTGCTATTCGTTTCCTTGTTGAAGAACTGAATTGAGATTAAAGGTATTCCATTCTTTTATCTGTTATGAGATGAAGACACACAAAATTCTTTTTCTCCAATATTATTCTAATTATTCTAGTAGAAATCTGTTCAGTACCTTTTGCTGGTTTACTGAACTTGATATGTAGTCAACCTTTTTGAGCATAAACTATTGGTTACTTTAGAAACGTCTTTCTACGTTGATCTGTAATTCTATTGAACCCTGCTGTAATTTTGTAGTTTGGTTATTGCAGCAATTTTACACTCCCTCAATCCCTTTATATTTCTCACACTGCCATAATATGGATGTCCCAACTTTTTTTTCCACATTCATTATAACACAGATTTTAACTGTCACATCTCATGCCTCATCTCATAGATATTTTAGCCTTATATCTGTGTTAAACCCTATTGTGTGAAGAAACTAAGGGACATAGGGAATACTATAATCTATATATTACTATTGTTTGAACACTTGAACCTTTTTCTTCTATTTGAATACTACTTATTAGTTGTCAGCAAGATGTCATACATGCAGGTAATGTCATGCTGCACTAGATATTTTAGCTTATGCTTTTTCTTACCTGGAATGTATCTTCCTGCTGCAGATACTTTTGGAGCAAGGAGCCATTAGCAGCATTTCTGAGTGCATGCAGGATTACCAAGTTGCAGGAATGATTATAGTTTTGGGGTATGTTAATCTCTTTATGTTGGATGTTTCATGTTTGAGATTAATTTATTGTTCCACCATAGTGCCATAATCCATTTATTTTCTTTCTTGGAAAATTGGGAGTTAGAATGAGGTTTAAGGAAATTTGTTCTGCTACCATTTTAGTGCAATGGCTTACCCATGCCAAAGTACTTTTTTTATACAAATTACAGTGTTTCTCTCAATCAAACATCCAGCAGGTTCACATAAAACCATTTAGAAATGCATGTAAAGCATATCAAAATGCAGTGTTCTGGACTTTTGGACATTGAAAACTGCAAAAGAATATTTCAGAACAAAATGTAAGAGAAAAATCCTTACTGAATAAAACCTGGAAAAGTATTGTATATGTCCCCTTTTCTCTCCATGCTTCAAACATGATAGTGCTAGCCCCTCCCTCTCTCAATCAGACATGGCTAGCAAACTCATGCATTAGGGGTTTGCCAGACTCCAGCCACCCTAATCTAGTTTATTGATGCACTCTCAGCATGAAGATTCTTGTGAGGACACAAACGCCAATATGGAGTGCAATCTAAACTCGCCGCTTTAGTTTATGGCCCTTGGTAATCAAGCTCTTTCCTGAAATGACCAAACGGAATAGATTTGGTTTAAGCCGAACAGTTCCCCACAGTGAATACACCATTACAATAAATGCTTCTGATGATGTACCTGTGCTTCTGTAACCTTTGAATATGATGAGAGAAAAATATTAGCCACATATCTATGTCATCATTCCTAAAATTTCAACCTTGACCATGCTTCATTTTGTCTTGTCCTTTCCAAACTGAGCTCGATGAACAAGGACAATATGTTTTTGTGCTAGGATTCTGACGATAGGGGAATAAAGTGAAATTTAGCTTTGTCCTGTTCTCCACCTTGCTATTTTATACAGTCTAGTACCGTCTTGAGACTAATGTATATAGGTATAATGTCTTGATGCGACTCATGATGCGTCATTGATTCTTCCCTTTCTTGTACCCTCTAAGGCAACCCAAATTGTCCCAAGCACCCGAGATACGTTACAAGTCATGCCGGCGTCCCTAGGAATGTTTCGGGAGAAAAATATGACAGGGCTCGGAGGAGTCCAAAAATGCCCCATACACTCCTGCCACTATTCCCCCTCTTCCCCTTTCTGGACCATTGAGTCTCTCTGGTTTACAACACGGGGGTTAAGAACAAGAATCGAGGTTTGTGGACAGGCCTTTTGTCTGCCCTTGCTACCCCTCTCTCCATAGAACAATACTATGTTTGCCTTCGTATTCCAGTAATGGTTTTTCAGGAGCAGAAGTGACATCTTGCTGATCTCATAGCAAAAGTTGTGGTTGTCACGGCATGACTTGACCTATGTGGATTTCATTTGTGATTATTGTCTTTTTCTTGGTCATGCTTGAAGTATACATTCCAACTTTATTTATTTTTTTATTTTTACTTTTGGTGAAATATGGATGCATAGATAAAAATCATAAAATTAAGTGTCAGCGGCTAAAAGCCTTAAAACAAATTCGTTCCATTCGTTCAAAAGATAACTAGGGGGGTGGGGATAAGCCTAGTTACATTAATATCTAAAGAGTCAATTCTTCCTGCCTTGGCCATGCTATCCGCGATGTGATTATGCTTCCTTGGGCAATATAGGACCTTCATCTCTTGGAAATATCGGCTGTGCTCCCTGCATGAAGTGGCAAGATGATCATCGCTCATAGACACATTAGGAGGGTGAATTAGGAGAGCAGCTTTTTTACAATCCGTGTAGACTACAATATGTGTAGCTGCATAATCCTTGATAATGGAGAGTGCCCATACCAAGCATCTCCGCATGAAATGCGTTGTTGGCATATAATTTGCGTTGAAAACCGAGGACCCAATTACCTGTGCAATCAAACACCACACCTGCAACACAAGATATAGTAGAGACACTAACGAACGATGCGTCAACATTTATGGTTAACCACGGTTGAGGATGAATTGTTATCGTGGAGAGGGGAGGCTTGATAGGCGATTGGGGTTTGGTGGAATTAAAGAATTTAGAGGCATTTTTGAGTGCTCGTTGGAGAGTAAGAGTAGGGTTGGAATGTCGGCATTGTCAAAAATCTTTTTGTTGCGTTGGGTCCAAAGTTCCCAGCAAATGAAGGGGAAAACATAGCATAATGGGGTACCCCTAAGCTGGCTTTGATCTCGCAAATGTTTGTACATCCACTCATCAAGGGTGGAGGAAGGCATGGGAATGATAGGTGAAATGTCCCAAACTGCTTGGGCCACTATACACTCACGAATAACATGGGCTGTGGATTCAACCTGGTGGAGACATAAAGGACAAGAATCTGAGGGAATAATATTACGGAGGTGAAGGAGGTGGTTAGTGGGAAGGCGATCCCACCAAGCAAGCCAAAGAAAGATCTTAAGTTTGGGAGGCATGTGGCTTTTCCAAATCCAGTCCACATTGATGTTGGTTTTTCGGGGTTCAGTGAGGGTGGAGTATGCATTGGCTAGGGAAAATTTATTATCTTCCACAAAGGAAGATGATGGTTTGTCGAACAAGTCCGAGTTGGGCGGCGGGATAGGCGTCGCAAGGATGCGATGCAAGATGAAGTCAGGTAATGGGAAGGAAATGGTTTAAAGGTCCCATTGTTGATGGGTCCAGAGATCACTAAGGGTGAGGTGAGATTCATGAGATTGCATAGGTCCTAGGACAAAGGTTCGAATGGCACCAATCTATAACCAATATCATCCCAAAATGAAATGTCTTTACCATCCCCAATAGACCAAATTTTATTCGAGTTTAAGAGATTCCACCCTAGACCTATACTTTTCCAAATCTTAGAACCATTCTTGAAGGGTACTACCTTATTATGGTGGATGTATTTTGAATTGATGCACTCTTGGGCGAGATTGTCTGGGCCTTGACTCATTTTCGAACCTAATCTTGCCATATAGATAGTACTTAAGTCAACATGAGCACGTATACCCAGTCCCCCTTGGTCTTTAGGAAGAAAGGTAGAGTCTTTTCCTACTAAGTGAATTTTCTTTTTGGAGTCTTTCTCACCCCATAGGAAGTAATTGCAAGTTCGGTCAAGATCTTTTAGTGTGGATGCAGGTAGAGTTTGGGATTGTAGGTAATAAGCAGGGATGGAGTTAAGAGTAGAGTTGATGAAGACTAGTTTCCCGGCTCTAGAAAGATAGTTTGATTTCCACAGGGCTAGCTTTTTTCTGACTTTGTCTACAATGAATTGAACTTCCTGTCTTTTGGGACGTTTATGAGTGAGGGGAATTCCTAAGTAGGTGCCAAGGTCTGTCGACTCAACTACGTTAAGGGTATCTTGGAAAAGGGTACGTTGCTCGACAATAGTGTTAGGTGAAAAGAAGAGCCTGCTCTTTTGCTCATTTATTTTTTGGCCTGACTCCATGCAAAAGGAAGCAAGGGTATTCCTAACTGAGAAAGCGGTGTCCTCATTCACTCTCCCAAAAAGGAGGAGATCATCAGCAAACAACAAGTGTGAAATGGGTACTTTCGCTTTACCTACCCAAAAGGGTGTCCATTCTTTTTGAAGGGTGGCTACATTGATTTTATGGGTTAGTTGTTCAAGGCAGATGTTAAACAAATATGGAGACAAGAGGTCTCCCTGCCTTAACCCCCGAGAGTGAAGGAAAGGCTTAGTTTTTCTCCCATTAACAAGGACAGTGGACGATGCCTGGGAAACACAGTTCATGATCATGTCAATTGAATGCTTATCCATTTGAAGGGTGTCTAGACATTGGCGGAGAAAGTGCCATTCAATCCTATCATAAGCCTTTTCTAGGTCGATTTTTAGGGCAAACCATCCATACCTGCCTTTTTTATTGTTCATAGAGTGAAGGATTTCAGTTGCAACAACGATATTAACCTCAGAACCTCAACCTTTAATGAAACCATTTTTATTGTTGGAAATCCAGTTTGGAATGACCGGTTTAAGTCTTTGAACAATGATTTTTGTTACAATTTTATAAATGGTATTGCAAAGACTGATCGGTCTCAAACTCTCAACTGTTTGACTGTGGTATTGTCAACTTTCGGAATCAGACTAATGAGGGCATTACACAAGGTTTCCGGAACTTTTGCTCTACGGAACCAGTCAGATATGCAGTGATGCAACTCAAAGCTTGTGGTATTCCAAGTATTCTGAAAGAAAAGTGGATGAAACCCATCTGGGCCGGGAGCTTTAAGAGGTTTCATTGCAAACAAAGCATTTTTAACCTCTTCAAGGGAGGGAGGGTGACAATATGACTTAGAAGTCAAGGTGGGAGGGTGATCCAACTGAACATTGGGACACAAAAGGGCCTCGGAAGTGAACAAGTTATGATTGAAATTCTGGATATGGTTACTAAGGGCAGCAGGTTCTGAAATTTGACCCCCAACATTATCCTGAAGAGATAGGATTTTGCTTCTATGTCTCCTAATTTGGACACTTCGATGGAAAAAGGTTGTATTTCTCTCCCCCTTGGAACACCAATCTAACCTACTTTTTGTGAGCCAAAGAAGTTCTTCTTGGTTGAGGATAGTGATGATTTCTTCTTGAATTCTCTCCTGAAGGTCTAGATGTAAAAAGGAATTAGGGTGAGATTGAAGGTGGTTTTCTACTCCCCTAAGTCTACTAAGGGATCTCTTTTTACGATGAGAAATATTCCCAAAGTTGTCTTTGTTCCAAGCCATAAGGTCGAGTCTTGTTTGGTCAAGTTTAAAGTCGAGAGAGTAAGCCGAATCCCATGCATTTTTAACAACATTTTGGAAAGACTCGTCCAACACCCACGCGGGCTCGAATCTGAATGGCTTCGTGCCATTTCGAGTCGTAGGAGTGTCAAGACGCAACAACAATGGGCAGTGGTCTGATGTTATGTTTGGGAGATGGTGGATCGAAGAGTTTGGAAATTTAGTAAACCATAAATCATTGACGCAACCGCGATCAAGTCTCTCGTGAATAAGTGAGTGTATGCGTTTGTTTGACCATGTGAACTTAGATCCTGTGAATCCGAGGTCCAACAATTTACAATTGTTTAAAGTGTTATTAAAGAGATCCGTTCGATACTTAGATACAGGCCTTCCCCCCCATTTCTCCCCTTGACAAGTGACTTCATTGAAGTCCCCATACACAATCCAAGGCAAATCAATTGAACAAGAAATATCATATAAACACGACCAAAGTGATTGACGAACATGGAATTTAGGATTTGCGTAGATAGCCATAAGAATGAAAGGAGGAAGAAGTTGATTACGTACCTCCACTAGAGTGAGGATGCTTTGAGAGTTCTCACTAAGAATAGTGAGGGTAACTCTAGAGGAATTCCACAAGAAAAGAATCCCCCCTCGCGAATCCAATCGGGTCGACTAAGTACCAACTATCAAAGGGAAGCTTTTGGATAATCTTTTCAGTAGAGCGATGGCTGGCGTGAGTTTCGGCTAGGATCACGATGTCAGGGTCGTGATCTTGAACAATATGACGGAAGTTGGGCTTGAAGGAAGTGCGAGTAGGGGTGTAAGTTATTTGGTTAAAAACTGAAATCCAAACCAAACCAAACCGAATTTATAATTTGGTTTGTTTTTTTTTTTAAAATCGGTTTGGTTTGGACTGAGAAAAAAATATTTTTTTGGTTTTCGGTTTGGTTCGGTTTTCATTTTGGAAAACCGAAAAAAACCAAACCGAACCGAACATTTCATATTTCTATACTTCAATTCTGTATGGGCCGTTAATATAAGCCCATTTTTTGTTTTTAAAAGTTGAAAACTTGAAACCCTAAGAACCACACTGTAAGCCGTCACTTACCCACTTCATTCCTCACTCTCCCTGCTTTTCTCCGTGTCCTCTACAGCACTCTGTCCTTACTCTCTCTCTCCTCCATTTCTTTCTCTCTCTCCTCCATTTCTTTCTTCCAGTTCACTTATCTCTCTTCATGTGGATCTCTCAGAATCTTTGCAAATGCAGTGGACTTCGAATTGAGAGTACGAAATAGCCAAAGAAATGGAGTGTATAAGTCCGAAGAAGAAATTAAGGATTTCATGTATTTTTTTTTATCATTTTTCATTATTTTATTTATTTTTATCAATTATCTCTAGTTCTTGGACTTTTATTTTAAACATTGGTTGTGATTTAAGTAATTCTTTAATGTTTGAGGATTTGAACTTAATAATTTCGTAGTATATGTAAGATTTGGGAAACAATTTTTTGCATCATAAAAGAATTTCGTGTTTTCGGTTCGGTTTGGTTTTGGTTTTGTAATTTCGGTTTGGTTTGGTTTGGTTTGGTATAAATTTTGGTTTGGATTTGGACTTGAAATATGAAAACCGAATTAAATTCGGTTTGGTTCGGTTTTGCTCCAAAACCGAACTTACACCCCTAAGTGCGAGCAATGCCCCTCGCGTTCCAATAAATTACCGACATATTATACGGGATGCTGGGTTTGGCCATCAAGGCCTTGACTAGTGGATATTTTTTCTCGACCCACGGATTTACTTCTTCTTTTGTCACCGGGTCGATCCACCACCTTCGCTGAGGATAGGCCCTCATCGAGGTCTTGTTTGGGCTTTTTCTTCCTCTTCCCTTTTCCCAACTGATTTGGAGAGTCGATTGGTGCAACATGGGCATTATTCACATCTCTATCATGGCGTTGGCATGGCTTACAAAAGTCCACTCCATGCTCATATGTTTGAGACGATAAATCTCCCTCAAGAATGGGAGCATTATGGTCGGGTCTATCCATGGCCCTAGACGGTGGAGAAGAAGTCTTTCCTCGTCTTCGTTGCCAACCTTCTTCTTCAAGAGCCACATGATGAAGGTTAGGAGAGGTTTTGGTAGGTGAAGCATGTCTTGAATTTGTGGGAGATGGGCCGGCACTATGGCTCCTTCTTCGTTGTACATGTGAAGGTTCAAGAGATATGCCGGAATCATTATTGGGTTTAGTATGAAGTTCTTGACTTCTTGGAGAGTTATCTCGACTAGATTTTCTCCCTCTTTCCAAAGATAGAAAACATGGGCTTAGTCTACTTCCGGTTTCAAAGGGAGGGGGGAGTTTCGAAAATGCACGGGTAGGCCCACTCTTTCAGAATTAGGCGGGGTGGAGATGGAGTTTGTGAGGAATCGGGTGTTTCTGGCGAGGGAGGTGGAGGAGGTGTGGAGGAGCGTGGAGGTGGGCTGAGTTCCATTTTTCGGTTTTTGAGAGCAAGAGTTTGAAGCAGTAGAGTTTATTATGGGTTTTGGTGCAATTTTTGTGGGGAGGGGGTTTAAGTGGTGTGGAGAGAGGTGAGATGGATTTGATGTGCCACCTTTTGCACTAGGAGTGGGCAAAAACTCTGGTTCATGATCTTCATTTTCAGCTTCTAGATTTTGCAGGGGATGGAAGATATTATGGGTAAGCATAGCTGCGGCTATGATTTGACTTGAAGAAGTGGAGTTGTTTTCTTTTTGTTGGGCAGGGTTTGCAGGGGATTGGGGAACAAAAGAAGAGTCCTTGCCTTCGATTTGTGTGAGTTAACTGGTGTCCACCTTTGATTTTGGGAAAGGTTATTTTTGGACTGGTGGACCCCTTTTTTGTCAATGACATTTTTGGGTTTAATTTGGAGATTTTTGTTTTCGTCTTCCTTGGACAGTTTTTCTTTGGGGCCGGCATAATTTATGGCGCGGGATCGAGTGCTATGGCCAAAGGTGAAGCATTTATTACAGAACCATGAGCCATCAAGATATTCTATTGGTTGGTAAACATTCCCTAACCACAGACCTTGAAGAGGTTGACTTTTTTCCTCCACAAGAACGCAGATGTTGGCATACCTCTTGCCTTCCCCTTGGAGGGTGTTGTTATCAATCTTGACCAGCTGACCCAGTTTCTTCCCCACTTGGATAAGGATATCTTGCCGGAACAACTCGACTGGGAGTTCGGGAAGCTTAACCCAGACCGCCCCCTTGTTACATTTAGCTTGGGAGGGTTTAAAACCCGGTTCCCATTCTTGAACCCATAAGTGATTACTTTGAATGCACCAAGGACCTTCAGCAAGAATCTTGGAGCGCACCTCAATGGATTTGCAATTTATAGAGTAAAACCCTCTGCCTAGGGCTGTGAGGGACGGTGGTTGAGCCCAGCTCCATAGCTTTGCAAGCTCTTTGGCTAAAAAATCTCTCGCAAAGGATCTTCCTATCACTTTAACAATAATGCATAGTTTCCATGGATTGCAAAGATCCTCATATAGCTCCTTGGAGATAGGTATGAAAGGGGTGGAGGGGGTGGAAGAGGGTGGAGGAGTGGTTGCGAACGGGGTGGTCATTTGAGGGAGAAGGGATAAACTTAGGTTTTGGGAAGTGGCGGGGGATGAAACAATAAAGGCAAAGGAGGGATGGTTTGGTTGGGGGAAGAGGAGAGGAGGAGGGGAGGTGGAGGATGGGACAGCGGACAGGGATGGTTGGTACCTTCGTCGACCCACTGGACTGCTCAAAGCCCTCCAAAGGTGGGTCTTCATTCTCTGCAGCTACAATTCTCTCTCTCACTTTCTCTCTCTTCCATGGGTTAAACGTTTCCTTTCCCATTCCAACTTATTAGTTATTATCTTATTTATTTTTTATATGGATTTGAGATACTCTATCATTTGTATATTACTAAGATATGAGTGATAAATTTCTTATATATGAACTTGAGTCATCACATTATGCTCTTACTAGCAAATAATAATTGTGGAAGGGGTTTCAATGAGCCTAACGTACTTGCGAACTTCTTAGGCTAGGCTCGGTTAAATCTCAGCTCACGTGAGCTCGATTCTAGACTTGAATTAGCCAAGCCAAGTAAAGGAAAGCTCGGCTAGTACGTCCTTAAGCTCATGACCATACTTGAACTTTTATTAATCTTACTATAAATGAGTTATGATTTACGATCTATAGTATAAACTATCAAAATACTTATTATCTTCCTAAACATAGCAAAACGTTAGAAATGAAAATCATAATTTCAAAGAAAAAATTTCATAGTTAGAGCTCATCAATCAGGCTCTAACTTGAGTTGAGTAACAAGCCAAGCCAAGCCTTATATGTCTAAGCTCAACAAGGCTTGAGCTTGAGCTTGAGCAGCTCGAACTCAAGTTTAAATTGGTGCAAGCTGAGTCGAGATAGCCTAGGCTAGATCTCAGCTTGGCTTCTGACACCCCTAATGAAGTTAGTAATGAGTAATGTGATGCCTTATGTGGGAATCTGCTTGTAATTTTTTTTTTTGGCTGAGTAAGAAAGAATTATATACCACGAAAATTGCAATTTACAGCCTAGACTACCTAACAAGGCCAAAGAAGCCAAACAAAGGCAGCAAACACCTATACATCACCTTGACTTCACACTATCAAACCAGTCACTATCTTTCCTAGTAATCTTCCTAGGCATAGCAGAACTAATGCGCAGAACCACAAGCTCTTCATATGCTGCACTAACTTATCAGTGAGCCAAACAGTGTGATTCCAAATAGCTTCATTCCTTGGCCACTACACAAAATAGGTCATAGCCTGTGCAACTGCTGCAAGCACCTTCTGTAAGCAGGACTGCTTGTGATTTAGAAACCATATATGATGACATCCTATAGTGTGGTGCCTACTGCCTAGTTGTAAAGAGTTTGACTATCTTAATGTTAATATAGGCCTGATTTTGTTGGCTGATCGAGTGGTTTCTTGGCTGTAGATCTAAGCTGAAGCTATTACAGAACCAGATTCAAGAAAATGTGAAAAATATGATGTCTGATTATTTTCAAGCTAAATCCAATAGTTCAGGGTTCAGCATGAGAAGAAATTCTGAGTTTTACTCAACGAAACCGGATTTTATTGCATCTTGCAGCCCCTTTGGCCCCAAGGTATGATCTTATTGTTTTTTTCAATTGGACATTTATACTATTCCCCGCGTTAGGACGTTCTTTTTTTTCCTTATGTCCGCTCTGTTGTCATAATTGGACGAAATGTTTTACGGTTTTTTCACCAAATACCCCTGACAAATAAATTTATTCACCAAATACCCCCACTTTTTTCAAAATTCACCAGATACCCCTGACCTATGAAAAAATTCACCAGATACCCCACTTTTTAAAAAATTACCCAAAATGCCCTTTTGACTAACGGACGTTAGTGTTCCGTTAACTAATTAACTAATTAACCTAAAAAACCCTAATTAAACCTAACTAAACCCTAATTAAACCCTAAGTAAACCCTAAACACCCTAACTCTCTCTCCCTAACCCAACCCCAGCCCCCCCAAGCCCTAGACCCACCAGCCCACCACCCAACCCCAGCCCCATCCCCTCCTCCTCCCCGGCAGCCCCCACGCAGGCCCCCTCCCCTTCCCCTGTGCGGCCGCTCTCCCCTTCGTGGCGCATCCCACTCGCCGGCCAAGTCCGCCATTAGCGTTTAAGAAATCCGAGTCATCGACCGAGTTCGAAGGGGTGGGGGCTCGGGATTCACGATTTTGTGGTGGGGGAGGGGGAGCCGCGCGCCGCTACACACGGGTGAGGGGGAGGGGGAGCCGCGCGCGCCGTACTTGGGGGCGGGGGAGGAGGAGGAGGAGCTGGTGCGCCAGACGGGGAGGGGGAGGGGGGGCTTCGTGGGAGGGGGAGAGGGAGGGGGACGGGGAGGCGCGTCGAAATGGGAGGGGAGTGATTTTCCCACGAGGGAGGGGGAAGGGGAGGTGCGTCGAAGGGGGGAGGGGGAGGGGGAGGGGGAGTGATTTTCCAAAGTGAGGGAGGGGGGAAGGGGAGGTGCGTCGAAGGGGGGAGGGGGAGGGGGAGTGATTTTCCGGCGGGGGGAGGGGAAGGGGAGGCGCGAGCTTTGAAGGGGGACGGGAGGGGGGTGGTGGGGTCGGGGTTGTTGTGGGGTGGTTTGGGGGGTGGTGGGTTTGGAGGTGGTGGGGGCTGGTGGGCTTTTAGGGTTTTTAGAGTTAGGGTTTTAAGGGTTTAATTAAGGTTTTTTAAGGGTTTTTTAGGATTTTTTAGGGTTAATGACTAACGGTGTTAACCGCCGTTAGTCATTTGGGCATCTGGTGAATTTTTTTAAAGATCAGGGGTATTTGGTGAATTTTGAAAAAAGTGGGGGTATTTGGTGAATAAATTTATTTGTCAGGGGTATTTGGTGAAATAACCGAATGTTTTAAGTAATTAATAAGTTAATGATCATCATTTTATTTTTATATGATTATTCATTCACCAAATTAGGAGCATGATGATATACCAATATCGCATGTTCACTTCGACGAAGGATGTATGGTATGAATATATAGTGATTAGTGACCATTGCATGTGGATTCCATGCCATAATTGACAACAATGCAGTATAAGAAAGGAAAAGAGACCTAGATTAGAGATTGAATCTTTTTCATCAATGATTTTCATATTACTCTCTTACCATGGTGTAAATCATAAGCATTATGTGTTGGCAGGGTGTTGGTCTTGTTATCCGTGTAGCTGCTTTAACGACCGAATCTGTATATCAATTCTTACTCCTTCAATTGGCCTGCTTAGAGCCACATCTTGGGGCCTTCCTATATAAATAAATGTTGAGGGGGCATAGGCGAAAATGGGATTGTTTAGGCGATGAAATTGACATCATGTAACTGCAGCAGGCAAAATTGATTGGTTATGAAGAAAAGTGTATATGCAATTACATGTATGCACAAGTAGAGAGGAGGGAGAAGGAGAAGGAGAAGGAGAAGGAGAAGGTGAAGAAAAGTCTATATGAAAAGTCTTAGCAGGAAAAGTCTATATGCAACAAGGAGAAGGTGAAGCAATTACATTATATTTTGATTTTACAAGATACTGTAAAGATTCAAAATTTGCAATGACCATATTATTATTTTTCAATATATGAGGATTTGCGTGGAGCGAAAACCATTAAATGAAGGAGAGCGCCACGTAACAGATAGACTGATTTGACAATGCCTTTTATATATACACTAGTTTTGTGTTCGAAGGATACCTGGTTTAATTTTTTACTTTACACTCGATCATGCTCCAAGTCATTTTGGTGTTACATTTTAATAGCTCAAGAAAACTAATGGCTTTTTTTTAGTCAATATGAATAATTATGATTAAGACTTGGCTTCGCCAATTCCTCAGGAATCAAGATGTAAACTTACCGTGCATTTAAATGACTGTGATTTATTTATTTATTTTTTAGTCAAATGAATTTGTATAGTGTTGTGTTTTGTTTTTTTGATGAAGTAAGTTGATGTTCCTTAGTAAGTTGTGTTTTGTATAGTGGGGAATTGGAGATCCCTCTTGCAAGAGTGAGACTCCATCTAAGGATATTTGAGATCGGGGGTGATGTCAATATCACTAAACTATCACCTGTTGCTCGATTAGACGATTAAGCTGCATATTGGTTAGTGGAAAATGAGTTTGATAAGAGGACTTGATCGGTCTACCTTGCATAACTGTCATTTTGCATAGAGGACTAATTGGGATCTTACGGTAATAATTGTTCTCAAATTAATTTGGTCTTTTTTCTAAAGTAGCAAGTCAACATCAAATAATTACCCATGGTGCACTAGTAAAAAATTATTTTATTGCTCTTATTAAATTGTTGCCGTTTTATATAGACGGAAAAATAAAAGGTGGGAGGACAAAAAGAACCAATACATTGTTGCAGCATCTATAAAAACCGTATCAATAGGAAAAAAAAATACTTACTTCATTCTAAAACAAGTGAAATGTAGGGGTGGTATGGGGATTAAGGAGAAGAGAGAGATATAGAAAAATAAAAAGAGGGACCCGTGTGATGAAGAGAGAAATAGAGAAAACTAAATATCAAATAAAGTAACATTTCATTTATTTTGAAATGGCCCTAAAATGATACGTGTTTAATTTATTTTAGAACGGGGAAAGTATTACTTTTATAATTTATCATATTGTTTCCGAGCCCAAATTAAATGCATTTATTTTTTTTATCTTTCTTTTGGTGTTTGAGAGCGACTAAGCGTAATGATGTAGACGAGATTTGATCTCAAGTTTGGCACCACATCTACAAGACTTTACGAACTAAATTAGATAACTCCATAATGGCATTATTATAATTGCAAAGTTTGATATCTAGTGTTGGAATTTTGTTAATTATACAAGAAGTAGCTCTAGCTTGGGGGTAGAATTATGAAACTCAAACTAAGTGATCACGGGATTAATTAACATTTCTTACGACCCTTATGTTCATTGTTTTGAAAAAATGTCATGTAAGAGATGAAATAGGGCCATAACAATGCTTGAAATGGGTGAGATGTGGCGGCATATAATTGTTGCCTACATGTTTTAATAATATATGTTAAATACAAATTGAATTTATAGGCTGCATCAATCGCTACATACTTATTTTTGGTAGCGTTTTCCTCTCACATACTAACTCTATTTTTAAAAGTTTTACCATATTGACTTTTGACATTGTTCATATTTTCTATTTTGACTTTTTTTTATGGCAAAAAATATATTCATGATACTATTCATACTAATATTCAAAGTTGCACATTGATAAACGTATCAAGTTTTGTAGGTAAAACTATAAACACTTTAACTAAAAATGGTATGATCATTAAAAAATAGATGAAGTATTTCTTTCACATGGTAGTAGGAAGTAGGAACCACATGTGTCCTTTTTGTTTGTTTGTTTGTTTATGTTGTCTTAATGTATACAAATCATATATAGTGATATGTGATGAGAATGATGAAGTGGAAGTGAAAGGATGATAAGCTCTTCTATCTTCCACTCACAGGTTGTAGGTTAGATTCTCATTAAGGGGATTGGGGAGCTTTAGAATAGGTTGTACTTATATACTATGTTAAAGGGCATTAAAATAATTTATCTTTTCGAAATTTTAAAATGTAGTGATATGTAATTAAAACATAATGAAGGAGCACATAATTTGGAATTTGTTTTGTTTTATCGAAAAATATGAGGTAGCCAACAGCCCAAGGCTTCAAATTTTCATGTCGAAATTCTTCTTGTTACAAGCATTTCTCATAAAGCAATTACATTTCACTAAAATTTGTCTATTTCATATATAGGAAACAATATTTTAGAAAAAGTTTAATATAATATCTTAAAACGGAATTTAAATTAACTTTCATACCTGCAAAAGAAAACAAATTATCAATGCATCCAATAAGAGCGAGATGACTTGGGATACCCAAATCACCAATAACTCAATAAGGATGGCCTCTTTAAATTGGTCGGCCATAACAAATAATTTTTTTCTTGTCGCATATCTCATTATCATAAACAAGTTACCTGATTCAAAAATTTGGACCAATGAAATCCAGCATAAAGGCATATCAGGAACAGTCTTGTTAATGTGCTCCACTGTCACCCTTCATCAGGCACTCGAGCTTTATGTGGCCTAATCAGTAGTGGTGTCGAAAACAGACTCCGATCGGCACGGGCCAACCCGATTTTCGACCGACTTCAACCAAGTTCGGCCATGTGGCGGGCCCCGTGACCCGACCGAAATCCGACCTCGGATTACCTGCACCCGACCGGCACCCGACAAGAATATATCCCGACCCGACTGCATGCATACGCATTCAAACCCGAACTCGACCGTACTCAACCAGATATTACTAAAATTCAATTATTTTTTTATATCTACAAAATCATTTAAATATATTAATTTATAAAATTGCTTACATTTAATAATTAATTAAATAAAAAATTAGATTACATTTAATTTAATTTATGGGTTAAACTTTGAATATCATGTACTTGTTTATATTTTTATTTTCATTTATTTTTGAATTATTTGTGTACATTGCTCTCTTGTTTTGATTTGACATCTATTGATGTATATGGCATACATGCTATAACTCACAAGTCACAACATGTATGTATATACGTAGTATTTTAACAATTTTTTAAAGTATCTAAATTTTTGATGTAATTTTGAATATCATCTATTGATGGCTCGAGACTTCGTTAAGAATTAGTTGGCTTGTTAGCACTCTTTTACAACAATAACGCTAAATTTTTCTTAATGATATGAAATTAGGGGTTATATTTCCAGAATTTTTTTTTTTTTAAGAAACTGAAACAAAGAATGATATTTGCCTATTTGGTTTCAGTTTCTCATTAAAAAAAAAATCAATCGAGAAACTTAATCATTCAGTTGAACATTATGAAAACTAGATCTAAATGTTTAGAGCTATACCTAAAAGTGAAAATATAAAATTCTAAAACGAAAAACAAGATCTTATGTAAACTAGATCTAAAGGATTATGTACATTTATACCAAAATATTCAATGTTTAACCACTTTAATTTTGCCCAAAATATTACAGACCTCCAAATCTAAAATTCAAAACATTACAACAACTTTCAATTGATTTCCATGTTCCAAAAGCTCCGAATTCATCCAGTCATGCACCAACTCAAGTAGATTCCATTGTTTCAATTGATGTAGGATCCGCATATTCCATTGTAGCTTTAACAAAAACAAAAAATAACATTACAAAAACAAATTACTGCTATGAGAGAATTCAATTCGAGAGTGAATGAGAAAAAAAATAATAAAAAGAGATGAAGACCATGAATTACTACTATGAGAAATACGAATTATAAAAGTGAAAACATTATTACCTTAAACAGATGAAGACCACAAGAATTTGAGGAACAGATCTACAAAAGAGAGAGAAATGAGTGAGTGAGAGTAAAACATATTAAACATATTTAAAAAAATCAGATTCAAAGGCGCCGTTGAGTATGATAACCGAATGAGAGAAATGAGAGAGAGAAATGAGGAGGCTGAGAATCAAAAAATTTAGGGTTAGAGATCAACTATGAGAAATGAATGTGTGAAGAGTGAAGATTCAAAGGCGTCGTTGAGTATGATAACCGAATGAGAGAAATGAGGAGGCTGAGAATCAAAAATTTTAGGGTTAGAGATCGAAAATGACAAAGTGAGAGGGGGTCAAAAAAAGGGAGTTTTTATACCATGTAGAACTTTAGGGGTTTTTTATCTGTTTGAGTGTTTTCATCCGTTGGATTGAAACATCCAAGGGCTGAGATTGTCTTTTTTATTTTTCCTATCAACTAGAGAGAAGAGAGTTAGAGACTAGTGTAATGAAGGGTTGGATTTTGTTCTTTCTCTAATCAATGGTCTAAAGTCATGATCCATGACATTCTTTTTTGACCAATGTGCATTGAGAGTGACCAAGCACATGGATTGCTAAGTTAATGTCTTAATCAATGGTTGGATTTTGATCTTTCTCAAATCAATAGCATTAATTTTGATACTATTTTGATTTGAGTATTCAAAACTTGTAATTCCAGTATTGATTAGTTTAGTAATTTAGTTAAGTTTAGAAATTTAGTTAAGTATTGATACTATTTAGAAATTGTTATTGTTATTGTTATTATTGTGTCATGTTATTTTATTATTATTATTTCGAATCATAATGCTTACCATAATCGAGTCATTTAAATTTTATATAAATCCAGTAATTGATCGTATACTCGTAGTTAATATATAATACTCATTATTATTATCGTTAGTTATACTATTAGAGCATATTAAGAGTCGATACTCATTAATAATCATTCACGTATTAGCTAGAATGGTTCCAATATTATTATATCGTACTAACATATATAAGCCTACTGATATAATAGTTTCTTTATAGTCACATATATATATACAAAGTTAAGAGAAGACCATAAATACTATACTAGTATTAAACTATAGTATAACATAAAAGCAATTAACTTAAATAATCTTATAACTTATAAAGATAAGGGAGTGTTATGGTTGTTAATCTTATACTAGTATTAAACTATATGGTTGTTAACAAGTTACTATTTAGTAACTAGTAAGTACTTGTTAACTATTTTACTTATGGTTGTTACTTGTTAACAGTTAACTTATTTTAATAAGTTATGGTTAGCTTTTATAGGGGATAATGATTTGGGGGTATAATTTATTATTATTATTATTATTGTGCAACATATGAACCCTCATTATAATCACTTAGGCCTCATATGAACCGTCGTTGTAAACATATGAATGTATGATTGTCATTTGTTATAGTATTATAACATATTAAGAGTCGTTATACTAATTTATAATCAATAGAGTATTAGATTGGTTTTACAATTATTTTGATATCAATCTTTATATTAAAATGATTCAACATATTAGTATTTATATTGTTATTGTTATTGTTAGTATTCATGTTCTTATTTGTATTACTATTGCTATTATTAGCCTTGTTACTATTACTGTTATTATTTGTATTTTTACCTAATATCATTGTCGCTTTTATGTTTATTAGTATTATTATTCTCATTACCATCATAGCTATTTACAAACTTATATATCAATCATAATGCTTATAATAATAAATCATTTATATAAAGTTTGGAATTGATCGTCTACTCGTTATTATTGTCGTTGGTTATAATATATATAATATTAAAACATATGAAGAGTCGTTCTACTCCTTTACTCATTAGAGTGGTTTTACGCAGTTGATTATTCGAAATAAGAGTTGACTAAGAGAACACACTAAACATCACGGTAATCAATATAGTGTTTTTATTGGTTTTTCGTTGTCATCCATATATTTATCGCACACACACATATGTATATATATATATGTCGATCTTAATACTTTTATTAATATGATTCGTTTACAAAATCCATAACAAAATCAAGATGGCTCGATCAGGAGTTACCCGAAGTTGGATTGACGTTCAATAGCGAATGGACCCGATGTTTCACAATGATCGAACTAAGGTCATTACTAATTCAACCCGAGTACATTTGACTTAACTCAACCGTACATGAAACCTAAATACGACCTGCGTAAACCCGGCAAAAAAAACGTCAACGGGCGATCATACCCGGGAATGGATCGACTTGTAAATGGAATGCTCAGACCTGTGTGGCACCCGGGAATCCCATGATTCAAATGTGTTCGACCCAGTTGAACAAAACCAGACCAATCATGACCTGGGGCACTGACAATCAGAATCCTGACCTGTCCGGGTCTGACCTGGTTCGCCGTGGGTATACCCAGAACCTGTTTGAGAACCTGTTTTGACACCACTACTAATCAGAGGAATTTATATCAGTCGTACGAATTAAAAAGAACTAGCAATTTCTTACGTACGAATCATTAGAAAAAGAAGTAATTTTAGTAAAAAAAAATTTGTAATTCTACTTAAAGAATCCTGTATTTTTTGGTGTTTAGAGAGTCACAAGGGCAGAGATGATAATCGATTCCAAAATCTCCTGAAATTAGGAGGGGAGCTCTAACCAACTAAGTTATCCCTCACTCTCAGTTGAAGAGTCCTGTATTGGAATTAAAAATATCATTGTGATAATATACTTACAATCGGGTTATATATTGAATTTTCATATGCTATTTCACTTTTTTTTTGGGCCCCCTTTCGGGAACCCATGATAAGAAAAATTTACCGCTGGGCTGTCCTCGCACAAGACCCTCACCCAGAGGCCCAACAAGGACCCCAACTAGTTTTGTGTCCGAACGATACCTAATTTAATTTTTTGCTTACGCTCGAGCATGCTCCAAGTAATTTTGGTGTTACATTATAATAACTCAAGACAATTAATGGCTTTATTTAGTCAATATAAATTATAATGATTAAGACTTGCTGAAATTTGATTTCAAGTTGGAAATATAAAAGGCTTGACCAATTCCTCAGGAATTCAAGATGTAAACTTACAGTGCATTTAAATGACTGAAATTTAGTTTTTTTTGTTAGTCAAATGAATTTGTATAGAGTTGTTGTGTTTTTTTTTTTGTGAAGTAAGTTGAAGTCCCTTATAAGGATTGGAGATCCCTCTTGTAAGAGTGAGACTCCATCCAATGATCTCTGGAGATCGGAGGTGATGTCAATATCTGTAACAGCCCGCTCCAAATAGCAGCTCAATTAAGACATAATACTGATAATTACGAAGTTAAGCTGCTAATTAAAGGGATTGTTAGGACGGATTCCACACCTTCCCTGCTAGGGAAAATTTGGAATTCTCATAGTATCCAAGCTTATTATGGAAATAAGCTGTAAGAAATAAGTTAATACAATACGTGTTGAATACATATATTACAAATTGAAAATACGAGTTTAACCTGCCAAGAACCATTGTATAAAACAGATTGTCTCATAGCAGCGGCTAAACACATTGATCACGACTTCACATTCGCACACATAAGCTAACTCAATCATTATCTCTAATCTCGCAAAATGTATGAATCTCGCCCCCACGGGACAGGGTTCATAGAACAAAACAGGCCAGCTTACGCTGGTACACAAGTCCCACCAATTTCAAAATAATAAGGTGGCTGAAACTATTCAGTCGTTTCTTATACTCAAACATAAACTTATAACAATCATAGCTTCATTTTCCTTTTTGCTCAGAAATACGTTAATGCACTGAAATGGTTTTCGTTCTTGTTCGGAAATACGTTTATACTTGCTCATAAATACGTTGATTCTTTCTTTTAACTTCCATAAAAATTACATTGCATACACATGAGAAATTCTTCAAGAATTATCTCAAAATATCACATATCATTCTCAAAATATCACATATCATTCTCAATACTTAGAACAACAATACTCGTAAACTTATTACAAAGCTTAACATGACTTCAGGGAAGGAACACGAATGGAGGCAAACCCGACTCTCCAAACGTTTGAGGGACGTCTCCCTACCTTTCGTATTTTCCTGCTTGCAAGACTTCCTAGGTCATGACCCTTCATAATGGAGCAATACCCGCTCCGGAGCAATACCCGCTCCCACTCATAATGAGCAAACCCGCTCTATGCGTGTTGTTCATCACTGCTTACGCAGCTACTTCCCCTAATAAAACAAAATTTATACTTATGCTCAATACTTATACTGAAATTCTCATACTCAAATACTTTACTTAAATCTTATTCGAAATTAGTTACAACAACTTCTAGAGCGAACTTAACTCATGAAAACAAGTTCCGAAAAACAAGCTTGCTATGTCCAGTTCCACTGTTTTCGGAAAGGTAACTTAACAATCAAGTTTCGAAGAATAATGTGATTTGGTTGAGGTAGATAAAGGTGGTATTATCAAGACATGACAGTATATAAAAGATTATAGAAGAGCTCATAATATATGGAGATATTATCTCACACAGCACCACTTATATCAATTCCCATGGTTTTCGGTTTGGTGTTTAAGGAACAATGGTTCTTATGCAAAGATCACTTGTACTTCTTGGGTTTAGCCAAAGTTTAGGTTTCACACTTAATATATATAAAGACAGTAGGTATTCATCATAGAAAAATATTGAAAGGATCAAAGGCACAAGGGTTTACAAGTTCAGAAAGTAATTAAGCGAACAGTCGAGATTTTTGGTGTTATTTTCCTCTACGAATTGAGGTTACGTGTTTAATTAGGTAGATGAAGCAAAGGTTCATTTGATAATCAAGACATAAATGTTCCAAGGGAATATCATGGAAGTTTAACCACAACAAGATCTTTGATCAAAACACAATCGAGTTATAGCAAGGATTGACAACTTTTGAGGGAACTTGCTATGCACATAGCAACTTCCGGCCAACATAACTTTTGATGTACAACTCCAAATGGAGTGATTTTTGGGTCTAAATTCAATAACTTTTCATGATCTACCATTTCCAAGAGACACCAAGGCTAAAAACAGAGTAGAAAAGAAAGATATTTAGAAGAGAGGGTCACGGCAGCATAACACCAGAGAATGGATAATCACCTCCTTTTTCGGTTATTCAGAGAGTCCTAAGGAACTTGACTTGCAAAACATTTTTTTAACACAATATCTTCCATAAGAAAACACATGCAAATCACTTTTTATACACATTCAAACATAATCCAAGTATTCACAATTCCACAAACAATTTCCATAATCAAAGCTAGAAACGAGTTTAGGTGGTGGAGCTTGTGTACCTTAACTTGGTGTCTAGGAATCAAATCTTACTTAGCAACTTTTACCACCACTCCAGCAACCTCTTAGGTCCTTAGACAACACATTCATCATCTTAAAGTTAATAATTAACCCAAAGAATTCAAGTTTCAAACTAAGATACCTCATGCATGCTGAAATTCAGCCATACCTTAACTTGCTTGGTTTTTCTTAGGGTTACAGGAATGGAACTTCAAAACTAACACTTGCCCAGTATGAAGAACACCTTGATGAACCTAGGGAAGTATTTGCATGCAAGTTTCAGAGCAAGGAGCCAAGAGAAAACAAGTCGGCAATGGTCGCCGCAATCTCGCCGAGAAATGGCGTGAATGAGAGAGAGAGAAATGTTTGCTTTGTTGTGTTTGTTTGTGAAATGAATCTCCAAAAACTGAATTAGGGGCTTAGTCCCATATATATAGAGAATGGGTAATGGCAAGCTCGTGATTTCGGTTTAGTAATGAGGGCAAAATCGTCTTTTCACAGCTTAAGAAGATTCCAGAATTTTCTAGTTTTACTTAATTCTTAACCCTCTGTAATTAAGCTCTAATCCTTCATTATACTTAAACTAAATCCTTAAAATATGTCTTATAACTTAATAAACATATTTTGGCTCATTCAGCCCTTAAATCATAAACACAGATTATCTCAAACACAATACATTCAAAGTCTCAAATTCCATGATAATGCTCATCCTTATTAACGTAATTCGTTAATAACTTATCTTAACTCATAATTTGTATTCATAATCACATAATAACATATAATATTTAGATTCACAGACAGACTTCATATAGGGCTATTCAAAATTTTCTGATGCCTCAAAAATGCAATTGATTAAGTACTGATTAGTATGTTAACGTATCTCGTTTATCTTAATAATAACGCCTTAAAAAGTGAGGCTATTACACTCTACCTCCCTTAAAGAAGTTTCGTCCCGAAACTTATATCTTACCTTAGAATACTGAGGATATCGATCTCGCGTATCTAATTTGTTTGCACACGTTGCTCTTCCTGCTCCATGGTTGGTTCTTAGTTCCTTGGCAAAATAATGTCGACCTTGAAATACCTTTCTTTTTATCAAGAGTCTTAATGTAACATTACTTAATTCTTAATTACACATATTCATATTACCAAAACTCATAGCCCAAGGTTTCAGAAATTTTTATAACATTTACCCAAATTTCTTAAGGTAACAATATCATACAACTTCTTCCAGTTATCTAGAGGTGAACATGAGTTACAATTAACAGATTTGATTGGTTGTAACTATTTAGTGCAACAAATCGCAATACTTAAGTTTGTTCTCTTTAAGTCCCTTAAAAAGAAACAATCTATATAGAACATATCGGTGTTTATGTTGCTTTAAAATCACACTCATAACGTTTGTATGCTGGCAATTAACAACCAAATGTGACAATCATTATTATGACAAGCACTTCTCGAAATATTCGTAAATTAACCATAATAGTTATTGGAATAAAGGTTAAATACCTATAACTTGAAGTATCTCCACACATTTTTTTTTCGAATTTCTCGCACTCGCTTCTTAGTCTCATGATCTTATAGGCCTTATGGGAATTTCAGGCTCACGTCATCCCAACAAATAAGTGTTTGACCTTTATCTCCACACAGAGCTTTATACGAAGTTATACTCGATTGGTAGCTTTTGATATAGAAGAATTCCGTCCATGCTAATATACCTCTCCATGAATCCTTAAATTCCAATACATAAGCTTGCACCATATCTTTCAACATTTGATAAAACACCCTATTTACTCATGCTACTTCTCCCTTCACACTTCCCTTCTTGGCAATTTAAGTATTATGCGACATATTGCGGCACATCTTGCTTCAACTCTCTCCATCAAGAATGCCTCTTTATATTCTAAATCATCACGCCCCTTTAATGATGAACGGATTACGCGCTGCTAAGCGCCTCCCTCATAATCCTGTTTTTTTTTTTTTTTCCAGCTTTGAATTATCGGTATATCTATTTTCCTATGCATATGTAGGCTTCCATAATCACATACTTGGAAAATCTGTTATCTCGTTTTTCTCTATCTTTGACCTTAGTTCCTTGGTAAACTTAATTTGCACTGCACTTAGCTCAAGTTTTCTCAAAAGGAATACTTTTATCACAAAACATTTAGTTCTCCTTGTAGATCTCCTTCCCTACCTACATGCAACTCCAATTGCATTACTCTTTATATAACTCCTATGATATCAAAATGATGGCATCATTTCCCTGTTGAGGTTCTCTTTGTTCAAAGCATCTACTACCCCATCCGTCTTCCCCGACAGTACTAAATGTCTACATCACCATCCTTGGCAATTCTAGCTACCTTCACTATCTAACTTTCATCTCTTTCCAAATAAAGATGTACCTTAAGTTTTTGATGGTCAGTACACACCTTTGAAGTTATTTAATTTAAGAAAATCTTTAAGGTAATTCCTTAACTTCCATTCCAGATCATGCTCAAAGTAATTTTCTCATGGCTTTAACTACATAGAGGCTCAGGCTGCCGCTCGCTGATGCTACATTAATATACATGCCAAATTTTCCTGAGAAACATGGCGAGACACATTCTAAGTCCTTCTGTCCCCGAAGTCGAAACTAGAACTAGGCATTGGTTAACCTTTCTTCAACTTCTGGAAAAACTTCCGCGCCATTTTCCGACCACTCGAACTTTATTCTTTCCTTAATACTTCCTTAAGACGCACTTCCTGATTCTTTGAACATACCAAAATATCATCTACAAGAATTGTCATATTTTAGTCTAACAAGATTTAAAATATCACTACATCGTATTTATGAACGCTACTGGTGCATTACTAAGCTCGATCGATGTTTTCACAACTCATAGTGACCATAACCCATCCTAAACGTCATATCCGAAAATTTTTAATTGATCTTAGATCTACTTCAACACCCCAACTCCTTTTAATTGATCGCATGAATTATTTATTGAAGATTATGAATTCCTATTCCTAAATGTCATCTTATTAGTCTACTGATTATCTTCATATAATTTCATTGATTCATCTCCCCGTTAGAAACATTGGTCGAATATAATCTTTTTGCACGATTCTTCTAACTACGTTACTAACTCGGCCATCTTAGTTTTAAAAGTAGGCGTGGTCCCTGCCACCTAACATATCTAAAAATCAATCACCTTATATCATCGCAATGCTCGCAAATTCTCGGATAATACATCTCGCAGACTTGTCCTTTACCGGAGTTCTTTCCGTCCTCCATTACTTCCTTATGATTCTCTACTATTTGAGTGATGTAATCATTATCTTCTTGTAACGCATCTCCCTGCTCTTCTGAGCTTAACAACAACACCCTGTTATATAATACTATCTTTGCTTAGTTCTCTCTCAGCCAAGGCATCCTCCAAAATTACATTATAATACTCCAAATCGAGAAATATTAAACCCACATGCAACCTTGACCCTTGCAATCATAACTACACAATCTCTAAATAATCATTCACAACAACTCGGCTCTCTATCAGACATATGAAGTTTGACAAAAACACGATGAAGATACATAAATGCACAGTCCCCAAACAACAAATTAACTAAGGCTTTACAATGTTTTTCTTTTCCTCCCCGAAACCACCTCACTTAAAATCTCCCCGCCACTCTGGTGTAACTTCGACTTCCCCTCGACGTTTCAATTTTCGCTTCTTGGTTCCCCCGTCCGTAAATCTTCCCTTTTAATTTCCATCTGCACTTACTCTAGCACACAATCATATAGCTTCCCTAAAGTTGGACAAGACCCAATTCTCTTGAGTTTCGGTTCCTCAAAGAAACGTCCGACTTTCAACCTATATTTCATGACAACGTTCAACTTAGTTATTTGAGGAAATCATATGCCACGTCCATTATGTACATATTCCAAACTAGTTAGCAATATCCATAATTCCAACTTTTAAAACGACTTCCTGACTGCAAAATATGTAAGAGTAACATAGAACTTATTCGAATTCAAGTTTACCTCCACAATCGAGACCCATAATATAGCCAACTACAACATATGTTCTTAAAGGTATACAAGTCATTTATAAAACAAATCACAAAGTACTTATAACTGACATATAGACTCCAAAATCTTAACCTGGTCAATTTCCCATCACAATCCTATTGATTGTTATGCTACCAGATTGATATCCATATTTTCGAAATTACTGTCCCCCATACCTTCTACCTGGATAACCATATTACCTCCTAACAAATTGTCCACAACAATTATTATTGTATGTTAATAAATCTTACCCCATATCACCTTATCAGACATAAATATACCATAATTTAGATATCTACCCGAAATTGATATTCCAATTACTTACACTCATTATCCACGTCAATCTCTAACCATAACTTACCTTAGTATTTCTCGAACATGTCCTCATTACCCCTAACTCCATACTCGTTCCTTTATAAAGTTATAACAATAAATTCCTAGCTCTGCATTTACACCATTAGCTTAATATAAACACAAGGCTTACTTAATTAATACCAACATAGCTAGTTTGAGTTTACATCCTCATATATACACTATCTTTCCAATTTGTCCTCATAGTTTCACAATAAATTTGTTTATATTACATTCATAAAAGAAATACTGACACAAAGCTTTAGCACAACCAATTATCTTCCGCTCTGTCATTCTCTCCACGATTTTTTCGTTTGTACATCGGTCCATAGTGAGAATTGTCCGGTATAACTAATAGCGCCTTTGGCACTCTAAAGTGTTTATTCGCATCTCGCATCTGTTTCTTTCCCAACATTTCCAACCTCCTATCCTTATTGTCCATAATTTCATCATAACCTTGAACCACTTCAGTAGTCCTATACAATTTTAACATACTCTGTTATATTTGAAGAAAACTAGCCCATGGCTCACAATCACATTGGCTTAAGTCCTGGGTCGCCTTTCATGGCTTTTACAAGCATTCATGACCTCTTCCTATTCTCGGATTATGACCTATTACCTAACAAGCATGGTCAACCATATCATTATCCATTTATCAACAACATAATAGGTGTCGCGTCCTCCTTGTATAAACATATACTCATTTATGCTTTAATGGAATCTATTCATAACCATTTATACCCAAATCTCATATCATTCACATACACATTCATACACATAAATTCTCATAGCACAAACGTAATCACACATACAAATCCTCAAATGTTTCTAAAACTTTTACATTTATATGAAATTAGTTTTAATTTTCCTTTCTTAAGAAACCACTTGTGTAAACATTCTTTTCAAAAACTTGCAAATTAGAAATACTTAAATGGGATTTCGAAATCCTTTGCTATGATACCACTTGTAACAGCCCGCTCCAAATAGCAGCTCAATTAAGACATAATACTGATAATTACGAAGTTAAGCTGCTAATTAAAGGGACTGTTAGGACGGATTCCACACCTTCCCTGCTAGGGAAAATTTGGAATTCTCATAGTATCCAAGCTTATTATGGAAATAAGCTGTAAGAAATAAGTTAATACGATACGTGTTGAATACATATATTACAAATTGAAAATACGAGTTTAACCTGCCAAGAACCATTGTATAAAACAGATTGTCTCATAGCAGCGGCTAAACACATTGATCACGACTTCACATTCGCACACATAAGCTAACTCAGTCATTATCTCTAATCCTGCAAAACAGATGAATCTGCCCCCACCAGGACAGGTTCATAGAACAAAACAGGTCAGCTTACGCTGGTACACAAGTCCCACCAATTTTAAAATAATAAGGTGGTTGAAACTATTCAGTCGTTTCTTATACTCAAACATAAACTTATAACAATCATAGCTTCATTTTCCTTTTTGCTCAGAAATACGTTAATGCACTGAAATGGTTTTCGTTCTTGTTCGGAAATACGTTTATACTTGCTCATAAATACGTTGATTCTTTCTTTTAACTTCCATAAAAATTACATTGCATACACATGAGAAATTCTTCAAGAATTATCTCAAAATATCACATATCATTCTCAAAATATCACATATCATTCTCAATACTTAGAACAACAATACTCGTAAACTTATTACAAAGCTTAACATGACTTCAGGGAAGGAACACGAATGGAGGCAAACCCGGCTCTCCAAACTTTTGAGGGACGTCTCCCTACCTTTCGTATTTTCCTGCTTGCAAGACTTCCTAGGTCATGACCCTTCATAATGGAGCAATACCCGCTCCGGAGCAATACCCGCTCCCACTCATAATGAGCAAACCCGCTCTATGCGTGTTGTTCATCACTGCTTACGCAGCTACTTCCCCTTATAAAACAAAATTTATACTTATACTGAAATACTTATGCTCAATACTTATACTGAAATTCTCATACTCAAATACTTTACTTAAATCTTATTCGAAATTAGTTACAACAACTTCTAGAGCGAACTTAACTCATGAAAACAAGTTCAAAAACAAGCTTGCTATGTCCAGTTCCACTTGTTTTCGGAAAGGTAACTTAACAATCAAGTTTCGAAGAATAATGTGATTTGGTTGAGGTAGATAAAGGTGGTATTATCAAGACATGACAGTATATAAAAGATTATAGAAGAGCTCATAATATATGGAGATATTATCTCACACAAAGACCACTTATATCAATTCCCATGGTTTTCGGTTTGGTGTTTAAGGAACAATGGTTCTTATGCAAAGATCACTTGTACTTCTTGGGTTTAGCCAAAGTTTAGGTTTCACACTTAATATATATAAAGACAGTAGGTATTCATCATAGAAAAATATTGAAAGGATCAAAGGCACAAGGGTTTACAAGTTCAGAAAGTAATTAAGCGAACAGTCGAGTTTTTAGGTGTTATTTTCCTCTACGAATTGAGGTTGCGTGTTTAATTAGGTAGATGAAGCAAAGGTTCATTTGATAATCAAGACATAAATGTTCCAAGGGAATATCATGGAAGTTTAACCACAACAAGATCTTTGATCAAAACACAATCGAGTTATAGCAAGGATTGACAACTTTTGAGGGAACTTGCTATGCACATAGCAACTTCCGGCCAACATAACTTTTGATGTACAACTCCAAATGGAGTGATTTTTGGGTCTAAATTCAATAACTTTTCATGATCTACCATTTCCAAGAGACACCAAGGCTAAAAACAGAGTGGAAAAGAAAGATATTTAGAAGAGAGGGTCACGGCAGCATAACACCAGAGAATGGATAATCACCTCCTTATTCGGTTATTCAGAGAGTCCTAAGGAACTTGACTTGCAAAACATTTTTTTAACACAATATCTTCCATAAGAAAACACATGCAAATCACTTTTTATACACATTCAAACATAATCCAAGTATTCACAATTCCACAAACAATTTCCATAATCAAAGCTAGAAACAGAGTTTAGGTGGTGGAGCTTGTGTACCTTAACTTGGTGTCTAGGAATCAAATCTTACTTAGCAACTTTTACCACCACTCCAGCAACCTCTTAGGTCCTTAGACAACACATTCATCATCTTAAAGTTAATAATTAACCCAAAGAATTCAAGTTTCAAACTAAGATACCTCATGCATGCTGAAATTCAGCCATACCTTAACTTGCTTGGTTTTTCTTAGGGTTACAGGAATGGAACTTCAAAACTAACACTTGCCCAGTATGAAGAACACCTTGATGAACCTAGGGAAGTATTTGCATGCAAGTTTCAGAGCAAGGAGCCAAGAGAAAACAAGCTGGCAATGGTTGCCGCAATCTCGCCGAAATGGCGTGAATGAGAGAGAGAAATGTTTGCTTTGTTGTGTTTGTTTGTGAAATGAATCTCCAAAAACTGAATTAGGGGCTTAGTCCCATATATATAGATAATGGGTAATGGCAAGCTCGTGATTTTGGTTTAGTAATGAGGGCAAAATCGTCTTTTCACAGCTTAAGAAGATTCCAGAATTTTCTAGTTTTACTTAATTCTTAACCCTCTGTAATTAAGCTCTAATCCTTCATTATACTTAAACTAAATCCTTAAAATATGTCTTATAACTTAATAAACATATTTTGGCTCATTCAGCCCTTAAATCATAAACACAGATTATCTCAAACACAATACATTCAAAGTCTCAAATTCCATGATAATGCTCATCCTTATTAACGTAATTCGTTAATAACTTATCTTAACTCATAATTTGCATTCATAATCACATAATAACATATAATATTTAGATTCACAGACAGACTTCATATAGGGCTATTCAAAATTTTCTGATGCCTCAAAAATGCAATTGATTAAGTACTGATTAGTATGTTAACGTATCTCGTTTATCTTAATAATAACGCCTTAAAAAGTGAGGCTATTACAATATCACTAAACTATCACTTGTTGCTCGATTAGACGATTACGCTGCATATTGGTTAGTGGAAAATGTGAAGTTTGATAAAAAGTACTTGAGCAGTCTACCTTGCATAACTGTCATTTTGTATAGAGCCCTAATTGGGATCTTATGGCAATAATTGTTCTCAAATTGATTTGGTCTTTTTTCTAAAGTAGCAAGTCAACATCAAATAATTACCCATGGTGCACTAGTAAAAAAATTATTTTATTGCTTTTATTAAATTGTTGCGGTATATAGACGAAAAAAGGTCCATCTGGTGGCATGGGAGAATGTTACCAAACCCAAGAAACAAGGTGGGTTGGGTTTCCATTCTATGAGACAAGCCAACGCAGCCTTCCTAACTAAACTTGGGTGGCGGGTGTTAACGGAGCCTGATGCTTTATGGGCGAGAATTCTGCGAAGTAAATATTGTGCGGGGCGTTGCGACATTGATATGTTCAAAGCTAAACCAAATTCATCAAATGCTTGGAGGGGGATTACTGAAAACATTGATATTCTCCGCAAGGGTATTAGCATGGCTGTAGGTAATGGAGTTGGAACATCTTTCTGGCATCATCGTTGGGCGACGAAGGAGCCCCTGGCAGCTTACAACACGAGAGAGATACCTCCTCATCTTCTTGATGCCAAGGTGGAGTCAATGTGGGATAAAAATTGTGGCTGGAAATTTGAGGTTTTTGCTGATTTTCTCCCTGCAAATATATTGGCTGAAATTGCAGCACATGAGATTATTGATGATGATGATGTTGTAGACTCAGTATATTGGAATGGAGCCCCCTCTGGTGGGTTTACAATACAATCGGCCGTGAATGTGATTAGAAATGCACCTGCTCATGATGTGGAGGCAGAGAAAGGTTGGAAACTGATATGGAGTGCTGCAGTGCCTCAAAGAGTGCGGATGTTCCTTTGGTTAGCTAGCCTAGATCGGTTGATGACGAATGCGAATCGGTTCATTAGAAAATTCACAAACGATCCTAGGTGCTTTGTGTGTGGAGTTGTTGAAGAAAATACAAACCACATATTGCGTGAATGTCCAGCGGCACGAGTAATTTGGCACAAATTAGGATGGGATAATAATGTTCTGATGCAAGAATCTAATGTTTCTGAGTGGATTTGGAGGAATATCAAGGCTTCAACCCACTGGCAGGTTGAAAATTGGTCCACGATTTTTGCTATGACTGTTTGGTGGTTGTGGAGATGGCGTAATGAGCGTTGTTTTACACGAGAGGCTAATATACCTATAGATCAGGTAGCTTTCATTTTTGCCCGTGTTGGAGAGTATCAAAGAGCTATGCAAGATGTAGATATGAAGAAAGATCTGCGCCTCCCACGTGTGGAAAGACTGATTAGATGGACCTACCCTCGAGATGGTTGGGTCAAGTTAAACACCGATGGTGCGTCAAAAGGAAACCCGGGCATAGCTGGAGCAGGAGGTATTATTCGAGGATGTCGAGGTGAGTTACATGAAACTTTTGCTTTAAATTGTGGAATTAGCTCCTGTACGAGAGCTGAGTTACTTGGAGTTATGCGTGGTTTGGAAATGGCTTGGAATGGGGGACATCGGAAAGTTCAAGTGATGGTGGATTCGGAGGTGGTGGTTCATCTGCTTAGTAATCCAACACCGTTGAACTCGCCATTCGTTCACATTATAAGGAAATGTAAGGCCCTCTTAAGTAGAGAAGGTTGGGAGGTCAATATTTCGCATTGTTATCGAGAAGCCAATCACGCGGCGGATTGGCTAGCTAATTATGGAGCTACGAGCACTCAGCATTTGACTATTTTTGAGGCGGTCCCTAAGGATCTTCATACCATTTTATTGGAGGACTTGGGAGGCTTGGCTCTTGCTCGTTTGGTTCCGTTGGAAGCTGGTTCTTAGTGTGGATGTTGGTGTGCTGTAGCGTAGTAGCTAGTAGTTTGTTGTTTCTGTTTTTTTTTGGAGTTAGTTTGTTCTATTAGCTTCGTTTGTGTTTTGCGTTTAATCTGTGTGGTTTTTTAGTTAATTATTTTTATTTTGATTGTCTTAGGGCTGTAACCCTCTCTTTTCACCAAAAAAAAAAAAATAGACGGAAAAATAAAAGGTGGGAGGACAAAAAGATTTATTGAAACAATATATTATTGCAGCATCTATAAAAACCATATCAATAGGAAAAAAATACTTCATTCGTTCTAAAACAAATGAAATTTAGGGGGGAGGCACGGGGATTAAGGAGAAGATAGAGATATAGAGAAATAAAAAGAGAGACCCGTGTGATGAAGAGAGAAATAGAGAAAACTAAATGTCAAATAAAGTAACATTTCATTTATTTCGAAACAGCCCTAAAATGATACACGTTTCATTTATTTTAGAACGGAGGAAGTATTACTTTTATAATTCATCATATTGTTTCCGAGCCCAAATAAAATGCATTTATTTTTTATCTTTCTTTTGGTGTTTGAGAGCGATTAAGCGTAATGATGTAGACGAGATTTGATCTCAAGTTTTGCACCACATCTACAAGACTTTACGAACTAAATTCGATGACTCCATAATGGCATTTTTATAATTGCAAAGTTTGATATCTAGTGTTATAATTTTGTTAATTATACAAGAAGTAGCTCTAGCTTGGGGATATATGAAACTCAAACTAAGTGATCATTGGGATTAATTACTTCTTACGACCCTTATGTTCATTGTTTTGAAAAAATGTCATGTAAGAGATGAAATAGGGCCATAACAACGCTTGAAATGGGTGAGACGTGGCGGCATATAATTTTTGCCTACATGTTTTAATAATATATGTTGAAATACAAATTTAGTTTTCTTTATTATTGTTTAATCACTTCATCATTCTAACCTCGGACATAGGCTCCATCAATCGCTACATACTCATATTTAGTAGTGTTTTCCTCTCCCATACTAATTATTTTTAAATAGTTTTACCATATTGACTTTTGACACTGTTCATATTCTTTTTTTTACTTACTTTTTTTATGTATAAAAATATATATTCATGAAACAAATATTCAAAGTTGCACATTGACAAACGTATCAAGTTTTTTAGGTAAAACTATAAATACTTCAATTAAAAATGGTATGATCATTAAAAATAGATAAAGTATTTATTTCACATGGTATTAGGAACCACATGTGTCCTTTTGTTTGTTTGTTTGTGTTGTCTTAATGTGTACCCAAATCATATACAGTGATATGTGATGAGTGATATGTGATGAGAATGATGAACTGGAAGTGAAAGGATGGTAAGCTCTTCTATCTTCCATCCACAGGTTGTAGGTTTGATTCTCATCAAGGGGAATTGGGGAACTTTAGAATATGTTGTACTTATGTACTCTGTGAAAGGGCATTAAAGTAATTTATCTTTTTGAAATTTTAAAATGTAGTGATATGTGATTAAAACATAATGGAGGAGCACATAATTTGGAATTTATTTTGTTTTATCGAAAAATATGAGGTAGCCAACAACCCAAGGCTCCCAATTTTCATGTCGAAATCCTTCTTGTTACAAGCATTTCTGTTAAAGCAATTACACTTCACTAAAATTTCTCTATTTCATATATAGGAACAACATTTTAGAAAAAGCTAAATACATCCTCCGTAACAAAATAGATGTTACACTTTGACTTTCACGCTTGTCGATGTAGTACTTTGACCATTAATAACTTTAATTGTGTATAAGTAAAAATTATAAGAAGTTAATATTATGAAAGTATACATTGAGACGATTCCAACAACATATCAATAGTAACGGTTGATTTTATCTAAAAACTAAAAATTACATGGTCAAATGTAATTGGTGAATAGTGCAATTTTCAAAGTGTTAACATCTATTTTGTTACAGAGGACGTATAAGATCTTAAAAGAATACAAATTATCAATTCATCCAATAAGAGCGAGATGACTTTGGATACCCAAATCACCAATAAGGATGGCCTCTTTAAATTGATCGGCCATAACAATTTTTTTTTCTTGTCGATGTAAATATGTAATTGGCATATCTCATTATCATAAACAATTTTAGGACATGATTCAAAAATTTGGACCAACGAAATCCAGCATAAGAGCATCCCAGGAACAATCTTGTTAATGTGCTCCACTGTCACCCTTCATCAGGCACTCGAACTTTATGTGGGCTAATCAGAGGAATTTATATCAGTCGTACGAATTAAATAAGAACTACCAATTTCTTACGTACGAATCATTAAAGAAAGAAGTAATTTTAGTTTTAAAAAAATTAGTAATTCTAGTAAAAGAGTCATGTATTGGAATTTAAAATATAATATGATAATATACTTGTTTTTTTGGACCCCCACTGTGTAATACTAACAAAGCGCAAAGCTACTGTTTCGTTAATATTAAACATCTAACTTTAAAGTTCGAGGACGAACTTTGTTTTTAAGGAGGAGTAGATGTAATACCCCGAATTTTCAAAGATTATTTTATTATTTATTAAGGTTTAATATTATTTCCACTTAAAATTTATTTTATGATAATGCGATTTTATTTGATAACTATGTTTATTAAAATAATGATTTCATTTAGTTTTGATTTATTTAACAAGTTTAAAATAAATCATTTACTTGTTTTATTATTCATTTCATTATTTCTAATTAATTAAACTCTTTATTTTTGGTTGTGGGTATCTTTGTACATGTGTCTATCCATTTTTAGCAATCCAAACCCAAATACCAAGTCCATAACCCATATACCTTTTAGCCAAAAAGAAAAAGGAAAATAAAAACAAAAACAAAAAAAAAGGTGAAAACAGTTTTCACCATCTTCCCTCCCCTCCCTTCCTTCTTTCCTGATTTACAGCACACAAGAGCCAATTTTTCAACAAAAATTGCAGCCTTTGACAGTAGGAAAATTGAATTTCAGTCCACAAATATCAGATTATAGGGACAAATTTTCAAAGAGCTACCACCATAGCCCTCACACCTCACCTCCACCATTAATGGAGCTTGACCAAAGCTCAAGATTTCTGACCAATCTCCTCTATAAATACTGAACCTTATTCACCAATTTGCTCAAGCAAACAATTCAAAAAGGTTTGCTTCAATTCCTTTCTAATCTTCCTAAATTTCTGATTTTTGGTTTTGAAACTGAATAAATTAAAAATAAAACCCACCATTAACAATTTTTCTGTTCCTTTGAACCACCACATCACCGGAAATCACCGCACCACACTGAACCACCAATCGAACCACCAAGCCGCGACAACCGCCAGCTCCTGTTCTCCCCTCCGCGGCGCCTCTGCTGCGTCCCCTGCAGCCCCGCGCGCGACCACCACCGCACACCACCCGATTCCGACCTGCCTGACCCATCCTCCCGCCTGAATTCCGTCGCCTGAACACTGGCCGTGCGTCGGCCAAAACGCCACCACAAAACTCCACCATCTCCCCCTGCTTCGAGCCCCTCTGTTTTCCCTCCCTCCTTGTTCGTTCCCTTTTTTTTTGGGATGAAGGAACTGATTCCTTGAATCAGTACAAAGAAAGAAAAATCCTTTCCTCTTTCCTTTTACTTGTTTGCTTTTAAAACCAAAACCTTTTACTTTCCTAAATTAGCCTATCTTATTAAGTTAGTATATTTAGTTTAAGTTAATCTTTTATAACTTGATAGTATTTTTTTTAAATTTCTAAAATAAAATAAGGAGTATAATGAAGTTAATTTTCTATGTTTAAAATAATTGTTTAAGTTATTAAAAATTAAGTTGAAGTAATTTTGTGAGTACTTAAAATGATTTCATAAATGATTTAAAAACCATAAACTTTGATTTATAAAATTTCTTAAAATCATTAAGAATTTCTTTAAGTTAATTGAATTATTTAAATTGTTTATTTTATATATAAAAGGGGTTACTTAGGTAACTAACTTAGATCTCGTTAATATCTATTGTAGACTCCGATTGCGTAGACGAGAAATATCAAGAGTGTTAATCCGTTCGTGAACTTAACTTTTGGGCACGTGTCACGAGGTAATCTCCGATGTCCATCTAAATGTAGATCCCGTTAGAATAAAACGAATTAATTATGTTACTATGTGAATTAGAATATGGATTATGAATATGGTTTATAGTTATGGATTATGCACGATGAATTAGTATGACAAATGAAATGACTTGCATAACGGACGATAGGACAATGATGATTATTATTATAACGTTATTAACACCGTCAATAATAGCAACCTAATCACTAATCTTTTATTTATCAACATCGTTTAATGTCATTTAGTAATGTTATTATTATTATTATTATTATTATTATTATTATTATTATTATTATTATTATTATTATTATTATTATTATTATTATTATTATTATTATTATTATTATTATTATTATTATTATTATTATTCTTATCATCGCTATTCTTACCATTTATAGTATTACTATTACTAAGATTATTGTTATCGTTATTATTAATATTGAAGTCATGAGTGAAAGTTGGAATTATCAAGAACATGTGATTATGAGTTAATCAATGTATCCAAGTGACGGTTATGATAATGAATACGAATGGGCTCTCGGATTAAGCTATGTATGAATTGAATTCTGGATTTGGAATGAAAGTATTCACTCTTGATTAAATGAAATGATGCATATGTATACATGTGTTATGTGATGACTTGAATTAAAAGCTATTAATCACTTAAAGTGAAATATCGGAGGGAAATGATGAACAGGTTGCCCTGTATGGGAGGTTAAGCGGCCACCTATAGGTTCTCTGGTTACTATGCTGATTTTCTGTTACTTGTCTTCCTTCTATCTTGTTGTGAACCAAGTAGAAGGGGTGTGCACACTAGAGACTCTATTATTATGGCCATTATGTTATCCGTAGGTGGTTACAGGGGATTGACCCCGGCCTACAATGTTGAAGTAAGTGGTTACAGGGGATTGACCCGCCATCGGCGTTCTCTTTCCTCTCCTTAAATAACTGGATTAATTGAATTAAGTATGTGATTATTGATTGTATATATATGTGTATGTGTGCTATGCTTTATAACCCTATTAACCTACTATTTTACAAAGTATTTTCAACTTAAGTATTTTACGGGATGGAGTTGGAATTACTCAGTTTTTCTGATTTTTGGGAGCTTGTCTCTCTTGTTTCTTTTCAATGTATTTGTGCAGGTGGGTATCGACGGGGGAACAAAAGGGAGATCATTTAGAGTTGTCATCCACTTAGCTTATGATTTAGCTTCCGCTGGAACTCTGAAACACTTTAGTAATTAGTAATATTTAATGAACGATATACTTGGTTGTAAGGATTAATTTATTTTGAATTTAGTATGCTTTAACCTAGCCTTGCATTTATTTCCAAGGAGATAAGTGCGGCGGTAGCACGCCCGTTGAGTCGAACCCTCGTGGATTTTCCCCCATCTCGAGCTTTATTAAATGAAAAAGGGTTCGGGTTGGCGGGGGTGTTACACACTGGGGACCCCATGGTAAGATGAAGGGCCCTGGCGGACCGAGACCTCTCGCAGGTTAACTCGGTCTGGGTTTGCGAGCATAATACACTTTGAGAGTGGGGGGATGGTAAGGGGAAACCTTCTTCCAAAGTGCCCCTAGTGGCGATCGAACCACCAACCTTGAGGTTGGAAAGTTCTTTCCTCACCACTAGGCCAAGCTTAGCTTAATATTATGATAATATACTTACAATCATATTATATGTTGAATTATTATGTACTATTCCACTTGCTTTTATAAATATACTCCTATTAAATATCTTTTGTAGTGAATTTACTACTTTTTTTTAGGGGTAGTGAATTTACTACTTCGTGCGTTGTTTATTAATTTCAACATTTGAGTGTTCACACTTTACTAATGCACAACTTTAATTATTAATATCTCTAATTATCTTAAACTAAAACTTGTGTAAAATTGACATATATATATATATATATATATATATATATATATATATATATATATATATATATATATATAGACAAATCTAACAAAACTCACATAACTATATTTTTCCATGCATAAAAATCACAATTGATGGTGATATAATTGTGTTTGAATAGTGTAAAAATCAAATTGTTGCAATTGATAAACAATGAAGGAAAAACCCACCGTCAACAACATATAAGTGCTCGTTTGGTATACATGGGAATTTAATTCCTGTAGGAAGTTTCATTTCCTAGGAAATTACTCCCCTTATGTAATTCCTAGGAAATGGCCTAAATTTGTTTGGTTGACATCAAGGAATTTGCAATTCCCATGAATTCTGATTGACCAAGAGGGGGTGAGTAATTAAATTCCCACATTTTGTGGGAATTTCAATTTCCTAAGGAATTTCCATTGCACCCATTTTCTCAACTTCCTGTCAACCAAACAACTTCCCAAATGAGAAAATCATGGGAATTTTCATTACCTACATAAATTCCTGTCAACCAAACGAGCACTAAGAGATGCATGAACTTAGATTGGACAATATGTAAGAACCTCGTTGACGTATCCAATTCAAATTTCACTATCCAGATTCCAAGGATGAGGCGGAACCACCATATCACTATCATTTCAAAAAAAAAAACCACCGTGACAATTCCCGGTTGTTTAGGGAATTATGCGAGTTTTTTTTTTCCAAGGAAAAAAAAAATAGGGATGCAACGCCTGCAATTTTTAAGTAGTTTTGTTTAAAGAGAAATCTCTATTATATAAGGGAAGGGAGGAGTTATGGTGTCTCCCCTATAAATTTACTTAACTGCCCATTAGTAAATCAAATACTACCAAAAGTAGGGAAAAACAAAGTCAAACTCAAATATAGCATTAAAAATTACTTAAATATTGAAGGCAATCAAGTTATTATTGAACCACCAAAAAAAGAAACATTGATTATAAGATTTAGTACATTTATGCTCAAATAAGTAAAAAAGAATATTACGTCAATCAAATATTTTATCAATCAATTCACAAACACAATCAAGTACTACATCAAAACGGAAAATTCAATCAATTAACAAAATGAAATTATTTATTTAACACAAAAGACTATATTAATACAACATAAGAAATCCTAAAAAAATCCACTTAACATTCTTTTATCGTTCATCAAGTTTAATTTTAAAAACCTAAAAGAAAGAATAAGTAAAAAAAGTAATAAAAGAAGGGTAAAGTGATAGAGGCTTAACCTACGAAATTTAGCCAAAAAAATATCTAATATTCAAATTTTTACCCCTGTTTATACCCAAAAAGGCTAGAACATATGTTCGAAAAAATAAAAAGAAATCTGACACGCATCGCGTGCATAATTTACTAGTTTCATTAATTGAAGGCAAACGACATCTACAATAGGGGTTTGTTCTCTTTGGCGTAAAACAACTGAACTGAACTGAATTGAACTGAACTGAATTAAATTATAACTAATAGTAATGATAATAATTTAGCTATCATTAATTAATAAATATAAATTAATAAATAAATAATAGTAATAACAATATTAATATAATATAATATAATATAATATAATATAATATAATATAATATAATATAATATAAATTAATATTATATAATATAATATACATTAATTGATGATAATAATATTTTTTAATAATATAATATGTTAATATTTAATAATAATTATAATAATTAAAATATTATTTAATTAATAATAAATTCATAATAATAAGTTATTAATAATAATAAGTTATTAAATAAAATAATAATAAATTATTAAATAATAATAATAATAAATTATCTAATAATAATGATAAATAATCGTAATTGTAATAATAATAATAATTATTATCATTGTTTAATTATCAGAGAAATAAATTAGGAACTGAACTGAACTGAAATGAAAAGAAGCTGGGGTGAACAGGCCCTAGGTATTAAAGAAAAACAAGATACAATTAAAAAAGATCAAATCAAATTCGCCTTCGGAAAAACTACAATGAACCAGATCGAGCAATACAGCGCAACCCCCTTGTATTTGCTGAATCAAACAGCTATATTGATGAGAAAGTCTATAACTTTGACATAGTTTGGGGAAGAACATTCTTGATCGAATCATGTTGATTGCATCTGAGATTTTCCAACACCTTCATGTTGATAGTCTTGAACTTAAACCAATGAGAACAATTTCCCATACCTAAAGACAAACAAACTAGACTCACAACTCTCATAGGGGAGAAGGAGATCTCCATAACAAAGACTAAAATTTCCATAGTAGGGCTCAAGAAACTCATAAAGAGAGACTAATTTATTCAACAAAACAAAAAAATAAAATAAAAACTGAAAGTTAGAGAGAAAAAAGAGGCTTACCATGGATGATTTCATCCATGGCACCCCCTAACTGATGAAGAAGGGGAAGGAGAGAAGAGGGGGAGGCTAGAGAGAAACTAGGGTTTAGAGAGGAGAGGGGGGCGCTATATTTTCTTATGTAATTTTAATAACAGAACATTACATGCCAGTACTAGGATCGAACCAAATATTATATCTTATTCATTATTTTAAGATATTATAGAGTTTACAGGACATTACTGTCGTATTCCTAATAATAGAAATATTAGGCGAAGATGAAATAAAATATGCTACTAACATTATAAAACATGAGATAACAACATATAGTATATTAATCCTAATATTTTATATTCCTCACTCTTGTCCATTCACATTACTGGTACCTGAAAACAAAACATTTTATAAAAGTCAACCCAAAAGGGTCAAGTACATTCCCAATACCATGTAAAAACACTTTGTAAATAATTATATAAAATAATTAGTTATGATTGAACAAAATCACTTGTTGTATTTTCTCCTGACAAATTAAATCTCGTGTGCACGCCTCTACATTGACGCACATGACTCCGTATAATAATATTTTTAGGCCTTTAACCTCTCCTGACAAATCCGTGTGCACATCCCTACATTGATCGACGTACGTCACTTCGTATTTATATAATTCTTTCCTCCAACACAAACCTTCATCTCATTTTATAATATCTGTTCTCCACCACAAACCTCCGTCTCATTTTATCATAACATCTTTTCTCCACCACAAACATCCGTCTCATTTTATAATAACATTATATAACATCATTGTTACCACATATGATACTATTTTTAGAATTACCTTGTATATAAATCATAAAGTAACAATACTATTTGCATTATAAACACATCATTTGCAAATCAGAATGTACCTTTACTATTAAAGCAAAAACTATTTTTAGTACTAATAGTTTATCTAAAAAAGTTAATATAACAACACATTGTAACAAAACAACATTAAAAAGGGTATTCAAAGATGTACCTTAGTAGTCTTGTACAATTTGTAAGTATTTTTTTTCCTTCCACTCTTATATATGTGAGGAATGATAAACCTTTATCAGTTAGAGGGCAATTGCCCTCTATTAAGGACCAAAGTGCAAAAATAAAAAGGACCCAAGGCTTTACAGTATAAAAAAAAGATTGCAAAAGCAAAACCCCTAGCAGCAGAAGGAAAACCCCTAGCAGCAGGACCTAGACAACAGTTAAAGTAAAATAACGTTAATAAAGTACATCACTTTTGTACGGAGTTTTGAGAGTTTTTCATAAAACTGAATTGTCGGAAAAGTGCAAGACATAAATTTTTTAAACAAAAAATATCAATGAAACCATAATTTTGCGCGAAAAAACCAGAAGGATGAAGGAATGTCTGTGAATTTACAAGTTTAGTTCCAAAATATCAAGATTTTTGGGAGTCAGGAGTACTCCTCTTTGAGAGCATGGGTTGTAATGCAGATGAAGAGGTATTGATTATGTAAACTCTTCTTCATTATATCCATACATGTGCTAAATATTATCTGCAATAAATGAGTTTGTATTTGCAATAAATGAGTTCGTTATATGTGTGTAAATTGGCAATAATTGATATTTATGTAGAAGAAAATGATTGTAAATGGTGAAGCAGTAAGAAGTAGGGTTTAATAAATGCTCATTAATTGCTTCAATATTTTAACTTGAAAGTAAAAAATTTCTTGCTTATTTGCCCTAAGAGTTGTTTTAAGTTCACTTGAAATTATAGTTACCCAGTCATTTAAACAGAAGTATTTGGCGAAATAAGTAATTGTAATTTAACTTGGTAATTGCGTAATTGCAGATTAGTGAAAGAATGATCATTGATTTGAACGAGGATGTAAATTGTGAAGTAAATCCCACATTTGATTTGAATGAAGTTGAGGATGGAAATGAGCTAAATTTGAATGTAGTTGTTGATGATGAAACTGGGATGAATATGACTTTAATTGACAATGAAAGTGAGATGAATTTGACTTTAGTTGATCATGGAAATGAGATTAATTTGAGTCAGTCAACATCAGTAGTAGTTGGATCTAGTAACTATGTTCATGCACCATCAGTAGGAATGGTATTTGGATATTGGGAAGATTTAGATGATTGTTTTTTTAAGTATGGGAAACAAGAGGGGTTTGGAGTTGTTAGGGCTGCTGGTTCGAAAAGAAACAGTAAGGTGATTGATGAGAAGGTTTGGAGTAATTATACTTGGAAGTGTGAATGTGAAGGTGAGCCTGATAAACGGCGAAGGGTTGATGGTACTAGGATAGCTGTCGGTAAAAAAGGAGTTGAAATATCAACTAGGAAGACGAAGAAGTGTAAGTGTCCTGTAATGTTGTATGCAAGTGTTAATGAGGAAGGTTCATGGGAAATTAGGAAAGTGATTCTTGAACATCAAAACCATAACCCAACGCCAAGAAAGATAAGGCACATAAGCAAGTTTCGTAAAGAGGAAGTAACATCAGCTGTTCGTAGAAAGTTGTTTAATGATCATGCTGCAGGTGTAAAGATTTCACAGATTCACAAATCCATAGCTACGGATAGGAATGGGTTGGAGAACTTGTCCATTACGGAGAGGAATTTGCGTAACATAGTTGCAAAGGAGCTGAGATTCAAATTCAAGGATGGGGATGCAAATGCTATGTTACTGTACTTTGATAAAATGACTGACGATAATCAATAATTCTTCCATAGGCATCGATTAGATGAGGAGGGTAAAATGAAGGATGTTTTTTGGGTAGATGCTAAGAGTCGGGCGGCTTATGAATATTTTGGTGATGTGGTGTGCTTTGATGCTACTTACTTTACAAATGATTATGAACTTCCATTTGCGAACTTTGTGGGAGTTAACCATCATGGTCAATCCATATTATTAGGTTGTGCATTAGTATCACATGAGGATGCGGAAACCTATAGTTGGGTTTTTAGCACTTGGTTGAAGTGTATGGGAGGGCAAAGCTCCAAAATGTTTTCTCACCGATCAAGATGCGGCGATGCGTAAGGCGTTAGGTAACGTTATGCAAGGGACATGCCATCGGTGGTGCTTATGGCACATACTTACAAAGTTTTGTAAGAAGTTGGGGATGTATAAGAAATACAAAGAATTCAAGGAAGAACATCACCAAGCCATATACGATAGTGTATCCGAAGAAGAATTTGATATATTATGGTGTGGTATTATTGAGAAGTCTGGTCTTGGAGAAGATACGTGGCTTGAAGGTAATACACTCTTAGTATTTTAAATATTTATGCATGATAGTTGGTTGGTTGTCATGGTGTCATGTGGTATTTGCATTATATGAAGCTAGTCAGCTACTGCATATTTGGCGAAGTTTGCATATTTGAATAATATTTATGCATTATATGAAGCTACTGTTGCGGTCTTGTATAGAGTTTACAGTATTGAAAAATTGTGTAGTTGATATATTGGTGGTAAAATATAGTAGTTATATAGTGTGTGGTATAATATTGATAAATTAAAGTAGTTGTTGGTGGGAATAAGAAAATGCTTATAGGATATTTTGTTGATATTATTGATAAATTGTTAAATTTGTGTATGGTAGCTCATATACAAGTGCTTGGAATATAAAGTTGATATAAAGTATGTAATATAAAGACGGTAATCCTAGGGATATAAAATTGTAATATGTTTAGTGGGTTAATGTGCCAGTAAGGTTAGTATAACTAGTGAAAGGTTTGTCAGTGATTGTATAATAAGGTTAGTGTAATATGTTTAGTGGGTGAAGCATATTTTTTGTCACTGGTTGTACAAATATTCTCTAAGTAAATAATTAATGTATCTTATTTGTCACTTTTAGATCTGTACAAGGAGAGATGTATGTGGGTGCCAACATACTTGAACCATTTGTTTTGGGCTGGGATGAAGACAACTCAGCGCTCGGAGAGTGTCAATAGTTTTATTGACGGGTACGTACACAATGGCGAGTCGAGCTAATTCCGAAAAGGCGGCCGATGCTAATACTTGTCGATATGAACGACAACGTGTAACAAAGTTTAAGGCGGAGTTGGTATTTCAAAAAGTCTATACGGATTCTAAGTTCAAAGAAGTCCAAGCGGAGTGCATGAAAATGTTGTACTTCCTCCGTTTTTTTTACATGTGACACTTTTGAAAAACACGGTTACCTAGAAAAAAATTGGAGGGGGATTAAGTAAAAGTAATTGTAGGGATTAAAGAAAGTGGGGACCACCCCTCCCCCACCCACCCACCCCCCAGCCCCCCCCCTCCACCCCAAACCCTAACCCACCCGCCCCACCACCCCCCCCCCTCTCCCTCCCCCTCTCCCCTCCACCAGTCGCATCCCCCTCCCCTCCCTCTCCCCTCCGCCGTCGCATCCCCCCTCCCTCCCGCGCCCCCCGCAACGCCGAAGCGCGGCGAATCTAAACCGAAAAAATCGAGGAGGAGGCGGCGAGGCGGCGCGAGTGCAGCGAGGCGGCGCGAAGGAGGAAAGGCGGCGCGAAGGAGGAAAGCGAAGGAGGAGAGAGAGAGCGGGCGCGGGAGAGAAGCCGGGTGGGGGCTTTCGATTTACGGGCGTTGCGCTTCCGCGGCGTTTACGGGCGTTGGGCGCTGCGGGGGAGGGGGATGCGAAGGCCGAGGGGAGAGAGGGAGGGGAGGGGGAGGGGGGATGCGACGGTGGAGGGGGGAGGGAGAGGGCGGGGGGGTGGGTGGGGGGGAGGAGGGGGGGGGGGGGTGGTGGGTGGGGGTGGAGGGGATGGGGAGGGTGGTGGGGTGGGTGGGGGAGGGGTTGTGGTTAATTGTTAATTTTGGTTAAATTAAGAAGGTTTAATTTTAGTTTATCTTTTTAAGTGAGGGTAATATGGTAATTTAATAGGCTAAAACTTACTACTTTAGGAAAGAAAAAAAAGTGTCACATGTAATTTGCAGCATTCCGTTTTAGGAAAGTGTCACATGTAAAAAAAACGGAGGAAGTATGTTCAATGGCAAGGTAGTAGAGAAGTAGGGGACAATGTTCACGAGCACACATTTGGGGATAGAGTTTGGGTGATATGCAAGAAGTCAAAGAAGGAAGTCCCTACATAGAGAAGAAGGATCTACCGCGTGAGAATTGACATGGCTAGTACCGAAGCATGTTGTGAGTGTAAGTTATTCTAGGCTCATGGTATTCTTTGTAGACATGTGATTAATCTTTATGATATGCTTAACAACATGGATATTCCTGAAAAATACATTCTAACGCGGTGGCGAAATGACGTTATCCGGAAGCATACTATGATTAAAGTTGCATACCATGATCCGTCGAAAACTGAAGAGGTTATATGTTATGATAAGATAATGGTGGTGTTTGACCCAATATGTTTGAAGGCGGCTAATTATAGGGATGTGGACGAGGTTGTAGAAACCTTGCAATTGTTGGACATTCGATTAGACGAGAGGCATGCCATGAGAATGACGAACAATCTTGGTACCCCCTCCTCAGTAGGAGTGAACAGTAGAAATTGTACACCTCCTTCAATATGTAAACCCATGAATGTGATTCCAAGTTCGGTAGAGAACTTGTCTGCGGTTGCGGAAGAAGGCGTACGTGAAAATGTTGAAGACCCTCCACGAAAGGCTAGAAAAGGTCGTCGTTCTGAACGAATCCCTTCTTGCATTGAGAAGAAACAAACTGGGAAGAAGAAGGGGAAGGTAGCTGGTGCCGCGAGCAAAAAAGGTATTGGAGAAGAACAGTTCATAGTGTTTTCGTATGTTTTGTACATATGGTAATTTATGATTCATTCTGTTATTTATTGTAGGTTGGCGAGGAAGATGCTGATGATGGGAATGGTCCACTTAAAATAAGTTTATGGCCTGACTTGGCGTAGGGTGACTGAGAGCCCACTGTAGGCTTAGTTCGGTTTATGATGATCAAGGAACTCCTCATTGATAGTATACTTTGGTGCTATGAAATGTAAACTTTCCACGTACTTTTTTGTATGCATATTTCTGTTATATTATGGTCAAACATGAGTACTTATGTGACATAATGTAAACGTTATATGAAATAGTAATGCATGATGGTGAAACGTGATAATCTTTAACTAATGTTAAAGTCATGTTAAAGTAATGGTGTCATCAAACTAATGGTGGTCATCAATATAATGAGACATGACATTAAAACTAATGTTAAACTAATGTCATCATTAAAGAAATCCTCATTATGTGACATATAACGAAAACTACATTTATATTATACATGACATTGCGATTTTGTTATACTAATTTGAAACTAATTTTCGCCCTTCACTCCATTCTCATCAATAACAAATTGACACTCTGAATTCGGCAAATATGGAGAGTACACAACTTTGAAGGTCCTTACCCGTTTATTATGTACGTATTCCATACTCAAGAAGAACCTATTACTGACACAATTTGACCATGCAAGGCCTAATGCAGGAGCAACCGGTCGGTTCGAGGACCTCAATGCAATGTTGTTTGTAGTAAACAAGTTGTCATTTATAGCGTTGCGCACATCATTTGTAACAATGACAGCGAGGTTGAACTTTGTTGCAATTTCTCTTAGCTTTGCAGAGATTTTGAAAAAGAGTTTTGAACTGGCCACCAAATCAATACCGTTGTTGTTGAAGTCACATTGAATAATAGAAGCAATTGAGTCCACTACAATTACTCGGATATATCGTGACGTATTTGTCTACCGTGTGAAGATATACATGTGTAGCACGGTGGCATGGTGCGAGTGTAAGTTATTTGAGTCACATGGAATAATGTGTAGACACATTATTAATTTGCATGATTTTGTTGAATATATTAATAGTCGTGAAGACTGATTTTAGATTAGTTCTTACATTTACAACAACATGCTTATACTAATTAGCACTAAAGTATTAATACTTGAGATTTTATGAGTTGCATATTATTATTAAGGTGTGACTTCGACAACACCGGCTTGTTTGATATCAAATTCGTATTGTACCATTGGTAAATATGGGGAAAAAATTGTTTTGAACCAGCGTTTTGTTGTTCCCATATTTGAATCGAGTTGAATGAAGAATCGGTTTGATATGCAGTTGGACCACGCAAGACCAAGCGCCGAGACGACTTCCCTGTTAGATGATGTTAGCGTAATGTTATTAGATGTGTGACATGAGTTGGTCAAGACGTCTCTGACTTCATTGGTGATCAAAATCGTGACATTATAGGTTGTTGCTATTTGTTTGAATCTCGCTGAAATAGTGAAGAACAACTTAGACCTCTTAGACATTTCGGTTTTGTTGTTATTGAATTGACATTGAAACATAGCTGCAATTGAGTCGATGAGAATTACCCGAACATGTCTGCATGATTGTGAAGAAGCCTTACACAACTCCTCAACAGCGTTCAATGCAGGTAATAGTTCTTTTGCATTATCTACCCGCTTCACGGTAATATTGTCTAACGAAAGGTAGTTGGATGAGGTGTCATTAAATTTTTGTTTAAATATATGGAGTAACTGGTGAAGGCGGTTTGCGGGGAAAACATTGTTACTATGTATGTAAATGGAAGATCCATAAACACCCCCCCCCCATGAGTTGGTGGCAATTGTGCAACAACAGCTAAATGTAGACAAATTTGTGTTTTACCACTCCCGCTTGACCCACAAATTTTTTGTTGCATAAGGCGGAGATCACCCATATTAGTTGGTTAAAGAAAGGCCATGTAAATTATGCTAGGGAATTGATTTAATGTAACAAGGTATTCAAATTGAATGGTTGAATGGGAATTATGTAATAACTGGCCCTTTAGTTACAATTAATATGGGCTCAGGTAAATTATTTGGGCTGTGTTTAGGATGTTATAGGTGACGATAATACTATTGGAAGGGAAATAAGTGGGCTTTGGACTTGAAGGAACTTGTCCGAAGAAATTGCATTTTATAGCATGGTAGTGTGTGGCACAGTTAATTATGTTATCCTTGTTTCCCGTGCACGAAATAGTTCCTGCAACACGCATAGCTCAATTTTCTAGTTATACTGCAACACACAAAGAAGCTACGAGCAGACCTACGAGGCAAGTAGTGGAGATTTGGCAAAATCTCCTTTAACAGAATAAAGTTCATGTCTTATAAAAAGTGACTTTTTGTTAAATGAGTTTTGGTAAGTGGCTAATTGTGACAGTGACATTTGCCACAATGATTTTTAAATGCATGCAAATGACATTTGTAAAAATTAGTGTTTTTGTTTAATGAGTTATGTTAGTTAAATGCCTATTTATAAAAGTCATACATTCATAACCTCATTGTTAACATGACACACTTGCGTTTAGATTTATAATTTATTTTCACTCATGAAAGATGGATGCATAAACTACAAATAACCTTTACCGTTTTCATTATACCCATAGCCAAATTGAATTGGTTAGTCTGGACTTGCTCATCACTTTCATGGACAACATCAGGTTTTTTGTGGACAACCTCGGGTTCTTTGTGGACAACCTCAGGTTCCTTCAGCTGGACACTTTCCTTCTCCTGGACACTTTCACTCTCATGGTCAGGTTGTCTATGATCAACAAATTCACTCTCATGGACATGAACGCGTTCTGCTCCCCCAATAAGTTCCTCCTCCTCCTGAGGTCCGAGACTCGCGATAGCTTCCTCCTCCTCCTCCTGCTGAGGTCCTGGATCCAGAACTGCCTTCTCCTTCAAAACTGCAAATTCATTGCCATGCATGAATCACATTTTTAAAGATATCAAATAAACAAAAAATTATGCACAATGATACTACAAGTATTTAAATTACCACGACTTGCGCTTGAACTTCCCGTTTCCTTCCTTATGTGAACCCTTTTCCTCTTACGTGAACATTTCTTAACTTTTCCACAACGTTCCATTTCCTACCATTTTTTTGTAAAGTTATTAATCACATCCTACTATTTTCTACATTTCAATTAATTAATCACAATGCACCAACCTCCACATCTTCTCTCGAAGGCATTTTGTCCCTACCTTCCAAAGGATGTGGGCCTCCATAAGCGACATCAACACACTATTCAAAAATTAATTTCACATTACCGAAAATATAAAGAAATGACAAACTATATAACTATGTAACTTTAAACACACACCCCTAATTTACCAAAATCACCAGATGCCAAACAATCTTCCTTTTTGGCCTTGTTCACGTCCACCTTAGACCACGCTCGTATTCGAGGAAACGCCCCCCACTCCAATGGCGGCCGACTCAACCGATCAAGATACATTATCTGCAAAATATAGTAAACATTTAATATACCACAACAACTACATTACAAACAAACTACATATCTCAATATCAACATTTAGCCTTACCGCCAAAAACATTGTGCAACCGCCACAACCTTTTGCATAACCATTATTGTAAAATCGTCTTACAAAACTAGCAACCAAGTTCATAAGATGGTCAAGCAACAAGCTGCACCAATTGTACTCGGATGCTGAGTCCGCAACTAATAATACAGATAACATGTGGATGGACATTCGTTGGCATGTCGTAGGGCATATTATGTCATTAAGTGCCATCATAAGAAATGCCTTCTTGAAATCGCCGTCACTAGTGAACTCCCCTTGCACAGCTTTCTTGATTGCGCTAGCTTAAATACTCCTAACTCCACATGGGGTCGTATAACCATACGACTCCCATAACCCCATCAACTCGGTACCAACCTCAACACTATCATCATCACCGTCAGCATAAATAGGAACTACTTTTTGGCCAACTGGAATGCCAAAAACCCAATGTACTTGTGTCTTATTCAGAGGAAGCTCCTTACCATCAGGTGCCAACAACACTCTGTTTTTAACATCAACTCTACTACACAGCCAATAACATAGGGTCCTAGGCAATCCTTTGCCTTCTAAAAACAACAACCCTCCAAAACCCATTTCCTTCACAAGCCTACGCTTCCGCTCATCCAACTTCATCACAACCTTACCAAATATCTCTACTCTACAACAAACATTGCTCTCCTATATGGAAAATTATGTTAGTTGACATTGCTATAAAACTTAAATTTGTTCAACAAATAAGGTCATTTAGGAAGGAGTTCATTACTCTTTTGTTATTCACATCCCTTAGTGCCGCAACAACTTGTCCAGTTTCCTTCAATCTACCGCCAGTGCTCATGTCATTTTCCTATTCACACATCGTCATCCATAATTAATTGATATCATCTAACCAGTGGCTATTAAACATCAATTGAACATGATATTTGACATCAATCTAACCATTGTCATAAAATTTATTTTGCTTACCCTATACACTCTTGGATCAATTTCTGGAAACTTGACACACTTCACAGGTGACTTGTTCAGCTTTAAAACAACATAATTCTAATGTTAACCAATGCTCCACCAACCAATTATCATCAATACATAAAAAAAATTCATGCTTACAGGCGCTTCATCATCATCGTATTCTTCATCATCACAATTACTTGTTTCTTCTGTTGAATCTATGTGATTACCATCCAATTCACGCACCTTCTTCTTCTAAAATTTTAAATCAATTCATTACTAAAATTTTAAATCATAAACTTAACTAAACACACATGCATTAACTGTTAATTTCTTACCTTCTTCTTCTTTCCCGGATTACTTCGACCACGCCCCATTTTGCAACCAACTTACTGAAATTCATATCACATAACATTTTCATTTTCAACTGAATATAATGTACATCAAGTTCATTAAAGTTTAAAGCTGTCCAATATTTCCATTTTGTAAGTTCGTCTAGACGTATGCGATGGAAAATGTATCTATTCTATCAATTATATGCTGCCAGTTTATGTCTCCGTCAAAATTGAAATTCGAAATTGAAAATTGAAATTTGCAGCTACGAGATGTGAACTAAATACATAATATACCGTTACATCAACTTCTACCACTTACTATTAACCCATATAATTATACTTTAACCTTCAATACGCCACTAGTATATTCATAATAAATATTTTTTCCCTGGTTATTACATTATCTCCTCTTTAAAAGAAGTTTCGTCCTTGAAACTTAAAGTTACCTTAAAATAGGTGTGGATACTTGTCTCACATATCCTGTTCGACTTCCCATGTAGCTTCTGTTTCGACATGATTAGAACCATAACACCTTTAATAACGGAATTACTTTGTTGCGAAGTACCTTGTCTTTATGATCTAGAATTTGAACAGGTTGCTCTTCATAAGTCAAATCTTCTTCAACTCGAACAGGGGGCATATTAATGACATGGGATGGGTCTGGTATATATCGACGTAAAAGTGAAACGTGGAACACATCATGAATTCGAGAAAATTCACTAGGGAGTGCTAATTGGTAAGCTACATTTCCAATTTTCTCGATAATCTCAAATGGCCTAACAACGTACCTAGGATTAAGTTTTCTTGCTTTACCAAACCTCACTCTGGTAGGGGAAACCTTTAAAAATACTAACTCACCAACGGAAAATTCCACATGCCTTTCTTCTAAGGTCAGCGTAACTTTTCTAACGACTTTGCGCAGTTCTCATTTTTTCCTGAATGATCGGACCTTGTCAGCTGTTTCTTGTATCAATTCAGATCCAACTATCTCTGATTCATCTACGTCACTCCAACATAAAGGGGTTCTACATTTTAGTCCATATAGAGCTTCATAAGGTGCCATATTAATGCTAGCATGGTAACTATTGTTATAGGAGAATTCTATTAATGGTAAATGCTTTTCCCATGAACCTTTGAATTCTAAAACACAAGCTCCTAATAAGTCTTCTAAAGTTTGAATAGTTCTCTCAGTTTGGCCATATGTTGCCGGGTGAAAGGTTGTGCTAATGTTCAATTGTGTACCCAATGCTTTCTGTAACTTTTACCAAAATTTAGACACATGTCGGGAATCTCGATCAGACACAATAGAGCTAGTTACTCCATGAAGTCTAATAATCTCTTCAACATACTTTCTTGCTAATCGTTCAAGATCTCAAGTACTATGAATTGCTAAGAAATGAACACTTTTTGTAAGCCTATCTATAACCCATATAGAATTCATCCCTTGAGGAGTTGTGGTAATTCCATAACAAAACCCATCGCTATCGACTCCCATTTCCAAGTGGGTATATCCAAAGGCTGCAAAAGTCCCGATGGGCGCTGATATTCTATATTTACTTGTAACGAATTCTGCAATTTCTTGTTTCATGTTACTCCACCAAAACATACCACAAAGATCTTTATACATCTTATTTCCACCTGGATGTACAGAGTAAAGGGTATTATGTGCTTCATTCATGATTCTTCTTTTTAAATCTATCTGGTTCGGTACACACAATCGTCCTTGAAAACGAAGTGACCCATCTTCTTGTATCACAAAACCAGTTTCTTTTCCAATCAACACTCTTTCACGAATCTTCTCTAATTGTGGGTACGTTTTCTGTAACCCCTTAATTTCTTCACTCAAGGCTGGTTTGATTTCTAAGGCTGCTAAATATCCTTCAGATCACCTACAATCAACTCAATTTCTAACCTCTGAAATTCTCTTTGGGTAACTGGCTGAGTGGTAGGTAAGTTAAGGGTAGCGTAATTATTCCGGCCACATTGGCCTTTCCAGGGTGATATTGAATATCCAATTCATAATCCTTTTATAAATTCTAACCACCTTCCTTGCCTCATGCATTATATCTTTCTGGGTGAAAATGTATTTAAGACTTTTATGATCTTTGTAAATTTTACATTTAACCCCATATAGATAATGTCTCCAAATTTTCAATGCAAAAATAATGGCGGCGAGTTCAAGGTCATGGGTAGGGTAATTCTGCTCGTGAGGTTTTAACTGACGAGAGGCATATGCTATCACTTTCCCATGTTGCATTAACACACATCCCAACCCTTGTCTGGAGGCATCACTATATATTTCTAAAGCTTCGGTATCGCTAGGAAGAGTAAGAATTTGAGTTGTGGTAAGACGAAATTTCAGTTCTTGGAATGCTACTTCACACTTGTCGCTCCACTCAAACTTTGTAGTTTTCTTATGAGGTTTGTGATAGGTTGAGCAATTCGGAAAAAAGTTTTCCACAAATCGACGGTAATATCCTGCTAAACATAGGAAGCTTCGTACTTCTGACACATTGGTGGGTCGAGACCAATTAATAATTGCTTCTATAATCTGGGAATCTACTTGCACACCCTCTCTAGACACAATATGCCCTAGAAATGCTATTTTATCTAACCAGAATTCACACTTCCTAAATTTTGCAAATAACTAGTTCTTTCTCAAAGTCTCCAGAACTATTCGCAAATGTTCCTCGTGCTCCTTTTTATCTTTGGAATACACTAGAATATCATCAATAAAAACAATAACAAAATGATCTAGATAAGGTCTGAAAACTCGATTCATAAGGTCCATAAATACAGCTGGGGCATTGGTAAGACCAAAAGGCATAATGAGAAACTCATAATATTCGCACCTCGTTCTAAAAGCAGTATTCGAAACATCTAAAGGTCTGATTCTTAATTGATGGTATCCAGATCGTAAGTCTATCTTTGAAGATACTGACGCACCTTGCAATTGGTCAAAAATGTCATCAGTACAAGGCAAAGGATATTTATTTTTAATGGTTATCTTGTTAAGTTCCCTATAGTCTATACATAACCTTAATGATCCATCTTTTTTCTTTACATATTGAACAAATATATCCTTTTTCTAATAACTCATCAAGTTGTATCTTCAATTCTTTTAATTCTGCAGGTGCCATTGTATATGGTGCTTTTGAGATAGGTGCTACCCCAGGTACTAGCTCTATAGTGAAACCAATTTCTCTTTACGGGGGCATATTTATAATTTCCTCGGGAAAGACATCTTGGAATTTTCTAACAACAGGGATGTCATAAATTTTAGGTTCAAATTTTTCAGTACTAACAACATCACAAAGGTATCCTTCACAACCTTGTCTCAACATCTTCTGTGCTTGAAGAAAAGAAATGATTCTAGATTCTGGTTTTGTCTTAATATTCTGAAATGTGACTACCTTTTCTTCAGAATTTACTAAGGTTACAAATTGCTTTTGGCAGTCTACTATAGCACGGTGTTTATTCATCCAATCCATTCCTAAGATAACATCAAATCTCTTAAGGTCAAATTGAATTAGGTCAGCATGAAATATGTTTCCCTCTATGCTCAAAGGACAATTATTATTATATATAGTTTGACACGGGATCATATTTCCTGTAGGGAGGCTAATGCAAAATTCTAAATTTGATTCACTATGATCCAAATGCAAATTCATAGACATGGTAATGGATATAAACGAAGGTTAACTAATTTATCAATTTAGGATTTTCGGATTCCACTTCCTCCTTTCTTTTTTGTTGTATAATATGGATATTTATATTATTCACACATTGTTCCCTGACCAAAATTTGTCATTTATGTGTAAAAAGATGGTGGTTGTGGTCTTGTTAGATTCGACCGAATATGTACATTCAAAATATCAACTTTTTAATGATTTTTTAATTAATAGTTCAGTAGAGATGGTTGTACACTTGTGCATTAGCAAGCGTGAAACTTCATGTAATGCAACATAATAAGAACAAAGAAATTATATGTGTGACTTTGCATATATTTTTTTTTTCAACTGATATAGATGATAAAGTTATAGTACAATATTTTTTTAATACATGCAACAATTGATATTTTTAGTATTCAAGCAAAAATTATATTGATTTCCCAATAGAAATACAACCTGTTTTCCATCCAAAAAGGACAAACCTATACTACGTAGGAGTAGGTAATGTGGGTCATCTAGTTTCGGATAGTTTTGACATTCCTAGTTGTAATAACTCTTCTTTATCTTCTATCCTTGTAACTGATGCATTAGGTGTTCCCCTCGAGCGGAGGGCCTCCTAATGTTTTTTTTTTCTTACCTAAATAAAAAAAATACTAGGTAGGAGTAGGACTCTCCAAGCAAGGGGGAAAACAAAATCGAAATTGGCCAAAATCTTTATTTGAATTTATTTTCTTAGCTTATTCTTACTTATTTAAATTTATTGGAGCTTTTATATATTTATATCTTTTTAATTTTTTTGAACTTATCTTAACTTTTTTGAATTCTTTCAATATTAATCAAAAGTGTTTTTTTTTAACTTAAAAATCTACTAGATGATGATGAATACAGCCAAAATGTACCCAAAATACTATACATGCTCTCTATTTTACCCCTACAACTTATCAATAAAATCATATTCCCTAATAGAGAAAAAAAGGACCTCAATCCTGATGATAAAACCAACGGTTTGTCTAATGTAAGTCCATAGGCACATTTTAAGTTATCAAGATAATTTATTTTCGACAACGAACTATAACAAAACCCCCGAACAAATTTATTTAGTTAAGCGTATGGTCCACCCTAAAGAGGAAGTTATTAATTTCATATTATTTACTTTTATTAAGTATATGAAATATTTGTTTTGAAACCATTAATGTAAATGTTTTGTTACCGCTATTATATGTCCATGGGCACACATCTATAAACACCTTTAACAGAGAGTGAGGGATAGCTCAGTTGGTTAGAGCTTCTCTTCCGGTTCCAGGAGATCCTGTGATCGATTCTCACCACTTGCCCTTGTGGCTCTCTAAACACCAAAAAAAAAAACTCCTTTAACAACTTAATGGTCAAAATGAGTGAACAATGACAACTAGATTCATATACAATTTGTATCTACATCATCATGTAATTTTACACCATCTCACATTCTCTACCCATACCCAGATATCCTTATGCACAGAGCAAATGATACAAGAGAACACAATAAGGGTACCATACTCTAATACGATAAAATCTCTATTTTTTTTTGTGACCCTTCTTCATACCTTTGCACCAAAAAGAAGAAAAGTGATATATCCATTATATGAACTCAAATTCATGTGTCCTTTTTTCCCTTAAAGTAAAACAATCTCCTCATATACAATAACCATTTAATATAAATAGAAATAGAAATAGATTTATCATTTCCTAAAACAACAATTTATTTCCTAATATCCCTTTGTTTGCTACCACACTAAAAGATTTCATTTTAGTCAATTGGTTTTTTTTGGTGCGAATGAGCCACAAGGACGGGGATGAGAATCGATCCCAAAATCACCGGAAATCGGAAAGAAAGCTCTAACCAACTGAGCTATCCTCACTCTCATTTTAGTCAATTGGTAGTACAATTGGTTAGTAGGTGTGTATATTAATATGAGTAGGACATTGGGCATGTGGCTCCAAGCCTCCAAACCATCCTTCCTAGTTCCTATAAACCACCCTCCACATATTTCACATGTCTCCTAAATTTCCCTTCATACACTACAGTACTACACTAATACAAATTGACTTAAAACACTAAGGAACGTTACACCTCTCTTCTTGTAAACTCAGAAGAGAGAAAATTGTGGGATTTTTTCCTCTCTTTCAGCAGATTTTCAAAGCAGTAAAATCAGCAAAAAAAAAACATAACCGAAAAAATCTCCAATGGCGACGAGAACGCTAGTTTTCTATCTTCTCTCAGCTTTTTCTGTGGCTGTTTTCTCTGTTTTTCTCGTTACTCATTATCAACAACAACATCACCAATTTACTCATATATCTTCCCTCAATTCTGCACTTTCTGATACCCAGAAAGTCTGGCCTGTATGTCCATTTTCTCTCTCTCTTTTTTTTTTTTTGGCAAATTGAGTAAATTATTTAATGGGTTTTTGTGTGTGTTAATTTTTATTAATGGGTTTTTGTGGGTTTTGATTTTCATTAATGGGTTTTTGTGGGTTTAAATTTTCATTGATGGGTTTTTTTTTGTTTTAATATTTTTGTTCAGAAATTGGAATTTGGATGGAGAATTGCGCTGGCAAGTTTAATAGGATTCTTGGGATCAGCCTTTGGAACTGTTGGTGGAGTTGGTGGTGGTGGCATTTTTGTTCCTATGCTTACATTAATTGTTGGGTTTGATACCAAATCTGCTGCTGCTCTTTCTAAATGTACAAAGTTTACTGCTTTTTTTTTTCTTGTTCTTCAATTTTCTTACTGTTTTACTTTTTGCATGTTTCTGATTTTGTCATTTTTGGTTTGGTAATTTGGTGGGTAGGTATGATAATGGCAGCGTCAGCATCATCAGTTTGGTACAATCTAAGAGTGCAACACCCATCAAAAGATGCGCCAATTTTGGATTATGATTTAACACTCCTTTTTCAGCCCATGCTTATGCTTGGTATCACCGTTGGAGTTGCTCTTAGTGTTGTTTTTCCTTACTGGCTAATTACTATTCTCATCATAATTCTTTTCTTAGGTTGGTAATTGATGATATTTATTTTCATTCATTAGTTTGAATTAGGCTGGACGGAAAACATTTTCAAAGGAAATTGATTTTCGACGAAAAAAGAGTGAAAATACAATTGTAGATTAGTTTATGTTCTTTGGTTTCGTTGCAAAAAAAGTTGGGGATAAGAAACAATGGAAATGAAAAGGGGAGGATAGATGAGAGGAAGTAATGACGAAGGTGAAGAATAGGGAGGAAAATGTGGCATTAGCTCCTATCTAGTTTCTACCATTGGAAAAACTATTTTTCACCCTTAATAGGAAACCACTTTTTCGGAAAAATGTTTTCCGCCGAGCCAAATACTCTCTTCATTCATTGTGTTCTTAATTTTCTTGGTATTTTTCATGATTGAATGATTTTTTTTTGTCACTTATTGATTATTAGCTAACTTTTTGATACATTACTTGCTTGATCCGTCTTTGCGCTTTTCAGGCACGTCATCTAGATCGTTCTGCAGGGGGATTATGATGTGGAAAGAGGAGACTCTTTTGAATGTAATTAATTAATTAGTTAATTGAGATTGTTGAGCTTAATTGTGATTAATTTATTGAAGGTAGATGTTATTAACTTGGATTCTTCTTAAAAAGTTGTGTATAATTTAATCTTGTTTTACTGTGTAGAAAGAATTGGCAAAGCGGCAGGATACTTTTTCTAATTCCCGTGGCGAACGTGAGTAACTAGTGATTAATAGTAATTCCTTGTTTAAAGGATTTAACAACTTTCTTATGTGGGCTTAAGATTTATTGTAGCTTGTTCATTTGTTTGCAGTCCTTATAGACACAGAATATGAGCCCTTATGCCCTCAGGAAGAAAAATCACCCATGGTTGGTAAAATTATGTGCTTACTCGTTTACATTCGTTCTCATGCATTGCTCCCTCTTGTGTGGTTCTTAGGATGCGGTTCTTTTTCTTTTTATTTTAATTGAACTTATCAAAACTTATTGAAGCTTATACAAATTTATGTAAAACCTATCTGACCTAAAGCTTACTTTTTTAAGGTGGAGAGAATGCACCCTTAGTGGTCAATTGGTCATGTGATTGACATAGAATTACAGAGTTAATTACGACTTGCTTGGAAGTAGAAAACTCAGTTGTTATTTGGTTTTCAAATATATAAAAAGTGCTGCAAAATTGTAGAAGTTGGTTACTATTCCAAACAATTTTCTTTTGAAGTTGAACTTTCTATGTGCAACTAAATGACCACTTACTACATACTGTTGCTGTAAATTGTTAATACTTTTTGAAATGTTTTGGATGCGATTACTTCCTGATTCTATCCTATTATGTGCAGCAAGTTATGTGCTCTAATCTAAAATGGAAAAGATTACTTCTGCTAATGATTGTGTGGGTTTCTTTCGTCTTTCTTCAGTCGTCGAGCGAGTTCTACTCTATTATTCCGCTTAACCTTTTAGTTGCATGTTATATGTGATCCATGGCTAACAAAATTTGATCAATGATTGAACAGAACGATATTGGAGCATGTACCACATGGTATTGGGTGCTCAATCTTATTCAGGTATTCAAGCCCCACCATGGTATTCGGTGAAGCATGTTTTTCCTCCATGTGTTATCTAATTAATTTGTCACATTATGTAACACATTTATCCAAATTTGTTTGTTAAATGCCTTATTGTACTAGTGTTTTTTTCTTCTTCCCCCTCTTTTGGTTTGTTTCCTTAGTTTCCAGTAGCTTTTGGAGTGTTTGGGTATGAAGCTATAAAGTTGTGTAAAGAAGGCAGGAAGAGAAAGATGGCTGGGAACACAGAAACAGTTTGTGAAGCGTCCATTGAATTTACACCTCTAACCCTCTGCTTTTGTGCACTTTGTGGTCTCCTTGGAGGCACTGTTGGTGGTCTTCTGGGGTCTGGCGGTGGATTTATCCTGGGCCCATTACTTTTGGAGATTGGTGTAATTCCTCAGGTATTTATTTATTATTACATTATCAATGTTGTCTTATGCGTGATTGTTGATTATTCAATTCACTGTAGTATCTATCATAGTTTCTTGGACATAATTATTAATCATGTAAGGGAAATTATTATTTTTGATATAAATTTTACTCTATATTTGTGCATTTTGTTATATGATTCTCTTTGACTCTGGGAGATGCCATGAGCCCCCCATGTGGGGTGTGGCATAAGAGCCAAGAGGTCTAGATAGGGACTAGTTATAAAGTTATTCCAATTTTCTCAAATAATTCCTTATTGATCTCAAATTTTATTATTTTACATGGTGATAATTTCACCACTTGGAAGCCTTCTTGTGTCTGTATGTCGATTTATATGCATGTATCTTTGAGGTATACAGATATTGCTGTTCATTCGTCCCGTATCTAAAATGCCCATTTTGATTCAGATTTGTGTTCTCTGGAAGTTATCAATGTTATTGACATCTAAACTTCTGTAAAAAATTTCTAATTAGTAAGTTCACCCTGGTGAATAAAAGCTTTTTGGTGATATAGCTTTAGTTCTTCTGGATGTTATTACCAGATTTACAAATGTTGTCCTCGACTTTAAATTTAGATGACTTTGCTTGTATCCCTTATCGGACATGCTAATGTTGACGTATGCGTTTGTAGAACATTTGTTTAAGTCTTAGTTAGAAACACTAGAGGTGATCAAATTGGACGTTAATAATGTTGCTGATAGTGTTTGAGCTCCCATTGGGAACAAAATGTTTCCTCTCACTTAAATAAGATATGCTCTATACATGATCTTTTAGAGTGAGAGAATCGTAAACACCTAATAATTTGCAACGAGGCTTCTTGAAATTATTCGAAGTAGGGATGATTCTGTGGCCTTTTTTCTCCTATCTAAATTTGCTTTTGTTTAACCTAGTTTTCGTTTAATTGTGACAGGTGGCGAGTGCCACAGCAACTTTTGTGATGCTGTTTTCATCATCCTTGTCTGTGGTTGAGTTTTACATTCTCAAAAGGTTTCCGATTACATATGGTAGGTCTTGATCTAGTTTCATAATATCTACGTACTGGGCAAATGCTCCATTTGGACCATAATCCTGGAATCTGATATGTGGTACTAGCATTAAAAAAATAATAATGCTTTTAATTGAGTCAAAAGATAGAATGGAATATATACCAAATTAAACAAAACAAAGCTGTTGCTTTTGCGTGGTCCTAATGATATGAACTTCTTTGCAGCCTTGTATCTTATGTCAGTTTCACTTATGGCTGGCTTTTGGGGACAATATTTTGTAAGAAAACTAGTTGCATTTCTTAAAAGAGCTTCCCTCATTATCTTCATCCTCTCCGGCGTCATCTTTGCTAGTGCTTTGACTATGGGTAATATCTTCATCTCCTATATTAGCTCAATTCTTCGACTTCTAAGAATTTTGTTTCCTCCACATTTTTTTGGAATCCTAATGTGCGTCTTCTGCTGTATGATTGACTCGTTCAGGGGTTATCGGGATTGAGAAGAGCATTCAGATGATCAATAATCACGAGTTCATGGGTTTTTTGGATTTCTGCTCGAATCAATGATCTTGAATGAGTTCATGAATGATGTACAAGTATTGAATTATATTCATATTGAAACATTAATGCAAAATGAAAAAAAAGAAGTGGCTCGATTAGTTTTGGTGCAAAGCAATGGAAAAATGTTGGTCAATATCTTATTGACTGACTACCAAAATCATTGCTGTGAAACAATAAAGGATATTATTGTGTGATTTGAGTGTCAGCTACTTGTTGACAGTCTTGACACAATAACGTTGTCATTTAAAAGTGTAACGTTTGTTGTAATTAGCTTTATGTTTTGCCGTCCCTTTCCCTTTGCAATTATTTAGTAATTACTTATTTATGATTAGAACAGGAATCACTGTTTTTTTTTAAGGTACAATTTATTTCTGGTGTTGTGGTAATTGAGGGATACTTTCCTCATTTTTTTGCAGTGAGTTTGAGCTAAAATCCAAAATGGACATCTCTTGTTATTCGGGCTGGCACGGATCAAATAATTTTGATAAAAATAATTTACATAATTGAAAAGGGATAGATGGAAGTAGGGAACCTAAAATTTAGTATGTTGCATAACGAACTTAAAATTTAGTTAATGCATACTCAGTCTGTATTTTTAGTTTGTTCATTTGGAATATTGATACTATTCACAATTAAAGAGAGTCTTCAAAATAGTTATGTGGGGTTTTGTTTGATTCGTTTCAGTGAGTAATTTGTTAATATTCAGCAAATGTGCACAAGGCACAACCAAAACAGGTAAACTAGAAAAATACTGAGGGAGTATCAATCATGTTTATATTGAAAATTGACAACAAAAGACTGAAAACTATTTTTTCCATTTCCAGATGTCTAATTTGTTTTTCAAAGAAATTGAAAACAGACAAGTTGACAAACGAGCCCTAATAGTATTCGTTTAGAACCCTATTAAATTAACCTCCTTTTTTTTTTTGAAGAAACAATATAAATTTAACCTTTAATGTTATGCATAACTTTCTAGAAAATGTTAGTTAATGGTGATATTTTATGAACAGGTAATAAGGTATTGATATTTTAAAGGACTGCTAACTTGAAATATACTGGAAGTGTTTTTTAGGTGGATGGTCAAAGAATACAGGACAAAAGGAAGCAAGAAAAGTAATCAAATGATGTAACATAGAAAGAAAGAGTTATAAGTAACTCAATATAATAAAAATAGAAGTATATGAACACTTTAACAACTTTAATACCTCCACTCCTCCAGGGTCCAGGAAAGTGATAGTGGGTAAGACGCTATTTGCCACTACATCATGGGACTAATCAAAGAAGCTTACCAACGTTTGATCTCTTATTTAATGCTTGAAATGAGTTTAATGTTGCGTAGCCTATAATAGTGCAAGGTCAACTGCCAAAGTTTCTTCATTTGGAGCATTCGAAGATCTAACATAGCTGTTTTCTGACTTATGCCCTTCGTAATCATCTGCATGGTTAAGGTAGTCGAGTAGGTAGATTTCGCTAAATTTAAGTTAGCTAAATTATTGTCCCATCAGCATTCGACAATTTAATGAGGATATTTGCGTAAAGTCACTCTTTGTAGCGCTTAGAATGTTCTATTTTTTTTAAGGGGATGTTGTATCTTTTATTTAGTTAGCTAAAGTTTTGTCACATAAAGTTTTTGAATGGTTAAGAACCCATCCCAAAACTACTAATTGATGGAGGTGAAACAATTTTCATTTTCTTTTTTCAATTTCATGACCAAGTCTTGCATGAGATGAAATAGTCTCACACTAGCTTGTTGCAAAACATCAAAAGTTGATCAAATGAGGAGCTAAAAATTAAGTTTCCATTCAAAAGAAAATAGTAGACCTTCTCAATCTGTCTCATACAAAATTTTGCTTTCTCTCATTTGTTGGAACATTTATAGTTAAATGTATGTGTCTGTAAGGTGTGTGTGTATTATTTGTTATACTTATGAGTTGTGGAGTTTAAGTATAATGTGATTCTAGAGGTTGTTTGTGAGTAAGGGACAAACTTGTGTCGCACCTCGCGGCGTACTTTGCACCTCGCTACAAGTTCCTGTATGCAAATCCAGAAATGCAACAAAGCAAAGTTCTTGGAGGTCGCACCTCGCGACGGGCCGTCACTGGTCGTGACACTGGTCTGCGAACCTGTTTTCTGGTGCGGTTTTCCTTCTCTCTGGTGACGTTTCGAGCGAAACAATGCAATGTTTTGGGCATGTAATCTCTAATTTTCCTAATATACATATATATGGAGACTACACACATAGAGAAATGTTGGAAACATTCACATACGTAATTACTTTAGGAGATTCATTTCTAGATTTCTCTCCTTGTTCAAAGTAAAACACAACCTTTAAACACATTGTAGTGAACATTCTAAGCGAAATCTACCGTGAACTCATTGATTAAAATGGGTCGGTATAATTCTTGTAGGAAAGCGTATCACTACATGTTTGGAAGATCCATCCGGTTTCCTACAATATCCACATACACATATATAACATCATTGATTGGTAAACCTACTCATCTGACGTCGAGTATTTGGTAAATCGTGACCTTTTTCATTACAGGGTGGCCATGAGGGGTTATATAATCTTAGATTAAAAGTCTTTCGCTTCTCTAAGAAATGAATCCAGCAATGTCTGGGTCAGAATCTGATTTTTGGATGAAAGTGATTGCAATTATGTGCAATATATGGCCTATGTTGGCTATGTAACAATGCAAGTTTGTGAAATGTGATGATGATGGCCTATCTTTCATTTTGCTTTAAGTTTTACTACGTAGATCATATACGCATTCATGTGATAGGATGTTTCGGATTGTGATTGTCCCCATCTTGTTAAGAGCATATACTTCTAGCTTCATAATGATGCCTGCTATAATTCAAGACAAAGAATGATAAGCCACTTTTTGCCCCCACAATTCCACAAGTTTCTTTGGATTTGCATCACAAAAATAACTTAAAGTTGAACATATACACCACGCAAATAGTTCTTGAAAATTTTCATTATCCATTCAAATAGTGAACTACTCAGAAAAAGTAATTTGTTTTTTGGTAAGCAATAAGAGGATATTATTGCACAAATAAAATCAAAGCTAATTTACATCCTGGAATTATTGGATTTAGGCAAACGTTTTAGGAAGGACTCCCTTAACCCACTAAGATCTTAATTAAAGCAGACTTACAACCCGACCCACAATAAACGATCATGGAAGCCTAATCACAGCCTATACATCCAATTCTTTTTCTTTAGTTTGTACTTTTGAATAAATTGTTCTCAAAGAAAAAGTAATTTGCCATACATATATTGAGTTATTAGTCCTATACTTTGTAAATTTTAAAATTAATTGTGTGCATATATTAGATAGACAAATATCCCATTATTCCCATATTAAGGTGTTAAGATTTATGAGTAAAACATTACATGTGAATTACATAGATTGTACATAAATGTGAATATAAAGTGAATTCATGATTTCTTTTCTCCATTTTTGTACGTATTACAAATTAACAACAAATGTACTCAAATTTATTTTTGGTTGGAGAGGGATGTATAAAACTTACGGGAGTAATTTTTTTTGGGAATTCTATGTGATATTCTTATGACAATTTCATATGGTGGAATTTTTTTTTTTTACATTTCAAATGGTAGCCCTGTATTCTTAAAGTCATCTACTAAGGGCCTGTTTGGCAAAACTTAGCTGTTAGCTATTGTTGTAGCTGATAGCGATTTGAATAGCTGTTAGCTGCCAGTTAGTAGCTGTTAGAGGTTAGCTATCAAAGTAGTAATTCAAAGTATAAGTGTTTGGTAATAGTAGCTGTTGGAATTGTTAAAGACAACTTAGGACATTTATTTAGTGATAAAATTAACTACGAAAATTTTATTAATAATTTTAATGGTTAAACTCTATATTTATTTAAATGTTATGTAATGTATGCGACCCTTAAGACTTCATAGAATGAAAATATTATAATATAACTAAACAATAAAAACACGGATCAATGCGTGATTTTATCATTTTAGAAGTATTTTAATTTTTATTGTAAGACCTTAGAGTGCATATTTCAAATCTTAAAAAGCAACACATGAAAGAGAAGTAAATAACCATTAATTAATGATAGTATTTATTTATTTATAAGACTTAAGTAATGATGATTCTATATATTACAAATATTATACAGGATCTTACAACTAAGTAGAAGATTGGAGTAGAAGATTATACACCAAGTGAAAAGCTAGGATTTTTAAGGATTTTTTATTAAAAAAAGAAAAGAACAGCAATAACTACCAAACCTTATGAAATAGGCGAGATGATTTTGCACCGCTACTTAGATGGATGAAACGTTACATAATGTAACGTTGTACAAAAGCTACTCAACCTCTACTTCAACCTTTATCTGCTACTACAACCGTTTCACCATATCCAACCTCTACCCACTACCTAAAACGCTAGTGCCAAACAGGGTCTAAAGGACCTTTTTCTAACTTTATTGTTAATATTTGTTTAAGTTTTAATTATTAATATATATATATATTTTCGATCTTCTAACTTAACTCCTCTACATGACAATTAGTCACCACTTCACCCCCAATAAAAATTCATTAAATAATTTTATAACAACCATTTCCAAAATGGCTATTAATCTATTATGTCTAGAGATGGCAATGGGTCTAGGACCGTAACCGGACCTGTCCAGACTCTACCTTAATTGAAGGATATGGGTAATATTTTGGATCCTATGGGTAAGGGTAGGGTATGGGTCTTGATACTATCGGGTAAGGATAGGGTAAGGGTCCACTTCTCAAATTCCCAGACCCTACCCATACTCTACCCATATACCCTCCCAAACTAAAATATATATACTTTATATTTTTTAATTTAAAATAATTATATATATATTTAATATATAACATATATAAAAAACTCTTCCAGTCAAAATAAAACCCTCAATCCCTTATCCTAGCCGCACTCTCACAGTCTCATCTTACCAGTAGCTCACTCTCTCGCTCTAAACTATTTTCTTTATTCATATTTGGATCTCTGAGACTTTTGGGATGTGGAAAAACTATGTATTCCTATGTAATGTAATATTTTGTATGCTAATTGACAGCTTTATATGTTGAATTGTGCTTAACAATTATATATACACGTGAAAGTATGAGCGGATTTTTTTTTGTATTGGACCCATTATGGACCCTCGACCCTACCCATACCCTATCGGACCCTAAAGGTACGGGTAAGGGTCCTAAAATTTTTTACCCTATGGGTATAGGTAGGGTATGGGTCTACATCCAAAGATTAGGGTATGGGTAAGGGTCTAGCCTTACCCTACCCATTGCCATCCCTAATTATGCCGAATGAATTGGATAGACTTTGTGATCTAAAAAGATTTATTATGCTGACAATAATAGTTCATTAATAAATAAGAAAGCTAGTCTTTGGTAATACGGTCTGACGTTATAGTTTTAGAGTTAATGAGTATGCTATTCTAGTAATATTATGATTTTGGGTTGGTAATTATGTCTTTGTGGTTAGTATTAGTTATGGGTTTTGGGTTAATAGTTATTGTTTTGGACTAATAGTTATAAATTTTGGTTAAAAGTTAGTTATTTTGTGTTAATAATTATGGTATTTTGGTTTATTTTGTGGTTTTGGGTTGATAGTTATGATTTTCTAGATAATGGTTCTGTGTTGATAATTATGGTATTTTGGTTTATTTGTGGTTTTGGGTTGATAGCACATTGATTTTCTTATTGTTGATAAAATATAGTCCAAAAAAATTATTACTGTGATAATAAGAAATGAAAGAATAGATAAAATATAGTCCAAAAGATAATTATAATTGTGATTATAAGAAATGAAAGAATAGATAATATTGTGCATAAAAATCTAAAAGATCTGGCTATATTTTATCAGCTGGTGAGATGGGCGAGGGGAATAAAGCAATTATAAATAAGAGATCAACATTTACATCACAACAAGTTCCGATGTCGTCCAGCGGTTAGGATATCTGGCTTTCACCCAGGAGACCCGGGTTCGATTCCCGGCATCGGAACATTTTTTTATATTTTCTTAGTATGACCATGCTTTTCGTTACATACGATACCACTATCTTCTTTAATTTTGTACCTTAAATTTTGCAATCCACTAACATTCACAAGCACAACTTTTTATTCCTTGATGGATTTTCTATAAAGAAAATCAACAATTGCTGATACGTACGGCGGTACGGGTATATATTAGTACTTTGAAATAGTTTCTTGGAAAAAAAATCCAAACCTTAACATGGTACAACCGTTGCGCTACGTGGCAATACAATTCTCTCACAACCCTGAAAAAATAGGGAATTAATGAAAAACAAAAATAACTCTTAAAATATTTTGATTGATCAAGGAGGATTTGGTTGTAAGTTGTAACACGTAAAAGTTACAATAGTTTTAGGAAATGTTTTCTGCCTTATCAACTAATCAAACATAAACTCATGACAAAAGCTGCCTAGTTTGGCAGAAGTTGAAAGCGGGTATATATTAGTACTTTGAAATAGTTTCTTGGAAAAAAAAATCCAAACCTTAACATGGTACAACCGTTGCGCTGCATGGCAATACAATTCTCTCACAACCCTGAAAAAATAGGGAATTAATATTAAACAAAAATAACTCTTAAAATATTTTGATTGATCAAGGAGGATTTGGTTGTAAGTTGTAACACGTAAAAGTTACAGTAGTTTTAGGAAATGTTTTCTGCCTTATCAACTAATCAAAAATAAACTCATGACAAAAGCTGCCTAGTTTGGCAGAAGTTGAAAGCATTGCTTTGATGGGGTTCTTCTGCACACTTCAATAGTCGATTGTAAAAACTCATTCTTAGTTTCCCTCAGTAAATCAATAAAGGAAAAATTGATAGGAATAGTCCCAACTATGGGCGTTCCGCCATTTTCAGTCCCAACTAAGGATTATTTATGAGTGGTCCCAACTATACATCATTTTTGCCGAAATTGGTCCCAATAGGTCAATGACATGCTACAACAGGTAAAATGCGTTTATTTTCTTTTTCTTTTTCACCACCACCTATTCAACATTACCCCACCACCAAACACCACCAACACTTTCTCTCTCCACGAAACCACCACCCAGATCCCCTCCTCCACCATTTCCCGCCTAAATTCCACATCTCCAGCAGCCAAACGTCCCCCTTCACCTTCACCCACCTGCGTCGATGAACCTCCACCCCAAACCAAACCTTCTGTCACTCCGACGAACCACCCCCAAGGCCACCAGGTGTGGCGCAGTAGCCTCTCTTTTCTCCCTCGCGCTCCTCTGTTTCTTTCTGTCACCACTGCACCAGCAACCAATCACGAAACACCCCCGCCAGTCGTACAACACCACCACACAATTCTCCAATCACAAGAAGGGTCCGAAAAATTGGGTGCCGCAAAGTTAAAAAAGGAAGGAGGAAGTCGATTCTTGTTCGAAAACGTGGGGGTCAAATTTTCTTCCCCAAGTGGTTCGAATTTCACAATTAAGGCAGCGTGAATTAGTATAAATACCTCATTAAAGCTCCGAAAAATCAGAGGAAAGGAATTCTCACAAAATTTTTGAGAGAAAATCAGAGAACTTACGTGAGATTGACATTGGGGAGGGGGGTGGGATGGGGAGGGGTGGCAGGGAAGGGGGAGGGGATTTCGGGGTAGCGGGGAGTGGGGTGGGAGGGGGAGGGGTGGCAGGGGAGGGGGATGGGATTTCGGGGGTTAGATGGGGAGGTGGGTAGGAGGGGTGGCAGTGGATGTGGGTGGGATGGGAGGGGAGGGGTGGGGAGGGGGGTGGCAGGGGGAGGGATGGCATGGGAGGAAGGAGATAGGAGAGAGAAAAAGGAATAAGAAACTGACTTGAGAAAAAAAAAAAATTAACCTGTTAAACAGGTAATCAGTCACCTGGGACCAATTTCAGCAAAAATGATGCATAGTTGGGACCGCTCAGAAATAATCCTTAGTTGGGACTGAAAATGGCGGAACGCCCATAGTTGGAACTGTTCCTATCAATTTTTCCATCAATAAATCATCTATCGGCGGACATGTTACCGATATTAACGATAGTGAAAAGATAATGAAATTGAATAAATGACCGTCAATATATTACTAATTGCTACAACATTAGTAACTACAGTACTAAACTAACTATTTCACACGTTAAATGCCTAGAACTATTTTCTTACCAAAAACTATATAACCACATATGAGCTTACCAATTTATGCTAGTTGTTCTTCACCAATCCTTTCAAGTTCTTATTTCATAAATTGTGTATATATTGTATCATAAATTCTTTCAAAATATTTCAAAATTAATGAATTTTCTTTTTAAATTTCTCAATGTTTCATTTCATTGTTTTGAATATATGATTATACCAACTATGTCATATAACCCGGGAATTTACAAATTACGAAGACCACAAATTTACCAAACCCTCTAGGATAAATGGCCAATACTCACCAAAATCTCATGAAAATTAATTGACCACATTGAAATGGTTCAAGTTCATCTATTCCTTTTGAGTTTTCACACTTACTGCAGGTGACATATGTGAACAGAAACATTGACAAACCAAAGTCTTGCCTACTATTCCCTCTGCTTTTTTTTTTATTTGATACATTGTTGTTTTGGGAAATGAACCACTAACTTTGACCGATTATTGTAATTTTTCTACAAGTAAAAATATAGTCATGTGTGGTCTTGTTAGATTCGTCTCGATGTGTAGATTCATAATATCAAATTTTTATAATGTTTACTTAAACGAAATAAGAGATATTAAAGGTTATATAACGTGTTGAAAACTGCGCACCAACAATGTAGCAAATAAAAAAAACAAAGGGAGTATTTTTGTAATTTTTTTTAACGGAACACACATATACATATCATTTAACCATCACAGGCAGACAACAGGGCTTCAACATGAGAAAGCCCAAGTTCAACCAAATACAAACCGCAAATCCAAAGCAAGCTGAAACTAGAAAACATACAAAAGGGAACTTGCTCACGTTTCAAACACTATTTTCATACCACTTGTATATACGTGTGCTACTTTATTTAGTCAATTATCACTATTCTTGTATAGAAAGGCTATGTTTTTTTAAACTGAATTGAATTTAATTTTTCTGAATTGAACTGACTGAACTTACCTAGATTAAAACATTAATGATTTACACCATCAAGGCACAAGGATGGCTAAAAGGGTTTTAATTAAGTCATTAGTGATGAACTCAAGAAACAAGCACTTCTACATGGTTTAGTAACCTATGAATCTATGATTGACGTTGCTAGCTACATTAATTGTATATGGTTTGATCACAATTTTCAGATCGAAGAAACTTACTTTTTTTTTTTGATGAATTGTTCTATCACCTTTAGATGGCTGCTCATAAATCACGTGCAGAGGAAATGATTGGCAATAAACTGGTTGGATTATGGATATATGAATAGATCTCCTATTAGGCTATTAACTAGTGAACAAGGGAAAACTAGGTCGTTACTAACTCCCCTAATGTCAAATAAAAAACCTAACTATCCACCTAAACTAGTCAAGTGGTAAGTAAGGGTCGAACCACAAGGATCGGAGGTCTCACTAAGGTAGAGTCGCTATAAGTAAGCTAAGTCGGAGAAATGGTCAAGTTTTGGTTGAACTAAGTGATTAAAACTATTGGAATCAAATTAGGAGAAGCACTAGGAATGGGAAATCACCACAATCATAGTTCACATCCAACAACCAAGTAGAGAAAAGGGGGTTGACAAGCATTGGGGATATGCAAAGGGAATAAACAAACCTAAACACCTCTAAAATCGTTGTTAGGGAGTTTAGAGTCCTAATTATGGTAACAAAACCTATATTTCGAGGCGTTATCACCTAACTAGGCCAAGTTAAGAATTGAAATCAAACCCAAGTTAATACCAACCAACAAGTGATGTGTAACAACTAATCAATCAATCATGAAGGTCAACCACATACAAGTAAACTATTAAATGGGCAACAAAGGATCAAAAGATGATGAAACTCACATCAACTAAATCACCAATCGACATTAAAGATTGAGATTGCACAAATCCCAAACATAACCAACCCAATAAACTCTACTAATGAAAATAGGATGCAAACAATGATTGGGCTACTCCCAATCCTAGTTAATGAACTACTCACTACCCATTATACTACCAAACATCCTAAACATGGAAATCTAGCTATTAAATCACCGATCTAAAAATAGCAAAAATCAAAAATCAATACTTTAGAGTAAAAATAAAGCCAAATCTAGTGAGCAAACAAGAAGAATCTAAGTAAAGATGAAAACTTTAATCTAGATTAACTACTAATCATGAAGATTAAACAATGAAAATATGAAGTTAACAAAGTAGGAATGCATAAAAACAATGAGAAAGAAATAAAGTATTGAGAGGATTACTAAGGAAACAAGAAACTTCAAAGAAATTGTCACTTTTTCATTGATTTTCAATCTCCAAATTACACCTCTTGAGCCAAGTTTTCTCTCTCCTACACTAGTAATCAAGATTAGGGTTCTAAAAATCTCGGATCCTTTCCAAAATAGGGTAGAGGAGTATTTATACCCCCTTTAATTACACAAGTCGTAAAAGAAAATAAATCCGGGAAAAGGCCCAGCGAACAGAAGCCCGGGCGGGCTAAAACGTTCACGGACGGGCTGGCAAGAGGAGCCCGGGCGGGCTCCCTGATTGGCCCGGGCGGTGCAGGGTAAATGGGCCCGGTCTGGTACCCCGGGCGTGCATTAAAATCCCAGGCAGGAGGCAGTAAGTTTGCCTGATGTAGCGCCCAGGCGGGCTGCTTGTTTGCTCGGGCGGGCTCACTGGCCCGGGCGGGCTGCTGACAGCTCGAGAGGTCCTTGGGCGTTTTCCTCTTCTTGCTTCCCTTTTTGCTCCCCTCTAAGCTTGTAGAAACTTGAGTTCCTACACATCAAAGATCAAATAGAATAGTAGGGGAGGGGGATGCAAATACATGTACACACGTGCTAAGAGAGAGTTAGATAGAAAAAGAGGCGAAATTAAGAGAAAAAGAAACTAAAATAGGAAATAAATCAAGTAAAATAGCCTTAATACTACCCTAGGAGTGAGATAAATCTCACTCATCAACTAGCTTTTAGACCCGGGCTACGTCCCGTGTAATGACATTTTTCATTTATTAATAGTTTACTTTAAAATGATAACACTAAATATGACTTGATTTGGTGGTTAAGACTTTATTATATGAACTTAAAGTCACAGAATCAAATTTTATACAAAGCATTTTCTAATTTTTTTATAATTGTATATGAATTACATAGAATAAAAAAATCCTAACGGAGTGCGTCGTGTGGCACCGTTCCTTGTTTAGGAACGCCTTTTAATATATTAGTATAGAAGTATAGATATTGGCCAAAGGAGAGAATTGGGAGCAATATTATCCTATTAATATTACCCTTTTAAGTTTGTAAAATATTCAAGTAGATAGTATCGTCTGATTAATGTTATGTACTGACAATATATAAGACATAAGAATTAAGGTTGATCTAAATGGGTGGAGTCTTGGAGACCTTCCACCCTTGTTACAAGGATCCGATGCTTGCTCTTTGTGAAGTGGGATCCCCAAATTTCTCCGGAATTGTAAGGGATATTTCCTTACTTAAAAAAACTAAAAATAATAATATTAGACATGAAAATTATATGATTTGTGTGTCAGCATAGTAAAACCTACCGAAGATGCCACGTAAAATCGTGATAAGTGATAATGGGGTTTTATAGTGATATGGAGCAATAAATTTGCTACAAAGGAGCCAGAGACAAAGCAGGGAGTCGGCAGTTCGGCCCAATATTTCAAAGTAAGATTCATCAACATTGATTGGAGTCTTTTATCGATGGCCCGTGGTTGTGTTAAAACTTAAAAGACTACTGTAAACTCCCAATCCCCTGCTATATATCTATAAGAATTGTAATCCACTGGTGAACATTTACCTAACACTTAAAAGACTACTATAAATTCCCAATCCCCTGCTATATACCTCCTATAAGAATTGTAATCCACTGGTGAACATTTACCACAAACCGTTCGCATTTTCCAAACTAGTATTTTTGCACGCGATATAGGAGATATACGTTTAGTATATCTTAGTCAAAGATTTCAGTTATTGTAATCCATTATATTTAGAATATCATGTATATCTTTAGGATATTATATCTTCCTTGTATAGCATATTCTCTAGAATAATATTAGTATTAAAGTAGATGTCTATTGTATTAAGGACTTGTTATTCTATATATATATATATATATATATATATAGTCGGGATCCGGTGAGAATTAAGAGTTATGTGAGAATAGCTAGTTATATGAGAATAACCCACAACCTTTAGATTATACAAACCCAAGGGATGGGATATGCCCAAGCGGTAATAGCATAAACCATCTCTTCCAAACTCAATCCCGCGGCAACACGATAATTCAAAGTATTGCATGAAAAAACAGCAGCCTAAAAATGAGGAAAAATCGAAAATTTCACATCTTTTTTCATCAATTGATTGCAGACAAACATATGAACCTTTTTCGTTGATCAAAATTCATCCATCAATTATTTGTTCAATTCATCAATTCATACAACCTTATTTTTCCAATCATCAGGTACGAAATTCTCAAAACTAAACAAATTTTTTTGTTACAATTGAATTATAAACCTAGTTCATAGATATCATTAGTTGCTGCAATTGAGTCGAAACAATTATTGAAGATATTATGAATATTATCTTTGAAATACTGTATTCACTAGATAATAGTATGAAAATGTCCGACGATTGTAAATATTCGTGATTGGTGATAGGTGATTAGTGATTGGTTTAAGGTGTGTGTTTTGTGGAGAATTGAAATTGTATGAGTTTTGCCATGTTCATCAGATGTTCACTACATATACATCACCGGTACACTATAAGTACTTTAGATCTCATCTATACTTATATGATTAATTTGATAGCGTTTTGTTTAATCTATTATATTGATAGGTTTTATTTTATTATAGGAGTAGTACATTTGAATACGAAATTAAGTTGGATGTTTTTGAGATGAATAAATAATAAGTACAAGCTGAAGGAAACTAGTACCTAATACCGATGCTTGATGTCTACTTTGTGTAATGTACATCAGATCTTTACTACATATACATAATTGGTATACTACATGTACATTAAATCTCATATATATCATCATCTTTATGAGATATTTTAAATATCCTATTAAGCAACTCTTATGCAAAAAGTCATCATAAATGCCTAAATCAAATCAAATTCCTTCAAAAAAAAAGTCAATTTAGAGAGCAGGGAGTAATTCACATATGCATACTTTGAAAATAACTTTCAGTTGCTAATATTAGGATCAAGTAGTAAATGTCTTTTCTTTAAGGCTTACTTGCTAATAAATCTTTGCAAGCTTAAGAAATGGTGAATATTTGATAGTTTTTCTTGACAATAGTTTAGCTTTGAATTATAATATACTACATCTCTTCTTGCTAGCTAGTTCATAGAGAATGCCCTCCATGTGCATCAAGTAGCTTTTGTAGGTACATTAATTAACAAACTTAACAGCCTGAACCGTTTGATGATTGTTTATTTATAGGAAGTAGTGATTAGCGAAACAAGGGAGCTGAAGAAACTTTATGAAATCACTTTTTGATCAACTTGTCAATTAACTTGGAGAAACTATACCTTGTTAAGTTGCGATGTAACCACGTTATCTTAGGAATGTTTCTCTTTAGCTTTTGTGCTAGTGTTAAGATGTAATAGGAACGAGATTGGTTTGGTATTGTTTTTATCTATTTACTTATTTTGCAAGATACTTGAAATGAATAAGGGCTTTATATGAACACACCTTTGGTTTATGCTCTGATAATATCTTTCCCTGATGCCTACCTCTCTGTCCACCACTCTTTACATGGTGCATTATTTAGTGACAACCTAGAGCATTATTTGGATCAACTAATTTTACAGAACATAGATAGGCATTTGTGACAGACAGAACTGTCACACTTGATCAATGAATCCACTCAGCAAAGTAGCTATAAAAAAAGGATCAGCTCACCCAACTGAAATTCATCGGAAAAATTTAGGTGTACTGTTTCTAAATCGAATGCAAGCTCATCACAAAGTGACTAGAGGATCTGATTCCGTAATCAGGAAAGGCGTTATTAAACAAATTCACATCATGATAGAGAGACGACAAGGAAACAAGAAAGTGACAAAGTTCTCTGGTTTTGAATTTTTTTTATGGATGTTGTTTCTTTGGCATCAGTGCTGCAGAAAAGGTAATGGTATTCAGAAAGTGTTTGACGCCATTGGCGAAATACACTGAATCTAGGGTATGATCCCTCGAACAAGGGTGATGGAGAATGAAGATATGCTTCTGTGAGATTTGGGAAAGTGGAGCTTGAGGGTCCTATGTTTTGGACTGGGGAAAAGTTTCGACCTGATGGTGGCGAGGATACAATTAAGTTGCTTCTACGGCCCTCGGCTTTAGAACATGACTTATTCTGTAAGAATGAAAGTTGAGACTCACCTTCATGTTAGTGCACTATGACTAAAATTAGTGTTCGTTAGCTGTGGTATATGCTGCGACGTAATATAAAGAATAAGGTTATGTGACTTTGTGGTTGTTGCCTACTACTGCATACTGTTTTTTGCTAGGCTACTCTTATGTCTATTGTAATGGGAGACTTGCGACTGTTTAGCTGGCAGGATGTCTTTGTTGAGCAGCAGTTCGTAATTCTGAATTCCTCTCTTGAATGTTAACTCTGTTATCTCGTAGAGAATTATCGAGACTAACATTTTGACTAGCTATATTAATCAGTGAAATTACTTGTATATTTATCCGAGTTCTTCTAAGCTCATAAATTAGTTTTTAAATATTTGTATTCTTTCCCCTTTTACGGTGATGAGGAATGTTAGTAGCTGCTTATGAATTTCTCTTGTTGCATATCTTGGACAACAGTTTATTAATGCAACAAGTCCCCACTTGAGCTTTTAGTGTATGATTGTTTCTTTAGTGACTAGCCTATTATTCACCACCTTCATATGCTGCTAAACCTGAAATATTCACCACATTCGTGTTCCTAGAACAACTTGCCAAGCTGATTCCATACCCCTTGTTGTCTTGAACACACCCGATGGTGGAGGATGCCACAATGCAACACTAACAGCTACTACCCGTGGCTGCTCTGATTTGTAATCAGCAGTAAAAACTAGATGTTTGAGCCCTGCTATACATGGCCTGCACCATGTCAAACTAAACACCATTTTCCTTTCTTTATTAAAAGTACAACACCAATGGCTTAAAAGTACATCACTGATGACTTAGAAGTACATCAAAGATGGCTTAAATGTACACCACTTATTATAAATGTTCAGTTCTGGTAATCTGAAACACATGTAACAATAGTTACAATGGAGTTCGATAAACATAACTACCATAAATAAGTTTTAAACTGTACATATATAAGAAAAACAATAATGTATCGTACATATAAGAAATTTCATTAGATATTTGAAATGACAAAGCATTACCAGGTGTATAGTACTCAAAGAAGCATGGCAATGTACATGTAGTGTACCAATGATGTATATGCAGTAAAGATATGATGTACATTAAGTAAAATTCAATAACTTCATATAAGAAAAACAATAATGGATCGTATAAATCAGTTTTAATCTGTACAAACAAATTCAGAGTGCAAAATATATGTTCTTGAGAGATCTGGGCACAATTCGCATTCAATGTAACTACGCATTATCACTAAAACCTTCATTGTCATCATCCTTCATCGCTTCCTTCACAGAGTCTGGACCCATAGGAAATCCAAACACTTGGACATCTTCTTGATCCATCTTGATCTTCCCATCTCGCACATATAACGTACAACTATATGTGTCAAAATTCTCAATAAGCTAAAGACTTGGCTTGTTGTTTAGAGACCCCAAATCCAAATCAAGAGAAACGCCAAACTCGATATCTTTGGCAGCTTGTTTTTGTTCAGAACTAATCCTTTAGTTAATAGAATGAAGTCCGGTTGGAGACATACGACTTCATCCAAACTTACGAATATGATCTTTACTTTCAAATTCCTCCTTAGAAATATGATATACAAAATCAAACCTCATGAAAATCATAACAACAAATTATACTAATTCATAACTAATATGTAGCAAGTGAAATAGAAAGTATGTGATATGGTCAATCAAATTTTGTAAGAAGGGAAAAGAAACATAATAAAAACATAAATGAAATTTGCAGCAACACTTTTGAAGCAATTTGGTTAGATGTCCACATATGTTCTCACTCTCTGCAGCAAATATAATCAATAGATATCACATGAATTATAGAGCTCGTGATGGGGGTGGACGAGTTATTCATTTAGCTTGTCGAATCAGCGTCAATTTTCAGAAAGGAAGCGGCTAGCAAACTTGTAAAGCTTTACCATATTTTTACTTTACTTAGCTTGAGTGATTCCACCGAATGATCTAGAATTAGATGGGTTCTATTTCTATCATTCAATTGAGCTTCTTCTCGAAAAAAATCCTTCAATTAGTCCAAATCAATTCTATTTTTTTAAGGAAAGTCCAAATCAATTCTAATTCTATCATTCATCTAAGTCCAAATCTGAAATTTTTTGAGCTTATCAGTGAGTAAAAGGTTTAGAAAAAAAATTGAATTCTAAATCTACTTAAACATTAGAACCAAGATATTATCAATAATCTATATTTACATAATCAATAATTATCACCAATTATCCATGACTGATTATCAACTGATATAACTAATGGTGGCTTACAATACATCACTAGTGGCTTAAAAGTGCATCACGAGTTGCTTAAAAATACATCACCAATTACAAATATAAACCAAAACACATAAACCCCATATTACCTGAAAAAGATGGAAATTTTACCTTACAAAGATCAAAATCGAAAAATAAAATAATACGAATCAAGTAAAACAAACATGCAAAATGAGAATCACTATTCCAAAGCTTAATTTCAGAGTAACAACATTAAAATTATGACAACAAAACCCTAACATCCGACAAATAACAAAAAAATAGAGCTTAAAAATCCGAAAAAATACCACTTTGAATCTTCTTCAAATCTTGGTTCTTGTTCGAGCTTCAATTGATCGGGACGAAATTGCTAGTTTTGAATCTTGTTCGAGCTTCGATAATGGAGGATGAAAGTGTTGGTTGGCTACATACTACAGTGGGTCGAGTTACTGTAGGTAGGTGAAGGAAGCACGGTAGTTCTTTTTAGATTAATGAAACGCGATAATGACGTCCGTTAGATTAGAGTTATCCAATGGCTCATATTTATTCTCATATAACTAGGAATTCTCATATAACCATGTTATTCTCACGTGAGCCCAAATATATATATATATATATATATATATATATATATATATATATATATATATATATATATATATATATATATATATATATATATATATATATTGCCAGAGCTAACTGTAGGCATGTTTTTATTTCGCCTACGTGGGATGAGCGCATATTTGACTACCTTATTGTAAAGGTTTTACTGAAAACGTTTTTGAAGTCGCCAACAAGTCTTTAAAGGAAGCCTCATAAACCTAATTGGATTTTGGGAAACCTAAGGACTTATCCAATGTAGATTTCCTCGTCCTGATTCTATAGATGGTCAATGAACCATAGATTGAGTTCGGGGGTGAGGGTACGAACACGGTCAGGAACCATGTCGCCTTTAGCTTTATTTACGATATTGCCATTATTAACCCCTAACCCTAAAATCTAAACCCTAATCTAAACCCTAATCCCTAAAATCTAATCTAAACCCTAACCCTAAAATTTAAACCATAACCCACCCCTCCTCTTCCCCTCCACATCCCCCCACCCCATCCCCTCCCCTCCGCCGCCGCAGCCCCCAATCCCTCCCCCCGGCCCGGCCCCCACCTCCTCCGCTCACATTTCCCTGAGCCACCGCACACCCTCCCCCTCCCCGCGATTTCCCCTTCCCTCGAACTTTCTCTCTCCGAAGAAGAAAGACTTTCCCCTCTCTCTAAAACTCAACCTCCTCATTTTCCTCGACGAATTCGTCGATCAAATATTCATCTCCGAATAAACCAAGAAGAAATTATATGCCGATTAACCGAAATCGAGGGGGTGGGGGCTACGGGAAATCGAGGATGGGGTGGGGGCTAGAGGGACAAATCGAGGAGGGGGGGGGCTACGGAAATCGAGGGGGAGGGGGGGGGGCCGCATCGGTGGAGGGGGGGAGGTGGGGGCGCCTGGGCCGGGGTGGAGGGGACAGGGAGGGAGAGGGGGGTGGGGGGTGAGGCTAGGGTGGAGGGGGGGTGGGTTAGGGTTAGGGGTTAGAGTTAGGGTTAGGGTTAGGATTAGTGTTAGGGTTTAGGGGTTAGGATTAGGGGTTAATAATGGCAATATCGTAAATAAAGCTAACGACGACTTTAACGTCTGTCAGAAAAAGGGTAGATGGTGCACAGTTTTGAAAAGTCGGGGTATATGGTGAATATCTGAAACATTGAGGGTATATGGTGAATTTCGTGATTTATCGGGGGTATTTGGTGAAAAAACCGTAAAATATTTTCATGCACCCAAAAAATAATTTAGTCTAGGTTGGTTTAGGAAACACATATAATACTATTTTTTAGTGATATGTAATTAGGCAATCAAATTACAGGGAACCTAGCAGGTTGTCCAAATTATCTGATTAATATTAGAACAATTCTTTAGGTCTTGATAAGCAAATAACATATATGGTGATGAAAGCATGAACATGACAATCAGGCAAGCAATGTACAATATATAAAAATAAATAAAAGAAGAAGAGTATAGATTAGAATGTACAAAAAGAGCGCTTTTTATATTAAAGATCGTGGCTTGGGTCTGAGAGATTGACAACCTTCAGGACGAGCAATCGTGAAACCTGAAAATATGAATGTGTATGTATGTATGAATGTGTTTGTTTGTATTTGTAGATTTGAAAAGTATGAGTTTTGTAGAGAGAACTCGTAAAGTGTATAGTCGAAGTATATATAAAAGTCGAGTATTAAGTGTAGAGAAAAACCGTATTTTGATTCGGAAAATCGAAGAGTATTTATAGGGAAAAGGAAAGTGCGCTTCACACGCCAGCTGCGCCAGGCGCAAGTGGTTGTGTGACGCACAATCACACGTGTCAGGCGCACATTGGTGCGCCTGACGCGACATGACCAATTAACGGCTCCCACGTGGTACACGCCTTAAAAAAAGATAGAATTGACAGCCTGTGCATTGCACAGAAGAGTGCGCTCGACGCATGACTCTGTGTGACACACATGTCTACGTGTCAGGCTTGTGCGCTTGGCGCATGATTTTGCGCTCGGCGCATGTTGGTGCGCTCAGCGACCACCTTGCTTTTGACTCGTTTTAACAGTTTTTTTTATTAAACGCGTTTTAAAGATTTTCTTTTATCTTTTAACTCCGGAAATCTGATTTTATAGGATAAAAAATCCGATTTTAATTATAAAAATATCTTTGAAAATATTTATTTATTAAAATAAAACAATTAATTATTATTAAATAATTAATTGGGCTTTTCAAAGAGTTGGGCTCAAAATACAATTAATTATCATGAATAATTAAGTGGGTTTTAAAATACGATATTAAAATACGCTTTAACACTTTTAAATAGTTTTGGCTCTTCGGACTGCTCTGCCCTTGAGTCGGACCAATTAAGACCGCGTTATGTTTCATCATTGGGCCCTTAAATGGGGAGACACGATTATGTGTCTACAGAAGCCCCCACTTTGACTGAGGTTCAAGAAACCGATAGTCAAAGTACACGGTGTCGGGACGGAGAACGATTCTAAACGCTCTGCAGTTTAGAACTGATCTATATACGTCGGTCTCTGCAAAACAAAGTTAGTATGCAGGACAATAACTACAAGCAATCTGATTACTTGCAGAAGAAAGATGTTAGCAGATAGGTGCAAACAACTAACATAAAGCACATAATGATGCAAAAATGCAAACTTAAACTCTCTAAGGATGCATGAGACGCTATGCAAGGATTAAGGTTGTGCAAAGCTAAGGGGGATGACACGTCATGCAAGGTCAGGGTAATGCAAGACTATGATGTATGTAATGCAATGCAAGGTCATGGTTTTGCAAGGTTAGGAGATCTGGATACGTAGAATGATAGAATGATCAGAAATAGAGCTTGGGGTAGGCTCGAAACCACTTGTGTGATGCAGGCCGAGACCTACCTGGGTTTCCGGGTTTTATACTACGATAATTAAATGATTAGAGAGATTTTCGAAAACTGTTTTAGTAAATAATCGGGGTCCGTAAACGAGGTCCGCAGATTGCAACTTTTCGGGAGTTTGATTTGATTTGGAGGAACCAGCACATATAGGAAGCCCCCACTTTGGGTAAGCTTATCTTGAATTAGGCATCTTGAGCCTTGATTGGAATGTAGTTGATCTGTCTTGAGCGTTCAGAGTTTTCACTAGGGATTCTTCATTGGGAAGTTGATACAGGCAAAGTCAAATATCGTTAGAGACCATGGAATTGTCGAAGAGTCATTCAGGGAAAAGGAGAGTTTGCATTGAAAAATAAAATTTTTAAATTTGTGCCTTAAATAAATGTAGGTGGGAAAAGGCTTTAACGAGGCTAGGTTCAGACTCGAGTCTATCGGGATCTAGAAAGAGTATGGTCCTGAATTCTAGAAAGTTAAATTATTAGACCTTGATTAATTTTTTTTATTGAAACGGTCGGACCTCGAGATGAGGATTCCTACGTATCCTTGCGGAATCAGACCATTCGTAGTTGTAGATCTGATTTATTTTTTTATCATTTTTTGAAAAATTCCCATTGGTAACCTTGTAGTTTTTCGGTTTCCCAATGGTAACCCCGTGGTTTTCAAATTCTCAAAAATGACCTTGTACTCTTGTTAAATTCCCAAATGTGACTTAACCCGTTAAATTTTCGTTAAATCTAACTGTAAAATCAATGCACGCAAATTGAGATGTTTCTGGAATGCAAATTGAGGCGAATATGATCATTTTTTGCAAATTTCGACCTCAAATTTGACCCATAAAGAGCTAAAATGACCCTCAAAACCTTGACGGGCTATTTTTTCGGAATAATTTGCGTTCCAAAAATATCTCGATTTGCGTGCATTATTTTGTGTGCCGAAAAAATATAGCCCGGTCAAGGTTTTGGGGGTCAATTTAGCCCTTTTTGGGTCAAATTTGAGGTCGAAATTTGCAAAAAATGATCAGATGCCCCTCAATTTGCATTCCAGAAACATTTCGGTATGCGTTTATTGATTTAACGGTTAGATATAACGGAAAATTAACGGAAAAAGTCACGTTTGGGAATTCAACAAGAGTACAAGGTCATTTTGGGAATTTGAAAACCACAGGGTTACCATTGGGAAACCGAAAAACTACAAGGTTACCAATGGGAATTTATTTTTTCGGGTTTTCAACCTAGCGGGCTTGGACATACCTTGAAAAAGGAGTTAGGGTTGATGAAAGGTTGAAAGGTTTAAGGCTTGAGGTTTTAATGAAGGTTCAACTGGTTGGGTTAAGGTAGGATCATGGCTTTGAATTATATGGGTTAAGTTTTTGATGGACCGAAGGGATTTGAAACGAGGGGTTGAACTTGTGTGCAAGCCCCCTAGCTTTTATTTCTTTGCCTTTGGCTTTTTCTTTTTTGCATTTTTTTCTTTTTGTCCTGTGCATTTTCTTTTGCTTTTTGCTTTTTTTTTCGCACCTTGATTTTTTCACCTTTTTTATTTTTGCCTGGCATTGATTTTTTTATGTATGAGGCTTGCACATAATTTTTTTATGGTTTTGGGTATTGGAGGCTTGAAGGCTATTTGTGGCGCTTTAATTTTAGAGGGATTATTTGGCTAATGGAGATGATGGCTAAATTGATTTTTTATGTTTTCTTGGTTACATGAGGATGACTTATGAAAGGCAATGGAAAGGATATGGGAATAACTCCTGATCCAAAGTATGTCCTTTTTTCATTTTTCTCTTTTTTTATTTTCAGATTTTTTCTTTAATTAGTCAAGATCATTAGGTGATTTAAGTTTCATCATTGAATTAGAAACATAAATAAAATGATGGAAGGTCAATGAAAATGAAAAGAAAAATAAAATGAAATGAAAATGGAAAGGCTATAATAGATGAAGTCCTATAATTAAACCTGTGTATGGGCCGGGCTGGGCCTGTCCACGGGCTTGGCCCGCGGGCTTTGGACAGCGACGGGCCGGGCCAGGCCCAAGCCCACCATTGTCGTGCCGTACCGGGCCGGGCTGGGAAGTTTGGGAATATGTCCATGGCACGGCACGACCCACGTGCCTGACGGACCGGGCTCGTGCCTACTGCGGACCTGGTCCGTGGGCAACTGAATTTTTTTTTTTTGCATTTGCAGTTCCAAGCTCTGTGAATTCCGATTGTCTGAGAAATTTTGAGGGTGGTTCACTGCTTTGATTATGCGTCGTACGTTTGAGAAATCCTGAAAATGATATTTTCCAATTCCATTGTTGATAATGAGATCTGAAAGGAGAGAGAAAAAAGAAGGGAAAAAAGGGGGAAGGAGAGAGAAAGAAGAAGGGAAAATCTCTTCGCGTCGGGGACCGTCGGTTGTTCGACTTGTTCGCTTGTTCGTGAATCACCAACAAGGGTGGTTGGTGTCGGACTTAGGTTGTCGCCGGCAGGGGCTGACGACCCAAAACAAATCGAACGGAGTTACGGAGAGTTGTCACCGGCAGGGGCCTGTTGCACCACCGTCCACCGCGGTTGTTGGACTCGCGGACTTCTGGGCTCCGAACCGGTTGTTAATGTTCATAAATTGAGAAATCAATAAATCATTAAGAGAGAGAGGGAGGGAGATAATACTTTGAATTTTGAAAATTGAAAGCCCACCATTAAAGTCTGTATGTCTGTATGTTTATATGTGATAATATGAGTGAGTTTGTCTTTGAAAATTGGAAGCGGTCAAAGGCTCAAAGCACCCATTTGGTTTGAACTTTGAAAATAAGTTTTTACTTTTTAGTTTGGGTCATTGGGTGAAATCAAATATCCTCATGTTACGTGCCTTGTTTGCATGCTTGCATTTATAAGTTTTATTGTAGTGAAAAACAAAAAGCAAAACATGAAGGAGATGAACTTAGTGAGACATTGTAATTTGAAAAATACCTCAAAATTATTATTAAACTATTGATAATATTAAAGGGAACAAAAGGACTAAATTCTTAAAAACTGAAGACATTACAAACAATAAGAAAGTTACATTGCAAAGTTATCACTCTTCATCATCATGTATTTCTTGTTCAAGATCATCGGCTAATTGAATTGATTGAGAGCTATTAAATCCAGAAGCGGATGTGCCTTCATCATTATCGTTTTGTACATACGACTTATCTTGAGATCGATCTTCGGCATCTAACCAATCCTTGAAACACACACACATTTCAAGAGTTTCGGGTTTTAAACTTGATGTTCTATCATCTAACACTCTTCCTGATGCGCTAAAAGCTCGTTCGGATGCAACTGATGAGACTTGAATAGCAAAAATATCACGTGCCATCGCCGCCAAAATTGGATGCTTTGTGCTTTGTCCTTTCCACCACTCCAGTAGGTCGAGTCCATACTTTTATTCATCATTTATCCATACCTTTCATAAAATCATAGCTTAGATACATTTGTAATTCAGAAACATCACTTTGAGTTCTCCTGGATGATTCACTACCAGAAAATTTAGACATCATATTAGCAGCTTGTGCAAATAGACCTTTTGACCGTTTACTTACACTCTTGGATGATTGAGAAGGAGCAAATCGAGTACTTGTTCCATATTTATTTTCATAAACTCTAAATAGTTCGAAAAAACGAGTGGTGACATTAGTTTTAAAGGATTCAACATCGCTGTCAAGTAGCATACATTGAAAATAAATATCAAGTAACAAGAAAGTACCATCATATTTTTGTCTTGGATCTAAGATAGAAGCAAAAATATAAATAATAGGAAGGTCCGTGTAATATTTGCGCCATTTCACCTCCATTGCGGGAAGATAGTCATCATAAGTTTCTTCGCCACGGTGCTCATAAAAAAGTTGAGCAAGTAAACATGCATTGCTAAGAAAAGATTGAGAACATGGATTATAAACAGAAGAAAAGCAATGGGTCATGCTATATAACAATTGTAAGAAGTTCATATACTTTTCACAATTGTTCCAATCATTTTCTAATAAAGCCATTTGTGGAAATTTTTGATTGAAAAAAATTGTTATTGGAATTTTATACTCGATTGCCCTACTCAACATGTCATAAGTGGAGTTCCACCTAGTCGGACAATCGGATTTGAGTTTAACCACCTTTAAATTTTGCTGACAAAGAAATGCTTTCCACTCCTGAATTCTCATAGAAGAACTGTTAATAGAAAGAATTGCAGTTCTAATTTTCTCATAAAAGGGACCAATAGCAGTAGTTCCATCTCTCACACATAAATTTAGAACATGACAAATGCATCTAATGTGAAGTGCTTCTCCATCTAAAATGCAATCAGGTTATTGTTATTTGATCATGTTTGCACTATATGTCATAGATGTTGCATTATCAAAAGTCATGGACATGATTCTAGTCCTAAGACCGTACTCATCAATAGCTTGCATTAGATGATGAGCAATGTTAAGACCAGTGTGGGGGTATTCTAACATTCCAAAAAATCTTCCCCGAAAGCACAAATAATTTTGTAGTAGTAATTATTTTAAGAGCAAAGTGTTAGTTCTTTCCCCCTTAATTTAGAGCTAATAAAAAATACTGAGAGATATTGGAATTGAGAACTTTGATACTTGAAACTTGAGAAGATTGAAATAATACAGAAAGATGATGAGATGAGTTGTGTGGAAAAAACTAATAATGTTTTGATGCATATATAGAAGATGAAAAAAATTTAGCCGTTAGAAATAAAATGTCTCTGAACTGATGAACGTTAGAGACATAACTCAAAGCATATGAACGTTGAAAATTTGCAGCGTATAAGAAATGACAGATGAAATTGAAGCTATGAATTGATGAGATTTGAAGCATGCACAACCTTTATAGCCGTAGCCCATAGTCACACAAACTTTGCAGCTTTAATTTTCTCTCTCTCCACAATTATGCAACAAGAAGCATAGTAATAGTACATTAGTACTATAGTAGGGGACATAGCATACATGATAGTATGATACATTGATAGAAATGACTGAGAAGGGGTGTGCGTGTGTCAGTGTCATAATTCATAAAGACAAACCTTGCATAGTTGCATGCATGGCATAAGCATAAGATGTAGGCCATAGGCCATAGGTAAACTATTTTCCACTTTTCCCCTTTTAGGAATAGGTTTCTATCCCAGCAACAGAAAGAGAGTACAGGCGACTGTTCACGTGCCTGTCCCCGGGCCAGCCCATGGGCCTATCCACGGGCCAGCCCAAGGACCTATCCACGGGCCAGAGCGGGTCATTTCCACGGGCTCGTGTCGGGCCGGACTTATTTACAATTTTTCCTAACGTCCAAGGCCCACGGCCCACTAGATGGACAACGGGCCGGGCTATAATCGAGCCGGGCTCGGGTGGCCCGCGTGCCAGCCCGACCCATGCACAGGCCTACCTATAATGACATAGACTCGATGGGAAAAGACATAAATGGATTAGGGTAAGGACCCTCTGACTCACACTAGGAAACCAGAAATAAAAGACTAAGCCTGTTGAATTGTTGATGCACTGTGCAAAAGGGTTACTGGTGATGCTGATTCTCGTTGTAGCAAGCATTAAAAGTCTGTTGTCATCGACCATGTTTCGCAGCGCAGTAATGGTATTTGACTCTAGATGTCAGATGTTCATTGTTAGTTGGAATTCGCAGTGGAAATATAGGTTGCACCTTTTGAATTTTCTTTTAGGTGCAGGGTTCGTAGTAGATCATATAGAAGTGATCGCACCTCTATTGTGAAGGCGGTCAAAAATTTTGAATTTCTTTTAGATGCAGGGTTCGGAGTACACCCTATGGAAGTGATCGTGCCTCTAATGTGAAGGCGGTAGACCCTATCGAAATGATCGTGCCTCTATTTTGAAGGCGGTTAAAAGTAATATTCATGACTCTATATGAAGTCGGGGTGGTGATAGTGCGCTTGATGAGCTTTAGAGCAGGCTCAACTTTTTGTTTCTCCATTAGGCGTTCTCTAAGTTGTAATCTCTCGACTGGTCATGAACGTAATCAGTTGGACCTCGCTTGTAAGATTTTAGAAATGAATTTCGAAATGAGAAATGGAAATGAGGTATGGAGTAATGGGAAATGAGAAATGAGAAATGGAAAATGAAAATTTGAAATGGAGGATTAGGAATGGTTATGGATTTTCAGACTAGTATGGGCTTGACCATGGACCGGACTGGACTGGACTATGTAACCAGACTGGACTAGACTTTGAACTTGCAAGCAGACTAGAATCAAAAGGATTGCCTATGTGCACTTAGGGAATGCTAGATTCGCTAGACTTAGGGGGGATTCGCTTCGCCAGACTCGATGATTTTGGGTTGTTGTGGATCTAAGATGGACTGGCTTCGCTAGACTCAAAGGTTTTGGGCCATTATGGACTTAATTGGGATGCTATAGATGTAAGGTAGGAGTAGCTTCGCTAAACTCGGAGGATGCCTTTATGGTCTTAGGGGTGACTAGCTTCGCTAGGTCTAATGGATGCCTTTATGGTCTTAAGGATAACTAGCTTCGCTAGGTCATCAAAGGGTGTCGTTATGGTCTTAAAGGGTGAGTAGTTTCGCTAAACTCAAAGGGTGCCTTTATGGTCTTAGGGATGACTAGCTTCGCTAGGTCAAAGGGTGTTATTATGGTCTCAGGGATAACTAGCTTCGCTAGGTCTAAAGGGTGCCATGGTCTTAAAGGTGAATAGCTTCGCTAAACTCAAAGGGTTCGCCTTTATGGTCTTAGGGGTGACTAGCTTCGCTTGGTCAAAAGGGTGCCATTATGGTCTCAAAGGGTGAGTAGCTTCGCTAAACTCAAAGGGTGACTTTATGGTCTTAAAGGTGAGTATCCTCGCTAAACTCAAGGGGTGCCTATGTGGTCTTTTAAGAAGTGCTAGCTTCGCTAGGCTTAGAGGTTTTGAGTTTTAGAATTTGGACTTCGCCCTATATGGGTTTTGAATTAGACTTGACTAGACTTAGGATATGAATTGGGCCTTATATGGACCTAATTTTGGACTGGATTAGACTTAGACTTAGATTGGAATGGACTAGGAATATACTTGGACTAGACTTCACATAAAGATGCAAATGGACCTAGATTTTGACATGAGCTAGACTTATATGGGCCTAAGATCGACTCTTATGCTAGCATGCCTAATATGAATGCATGGACTCAAATTTAGATGGACCTAATATGAATGCAAAATGGACTCTAATGAATATGGGCCTAAAATGAATGCAAGCGAATTGGGTTGATTGGATTAGATTGAAGGTGTTTGGACGGGGAGTAGAATTTTCAAAATTCGTTTTTAAAAGGAATCCCTTGTTTTTATCTTTTGTTAGGAAAAAGATGATGGATTAATTTTGAAAATATTTTTTTGAATGTCTTGTATGACGGTGTTTAGTAAATGCTTTTGAAAAAGAGTAGAATAGAAGAGGGTGTAGGATTGATTTTGAAAAATGTAAGTTTTTGAAATTGATTGAATATGGTAAGGTAAGATTGATAGGGAAGGTTAGTTGGAAAGCAGGGAGAAGGTAGACATGCATGATGATTCTAACTCTACCATGACCAATTTTCTAGATGTACTTTTTTTTAGGACAGACTTGACCTTGCATGAAAAGACTGATTTTTATGTTTTAGGTGAGACCCCTAGAATGACCATGCTTTTACGCGAATGCAGACGCACTGAACATAGGATCGACCACCACGACGACTAAATCGACGAAAAGCATGCGATGCACAGACTGCGCGCGGCGCACAACCGTGCGTCTGGTGCGGGAATGATGCGCCAGGCGCAACTTAATGCGCTTGGCGCACGACTCCCCGACATGTTTTTCGGGGATTTAGGCGAGGTTTTGGCCAATTGACGATCTTTTTCTTGTTATTTAGACGCGATTTTTAGGTACGACGCATAATAATGATAATTTGACAAGGTAATAACAGGCAAAAATCACAATCACAAGCAAATGTCATATAACATGGATACAAAAGTTCTCATCCTAAAGTCCAGTTCTATGTTTAACTATGGTCAGGTTTAGGTCAAGGCTGAAAAGGGTCCATGACTAAGTGATTGATCCCACGCTTCGTACCCTTGCTTAAAGAGGTGGCGACGTGTAAGACGCACTCCAGTTCCCAAGTCAGGAACAAGAGAACAATGCCATGGTTGGGTAGGTTTTTTTATGACTAAGATCAAACACTATCGCTCGGGAAGCTTTTTGGAAGGACAAAGCGCAAACTCCCCTGGGGTGGCCTCAAGCATAAAAGAACATGCGCTAATGAGGCAAGGTAGATTGTCCTTATGGTGGCTTCAACAATAGTCATGCATATGCAAAACTGTAATGTCATTCTAAAGCATAAAAAGAGTATGAATTGTATTTTTGAGTTTCACCCACTCATTTTTAATTTTTTTTTTTAAATCTTCCCCAGTGGAGTCGCCAAATTCTAGGCGTGTTTTATTTCGCCTACGCAGGATAAGCACGTATTTGACTACCTCATTGTAAATGTTTTATTGAAAACGTTTTTGAAGTCGCCAACAAGTCTTTAAAAGAAGACTCATAAACCTAATTGGATTTTGGGAATCCTTAGGAGTTATCCAATGTAGATTTCTTCGTCCTGACTCCATAGATGGCCAATGCACCATAGATTGAGTTCGGGGGTGAGGGTACGAACACGGTCAGGTACCATGTCGCCTATTGATGGCCTCTACTTAATATCGATTCATGTCGATTTTTATGCAATAGAATAACCATAAAATATTTTCATGCACCCTAAAAATAATTTAGTCTAGGTTGGTTCAGGAAACACATAAAAGACTATTTTTTAGTGATATGTTATTAGGCAATCAAATTACAGGGAACCTAGCAGGTTGTCCAAATTATCTGATTAGTATTAGAACAATTCTTTAGGTCTTGATTAGCAAAAATAACATATATGGTGATGAAAGCATGAACATGACAATCAAGCAAGCACTGTACAATATATAAAAATAAATAAAAGAAAAAGAGTAGAGATTAGAATGTACAAAAAGTGCACTTTTTATATTAAAGATCGTGGCTTGGGTCTGAGAGATTGACAACCTTCGGGACGAGCAATCATGAAGCCTAAAAATCTGAATGTGTATGTATGTATGAATGTTTTTGTTTGTATTTGTAGATTTGAAAAGTATGAGTTTTGTAGAGAGAATTCGTAAAGTGTATAGTCGAAGTATATATGAAAGTCGAGTATTAAGTGTAGGGAAAAACCGTATTTCAATTGGGAAAATCGAAGAGTATTTTTCGCTTCACGCGCCAGCTGCGCCAGGCGCAAGTGGCTGTGTGACGCACAATCACACGTGTCAGGCGCACATTGGTGTGCCTGACGCGGCATGACCAATTAACGGCTCCCACGTGGCACACGCTTTAAAAAAGATAGAATTGACAGCATGTGCATCGCACAGAGGAGTGCGCTCGACGCACGACTCTGTGTGACACACAGGTCTACGTGTCAGGCTTGGCGCTTGGCGCACAACTTTGCGCTCGGCGCAGGCTGGTGCGCTCGGCGCAGGTTGGTGCGCACAACTCTGGCTCGCTGTCTTCGCAGCCCATGACGTCTTTCGTCTCCCAGGGATACTCCCCTCCTCTTCCATTCTTCCACACGTTCACCCCACAATTGTCGTCCCCGAATCCTACCAATCTTGTCACTGTTCAACTTGCGTCTCCTGAAAATTATCTTTCTTGGAAAACTCAGATGCAATGCCTTCTTATCTCTCATCAATTGTTTGGTATGGTTGACGGTACGATTCCTATTCCGCCTCCTACTGTTGTTGATCACCAAGGTACTGTGCATACTAATCCGCAATTTCATGAATTTTTACGCATTGATCAACATGTTAAGTCCTGGTTGTTTGCCACTCTTTCACGTGATGTGTTAACTGATGCTCATGATTTGCGCACCGGGGCTGAAATTTGGTCTCGTTTACAGTCACGTTTTATGCATGCTAGTATGGCTAGGACCATGGAATTAAGGGGTCGGTTAACTCACATTAAGAAAACTGATAAACAATCTATGGATTCTTATCTGCGTGAAACTAAAGTGCTTGCTGATTCTCTAGCTGCTATTCAATGTCCTGTTTCTCCGCAAGATTTGGTTCAGTACACTCTGTTTGGGTTGGATCGTGATCCCGATTATGAAACCTTGGTTACTACTTTACTATACTCGTCGTTGCCTTTTTCCTTTGATGATTTACGTCCTAAACTACTTCTGCAAGAGCAACGTATCAAATTGAGCAAATCTTATGATGACTCCACTAGTTCTCATCATGCTTTAGTAGCCCAGACGACATCTTCTTCTGGTTCTGCTTCTACTACTGGCAAGAATTCCGGTGGTGGTCATAATAAAGGCCGTATTAATCGCAACAAAGGTAATAATAATGGTGGTCGTGGCAACAATGGTAATCGTGGTAACAACAATTATCGGGGTGGTAATGGTAATGGTAACAGCAATAAATATGGGGGTGCTTCGCAATCCAGAGGTCGTATGAATGGTATGAGTAATTCTAACTTGTCATTGGTTGATATGTCTTGTGCCAATTTTACTACTAATGATCTTTGTTCAGCAGGCAATAATCCTTCTAGTGGCAATTTAGGCTCCTCTCCTACTTCCGATACTTGTGGTTTATGTTGGTATCCAGGTCATCAAGCTGCCTATTGCCCTCATCGTTTTAATCCTAACATTGCGCCTTCTTCTCCGGATGGTGTCACACGTGCCCTTGTTGCGCTGTCTGTTGGAGGTGAAACAAATGACTCTGTCTGGTACCCCGATTCGGGAGCTGCATCTCACATGACTTGTCAGGATGGTAAGTTTTCTTCTTTACTCCCTTACACTGGTTCAAGTTCAGTTGTAGTTGGTGACGGTACCGCACTCCCAATTAAACACATAGGACATTTACAGATCCCTACTAAGAGTCGTCCCCTACGTTTAAACAATGTATGTCATGTTCCTTGTTTGCAACATAATCTTCCCTGTTAATAAGTTGTGTCGGGATAATGACTGTGTGGTGATTTTTGATAAATCTTTTGTTTGTGTTAAGGACAAAATCACGGGGGCAGTTCTTCTCCAAGGGTCCAAAGAGTAACGGTGTCTATCCTCTCCGACCTCAACTTGTCAGCCCATAGTCATCTGTTTCTGCTTTGATAGCCACTAAGGTGTCTGGAGATGTTTGGCATTCTCGGCTTGCTCATACTTCTGCTAGTGTTTTAGGAACTTTATGCTCAAATAATCTTATTTCATGACGATTGTGTTGCCTGCAAAGTAGGCAAAGTTCATCGTTTACCTTTTGAACGTGTTGAACATTGTTCTCCCTATCCTTTATATTTAATTCATAGTGATCTTTGGACCTCTCCTATTTTATCAAATCATAAATATAAATATTATGTTGTCTTTGTGGATGATTTCACTCGGTTTTCTTAGCTTTATCCTTTAAAACTGAAATCTGATGTGTATGATCAATTCTTAAGTTTTCAGAAAATGGTGGAAATTTTATTTAATTGCAAAATTAAAATCTTCCAAAGTGATGGAGGAAGGGAGTATGATAATGCTCCGTTATTTCATCATTTTCGAAACTCTGGCATAATTTTTCAAAAATCTTGCCCTCATACTCCGGCTCAGAATGGGGTCGCAGAACGTAAGCATCGTCACATCATTGAAATGGCCCGTACTTTTCTCATCCAATCTGATTTACCGGCACAATTTTGGGTTGATGCTTGTTTTTCTGTTGTTTATACCATTAACCGGTTACCTAGTTCAGTTCTAGGTGGTATTTCTCCCTATGCCAAGCTGTTTCACCGTACCCCTTTGTATGATTTTTTGAAAACTTTTGGTTGCTCATGTTTTCCTTTACTTCTGGATTCACGTCGTCACAAACTTCAACCCAAGTCCAAACATTGTGTTTTTATTGGTTATGCCTCCAACTATAAAGGATATAGATGCCTTGATCCCACTACAGGTAAAGTTTACACAAGTCGTCATGTTCTTTTCCTTGAGCATAAATTCCCCTATCGAACACTAGTTCCTTCTAAGCTGAGCTCCTCTCTTTTCTCAAGTGACACTACGCCGCTTGTGTTTGTTCCCGATTAGTCTCCCACTGTGTTCCCCAAGACCTCCTGTGTCGGGTCCTGTTTCGTGTGCCACGTCGCAGCTCTTAGCTGCCCCGTCCTCTCCTGCTTCGGCAGTAATGGCCATGCCCCACCCGTGGCCTTCCCTAGTCAGCCCCAACCCCCTCGTGGCCTCTACTGCCTGCTCATTCCCTCTCCCTCCGTCTATTGCTGCTGTCCCTATTTCCCTAGCCCCAGCAGCCTTACTTGGCCACGACCTCCTCGTGGTCTTCCCCATACCTCCCCAGCCAGCCCGTGGTCTCCACTGTCACGGCAGACCATGACCCCCCCTCTGTCCTCCTCGTGTCACAATCCCCCTGCATCATCATCCCCTACTGCCACGCCTATGTCCAGCTCTAGTCTCTCGCTTGGTCATCTTCCGTGCCCATGTCTACCATTAGTACCCCCACTCCTTCCACTTATATTCATTGTATGGTAACTCGCTTAAAAGATGGGATCCCTAAACCTCGAATTCTAATGAATCTTAAAACTGATGTTATCGAGTCTGAGCCCACTAATTATAAGCACGCTGCCAAAGATCCACGTTGGCGCGTTGCTATGTCTGATGAATATAATGCTTTAGTTGACAATCACACTTGGGAGTTGGTACCTCGTAACTATAATTGCAATTTGCTTGGTTGTAAGTGGGTTTACAAGATTAAATATCATTCCGATGGTACCGTGAAGCGGTTCAAGGCCAGGCTAGTTGTTTTTGGAAATCATCAACATGCAGGTAGTGATTACTTTGAAACCTTTAGTCCTGTTGTCTGTCCTAATATTGTGCGTCTGGTTCTTACTATTGTTGTTATTTTTAAATGGCCAATTCATCAATTAGATGTCAAAAATGCTTTCCTTCATGGCTTTCTTCATGAAGAAGTCTATACGTGTCAGCCTCCAGGTTTCATTCATCCATCTAAACTTGATCATATTTGTCAGTTACGTAATTCCATTTATGGTTTAAAACAAGCTCCTAGGGCTTGGTTCTCCAGGTTCAACAATTTCCTTTTATCTATTGGTTTCAAATGCAGTAGTTGTGACACTTCCATATTTGTTCTCAAACTTCGGGGTCATATGATTATTTTAATACTCTATATGGATGATATTGTCCTCACCGGCAGTTGCTCACAACTTCTTCATCGTTTCGTCTGTGTTCTTTCTTCTCAATTTGCAATGAAAGATTTGGGGGATTTGCATTATTTCTTGGGTGTTCAAGTTGTTCGCACTCCTACTGGTTTGCTCTTGTCTCAGCAGAAATATGTTCTTGATTTACTCCGTAAATTTCATTTACATACAATCAAACCTGTGCGTGCTTCTATTGTTTCTCGAGTCACTTTGTCACTTCTTGACGGTGAATTCCTTGCTGATCCCTCAGATTATCGTAGTATGGTTGGTGCATTACAATATTTGACTATGACTCATCCTGATATTGCTTATGTTGTTCATATGGTTTCTCAGTTTATGCATGCTCCTCGTACTACTCATCTTCTTGCTTTGAAAAGAATATTCAGATATCTGCAGGGCACTGCCGATTATGGTCTTTTTCTCCATAGTATTAGCTCTTCGACTATTGTTATTGCATATTCCGATGCTGATTGGGTAGGGTGTCCGGATAGTCGTCGTTCTACCACTGGATATGATGTTTTTCTTGGGAAGAACTTGATCTCTTGGCGGTCTAAGAAGCAACCCACTATTTCCAAGTCTTTTACTGAAGTCGAATATCGTGTTGTGGCCTATACAACTGCTGAGACTATCTCTATTCGGCGACTCTTAGCTGACCTTGGCTATTTTCTCCGTCAACCTGTTATTTTGTATTGTGACAACATGTCTACTACTTATCTCACTGTCAATCCTGTGCAGCATGATCGTAGCAAACACATTGATGTTTACTCTCATTTTGTTCGTGAAATGGTTGCGAAAGGTGGACTTAAAATAAGGCATGTGCCTACACAGTTGCAGGTTGCTAATATTTTTACTAAGGGTCTTTCTACTGATTTATTTGTTAGACATCGTTCCAATCACTAGTGGAAAAAAACACAAGGGCTACGGTTTATTGCAAAACGCAACCCTTAATAGTGAAGGGCTACGGTTAGCCCAAAAACCGCAGCCCTTTGTCACTTGAGGGATGCGGTTTTTGGGCTAACCGCAGCCCTTCTGTTAAGGGCTGTGGTTTATGGGCTAACCGCAACCCTTTTCTTTCAGCCCTAATAACCCGCGTAGTATCATTTACCCACGAAACCCCTCAAGCCCTCACTCGCACACACCCTCGCCTCCCCCCCCTCCCTCTCTCTCTCCTCTCTTCCTCTCACGCTCACACCCTCGCTCCCCCTCTCTCTTCGAGCCTCCCTAACCTCGGCTCGCCGGAGCTTTCCTAACCTCGGTTCGCCGGAGCCTTCCTAATCTCGGCTCGCCTTCATCAATTGCAAAAGCAAAAACCCATAAGCCCACAAACCCCCTCTCTCCCCGTTACTCTCTCTCTTCGCACCCCGTTACTCTCGCCGGAGCCTTCCTACTGTCGCTGCTCGCGTTCAGCCGCCGCGCTCCTCCTCCTCTCTCCTCTGTCGTGTCGGGGTGCTGGAATTATGTCCACTACTCGGAGCGACTCAAATTTAAGTGCTTCCTCTTCTTCAGATTCTGCAATTTCTTCGGTAAAATTTAACTAATTTTTTGTCATTTGGATTGTTTAAGGAATTGGGTTGAATGTTTTCGTTGATATTCTTGCGAAATGGGAATTGGGTTTGATTTCAATTATTTGATCTGTCAGAAATTGTGTTGGATTATGGAGTAGAAAGTAGAAACTAACTAAGGTTATAACTACATTTAAGTTATCAATGATGGAAAATGAGAAATATAGCTTGATTTTGATTGATAAAGGGCCTCCATTTTAGCAAGAACATTATAGGGAAACCTAACATCATTTTGTTATTGGAATATTTATGCAAGTAGTGTGAATGTGGCATAATGTTGGGTCGTGTGTGTGTGTGTTAATTTGCAATTAGTTGAGAATGGGGGAAAATGTGTATGTTAATTGAGTGTGGCAAGTTAAGAATTAAGGTTCTAATTTGGCTGTGATGATTAATTGTGGGATTTTTCTTATAATATTTTTTGATAAATGTGGGTACACCTCTATGAATGGGAAGTTCCAGAGATGCTGATGAAAAGGTAGAAGAGGGCTGATTTTTTAGACATGGAGTCCGCGAAATTATTGCTCTGATCTGTTTTTTCTTATTCGTTCTCTTCATAATCTTCTCGCCTGCCTGAATATATGTCTGTTATTGCTGTGATCTGAGTTACCAGTATAAATTGATGTTGTAGCTTGTGGTAGTCTTCCTCATTACCAGTTGAGAGATGATGATCTACCGTCTTTTTGTTACTAGTAATTTGTAGACTCGCTCGTTACTAGTTTACCACAGAATAAGCATATCTTCAATAATAGATAGGCTTGTTTAGATAGTTCTTCTATCACTGATACAAGACATCTAATAATCTCTAAATTTAGGGTTCAATCGCCTAGCACAGTAGCAAGGAATGTCATAAATAATCTTTGGATCCGTTATTCTTATTAACCATATTTTCCAAGATCTTGGCATATTAGGTATCTGTGGTAGATGTTTGTGCCGTTAAATTTAGGATTACTGCTGCATTCATGCAGATTGGACATGATCACTTAATTCCACAGCTCCCCCCTGCACACCCCGAGCCCTTCCCCCCATTGCTGCCCCCCCTGCTGCACTCCCCCCGCCCGCCTCCTCGCCCCCGCCACCCCACCCCTCCACCCCCGCACAACCCCGCACAGCCCCCTTGCCCCCGCACACCCTTGCCCCCCGCACACCCATTCCCCCCCCCCCCCACCCCTCCCCCCCCCCCCCCCTTCCCCGCCTACCCCCTATACACCCCATCCCTCCCTCCCATTGCTCTTTTTTTTGTGGTTATGCCGATCGTTGTCGTTTTAATCATCCTCGTGATCGTTCTACTTCCGCTGTAAGATGCAATTCTTTCCATTATTTTTTGTATGATTGTCGATTTTATTGTTTGATCTTACCTTTTTTTTTGTAATGTAATTGTGGCTTTGTTGAATGATCGTCTAATTTTAGCTGGGGTTTTATGTTTGTGAGTTTTGATTATGTTAATAGTAAGTTTAATGGTAATTAAAGTATTGTATAAGTTTATTTAAATCTGAAGATGATGACATTATTCAGGTGGCAAGGAGTGGATGGGTCAGTGGAGATTATCCTGAGCGAGCTGGACAACCAATCTGTCAGGTACTACTCAACTGAGTTGTATGATCAGTTATTATATTATTGGTAAATTTTGGTTCTTTTGTTGATTATTTCGAAGATAAATGGATTGTGTTCGAGTTATTAGTACTGCCCGCAAGTTTTGTGTTAGCATATTGTAAAGTTTTGTCTTTGTGGCATCTGGATTATTGCAGTATTATATGAGGACTGGGAGTTGCAAATTTGGGTCTTCTTGTAAGTTCCACCATCCAAGACAAGGAGCAGTTCTAGGATCCCGTTTGCGCTCAACATTTATGGATACCCTCTACGCTCAGCAACTATATTTTTGTAAATTTCTTATATTTGTATAAAAAACATAATTTGCGATGGAAAATGATACTTTTATATATATATAACTGTTTGGGGATCATTTAGGACTAACAATGCAAAAAAAAAATTGTTTTTTTGGGTCACAAGGGCTGCGGTTTTTATCAAAACCGCAACCCTTAATTTGTAAAAAGAGATTCGATTTTGGGCCTAAACCGCAGCCCTTGGGAGTGAAGGGCTGCGGTCAAAAACCGCAACCCTTCCTTTTTGCCCAAGGGCTGCTACGCCAAGGATTACGGGCCAAAAACGCAGCCCTTAGAGCTATTTTGACCGCAGCCCTTGACGTTTTTTCCACTAATGAATCTTTCCGTTGTTGCACCCCGTAATGATTGAGGGGGTGTATTAGAGTAGATATATATTGTATTAAGGACTCGTTATTATATATGTATATATATATATATATTGCCAGCGCTAACCTAATAGGTATGCCGTATTCTTAATTATTGTACAATTAGCATAATATCTTTATTTCCTCTATTAGTTGTTATCTCTTGTGCTATATAAGGTGTACTTACCATACTATCCAATACAAGCGTTCTCACAAACTCTATCATGGTATCAAGAGTTTTGATCCGTAACCACGATTCCCCTCCCTAATCTCCCTCCCTCAATGGCAGTAGTGATAATATCACTCCCAAACCAGCCATCATCCTCCTCCAATGGTAATAATGGAAATCCTTTATAGTTTATACTCCACCTCCCTCCTCTTCAACCAAAGAAGTTTCAACTCTACGATTTTCGCTCAACTCTTTTGGCACCCCGTAGTTTGACTACCAAGTGTTGCCCAATAATAATAATAAAAAATCCACCAATTCTCAACTCTAGCAATCCTCCCTTGCACATATCTTTTATGTTTCACCAAGTGGCGCCACTTCAAACTTTACCAGATCAATGGTGTCCTTTCTCCATTTATATTATCACTCAACCACCCTCTAATTATCCTCAAATTATCTCCACAAGATCTACCTCCTATAATGATCTCTCTCTCCAGAAACGCACCAGCTAGTTTTCCTCACCCTCGACTTCCGCTGCACCCATAACTCCTTCTGCCTCTAAACCCTTATACGGAGAAACATACACATCCTCTTAACTACCATCATCACCAATTCACCATGACCTCCTCTCCTTCTCTGGTGGCACCAGAGCCTCCCCCCGCCATGGAACACCTCCACTGTGGCAATTGCATACATATCCCTCCTGCAAATATTTCTCCCAACTACTTCCTAGAAAACCTGCAAATTTTCTCTTCCTATCACCAATCTAGATAACATCCCTCCTTTCTTTATATAAATTCCATCATTTCGAAGATCCTTCTCTCTTGACATTAGAGCTGTCACTTTGGTTAAAAACTGATGGGTGAACTGCAAACTGATAGCCAACTGAACTGAATAAACTGAACTGAAATGACCCATAACTGAAAAGTAAAATAATCAAAAGCCAAATGCTTAAAGTGAACTGCAACTTAACTGAACTGAAACTGAACTGAAACATGAACCGAACTTAAACTGAACTGAAATTAACTGCTGGAAAAACTGTTATAAACTGAACCGAACTGAATTTAAACTGAACTGAAATCAACTGAAAACTGTTTCAAACTGTTCTAAACTGAATAGAATCAAACTGGATCAAACTGTTTCAAACTGAACTGAATCAAACTGTTTCAAACTATAACAACTAATTACTTAATTTTATTTATTTTCCTAAATCATTAACGAACAATGATATGACATTTTTTATTTATAGAAACTGATAAAAACACATGGATTCATCTACTATATGTAACTTCAAATTTATAACACACATTAAATATGACATAATAAATACGCAAATTTGTTGCAAACAGTCTAAAGCTGACAAATTAATTGTATCTAACAACTAGTTAAAATAAAAAAGTAGTATATTACCTTCTTAATTTAAGTATTAAACTTTGAATAGTCAACAATAATACACACAATCCTTTCAAAAAAAACAATACACACAAAAATTTACAATCTTTACAAGAATACTTGAATGAAACTTTTAAATCTCCAAGAATTTATGTAGCTAAAATAGATATGTCGTTATATGATTAATATACTTTTAAAGTATGCTCTACAGTTGAGGTTTAGGATATTTTAAGAATATAATTATTTTGTATTGTTTTTTTAGCATATGTTGTATGATTAATATAATTTTAAATAAGCTCTATAAATTGAATGGTAATAGATCAAGAGAGAAGTTATATACTTTAAAGGAAACAAAAAATTTATTAACACAATAGTAATTTACAATATATTATACATCAATTACAAGATTTAAATGTATACATAAGATATTCTAATTCTAAGAACTAAGACTTTTGCTCCTTTAATTCAGAGTCTCCTTCCCATCTACAAGCCAAAAAAAATGAGCATAAATAAATACAAAAAAAAAATCAAATTACAATTTCATACTCCGCTATCAAAATACATCTTACAAGTTTACAACCTTACCAAATCAGCAAGTCATAAAAAATACCAAGTTGGGCAGGGTTCTTCATCCTACCTACAAAAAGTTGGAAAAAAAATACCAAGCTCAAAAGTTTCAAACCTAACACCAAACTCAACAAATGAGTAACTCAAATTTTTCAAGGCTCAATGTTCATACTCTGAAGGTTGGTCGAGATGATAAATATTGATGATAAATATTGCACACTACTGCAGGCCAGAAGCAAACAACAAGGAGGCACTAAAGTCTAAATCTTCACAATCAAAGTCTGTAAATCCATTATAAATGAATTAATGAAATAAATATACATAATCAAGCTAGTTTTACCTAATTAGCTCCTGGAAAAAATTATTTAGTGCAAGTCCTACACCTTCTCCATTTACAAATCATCGACCAAGACCAAATTATGGGAAGTTGCACAATCTTCATGATAAGAAAGTTTTCAATTTTAGCTATAAGAACTAACTAAGCACTACTTATCCTCAAAATAACACGAATGGAAATGAGAAAAACCCACACCTACAAAGCTACATGCACATAAATAGTAGGGTTGTAATGCGAGCCCCCTAAAATGAAACAATGCATGAGCAATTGAAGCATATAACACATCTGCCATCCCATGTATGAGGACATCTAACATCACATAGTTGCCACTTTGCCAAGATATATATTGTTATTATACATTATGACATGAGACGCAACACCTATTATGAAGATCCATGGACTGAAGGAAGAAACGCTATGTGGAGTTGGACCAGTGTTTCCTGCTGCTTGTAGTACAAAAATACTACCATCATCAACACAAAAACAAGAATCCTTCTAAAACCACATAATCCCCCCTGTTTTCTACAACTAATCATAATTACTCAAAATATCCAAAAATAAATAGATATAAAAGCTTCCAAATTCATACAAATCCAACAAATTTAGAGAATCATAATACCAACAACCATCCTATTCAACGCAAAATGTAAAAACCCCAAATAAATCTACCATAATCACACTCAACAAAATTAGACATATCAACAAACGAATCCAATCAATTACAAATCTAAATGAAACAAAAATCGACCGATTTGAGAAGATACTGAGCATAAATTAACAATAAGCGAAGAATCGAACCTGCGGTTGTAGATAGTATAGTCAGGAGTGTTGTAATCATAGAAGTAAGTACGTAAATCGACCCGAGTTCGACATTAACGCCGGAAAAAGTTCGCATTTGCTCCATCGAGGAGCTGAGGGAGGCGTGTGAGAGGCGAGTATACTTAGGGTTTTGTTTTAGAGAGGGTTTCAGAGAGATACTAAGTGCTCGTTTGGTATACATGGGAATTTAATTTCTGTAGGAAGTTTCATTTCTTAAGAAATTACTTCCCTTGTGTAATTCCTAGGAAATGACCTAAATTTGTTTGGTTGACATCAAGGAATTTGCAATTCATGTGGAAAATCTGATTGATCAAGGGGGAGTGGGTAATTAAATTCCCACATTTTGTGGGAATTTCAATTTCCCAAGGAATTTCCATTGCACCCATTTTCTCAACTTCCTGTCAACCAAACAACTTCCCAAATGAGAAAATCATGGTAATTTTCATTGCCTACATAAATTCCCTCGTCAACCAAACGAGCACTAAGAGTAAGAGAGAGGGAGATTGGTAGGAGGAAAGAGGATGGAGGGTAGTCGTTGGATGTGTTTTCAGGGTTCCAATCCGACGGGCTATGTTATTGATCTGTGTCTTCTCTTGTGATTCATTTTGGGTCGTAGATCTTTTCTATCCAACGGTTGATTTGGCACATAGGAGACCCTTGTGGATTGTACTTTAGATAACAACTTCTTTCTATGATAGAAATCGTTGTTATTATTATTATTGTTGTTGTTGTTGTTGTTGTTCTTATTATTATTATTATTATTATTATTATTATTATTATTATTATTATTATTATTATTATTATTATTATTATTATTATTATTATTATTATTATTATTATTATTATTATTATTATTATTATTATTATTATACTATTAAAGCGGTAGAGTCTAATGATCAGATAATTTGATTATACTCGCTTTTATGTGAATAATGAACTTATCTTATTAAATGATTAACTACAATTATAAATCGAGCTTATTACAACCTTTACAACAATTTCAACTAAATAGATGTATCATATTGACTTTTAAGTTTAGGGATTAGCTTTTGTCGAGGTTTGGAATAGCTTTTTTCAATTCAAGTAGATGTTTTGAGTTTTGAAATGAAAATAGCTTAATGACGATTAACTTAAATGGAGTATTGTTACCTTTAATAAGCTTATCGACTTACATCGATACATTAATCTTATTCAATAAAATCTTGTTTCAATCTAAGTAGATGTTTTGAGTTTCAAAATTAATTGAACTTAAATATGATTAACTTAAATAGAGTATAGTCATCGTGAGTTAGCTTATCGACTTACATTGATACATTCATCTAATCCAATAACAAAGATGCATGTTTCGGTTCAATTAGATACTTTTAGTTTCAACATGTGTTTCACATAAAGATGATTAGGTTATCGACTGCCGTTGACACATTCATTTAGTCCAATAAGTACGTACTTTGAATCATTTAAGTAGGTGTTTTAATTTTGAAATGCATTACACTCAAGGACTAGGATAATGATTACCTACTTATATTGACTATTCTATACTCTAATAATTCATATTAGCTTGTGTTTATATTAATCTATACTTGAAATGCAATTAATACATTGATATATACATTAACATGTACTACAAATCCAATATATTGATCTATACGATAATCTAGTTTAGCCTAATGATTACCCACCTTAAACTGAATTTGGTCATGTTATAAACATATTAGTTTGTGTTTATCAACTTTAATCATCATCATCACCGATTATGATCATTCATCATTATCAATCGTAATCACCTTGATGACTGTCAATCATAAATTTTTCATCAACCACAACAAGTCAATATACACACTGGAAACTAAAGAATAACTATATTGCATAGTAACATTACGTGTTATGATGTTATCATACATATCAATGTGGATTTCAGTATCACTAACGTAATTATAATCAACATACAAAGAAATATACAAGGTTAAATTGAAAATTTGAATATCAACCAAAATGTTATACCTTTAATATAATAATTTTACTGTAAATAAAGGCAACTTTCAACTGTGCTTTTGTAGACAAATATAGACACATCTCTTGATGATATTGTCGGTTCCGGCAAAATTAACCGAAACGATAACAAGTCCAACCGATTCTAAATTAACTGGGATGGCTAAATACTTGACTCGAAACATGACAATAAGTCAAAAAAGGATGCATATGTCATAACCAATATCGGTTTTTACCCAAACTGGTGTGGTTTTCAATACGAAACCGAAATTTACCACAACCAAACTGAAATTAACTGTTGAACTGAAAGTAATAGGTAAAAGTCAATTGTTTCAAACTGAAATTGTATGGGTCAAACCAAAAGACAACTACAACTGAACTAAACTGAAAAATGAATTAACTGCATCGGATTAAAACTGAAACCGAAAAAATTTAAACTGAATCAATTAGTTGGGAAAAAAGAACTGAATTCAACCAAAGTATTTGGTTCGAACCAAAACTGAACCGTTTAACTGAATTAACACCTCTACTTGACACATAGCATGTCAACATCTCATGGAAATTTGCATCCACTATGCATTAAATTGCAACAAGCCAAACTTGTTTTTCATATTATTCCTCTAGCTGATGAGGAAAAGCCAACATCCTTCTCCTTCTTTAATTATTTCTTATTTCAATTATTTCCTTTTAAAAAAAAATCAAACATTTCTCTTTCAGTGGACAGTCATCACCTTTACCTTTGCTCTACTCATCGTCGATGTCGTTGCTCAAACTCGTGCCAGAGTTCCGAAAACTTCTTCAACTGCATCAACTATCACTTGTTTATCTTCCACGATTGGACTTTCCGTCCGGTCGTCCATCTTGCGGGGGCGTATAGGAGATATACGTTTAGTATATCTTAGTCCAAGATTTCAGTTATTGTAATCCATTATATTTAGAATATCATGTATATCTTTAGGATATTATATCTTCCTTGTATAACATATTATCTAGAATATTATTAGCATAATATCTTTATTTCCTCAATTAGTTGTTATCTCTTGTACTATATAAGGTGTACTTACCATACTATCCAATACAAGCTTTCTCACAAACTCTATCACGATGCGTGCGTTACATCGCGTGTGTGTGATTTTGTGGAAATTTTCAATTTAATCCTCATTCATTATTTTGGGTTAAAAATTTGCTTTAAATGTAATTATACAAATAAGTATATAACTATATATCTATAATAAAAAATATCTATAAAAAAAAATTAAAAAAAAGGCTTGATAAATTTTTATTGAAAACCTACTCGTAAGATATAAGTGTATAACTTTTTTAGGTGAATTAAGTTCATAATTATATCTCTATAGATAATGAATAAGGGTTAAATAGAAAATTTTAATTAATACTTTGATAGTTGTACATGTTCCTTTTGTTTTTGAAAATATGGAAGTTACCTTCATTCAAAAAAAAAACTGGCAGTTACATTAGAACTTTTTTTTTTAATTTCCATGACTTTTTGACCCTCATTAATTATCTTGGAATAACAAATACATAACAAATATTTAAGGAAATTCAAGTGGCCACCAAAATCCTTAAGAATTCCCATGTATTTTCCAAATGTTCAACACTTGGATCATGGATGAACATCTGTTTTGTTTTTTATTAAGCAAAAATAAAAATGTGCCCTGATCATGAACCATTTTTTGTTTCATGGTTAAGGATCTTCTTAGCATACAATATGTTTTTGAATTTGTTTCGACGTATTTTTCAAATACTAATTTTTTTTATAAACTTTTTTAGTAATGGATAATATAATAGTCAAAGTTAGCCATTGTCAATTATACAAGGAGAAATGGAGCATTTATATAAAAACAAAGGGAGTCACAAGTTGGGGAGATAATAATATTTCACCATTGGATTTTTAATATTTTTCATTTAATCATGTCAAAGATATTTAAAATATAGAAAACAAAACTAGACATGAAATTATTAGTAAACCACAACTTGTGTACTGCACGATATTCAAAATATATTATTTAAGTAGGTAAGGTGAATGACAAACTGCACTTACATTACATAATTATCGGTTTAGATAAGTTTTAGATTATATTAATAGTAAGATTAACATAAAAAAATGCAAAAATAAGATTTTTTTTATGATTAGCAAAGATAATTGGCCCGAAAACCAACCCCTGCTAGGCTACTAGCCTGCAGGGCACACCAGCTTAGAGGTTGGGTACAAGGCTAAATAGCCCACAAGACAACATGCCTGAAAGCCCACTGCCACCACAAGAATAATGCCCAACATATTGTTGGGATGAGGATTTGAAACCTAGACAATGCCCTGAAATTTGGGGTGGTACTTCACTGAGCTACCACCTCTTCCTCAAACGCAAAATTAAGATGTAAGTTATGTATCATGCGCATGGGCTTTATAAATCGTTAAACTCAATTCATCACCATGAATTATTTGAGAAGCTTAAAGAATTTTGTTCACTAATACATGGGATATTAATAGCAAGCGCTACAAAATTTTGTTGGGCAATTAGATACTACTCCCTCCGTCCCTAAATAGAGTGCCCATTTCTTTTGGGCACAAGTATTAAAAAGAAATCATGTGTAGGACATTAGTTGTATTAAATCATAATTAAATATAGAAGTTGATACACTTTTTATGAATTGTTTATTAAGGAGAGAGAATGTGAGCTATATGGGAAAGTGGGTGATATTATAAAAGTTGAAAGCAAAACAATATTTTAATTGGTGGACCCATACCAAATAAGAAAATGAGAAATCTATTTGGAACAAAAATAAATGGAAAAATGGGCACTCTATTTAGGGACGGAGGGAGTATAAGAGTGTTAGTTTAACAGGGGGACATGACCAACCTATGATTTTAGGTATCTACTATATTTTGGATAAATATAAACTACATATACCGTAGCATAGTTGGTATTAAATGCAATTTAAATTTTATGACTTCATGTCTAGGGTTCAAAGTTCAAACCTTAAGACTTGCATTTTTTTTAGTTAGCTTTTATGGTTTTCATTGAAATTTATATATGATATACAGATCCAGGCCCCAATAAAATAATTATGGCTTCGCCATAGTGGCGGATCCAGCGTGGGGTTCAGTTGAACCCACGCGGATCCTGGGAGAAATTGGAAATTCTGGAAAATATAGATTAGAAATTTATATAAGAAGCGCGCAGAGCATTGTATAGCAGATGCATATCAATACGGCTCAGTGGTAAAGTTTGTGTGCAACTTGAGGAGCATATCTTCAGGTCGCTGGTTCGATTCCTTTGATGAAGGATTTCATTGTCTACTTTTTCTTTTTTTCCTCCCTTTGTCAGTCTTCTGTTTTTCTTTATTTCATTCCTTTGTCTTATGTTTTGTTTCTTGGTCTTCTTTTTTGTTATTCTTCCTTTTATTTTTTAGCTCTCTTTTTTATCTATAAATCTCTTCCTCGCACCAATTACTAAAATAGTACTCCCTCCGTCCCATAATATAGTGCTTACATCTTTTTTTGCACGGGAATTAAGAAGAGTGGAGGGAGTAGTAGGATCTCAAAAAAAAAATTTAATAAAGTACTTTTGTCTACTACTCCCTTAGTTTTGTTTTCCTTTAAAAAAAATAAAAAAACAATAAATGTTCCTTGGAATGGTGTAAAATAATAAATAGATGCACACATTTTAAAAGAAAAAGTAAGGTATTTTGGAGAATTTGGGTAAAGATTGAGGATATTTTAGTCCAAATAAATAGATAAAAATAAAATAGGCACAACATTTTGGGACACCCAAAAAAGAATGTAAGCACTATATTATGGGACGGAGGGAGTAGAAGATAATGGATCTAGTTTGTTTTCCATTCTCTTCCCATTTTCCTTGCTTAAGTAATAAATTAATCATGCACTAAGTAAAATTAGTCAAAAATTCACTATATTGATCACTTGATTCATTGCCCATATATTTATATAATATGCAATGTGAAGGATAAATGTTATATATTTTTCCTTTATCGGGGGTTCGATTCTCACCCCTCGCAGCGTCCCAATTTCTCCCCGTTCTTGCAAGGGAATTCTCTTTACCCAAAAAAAATAGTAAAATGTAATTAAGAATTTATATTTGACCAACTCCGAACTCACGTGGCTCAATTCCTAGATCTGCCACTGTGTCTTGCACCCAAAAGAAAATTAGAAAACTGTATTACATGACTTTGTTGAGGAATGAAAAACAAGAGTCCATGTATACTATCAAGAGATAAGTACAATAAACTAAATTACGTAATAATAGCAGTAACAAACTAGAGATAAATACAAAAAATAGATAAGAAGATATGGTAAAGACCAAGTCCGTTGACAAAAACACTAAGGAGATCATGTGCTACAATCAAACCATGCAGGAGTATAATAAATAATCACCCACCATCTATGAATTTCCATATAGCTGAAATGCAATATGTTATTTCCAATTAATTAAGCTCGGTATTTTGAAGAACGCGTCTAATTGAATTTTTTCTATTTTCGGTTCCTGTCTTCCTGAATTGTTGAACAGATGAAGACAAAATTAAAGCCACATGAATACACGAAGGCTTTTTTCTAAAATCTTGAAGAGTTGTGGATAATTGACTTCTAGCTTGAGTAACTAATTTGGACAGGAAATTGTCAAATATTCTCCTTTGGTTGATGAAGGATGAGTACTCTATATATATAGGGTGCCAATCTTGGCTAACATATCTCATATCCAAGAAAAACACGAAGCAAGTAACAAAACTCATCTTAGCAAATCTACCTCTTAGGCTCTTATAATTCTAGCATAATTGATTGCAAAATGAATAACCTTGTAGTTTTCTTCACTTTTTCTCTCTTAGTGTGTCTCTCTCATGCAATAGAAGTTGATTTTTGTGTAGCAGATCGTAGTCTCCCAAGGGGACCAGAAGGATATGCTTGTAGAGATCCTGCTACTCTAACAACAGATGACTTTGTTTACACTGGCTTCCGTGGTGGCAGAACGATCACAAATGTACCCGGAAACAACGTAACTCTAGCATTTGTTGATCAATTCCCAGCTTTGAATGGTCTAGGTATTTCTATGGCAAGGTTAGACTTTGGTGTCGGTGGAGTTATACCTGTACACTCACACCGAACATCAGAAGTTCTAATTGTATCAAGGGGGTCAATAATTGCGGGATTTATTGACACAAACAACACTGCATACTACAGAAGACTTGAGGTTGGAGATGTTATGATTTTCCCACAAGCCATGCTTCATTTCCAAGTTAATGTTGGTACAACCCCAGCTACGGCATTTGTTAGTTTGAATGGTGCAAACCCAGCAATTCAATTCACTATGAACTCTTTATTTGCTGGTAACTTACCTGCTGACATAGCTCAACAAATCACTCTTCTAAGTAATGCGGAGGTAATGAGGATGAAGAGGGCATTCGGCACTGTTTAAAATTCTATTTAAGTTATTCTTTTATTAATTACCAAATTAGTTAATTTATTAGTTTGCTCAATAAATATATGATAGCATGTGTTGCTTGTTTCAATTCTTTAATATTTATCGCTTTGAGTGTATAAAGTTTACTTTCTAGTACTATCACCAATAAATAAAATCATTTGTTCTAAAGCAATGTATATTGCATAGAAAGACACACCTGTTGTATCACATAATTAACCAATTTCTGGGCGAGTGAAAGTGAGGTACCAACAAGCACTAACCAGACTGCGGTAATGAGTCGGATCAGCCACTAAAGAACCCGAATCTACACTAAGTTTAGAGTTAGTGTCGACAGGAGTCACTACAGGCTTACAAGTCCCTATGCCTACATGCTCAAATATTTCCTGGGCATAGTTCCTTTGAGAAAGAAGCATATAGAAAGAAGTACGAGTAACTGAAATACCCAAGAAAATAACATAGAGGGCCCAAATCAGTCATAGGAAATTCAGTTTTCATACTACTAATAACGCAATCCCTCAAAGAATCAGAAGTTGTGCACATAATGATATCATTAACATAAAGAATAAGGTAGGTCTTATCTGTACCATGTCGAAAAGTGAAAAAGGAGTTGTCACTTTGAGCAACAACAAAACCCGTATAGAGCAAAAAAAAAGGGGTAAAACGCTGGTACCAAGTTAAAATAATTAAGAGAAATTCCCCTTCAAAATACAAGTAACTAAGATAAATTATTTAGGAGCATAATGGCAATATCTAATTTTTAAAATCCCTAATAAACATAATATATGAAAATAATAAATTGGGATCGAATATTCTCATAGATATTACCTCATGTCACTTGCGTATTATTTAGTACAATTACTCAATAGTTGGTGTTGTTGTGAGCAAGTAACTGATTATGTATTATTTAGCACACACCGACAATAGTCGAACATATTTAGAGGCAGTTTTCCTTATTATGAGAATGGCTAAAAGGGTTTTAATTAAATCATTATTTTTGTTTATTATTCATGCTACCAACTAGGGGTGACAATGAGCTCGGCCTGTTCGCGAACAATTCGGGCTCGGCTCAGTCAAAACTCGATCAAAGCTCGGCTCGTGGTAGCTCGGCTCGGATTCGGGCTCGGCTCGAGACCTTAACGAGCCGAGCCGCTCAGCTCGAAAAGCTCGTGAACAGGCTCGATTATTATTTATATAAAAAAAATTATTATAATTTAAAGCACTTTAAAAAGTTATTATAGACTAAAACACTTTAAAAAGTTATTATAAATACGTATCCTTTAATACAAATTTTTACATTGAACAATTCATATCTTTCTTTTTGTATCCTTTTAGATCTAGTTTGTCGAATTTTTATGTATATTTGTAAGTAATTCATTTGGTTAGCATGTAAAAAATAAAATAAAATATGTTTATTCTTGTTATTTTTTTAATTTAGTCTATTATTCTACAAGGGTATGTTCAATAAAAGTAGTTGTTGTGGACTTGTGGTGACTGTGAAAATTATTTTTATGATAATTAATATTCGGTAAAACTAGCTGTTAGTTTAGAAAATAACAAAAATTAGCTATAGACAATCTTCAAAACCTAATAATTATAGTTTTTCCAAGACACTATTTTTCAAACACGAAAAATTACATTAAGAAGTAAGTCATCAAACACCACTAAATCCACCAGTGTTAGAGTTTTGACGTAATTCAAACACGAAAATCTCATTCAAATAAAGCTATTGCCGAACATGTCTGATGACATTAGTGACTTCAAGCTAAGAAAGAAGCACTTTGTCATGGTTTAGTAACCTATGATTGTCGCTGATGGCTAAATTAATTGTATGAAAGCGTTGTGGATGTAACATGTTACACCAATAATTTTTTGTGTGAAAAAATCGGAAATGACAAAATAATATCAAACAAAACAATAACAATATGAAACATATGTCAGATCATAAATGATATGACATAGATGACAAAATGACATCAAAATAAAACTGAAATGATATGAAGCATTTGTTACACCATAAGATATGGTGTAACAGTTGAACATATGATTTTCTGTAATTGCGCGCACGCGCGCGCGCGCACACACACATACATATATATATATATATGTATATATGTATATATATAGAGAGAGAGAGAGAGTTAAGTTCATGTGAGAATGCAATTTTACATGAGAAATGAGAAAAGTTGTGAATCTAATGAATAAGTGATGTGCCTCCAACCATTTAAAAAAAATTGTGAGTCGAAGTGCAAACTTTTGTGACACTAATGAAGATGTGATGTGACTCCAACCTTAATGTGACTTTAATGAAGAAGTGTTGTGACTCCAACCTCTAAAAAATATAAATAGATAGATTAATTTTCTTTGGGGCTTGTGGCTGTGTTGTGACTCAAATGAATAAGTGTTGTCACTCTAATGAGGAAGTGGAGTGACTCTTAAGTCCTTCTTATTTCTCACGTAAAATGTTTTCTCATGTGATCTTACCCATATATATACATATATATATATATATATATATATATACATACATATATATATATATACATACATATATATATATACATACATATATATATATACATACATATATATATACATATATATATATATATATATATATATACATACATATATATATATATACATACATATATATATATATACATACATATATATATATATACATACATATATATACATATATATATATATATATATATATATATATATATATATATATATATATATATATATATATATATATACATATATATATATATATATATACATACATATATATATTTGATTTTTTCAGTTTGAATAAACTTGTGTTGATGAATTTATCTATCACCTTTAGTTAGCTGCTCGATCATAAATCACGTATAGAGGAAATGATTTGTAATAAACTGGTTGGATTAATTACTTGGATAGATCTCCTGTAAATATTGGACAAAGGAGAGTATTAGGGAATCCATTCATGGTACACTCAGGTGTAAAGTGCGGAAGGTACATCCAGTGCATCTCAGTAACGAATTAATATATATATTCCCGCACGATATTGATTCACTAAAAGCATCCACCACCATGACATGAAATTAGTTCATGGGATCAAAAACAAAAAAAATGTTTCATCCTCATCATGAACAACTTGCAAAAATATTTTTGGTCATATTGTGACCTACCAAGAAATTGGTCACATGGTGAATAAAAAAATAATTATGTCACGAGAAAAGTGGTTCCCAACAAGTGGTGCGAAGTTGTGTAACAAAATATTCTTGCCAAATTAAAATGGCTATATTTAAAAAACACAAATCAGGAAAAAAGAATACCAATGGTCATATTTTTTTGAGATCTATAAAATGATATTCATTTTGCCATATTCTGAAACACTTCAAAAAACTTAATTTTGAAGTAAAAAGTAGGAGAGAGAAAACTAATAAGCTTTTTTTTATGTCATGAGTGGGATGATTTTGTGAATTTGGTCATGAGTCATGACAATTTTTTGGAGGATGAGAGAGGGAGGGAGGATGAACATTATTTTTGTTCATTGTGGAGGATGCTCTAAATCACGCTTAGCTCAGGGGTTTGCTACTGTCCGTGGAGCAATTGTACAAGGTCGCCGGTTCGAATCACCTTGCAGGCTGCAGCTTTTTTTTCTTCTTCTTCTTTTTTTTTTCCTTTTTTTCTTTCTCTCAATTTTTTCTCCTTTGTGGTTTAGTTCAAGATTACATGGCCACCTCCCTTGTTTATTTTTCTTTGTTAGGTATTACATTTCTCCCGTAAATAAATTATTATACTTCTTTATTTGTTTTCCTCTTTTTACGTAAAACTTTATTCATTTTATCTTTATTTTCTTTGCCCCTTTATCTCTTGTTACGCCCCTTTAGCTATTGTTACTCTATTTCTCATTTGAAACAATGTTGGTCATCTACAAAATTATCTATCAGTATGTAAACTATGTATTCCATCCGTCAGATAATATAGTTTTAATTTTTCATTTTAAGTATCTAAAAAATGCTTCTATTTCAAATCTCTGTACTTCGATTATTTACTTTGTTGTAAGCCTATTTGTTGATTTTATTCATTTAATTAATTTTATTGGTTAAAACAATCAACACAATTTACCAAAAGTTTCAATTATATTTTGTTTTTTTTTTGCTAAAATGAGCCAATCTGACTTTCAAATGAGTAGAATTTAAAATGCACTTTTGTTGTGCATGTTAAGTTTTGATGATGAAAGATAATATAATATGTTATAGTCTGAAAGTTTGTTACAGATGGTTGAGAAAGGAATAAGTAAATGAAGACTTTGAAGAAGTGAAGAATCAAGATTGAAGTCCAAGTTTATATTGAACTCCAAGTTTAGTTACTATATGCAAAATGTAATATGCTAGAACTAGATGATATATTATGTGCCAAATATAGAAATATAAAATTAGGATAATTATTATTTTCTTAGAGTTAAGGGAATAAATAATTATGTTAATTTTATATATTTATATAAAAGGAAATAGAAATTCGAAAATCAAGTTTATTAAAGAAAATGATAAAGTTTTGAGAAAACCGTTTATGAAAAGATTTTATTAAAACGTGTTTTTGAGTAAAACAAGTTTGTGATAAAAATCAGATTTTCGGAAACAGTTTTGAGGAAAAGAATTTTCGAAATATATCATAAAAACTGATGTGATCAAGTTTGTATGATAAGAAATCTGATTTAAAGAATTGATCTAGTTAATATAAGATATGGAGAAATCCTTATTTTATAAGGAAAAGGAAAATCAGTTTTTATAAAAGATCAAATTGGTTTTTGAATAGGAAAATAATTTTATCCCTTTATTTTAGGAATAAAAATTGTTCAAAAGATAATATATCTTGGAGAAGGATTTTTATTTAGTTCACCAAGATATATAAGGGATTACAATTCGGTTTATAACTCACGTTTTCGAGAGAAAAAATCGGAGATATTAAGAGTCGAAAACAGTTTCCTAAGGCACGAGTATAGCACGAGTTCTAGTCGGGTTAGGAAACTAAAACAACGTTTGTAATTGTCCTCTATTTGCTTGAATAAGAAGCACGCTTTTGAGGATCTTTTCTTTCTGTAATTTCATTATTATAGAGAGTGGCAACACTTAGAGTTAAGTGTTGGGGAGCACTACTAGGGTTAGTAGTGGGGGAATCGAATTGTATCAAGAGTTTGGTATTTTACGATTCAAATAATAAAAGAGTAGTTTGTGTGGACGTAGATCTCAGAGGTGAGATTGAACCACGTTAAATTCATGTGTCTTATTATTTGATTTCATTGTTTTATTATTTGATATAATTGTTTTAGTGTTTGATTAAGTTTCGTTTGAGCAAAAACATCAATCGGAGATTTTACGAGTGAATAACACGGTGCACCGCAACGTGCCATAAGAGTGTTTTTGCGAAAATCGATTAGTTTTAGCCACTCAATTCACCCCCCCTTCTTGAGTGTCACCTTGTGTTCCAACAAATGGTATCCGAGCCAGGCTATTCTCGAAAGGCTCATCCCTAGAGAATAGAAGTCATGAACATGCAAGATGACTCTCGAGATAGACACACAAAGTGCCCAATTTTTAACGGAAAAGACTATGGATGGTGGAAGGCTAGGATGAGGATCTACATCCAAGGATCGGATTATGAATGCTGTAAAGTCATAAGAAAAGGACCAATCCTTATCCAAATCAAAGATGCTGAAGGAAATATGGTCGACAAAGATGAAGATGACTACAATTCAGTCGACTATGCAAAAGCCGAAAAAAACTTCAAAGCTATGAGTATTCTCCAATATGGAATTGGACCTCGATGAATACTCAAGTATCTCGGCTTGTACTACGAAGAAAAGAAATATGGGACACGCCGGGAGTTGGCCCACGAAGGTACGAATGAGGTAAAACAATCTAGAATAGATTTGCTTGTCCAACAATATGAATTGTTTACTATGAATAAGGACAAATCTATTAAAGAGATGTTCACTAGATTTACACTAATCACTACTGAATTACGTTCTCTAGGCAAAACATATACTTCGAAGATTTAGTGAGAAAGGTGTTAAGAAGTTTAACAAATCGATGGCTCCCAAAAATAACCGCTATTCAAGAAGCTAAAGATTTGACTAAACTTTCACTAGAACAACTTATTGGATCATTAATGACTCATGAACTTGTCTTAGATTCTAAAAATAATGAACCAAAAAGTAAAGGTATAGCCTTGAGAACTGAATTGGAAATTGAAAATAGTGATAGTGATGATGATATTGATTTTCTTACTAGAAGATTTAAAAATTTTCTCAAAAAGAACAAAAACAACAATCCTAGAAAAGATGAAAATTTCAAAGGTAAGAGCACTACATCTAACTTTAAGAAAAGTGCTACTAATTCGGGTTGTTTCAAGTGTGAAGAGTTAAATCACAGGATAAAGGAATGTCCCTTATGGAATGATGAGAAGCCTAAAGAAAAAAGGGATCAAACAAAGAAGGAGTTCAAGAAAGAAATGATTGCTTGCCGTTTGGGGAGATTCGGATTCCGATGAAGAACGATCGAGGCACGGTGCCATGAAGAAAAATTATGTCCGAATGCTTGTACGAGACATCACGAGAGAAGGGCACAAGGTGCCGGGACGACTCTCACTTGTGTCTAATGGCGAAAAGTTCAAACTACCAAGATGAAACTGAAGACAGTGAGGTAAGTCTTCTTTCTCTGAAACCTTCAATACATCTTCTTTCAAAAAACCAACTTGTTACTTTGCTTGGAAATATCATTGATGATTGTCAAGAAATGAATGATGATTTTTCAATCATGAAAAAGGAAGTAAAAAAATTTAACTAAGCAAAAGATTGGGTTTGAATTGGAATATAAGGATTTATTAAAGGACTGTAAAGAACTGATGAAGAAGAGTGATGAACTTGAAAAAATTATTGAAGAGAAAGATACTGAGATAAACGCTCTAAGATACGAAAAGTCTCTTGCTAACGAAATCGTAAATGACACAGTGCCATACACTGTGTTAGAAGCTGAAAAATCGAGTCTTGAAAAGCAAATTGAATCGCTAAATCATGAGTTAGTTGAACTAAAGAATTCAAGACAGAAATCAAGAATTGTTCCACTAATGCTGCCTAGTGATGCTAAGATAAGTGAAGAACTTGATAAAGTTAAGAGAGAATTAGAAATTTCGAGAAAAAGAAATAGTGATCTAAATACTTCTGTTGAATTCTTGGAATCACAATTGACTATTGCTCGAAAAATGTATGAAAAGTGGTCGTATGGTCTAAAAGCTCTCGATTATTTGTCTAGTACAACTAGCAATCGAAACGGGAATTGGTTTAGGATATACGGACCGGAGGCACGATGTAAGGCACGAAGTGCCAAAATTTTTGAAAGAGACTTTCGTAAAAGAAAATATGTCGATCTACCTGAATATTTGATTTGCAACTTCTGTGGAAAGAATGGACATCTGATGGATAATTGTAATGTCAAGAAAAAGAGTGTTGCGAAAAATGTAAAGTATGTAACTCAAATATGGGTTAGAAAAGACTTATTAGAAGCTCAACGAAAGAAAAAGAGACCCAAACAGATTTGGGTTCCTAAAATTAACAAGTGATCTTTTTGCAGGCAAACGTGAGAGGAAGCAGCCTATGATATATCGACAGTGGCTGCTCAAGACATATGACTGGTGATAAATCTCAATTCCTCTCACTAGTAGCCTACCATGGAGGGTGTGTTACATTTGGCGATAACAAAAAGGGATAAATTATTGGTATTTGAAACGTCGACAAATCCCTAACACACTCCATATAGAATGTGATGTTGGTAAGTGGTTTGAAAAAAATTTGTTAAGCATATCCCAATTGTGTGATCATGGTAATTTCTGTTGAATTTCAAACATGAATATTTTACAAGATAATTTGTGGTTTTGGGATTAATTTCTGGAAATTAGTTGAGTATTATGCTTGTTGTCCTCCTTTAAATATGTTAATTGGAGTAGGAGTGCATGTCTTTGTGAATTACTGTGAGAAAAAGTCTACTTGATATAAAAAGGACTCGTAATGGTATAATGATGCTGTCCTAATGTCATGATCCTAAGTTGCCGAACTAATGAGCTATATGATCCTAAGTTGCCGAATTATTGAGCTATGAAATGCTAATTCTTTCTCTTATGGCAATCTTGATCTTTATCCCGATATTCTGATTTTCTATTTATGAGTTTGACATTTGTGCCTCATTATTTCTTTCTTTCATATGTCTCACCTTATCGTCATTTCCCTATTATTATCCTTCTTTTCCTCACCCATTGATCCAAAGTTCAACAAGTGCTTTTAATCTTGATTAATGATAATTTATGGGGCAAGAACATCTTGATAAGATGATGGAAGAAAAAGACGCATCAATTAAGGGGGAACATGAAAAGGTTGGAATGAAACACAAATACGTGAAAGAATGAAAGGTATCGATTCACACTTTGCAAGGCACGGTGCCGGAGATGCATCAAAAAGAAAAAGAGGTCCGAATTAACTTATTATCTTTGATCTCTTATTGATTGACTCTAGTAATATTGTATGGTCTGCTTTTCCTTCATAAAAAAAAAAAAAAAAAAAAGAAAAAGAAAAGGAGAGTAAGACACTTGTTTTAGATAAGTCCTAGAGTTCAATTCAAATGTGAAGAAAATTATCAAAGTTTTGAAGATCATTATTTTGGATTCCAAGTATTCAAGATTAGTTATATTTGGAAGGGAATAGATTGTTCACTGGCACAGAAACACACACAGTGCCATAGTGAAGAAAGTTCTATGATGCTTATTTGCGAAAGTTGAAAATCTTTAAAGAAAGGTTTAAGCACTTGTTGAGCCAATTGCCATTTCAAATCTTCAAACTTGCATTACCTTTCTTTATCTTACTTTCTTAGCTATCACCCATGATCCTTCATGATTATTTCTTGCTTCATAATTTCGGATTGTGAGTTGGATTATTTTTTGTTTAATGACTTCGGATTGTGAATTGGATTATGACATAGCACCAAAGATCCTTAGTATTTATTGCTTGAGCTACTTGCATTATTTTGGTGACTATATATCACTTTGACTCGCGAAACATGTTGATGCTCTCCTTTTTGATAATGTCAAAAGGGGGAAGATGGGTATAATACTTAGACTAATGAATAATTGGTTATCTTGGTTACCATGTTACTTGTGAATGATGTTGAGTTATTTTTCCCTAATGTGATTAATGGTGCATATTTTGAGGGGGAAAAGTGATTGATCGAATAATATTATATTGAATGTTTGTCATCATCAAAAAGGGGGAATTTGTTGTGCATGTTAAGTTTTGATGATGAAAGATAATATAATATGTTATAGCCTGAAAGTTTGTTACAGATGGTTGAGAAAGGAATAAGTAAATGAAGACTTTGAAGAAGTGAAGAATCAAGATTGAAGTCCAAGTTTAGTTACTATATGCAAAATGTAATATGCTAGAACTAGATGATATATTATGTGCCAAATATAGAAATATAAAATTAGGATAATTATTATTTTCTTAGAGTTAAGGGAATAAATAATTATGTTAATTTTATATATTTATATAAAAGGAAATAGAAATTCAAAAATCAAGTTTATTAAAGAAAATGATAAAGTTTTGAGAAAACCGTTTATGAAAAGATTTTATTAAAACGTGTTTTTGAGTAAAACAAGTTTGTGATAAAAATCAGATTTTCGGAAACAGTTTTGAGGAAAAGAATTTTCGAAATATATCATAAAAACTGATGTGATCAAGTTTGTATGATAAGAAATCTGATTTAAAGAATTGATCTAGTTAATATAAGATATGGAGAAATCCTTATTTTATAAGGAAAAGGAAAATCAGTTTTTATAAAAGATCAAATTGGTTTTTGAATAGGAAAAGAATTTTATCCCTTTATTTTAGGAATAAAAATTGTTCAAAAGATAATATATCTTGGAGAAGGATTTTTATTCGGTCACCAAGATATATAAGGGATTACAATTCGGTTTTATAACTCACGTTTTCGAGAGAGAAAAATCGGAGATATTAAGAGTGAAAACAATTTCCTAAGGCACGAGTATAGCACGAGTTCTAGTCGGGTTAGGAAACTAAAACAACGTTTGTAATTGTCCTCTATTTGCTTGAATAAGAAGCACGCTTTTGAGGATCTTTTCTTTCTCGTAATTTCATTATTATAGAGAGTGTCAACACTTAGAGTTAAGTGTTGGGGAGCACTACTAGGGTTAGTAGTGGGGGAATCGAATTGTATCAAGAGTTTGGTATTTTACGATTCAAATAATAAAAGAGTAGTTTGTGTGGACGTAGATCTCAGAGGTGAGATTGAACCACGTTAAATTCATGTGTCTTATTATTTGATTTCATTGTTTTATTATTTGATATAATTGTTTTAGTGTTTGATTAAGTTTCGTTTGAGCAAAAACATCAATCGGAGATTTTACGAGTGAATAACACGATTACCCGGCACTGTGCCATAAGAGTGTTTTTGCGAAAATCGATTAGTTTTAGCCATTCAATTCAACCCCCCCTTCTTGAGTGTCACCTTGTGTTCCAACAACTTTAATTATGTTCAATTGATTTGCTAATTTAGAATAATTATTATGCTTCATAATAAGATTTACTCATTCGAGACAATGACCAAACATTTTTGCTCATTTGAGATGAGCAATTTAATTATGTTCAGGTGCTCCTTTAGAATAATTATATGCTTCATAATAAGATATACTCATATGAGATAATGACCAAACACTTCTGCTCATTTGAGATAATTAGCAAAAAAATTTGCTCATTTCGAAAAATGAGAAGAAATAATTTTGCTCATCATCATTTTCTCAAATGAGCAGAAACATGATCCATATACAAAAAAAATAGTAAATGCATTGTATATGATTTGATCTCATGACCTTCAAGTTTATATACTAAAGTCTTAACCACTAAACCAAATGATATCTAATGATATCATTTTAAAGTAAATTATTAATAATGAAAACTATAAGTACCCGGGGCATAGCTCGGGCCTACAAACTAGTTACTTCATTATTACTTGTGAATGCAATATTGAATAGTTGATTTGCTCATTTAGTCATTGTGCTCAGAAATGGTAACCATATTATAACAATATGGAGGTATTTCTAGATATAATAGGATTAAACGTAAGAAGTGAAATTTTTTAAAAAAAAATTGGCTAAAAAGAGTGGGAAAAAAAAAAGCAAAAAAAAGTGCTAACTCAAGAATGTAAAGGAAAGGAATCGACCTGCGACTTGCCGCATGCCTTATCATCTCATTCCTAGAGCCAATTTACAACTAGTAGAATCTTTTCCCGCATGTTTGTATCTACTAATGTTTAATAGTCTCAGGGTGTCCGTCTTCTACGTACACTGGGACTACTATAAAAGTTCTCGAGAATTAGGAGCAATTTTCTATGACTTTTGCATGAGAGACAATGAGACAATTATGATAATAATAGTACCCTTTTAAGTATGTTAAATGTTCGGAGTAGATAGCATGGTCCGATTAATAGAACTAGACGTATATGCGCGCGATGTTTGGGAAAGCAAATAAAAAGCTCAATTTTTTGTTTTTAGAAAACTGGTGAAGTGTCACAAGAACGTCGAGCAATTCTTTATTTTACTACATTTATTTTTCTTTTTCTTTTTTTGAGAAAACCCAAAAATTGAAGTTGTAATTGCAGTTCTCTAATTCAGTATATTCATTTATATATTTAAAAAAAAACCCAGATATTAGAAAGGCTGTAATTACTTTTTTAGTTAAGGGTATAAACGTAAAAGAGAGTGGATGTCAAGTCCTCCCTCGTCACTTATATAATAGAGATAAACATAAAAAAAATTAGACATGAAAATGGTATGACATTGTTAAACCTACTAGAGGTGCCACGTAAAATCGAAATAAGTGATAATAATGGGGCTTTATAGTGATACGCAACTAAAAGTTGCTACAAAGGAGACAAAGTAGGTAATTTGGTCTTTTGTTAAGCGTAGTGGGAATAGCTTGCCTCATAAATTAGCCCATTTCCATTCTTTGAAAAATTGGCAAACGTTTGTAGGATGACATTGCTCCCGAACATGTTATGTTGTTGGCTTTTAAAGATTTATTAATTTAGTCCCGCTTCGGGTGGATTTCTTCGAAACAAAAAAAAATATTCATAAACATTGATTGGAGTGTTTTGCACCAATTTTTACAAGTCATAGCCGCATAAAAAGGCTGATTAAATATTGGCATAAAAAGTTAATATTTTGAAAAATTATATTCTACAATAATTGTACATCCTCTATTTTTATATAAATGCTACATTTGAGACTTTTACACTTTTTACAAACTCTATTTCAATTTAACCATATATTTCATGAAGTAATAAAAACCCAACTTTATCTTGTCAAAAAAAAAAAACACCACAACATTACAGCATCCCTTTTTATGAACAATCTTCTCTCTCCTCCACTTCATTTTCACAAACCATTTTTAGTTTGACTATATAACCAAGAACAAAATAGAAAAAGGTTCATCACTATCTCGACTATCGTCACCCTTTTTCCCTACTTTTGGAAAAATAAAATGTGAAAAAAAAATTGCCAAAATGGATCTCTATCTCGTATAAAATGAAAAACAATATGAATTTTGGTGATTTTTTTTGAAATATATTTTTCGAGATATAAACATCTAAAAAATTGCAAAAACTCTTTTTTTTTGGACTAGCATAAATGCGATGATTGTCGCATTACGGTGGTCAACGGGTTTTTCTATTGTGTGTTAGAATGATTTTTTTTTGCGGTTCAAGACAATGCGTTTTGGAGAGTGAGGAAGATTTTATTTTAAAATGCCAACGCGTCACACGGGTGGACATTTACCATGAACAATTCCCATTTCCGAATGTTCAACACTTTCGTCGTGGATGAACAAAGTTGTTTTGTTCATGATTAAGCAAAATAAAAATGGGTCATAGCCATGAACCATTTCTTGGTTCATGGTTAAGGATGCTCTTAGTATATGATATGTTTTTGAATTTATTTCGACGTATATTTTTAAAATATTAATTTTTTATAATTTTTTTAGTATTAGATAAAATATTAATGATCAAAGTTGTGCATTGACTAGCATGCAAGTAAACTTAGAGCATTCATTTAAAAAACGGAGGAAGCATTTATCTTCTATGACCTTTAACTTGTTAGTTGCCACACATAACCCATATCCATAATTAGACATACCTTGTTTTAGAGATAGAAGTTAATCAGGGGAGGGGAAATTTTTCACCATTATTGGATTTTTAATTTTTCATTTAATCCAGTCAAAGATATTTAATATATAATAAACATTACAACACATGAAAACAATATTATACCACAACTTGCCTCATTGCACGAGGTTTAAATATATATTATTTGAGCAGGTAAGGTAAATTACAAATAGCACATGACATTATTTGAGCAGAATTACAGTCTTTTTTTTGGATTTAAAGAATTTTATTTGATCCAGCTTATTTGATAATTTTTTTATTGGTTTTTATTTCAAAAAAAGAGAAAATTACTGGAGTGTTTATATATATATAGAAGTTAGTTCATATGAGAATGCATATTTAGATGAGAAATGAGAATGGATTTTACGCGCTATAACTCTAATGAACAAGTGATGTAACTCTAATGAAAAAGTGATGTAACTCCAAAAAAAGAATATTAGAAAAAAAAACTTAAAAAAAAATATTTTTTTTGGCCTCAAAGTTTTTTTTTCGGGGGTATAACTCTAATGAATAAGTGTTGTAACTCTAATCCAATCGTGTGGTTGAGATTCATTCTCATTTCTCATGTACGAAGCATTCTCATGTGATCTTGCCCCTATATATATATATATATATATATATATATATATATATATATATATATATATATATATATATATATATATATATATATATATATATATATATATATATATATTTACACAAACTTTTGTATAAGGCGGGCCACACCTTGAACAAATGGTGTGGCCAGTTAATAAAAAGGCCCAAGCTAAGCCTTATTGTAACACCCCCAAATTTCTTTCTTTCTAAAAACATATTTTGATATAAAACTCTTGAGAAACTTGAGAGTATTACCGCCACGTGATAACGTTAAAGACTTTAATACTAACTACTAACTGAACATTAAACTAATGCAGCGGAATAACTGAAATAACTTCTCTTTATTGATATAAACTTTATTGTACAACTATAACAATGGAAATATAGAAAATAAAATGATAACTCCTTGACTAATTATGATTCCTCACTAGCTCCCCCATATGAAGTATGCATCATATCAACCTTGTAAATTCGCTCGTCAAAAATAGGGTCATCACGAGGACAAAGCCATAAAACAAAACAAACAAAAACGCGTGTCAGTAAAAATACCGAGTACATGTATATGCGGAATATTAAACACTTTATTTAATTAAACATTTGAAAGATTTAGTTTCGAAAAGCCTTCCTTGAATACTTGATAATTATATAACATAAAGTATTTAACTTTAATAAAAACTCATATTCCTTGCCTAGGTACCTTTCCTAAAGTGTGCACACCCCCCACGTTTAGTATTCCTTAATGAGTCTATGACGAGGGGAACTACCTTGTCCACATGACTTATACAAAAAGTACATGGGTAAATAATATAATGGCTATCGTTCTTGCTAATAAATAACAAGTCGTTGCCTGGATAAATAATTATAGCTACCGTTCTTGCTAATAAATAACAAGTCGTTGCCTCTTTATAACTGTGATCATAAAAGATCATATATCTAATAAAACTCCTTTGGAAATAATCCTCCTTTAAAAGAATAATAATCCTTATAAAACTTAGCCATATAAAGGCATAAATAAAATATTTGCTCATGAAATCATTTTGGAAAATTTTAATGATACATGAAATAATAAATTTTATATTAATAACAATAACACCACAAAGAACAATTGACTAATCAGGCGTGAATGTTGACAATCCTTGGAGAAACAAACTGATGTAACATTGCAACTAAGGTCCAATTGTAGACTATGAAATCTCATATTTCAACGTGACGTTACTAATAAATTTAAAATCATACTATTAAACTCATTGTAAGCTACTAATGATCATACAAAAACTCACGAAGTTCATAATAAAACTCATAAAAACATGTGTTTCAATCCAGAATAACAACCCTAAAAACATGATACTACCTATGCAGAACAACATTTAAAGATCTACATATACACGCACCTTGAAAAGTAATAACTACTAGGGAGAAGAGAGAGAAGGTAGGCTAAGAGGGAGAGAGAGTTTAAACTTGAGAAAAGAGATGTATTTCTCAAATTTGGTGTGAAGAATATGATGGGTGGAGGCCCCTATTTATACTAGTTGGACAAGTAGAGTCATACTAGGACTCAAAAACTAAAAGATGGGTTTAAGAGAAAAGATAAACAATTCTAGCTAAGATCTAACAAATTTTTACGATCATCTAACTAAGATTCGGAAAAGATATAAATTATCCCCTAAGATAAATAATATAGAAGCTTATATGAAGCAAAAGATAAAAATGAGAAAAAGTAACCCAAAACTTACCCACTGGCGGTGAGTTTTGCCGCCGTAAAATTGTTTTTTTTTTTTTTTGTGTAAATCTTTTTCAATTTCCTTTAAAACATTTTAAATTTTGTTTTAAACAAACTACTTAGATTTAAAAATTTAGTAAACTTAGGCCCAACATCTATTTGGGCTAGAATTTATTTTAAATACCCAAAATCTTTTACAAAAACCTCCTTTAAAAGCCTTTTTTTTATATAAATAACAAGTCTTTTTAATAAATAATAGTCTTTTTAATAACTAAAACCATCCTAAAAATATAAATATTAACTTACTAAAAATACGAAGTATTACAGACTACCCCCCTTAAAAGAAGTTTCGTCCTCGAAACTTGAAGCAAGCAAGTAAGAAATAAAGCAAGTAATTCACATATACCAAAAAAATTTCTATAAAAGTAAGTTGGCTCACTTAATAACTCATAAAATAAGTCAAAATTAGGTCAAAAATAGCATTTTAAGTTAAAAGCGCGAAACTTTACCGCATTCTACCCCTCTTAAAAGGAGTTACGCCCCCGTAACTCGCTAAGACTTAAAACTTAACTGAAAAAAATTATTTACCAACTTTGTAATACAAATAATATAAGAGTCATTGCTGGAAATGGAATAACAAAATTACTAGATAGATAATATTTTTGAAAATATCTTTTTTGCTTTGAAAATTAACCGCCTTTTCAAGGTATTAATAATAGAAATATTTGCCTTCAATAATAGATCAACATAATATAGAAAATATTTAAATCAGTCTAAAAAGGTAGTTTATGACAAACTGAAAAGTTTTAATAATTTGAATAGGAAAATTTTCCAAAATTAATAAAGAACTAATATTGATACTAAAACAAGTGTTGCTGAAAAACAACTTGAGGTGAATGCTAATATATATAAAAAAAAATGTTATAATATAGTGAGTAAAAGAAAATTATAAAACATTTCGTAAGCTTTACTTGAAAATGCCATAATCAAACATGCCTTTTCTTTTATAAAATAAAAAAAATTTTGCTTTCTCCTCAAAAAGCTTCACAAAACTCATGAAGAACTCATAATGAATATTGGTGGGACGCGGTCGTACGCGCTACCAAAGATAAAAGTTTATTTTCCTTCTTTCCAATACAAATAAATGTAAGTGGCAAGTAGGGTCGAATCCACATAGACTTGGGGACTAACTCGTGCTTATAATAGATCAAATGGGGGTTTTGGGATTAAAGAATTGAATAACTAAATATGAAGAACTAAAGAACAATCAAAAGTAATGTAATCAAGAAGAGAAGAATCTTGAGTTCGGTTAATGGCCACTTCGATTCATACTATATTGATCATTGGTTTCTCAAACATGTAACTTTACTCTTAATTACTCAAAGTTGGAAATCAAATTCCTTTCCCTCAAAAGTACCGTTAAACAATCACAATCAGATGATCATAAAACTTGAACTAATGATTAATCTAATCTAATCAGAGATTAAATTCAAATCAAAAGAACATCAACGAACTAGGAAACAATGAGCCAATTAACAAATTGCTAGCATAACATATTCAAATTGGAACTTGTGATTTCTCTAGTGATTAATCAAGAATAATCAGATTCATTAATCAAACCCTAGATTGCTACTCATGAAGGAAGAACAGATGAATCGACATCAATTCTAAATCCTAGCAAATGATAAATCGAATGTATAAACTAGTAGTACTCCTAGCAATACATACCACAATCATAGATTTAAATCAAGAAATCACAATTATAATTAAGAACAAGTTAACAAAGAGAAACCTCACAATAGTAGACCGAAGCTTGATTAACCGTTCTCAAGACTAGATTTAGGCTACAATTGACATAGCATCCATCGAAGAAATCTTCAAACTCATTAGAAACTCAAAAAGGGAGAAAAAGGGATTAGGGTTCTTCTCTCTCTCCTCTCTAATTCAGTTCAGAAATTCCAAGATATACAAAACAAAACGTTTTTCTCATTAATAAAACCTAAGGAAAGCTGAAAATTGCCGAAGAGTCGTAGCCGCGTCGAAGTGCGCGGGTCGGGCTCTCCTAGTGCGCGAGTCGGGCTTTGGCTGCTGCCCAAAACTGCAGCTTCGCTCGATGTGCGCGGGTCGCGCATGTCTTGCGTGCGAGTCGGGCTTCCGCTGCTGCCTAACAACAATCCTCGCTCGCAGCGCGCGAGTCGGGCAGGCCTAGCGCGCGAGTCGGGCACTCCATGCTGTCCAGCAGGTGCTTCCACTCGATATGCTCGAGTCGTGCGGTGATGGTGCGCGGCTCGGGCATGCGACGCTGCCAAGATTGTGCTACCACTCGATATGCGCGAGTCGTGTGGTGATGGTGCGCGGCTTGGGCATTGGCTACTGCGCATGATTCTTACTGCTCGATAGTGCGGGTCGTGCGTGTGTAGTGCCCAGCTCCAACCTTCTCCACCAACGCTCTAGGTGGGCTCTTCAACGTCCATGGTGGACACACAATGCCGTAGAGCCATAAAATGAACTTGGATGCCTCCACCATATAACATTATAACGCTAAACTCCAATGACTTTGTGGTCTTTTTATGTTGAATGGATCGCAACCACGGGATGGGAATCCACCTGTAAATGATCATAAACACATTCCACAAAATATCCTTAAATCTCCTCTAATATCACAAATTCATCATAACTCCCTCTTCTCCACACTAAGGTTTAGATTAGTAAAACTCTCCTTCTTAAACCTTAAACCTTAGTAAAATGGACTTCTCAACACTCTATAATCGCCCATAACTTGGTCCCATCAAATACCCTCACACTTGAACTTTACTCGACCTCGAGTAAACTCAAAATAAAGGTCAATGAGGCACCCCTTCCAAGCCATTGCTCACCTTTCACTACTCCCCTTATCTCTCCATCCTAGTGTATGAAAAAAGTTTGCTATTTCCCCCGATTCGCTCAAAGCCAAGTCTAAGGGTGAGAGTCACCCCCACACTTGAACTAAAAGCTCTCCTGAAATAATATAAATAGCACTCTCATACTATGCTCAATACCAAGATAATAAAAACACATGACTTTGAACCCCGAAAGATCTCAAAGGATTCAAAGCCATTCCAATCTGCACAACACCACAACCATCCTCATGTCATGAAATGACAAAAGCAAATTCGAGTCCTAACAAATCTCAAAGGACTCGAACTTGGACCATCTAAACACAATCACAACACCAAACTCCTTATTCCTCCAATGATGAGCGAGCTCTAACCTATTCGCCTCTAACTCCGAACATCAAGATGAAAAACCTACCTGAGACACTCCTTATATCACCAATCCTCCTTATGACACCAACTCCGGCAAATGATTTCAAATTTATCTCTTTTATCTCTCATTTTGCCTAGGAGCCCTTTCGGGTTTTCATCCTAGCTTCACACACATTTTTTTTTTCATTTATGAGCTCACCATCTCACCCGCTCCAATTAGCCACTTTTTTGCATAGATTGCCCTTTCGGGTTTTCAACCTATCCGGGCCCCCATTATTTCCTGAGTCGCCCGCCCTTGCGGGTTTTCAACTCAACGGGTTTCAATTCATCACTTTTGTTCTTTCTTTTTTTTTTTTTTTTTTTTTTTTTTAAAATAAGCATCAAATAGAACAATGAGAATTTCCTCCCCGACTTAATCAAGACATTGTCCTCAATGTGAGAACAAGTACAAGAAAACACAAGAAACGAGAAGGGGAACACTCAAAAACCGACTCTCACAAAAATTCTCACCTCTTCAACAATACCAAACTAAAACACTTCACACCTCAACAACATAAGAGAACACATGGACGACAAACACACACACACCATCTCACAACCCGACTCCCTATAACACCCAAGTAAATGACTAATCCAAAATTAAATTCATGAGGAGAATATAATTTCGGGAACTTTGCACCTTACAAGGTAGAACCTAATCCGGTATGCAAATGCGCATCATTGCTCGTAAGCATTGCTCATGCACTCCTTCATCAATCTCGACCCTCCAATTTCACCAACGTCTCTCAAATGGACACTTCTCAAAGGTCTTTTGATGTATTTTGGCTTAAGTTGGATTATGATTGACTAAAAGTGTTTTGAATTATAGTTCGGGAAACAAGAGGGGAATGGTGGGTGAAGGATAATTTGTTGTGGTGGAGTATAAAAATGGTGAGGTTTAAGAGTAAGAATAAAAAGAAAAGGAAGAAAAATAGAAAAGAAAAAGAAAGAAGAAAAGAAAAGGGGGCTCGGGTTGCCTCCCGAGTAGTGCTAGTTTAAAGTCGTTAGCTCGACCTTATACCTCCCAAAATCGGTCAGGGGGTGGTTCAACTCCTTGTTCCAACACTTGTACCGTAAGCTTGATGAGACATTTTCTGCGCACGGCTAGCGTTAGTGATAACGGTGTAAAATTATGCAGTAAATCAGGTGGTCTCTCATGTTTTTGCAACATCACTACATCCAATGACTCATGTCCCTCACTTGGTATCATATGTATCACACACTATGGACTGAATAGTACCCACAAAGCATGAGGGATGTTCGATCGCTAGGGGAATTTTTAGACTCATGAATACCAAATGCTTCTATATGTCCCCCAAACTCCATAGTTAATGACCCCTGCACCAACATCAATTTTTGTACTTGGATGTTTTCAAAAACGGTCTCCCTAGAAGAACAGGGAGAAACATGACAATCGGACTCCATGTCCAGTACATAAAAGTCGGTAGGAAACCGAAGTTTACCAACATGAACTAACACATCCTCGACTTTACCCTTGGGATAAGAGTGGGATCCGATCGACCAATTGCACTATGACGTTTGTTGCATGTAAAGGACCAAGTGCTAAAGACTCATATAGTGAAAATGGAATCACATTAATTGAAGCACCTAAGTCTAACATAGCTTTAGGAATACCAATGTCATTAATAGTGCAAGGGATGGTAAACATGCCTGGGTCATCATGTTTGGGAGGAAGTGCATTATGAGAAATAGCATAAACATGCTCACTAGTTTTCTCTACTTTTGTTAAAAATAGGAGAACTTACCTCACTTTCGCATATGGGCTCGTATATACCTTTGTTGCGTTCATACCTTCTATCGGCCCGCAAAGCTTACGGAAAAGGTGGGGGGAGGTCGATGCTTTGGAAGTAAAGTAACTTCCTTCTTTCTTGCAACCATGCTCTCTCCCTGTGTCAGCTGTGTATCACCCCTTATCATGATAGAACTCACATTCTTCTTTGGGTTTACTTCTGTTTGGGAGGGTAACTTTCCCAATTCACGAGCCTCTAGCCTGCTCACTGCACTCGAAACCTGACTCATCTGTGTTTCCAAATTCCTTATACTAGAGCGGGTTTCCTCTTGAAACTGTACCATATTCCCTTGCATGGTGGTCACATTCTTGGTTAAGGCATTGATCATATCTTCAGTAGACATTGTAGAACTTTGCCTCATATCTGAATTCGGACCCTGATGATGAACCTGAACTAGAGCTTGGGGTCTCATGAACTGTTGTTGTTGTTGATGATATTGTGTGGGTTGTTGGTTACCTTGCTCATTCCCATATCTCAACCTCGGATTATCTCTCCAACCAGGATTGTATGTATTAGAATAAGGATCATATCTCCTTTGATTCCCTGAGCCTTGAAAACCAAGAGCGTTGACTTCCCGCACTAGACCCCTCTTGAAGTTGTGGGCGATAATCGGTGGGGTGATCCGAAGCACATATCCCACACGCCTTAACTTATTGTGTGTGTCCCTTAACAATGAGCTCTCTTACTAGTGAGGTAAGAGCTTGAACCTGTTCTTCAAGTTTGGGATTTTGCGTGTTTGAGCTACCCACATTCACCTTCTCGTGGGTGGATCGCCTACTAAAATGTCTCGGAGCCTTCGAAAAGCTCCTCTATCAAAGCTCTAGCGTTCGCCGGAGTCTTATTTATGATCGATCCACCACTAGCTGCATTAATCATCCGCACATCATCATCGAAAGTCCATTATAGAAGTATAAGATTAGATCTTCCTCACTATATCCATGATACGGGCAGCTTGCACATAACCTCTTAAAACGCTCCCAATATTCATACAAAGGTTCATCATATCTCCGCTCTCATGTTGCTTATCTCTTTCTTGAGTGTGGATGACTTTGAAGCGGGAAAATATTTATCAAGGAACCGCTTCTTCATCTCGAGACCAACCGGAGATACACCCGGAGGAAGATAATATAGCCAATCTTTGGCCGTATCCTTAAGAGAAAAAGGAAATGCCCTCATCTTAACTTGCTCTTCCAGGTGGCATTACTCGGTTTCATGCTTAAGCACACAACATGGAACTCGGATAGGAACTTGTTAGGGTCTTCACCACCGAGCCCATGGAAAGATGGTAATAGATGAATGAGCCACGACTTGAGCTCGAAGGTCGTGCTCCTCCGGTGTTGGGAAAGTGATGCATAATGGTTGCTGATCAAGATTAGGAGCGGTGAGCTCCCTCAGAGTACGAGTCTCCACCCTAGGTGGCATTTCTTCTTCCAAATTCAATAAAAATGGAAATTCTTGAAAATTTCTTCTCAATTCCCTTCGCAACCTGAAAAGATTCAATTCTAACTCGGGATCGTAATCCACACAATCTTGGTTAGTAGCACGGGTGCCAACCATATACTAATCAAAAAGTGAAATTCCAAAACACAATCTACAATAAACACGTTTTAGTAATTGCCAAGTCCCCGGCAACGGCACCAAAATTTGGTGGGACGCGGTCGTACGCGCTACCAAAGATAAAAGTTTATTTTCCTTCTTTCCAATACAAATAAATGTAAGTGGCAAGTAGGGTCGAATCCACAGAGACTTGGGGACTAACTCGTGCTTATAATAGATCAAATGGGGGTTTTGGGATTAAAGAATTGAATAACTAAATATGAAGAACTAAAGAACAATCAAAAGTAATGTAATCAAGAAGAGAAGAATCTTGAGTTCGGTTAATGGCCACTTCGATTCATACTATTGATCATTGGTTTCTCAAACATGTAACTTTACTCTTAATTACTCAAAGTTGGAAATCAAATTCCTTTCCCTCAAAAGTACCGTTAAACAATCACAATCAGATGATCATAAAACTTGAACTAATGATTAATCTAATCTAATCAGAGATTAAATTCAAATCAAAAGAACATCAACGAACTAGGAAACAATGAGCCAATTAACAAATTGCTAGCACAACATATTCAAATTGGAACTTGTGATTTCTCTAGTGATTAATCAAGAATAATCAGATTCATTAATCAAACCCTAGATTGCTACTCATGAAAGAAGAACAGATGAATCGGCATCAATTCTAAATCCTAGCAAATGATAAATCGAATGTATAAACTAGTAGTACTCCTAGCAATACATACCACAATCATAGATTTAAATCAAGAAATCACAATTATAATTAAGAACAAGTTAACAAAGAGAAACCTCACAATAGTAGACCGAAGCTTGATTAACCGTTCTCAAGACTAGATTTAGGCTACAATTGACATAGCATCCATCGAAGAAATCTTCAAACTCATTAGAAACTCAAAAAGGGAGAAAAAGGGATTAGGGTTCTTCTCTCTCTCTCTCCTAATTCAGTTCAGCAATTCCAAGATATACAAAACAAAACGTTTTTCTCATTAATAAAACCTAAGGAAAGCTGAAAATTGCCGAAGAGTCGTAGCCGCGTCGAAGTGCGCGGGTCGGGCTCTCCTAGTGCGCGAATCGGGCTTTGGCTGCTGCCCAAAACTGCAGCTTCGCTCGATGTGCGCGGGTCGCGCATGTCTTGCGCGCGAGTCGGGCTTCCGCTGCTGCCTAACAACAATCCTCGCTCGCCGGCGCAGCGCTGGTCGGGGCGAGCCTTAGCGCGCGGAGTCGGGCACTCCATGCTTTGTCCGACGAGTGCTTCCACTCGATATGCGCGAGTCGTGCGGTGATGGTTACCGGCTCGGGCATGCGACGCTGCCAAGATTGTGCTACCACTCGATATGCACGAGTCGTGTGGTGATGGTGTGCGGCTTGGGCATTGGCTGCTGCGCATGATTCTTACTGCTCGATAGTACGGGTCGTGCGTGTGTAGTGCCCAGCTCCAACCTTCTCCACCGACGCTCTAGGTGGGCTCTTCAACGTCCATGGTGGACACACAATGCCGTAGAGCCATAAAATGAACTTGGATGCCTCCACCATATAACATTATAACGCTAAACTCCAATGACTTTGTGGTCTTTTTATGTTGAATGGATCGCAACCACGGGATGGGAATCCACCTGTAAATGATCATAAACACATAACCACAAAATATCCTTAAATCTCCTCTAATATCACAAATTCATCATAACTCCCTCTTCTCCACACTAAGGTTTAGATTAGTAAAACTCTCCTTCTTAAACCTTAAACCTTAGTAAAATGGACTTCTCAACACTCTATAATCGCCCATAACTTGGTCCCATCAAATATCATCAAAATAACCCTTGATCATAACAAAATCAAATCAAATCAATTCATCATCCATAAGAAAAATTGTTAGTATACTAACACAACACATACTTGAACAAAATAGTCTTCCTTACTTAAGTCCTCAAAACTAGAAGTTCTCGAAATTCATCTTCAAACTTTACTTAACGTACTATAATCAATATTCTCTCAAAACAGACAGTACTACAATAGTCAATTAGGACTTTAGACAATAAATAAACAATCTTGCCTCAAAATTGATATAATCTCCATTTCAATAAAATTAACTCCTTCACATAATATATACTCATTGCTTAAATCCATAAGACAAAAATACGACTACTATTTCCAAAACCAATTACCTTGATTGACTAATTTCTTCCCTTTTCTCCTTTATTAAACTTCCGATTTTTTTTTCCAAAAATATATTTCTTCCATTATTAAAGTCACTTGACTCCTTTGATAATTGATATACCCAATCCTTTATAACTCATTGTAACAACAATAATACATTACTATTCAATCAAGAGTTCGAGACTACTTCCAAAAATAATACTCCCTCTTGACACCCAATAATACCCCAAAATCAACTTAGCATGACGTTTGGAAAGCTCTAGTATCTTACTTCCACCTTTTAAAACAAAAAGGATCTAAAGGAACCTACTAAAAATTCAAATATGGTCTTTCGTACTTTCTTTGCTTTACTATAACAACGATAACTCCTTTAAATATATTTGCAATTCAACATAGGGTAAAATTCCTTAATTAAATCAAACTTCAAATATGGTATCTCATATACCTATAAGGTCCTCATAATATCCCTTATTTTGTCACCTTTTTAAGGTTATATCTATATCGAAGCTAACATAGTGTTGGCTATCTCCATAAACATAGTATATAACTTATCTAAATCTTAATAATTCCTCCAAGCTGTATAAACCATTAACCTCTTACTTCTTGTTTCCACAAATCATAACATTTCCATTCCTTACCCATGTCACTAAATATTAAAGGTCATCCAACTGTATAAAACTTAAAATGACTAATTTCACAATTCTTAGCACATAACATAAGGTATTGTCTTCTTCATTCCTATTAAAAAAAAATTAACATAACTACTAAACTTCTTTCCTTCAAAGGAATAAACAAGAACAATCTTCACCCTTAATGAATCTAAAATTAGTCAACTAGGCTTACTTTAAACTCATAGGTTCTCCTAACACTTATAAACCAATAAAATAAACATATGCATACTCTATACGTACATTTCACTTAAAACACTTTGCATGAATTGGATCACATGCATACATGTCATATAAGACGTAAAATAACCAAATTCTTCTCATAAAAAAAATATCCATACCAAAAAAAATGCCTTAAGAGATAGTAATATCTCAACTTGCAAGTAGCTTCATAATAATATGTCATGAAAAATAGAATAATAACTCAATTCTTATATAAACAATAAACCCTTTCTTTTGCTTATGAAAAACACAAAGATTTTCATATTAACTTGACACTAAGTCACACTTCCTTGAAATATATTAATATTAATCATAGTGCTAATATAACAATAAATAACTAAACAATTCATATAAAAATTTCAATACTTCATAAAAAAATTCAGCTTCATAATTCGAAAAAAGAAAAAAAACATATAGATATATAAGTAAAATACAAATTACATGTTGACATAATAGTCAGAATAGAAATAAAATTTTAACTGTAATCTGAAATGAATAAAAAAATAAATATTCGAAATTCCAAAAAAAAAAAAATTCGCTTGAAATTTTTGAAAAGTACATATATAAGTATATGATTAAAAATTATTTATTTGAGTACTAGGTTCATGACAAAGAATAGTCGGGCCAATGAATTTCCCAGGAAAGAGTTGGTTACACGCAACGTTGGTGAGAGCTCAAGCCTTTCCTTGCCAGAAATATTGCCAACCCAACTTATTCAAATCAATCGTTTTTCCTCAAATAATAAAATAGATCTTTATGCATATTTAATATAAATATGAAAAGAATGCGAAACTCTCTAACCTATATGCCCATCCTTAAGTCTACCCATTAATTTTAGATTCCGATTTCATATCCCTAGGCTTTTAAAGTGATACCACTTTGTAACACCCTCAAATTTCTCTCTTTCTAAAAACATATTTTGATATAAAACTCTTGAGAAACTTGAGAGTATTACCGCCACGTGATAACGTTAAAGACTTTAATACTAACTACTAACTGAACATTAAACTAATGCAGCGGAATAACTGAAATAACTTCTCTTTATTGATATAAACTTTATTGTACAACTATAACAATGGAAATATAGAAAATAAAATGATAACTCCTTGACTAATTATGATTCTTCACTAGCTCCCCCATATGAAGTATGCATCATATCAACCTGTAAATTCTGCTCGCCAACATAGGGTCATCACAGGGACAAAGCCATAAAACAAAACAAACAAAACGCGTGTCAGTAAAAATACTGAGTACATGTATATGCGGAATATAAAACACATTATTTAATTAAACATTTGAAATATTTAGTTTCGAAAAGCCTTCCTTGAATACTTGATAATTATATAACATAAAGTATTTAACTTTAATAAAAACTCCTTTTCCTTGCTAAGGTACCTTTCCTAAAGTGTGCACACCTCCCACGTTTAGTATTCCTTAATGTGTCTATGACGAGGGGAACTACCTTGTCCACATGACTTATACAAAAAGTACATGGGTAAATAATATAATGGCTACCGTTCTTGCTAATAAATAACAAGTCGTTGCCTGGATAAATAATTATAGCTACCGTTCTTGCTAATAAATAACAAGTCGTTGCCTCTTTATAACTGTGATCATAAAAGATCATATATCTAATAAAACTCCTTTGGAAATAATCCTCCTTTAAAAGAATAATAATCCTTATAAAACTTAGCCATATAAAGGCATAAATAAAATATTTGCTCATGAAATCATCTTGGAAAATTTTAATGATACATGAAATAATAAATTTTATATTAATAACAATAACACCACAAAGAACAATTGACTAATCAGGCGTGAATGTTGACAATCCTTGGAGAAACAAACTAATGTAACATTGCAACTAAGGTCCAATTGTAGACTATGAAATCTCATATTTCAACGTGACGTTACTAATAAATTTAAAATCATACTATCAAACTCATTGTAAGCTACTAATGATCATACAAAAACTCACGAAGTTCATAATAAACTCATAACATTCATAATAAAACTCATAAAAACATGTGTTTCAATCCAGAATAACAACCCTAAAAACATGATACTACCTTTGCAGAACAACATTTAAAGATCTACATATACACGCACCTTGAAAATTAATTACTACTAGGGAGAAGAGAGAGAAGGTAGGCTAAGAGGGAGAGAGAGAGTTTAAACTTGAGAAAAGAGATGTATTTCTCAAATTTGGTGTGAAGAATATGATGGGTGGAGGCCCCTATTTATACTAGTTGGACAAGTAGAGTCATAATAGGACTCAAAAACTAAAAGATGGGTTTAAAAGAAAAGATAAACAAATCTAGCTAAGATCTAACAAATTTTTACGATCATCTAACTATGATTCGGAAAAGATATAAATTATCCCCTAAGATAAATAATATAGAATTTTATATGAAGCAAAAGATAAAAATGAGAAAAAGTAACCCAAAACTTACCCACTGGCGGTGAGTTTTGCTGCCGCAAAATTGTTTTTTTTTTTTTGTGTGTGTAAATCTTTTTCAATTTCCTTTAAAACATTTTAAATTTTGTTTTAAACAAACTACTTAGATTTAAAAATTTAGGAAACTTAGGCCCAACATCTATTTGGGCTAGAATTTATTTTAAATACCCAAAATCTTTTACAAAAACCTCCTTTAAAAGCCTTTTTTTATATATAAATAACAAGTCTTTTTAATAAATAATAGTCTTTTTAATAACTAAAACCATCCTAAAAATATAAATATTAACTTACTAAAAATACGGAGTATTACACTTATAATGAAGCCCAAGCGTGAATCCGTTTTCAGATGAGTTACTTTTCGTAACAAGGGTAACTTTTGTTGAATCGTTTTCAGAGGGGTTACTTTTGTTGAATTTAGGTTTTTTTTTCTAATGCTAAGGTATTACTTTTAGTGAAACAAGGGTTTACTTTTTCGAATGCTAAGGGGTTACTTTTACTTAAATTAGGGATTACTTTTCTAATGCTAAGGGGTTACTTTTAGTGAAATTAGGGGTTACTTTTTCGAACGCTAAGGGGTTACTTTTAGTGAAATTAGGGGTTACTTTTTCGAACGCTAAGGGGTTACTTTTACTGAAATTAGGGATTACTTTTATAATGTTAAGGAGTTACTTTAACTGAAATTTGAGATTATTTTTTGTAATGCTAAGGGGTTACTTCTACTGAAAGTAGGGGTTACTTTTTGTAATTATAAGGGGTTATTTTACACAAAAACGAAAAACCACACAATGAGAGAGAAAATGGCAGAGTTCTTCGGCAATGAAGACGGTATCAACTAACCTACGCCGCGGTACACTTTCTGAACCTTCAACGCCGCAACGACACTCGAACTCACTTGGTGACTCGTCGTTGAGCGAGTCAACGCGGCTTAGACTCCGGGCGACTCTGTCTCCGGCGAAGTTTGTCGGTTGTATTGTCGTAGCTCCGAGAAGGAAAATGGCGCTGCATTCGAGGAAGTTAACGTGTCAACCTCCATTTTTTCCTGGAGGAGGAGAGAGAAAGTGAGAGAGAGTGAATGGAGATGATCAGGATGTATGGAGGGGAGGAGAGAGAAAAAGGTGACATCGGAGAACCACCGATCTCCTCCATCTGACGGAGATGGCGATGCCGGATTCTTCGGCGGTGATGAAGGTGGTGCCAGCGAAGGTGAAGAAGCCGAAGATTTGAGGAAGGAGGAAGGAGGAAGGAGGATGGTAATGCCGTGGCCGCACGATTTGTTTGTGAGTGGCATGTTTTACCAAAAACGGACTGATATAATTAATATTAAGTTTTACAATTAACATATAATTAATAAATTATTAAATACCACAAAATATAAGATGTAAGTGGTATATCTCATGGACTTTATAACTAGCTGATTTAATTCATCTATTAATAGCAAGAGCTACAAATATTCGTTGAGCAATAAAATACTATAAGAGTGTTCTATGCACCCAAATGAATATTAAAACATTTACAAATACTACATGACTTTGTTGACCAATGAAATACAAGTCCATATATATCTCTATTATATAAGTCAAGGGGGAACTATGGTATCCCCCTGTAAAAAGACTTTTTAACCTAATTCAACAAAAAAATATTACCTATTAAGATTTTCCTCAATCATAACCCTTCCTAATTTAAAATATGCATATCAAAGGAAGTTCAAAGGTACTAAAATAAACTGTCATAATAATATGTATAGTGAAAGAAAAAGTTTATGATTGAATAATAAATTAACATAACTAAAGCAATTTTCAAATCAATTACAAAACCAAAGACATAAATTTTAATTCTATCTAAACTTTTAAATGCAACAACAATACCAACATCGATTAACAAGTCATAAAAATACCGAGAAAACAAAGAGGATAATCTTAACTTTTTAATTTTCGGGGTCGATAATTGTCGTGTGTGTCAGTTAGTATAATTTGTCCTTTTATTTTTTTGGGAATCGTAGTTCTCATTTGTGTCAGTTAAGATAATCTTATCATTTTACCTTTTAGGAGAAATATGTAATGATTATTTAAAAAAAAGCTCATCTCTACTATATAAGCCAAAACAAATGTATGTGGTGTTTAGTTAAAATTACAGTTTTATAACCTCCCTGGATTTTAATTACTAATAAATAACAAGGTCAATTATGTCAATTTAATGTCATTGCATCATATCATGTGTGATTTTTTAATCCATCGCATAGTAATATGCAACCAAAACAAAAGTTACAGAAAATTTCTCACAAATTAAGCAATGACAAAATAACTTGACATAAAAACTTTCAAAGAAATTTTGACATAAGGAACAAAATAATTAATCAAACAAAAGAAAAATCTTTCACAAATTTGATTTGATAATAGAACTTTACATCTAAATACGCATCACAATTTATGAACACTAAATACAATCTTCATTATTTGCTTTCCTATTGAATCAACTTTTTCATCAAATAATTTTTATATTTTGTAAGTATTTATACAACATGATAATATTTATGAGTACTAATGATGATTATAAATTACATTTTTCAAAATTATATTTAGATGAAATTTAAGAATAATCGCCAAAGTAATGCACATACGCATCGCGTGCATAGAAGACTGTTATATATTATATTAAGAGAAAAGTACAAGAAAGTATACCACGTAATAATCGCATTAACAACCTAGAGATATATACATGAAGGCTATGTTTAGTTCACCTTATTTTTACTTATTTCAGATCAGATCAGACCAGATTTTACCTTATTATTATTATTATTATTATTATTATTATTATTATTATTATTATTATTATTATTATTATTACTATTACTATTATTATTATTATTATTATTATTATTATTATTATTATTATTATTATTATTACTACTACTACTACTACTGCTACTATTATTATTACTATTACTTTATACGATTACTATTACTATTACTATTAATACTACTACTATTTACTAGTACATTTGTTCAAAAGGATTATTATTATTGTCGTTGTCGTACTTATTAATTATTAATATTGGTAATTACTGTTATTGTCGTTGTTATTATTATAAATATCATTGTTATCACTATTCCAAGCTATTAGCGTTCAAGAAGAAGGATGTTCTTTTGGCATTTATACTGTTCATTTTTATATTTATTCTAATTAACAATTTTGATATGCGATATTCTTTTTGATGTTGTACAGGTAAAGAACGTGATAATATTATATGATGTTTATTTATTTTAACAATTTTGGCAGAATAATATAAAGTATATGTTACTAGTTTATATAAAACATGAGTAGCAAGGGATAACATAATGGTGTTGGCATCACCTTCGAATTTCCCCGTAAACGGGATTTCAACTTATCTTTAAAAATAAAGTTTATACAGACTTGACAACGATATAAGAAGAATATTTAATAATTTTATTCAAGATCATATGATTATATATATTTATAGGTTTATGTAATTATAATGAAAAAAGAACAATTGATTGATATAACAAAAAACATGTTGTTAGTTAAATCCAAACATGTCATCAATATAAAAATAACATCTATCTTTTTTTTAGGGGACATCTATCTTTTTTTTAGAAAGTGTTCTTTAAATAGATTTTGTATGCTCTTTCAATATATGTTCTTTTTTTATGATCATTATATGTTCTTTTATTACTACCTAAATTGTTATTGTAAACGGACCTTAGACATGAACAATATGTTCTTTTTACCATAAATAATATGTTTTTTAATCTAAAATATGTGTTCTTTTAGTTTTAATTGTATGTTCATATACTATGTGTTCTTTAAAAAAAAAACTAATTATGCTATTATTATTATTATTATTATTATTATCATTATTATTATTATTATCATTATTATATTTTTTTATCATCATTATTATTATTAAAAGTTGTGCATAGTAATAAAATGATGGTAATAGCAATACTAGTAATGAAATACAAAGTAATAATAATATTAGTAATAATATGTTTTATAAAAGATAAGTTCAGATCAGATCAGATAAGTTCAGATCAGATCAGATCAGAAAAAATAAGTTCATATCAGATCAGATCGGATAAGATAAGTTCAGATAAGTAAAAATAAGGTGAACTAAACATAACCGAAATATATAAGAAGATATGGTAAAAGACCAAGTCCGTTGATAAAAACACAAAGGAGCACATGTGATATCTTCAAATCGTGCAAAAGAATAATTAATAATCTCCCACTATCTATGAATTTTCCATGTAGCTGAAATGCAATATAATAATTCAATTAATTAAGCTCCGTATTTTGCAGACCGCGTCTCATTGAATTTTCTATTTTCGGTTCCTGAATACTATATTTGAACAGTTGAAGACAAAATTAAAGCCACTCGAATACACGATGGCTTTTTTCTAAAATCTTAAGTTGTGTGATAATTGACTTCTAGCTTTGAGCAACTAATTTGGACAGGAAAATGTCTAATATTCCCCTTTGGTTGACGAAGGATGAGTACTCTATATATATAGGGTGCCCATCTTGGCTACCATATCTCATATGCAAGAAAAACACTAAGCAAGTAACAAAACTCCCCTTAGCAAATCTACCTCTTAGGCTCTTATAATTCTAGCATAATTGATTGCAAAATGAATAACCTTGTAGTTTTCTTCAACTTTTCTCTCTTAGTGTGTCTCTCTCATGCAATAGAAGTTGATTTTTGTGTAGCAGATCGTAGTCTTCCAAGGGGACCAGAAGGATATGCTTGTAGAGATCCTGCTACTCTAACAACAGATGACTTTGTTTACACTGGCTTCCGTGGTGGCCGAACGATCACAAATGTACCCGGAAACAACGTAACTCTAGCATTTGTTGATCAATTCCCAGCTTTGAATGGTCTAGGTATTTCTATGGCAAGGTTAGACTTTGGTGTCGGTGGAGTTATACCTGTACACTCACACCGAACATCAGAAGTTCTAATTGTATCAAGGGGGTCAATAATTGCGGGATTTATTGACACAAACAACACTGCATACTACAGAAGACTTGAGGTTGGAGATGTTATGATTTTCCCACAAGCCATGCTTCATTTCCAAGTTAATGTTGGTACAACCCCAGCTACCGCATTTGTTAGTTTGAATGGTGCAAACCCAGCTATTCAGTTCACTATGAACTCTTTATTTGGTGGTAACTTACTCCGCCGACATAGCTCAACAAATCACTCTTCTAAGTAATGCGGAGGTAATGAGGATGAAGAGGGCATTCGGCCTTTTAAAAAAGCTATTTAAATTATTCTTTTATTGATTAGCAAATCGATCGTTTTATTTGTTTGCTCAATAAATATATGACAGCATGCGTTGCTTGTTTCAATTCTTTCATATTTATCGTTTTTAGTGTGTATAGTTCATCTTGTAGTACATTGACCAATAAATAAAATCATTCTTCGTTCTAAAGTAATGTATATCTTTTTCCCTTACTTTAAAAAGATAAAAATAATAATATTAGACATGAAAATTATATGACATGTGTCAGCATAGTAAAACCTACTGAAGATGCCACATAAAATCGTGATAAGTGATAATGGGGTTTTATAGTGATATGGACAGGGGCAGAGCCACCTTGTAACAAGGGGTAGCACGTGCTACCCTTGTTTTTTTTTTAAAAAAAAAAATTGGATATCTTTTTTTTCAGAAAAACAAAAAAGAAAAGAAAGTCAGTAGCCAGGAGGTTGCGTGTCAGTGCTAGAGCGAAAAGCGTGAAACCCCTTTACTTTCTCTTCCATTTTTCTCTCTCCTCAGTACTCCTTACAGAGTCACCCTCCTCTCTAGTCATGCTTAACCATTGGTTCCCTTTTGTCAAACTTTTTTTTTTTAGTTTTCAATGTTTTAACTAAATTATTAGAAATTCATTATCAATACTCCTGTATCTTTGCTTGGATTTCAGTATTCGGAGTATGATTATTTCAGTTGAAAATTTTGAAGTTTCTTTTTGGGTGGTAAAGAATGATGTTCTTTCTCTTGTTCTTTACAAACGTGGTGTTGTGGTTCTGATATTCTTCCTGGAAGGTTTGTTTTGTTTTGCTTTTTTTTCCGTCTTGATTTTTGAAATTATGCAAGAATTTAAATGTTTTGTCAATTGTTTGTAAATTTATGATGTGTGGGTTGACTTGTGAATTTAATAATTTGTGATAAGTAAATTCTAAATAATAGACTATAAAGGTTAGTGTGCTGCGTCATTGCCGTGAGATTCAATATACTCTTTTTTCTTAATAAGAAGATTTTCAAGACTTACCTCATCATAGGGGCTTGTAATGTTGTGTTGGTAATTTTGATTTGTGATGTTGTTTATCTCAGGTTCTATTCTTGAATTATAATGGGAGTAAGAAATGACTAGTTGAGTTGATTAGTGATTTCATGTGTAATTGATTAATTGGGTATTGTGTTATGTGTATAAATGCATTTTTTTCAATCAAATGGAGATAATTCTAATCCAAATCTTCCTGCAACTCAACTAAGCCAAAAAAAATCTTCTTCGCCAAAATGTAGTTGATCTAAATGACGGAATCATTGATTTGGCTTGCTGAGTTTTTCCCAAATGAATTTTTTCAAATGGTGAAATGTGCTTTTTAAACTCTATTTGAACTGTTGCAATTTTCTTCTATTAAAAATATTTAGAGACTTTATTTGGCTTGTGTAGCTCAGAATTTTAGTTTTTTTTATTCTATACTATCCCAACATTACGCTACCCCTCATCGAGAATCCTGGATCCGCCCCTGGATATGGAGCAATAAATTTGCTACAAAGGAGCCAGAGACAAAGCAGGGAGTCGGTAGTTCGGCACAATACTTCAAAGTAAGATTCATCAACATTGATTGGAGTCTTTTATCGATGGCTCATGGCTGTGTTATAACCTAAAAGACTACTGTAAACCCCCAATCCCCTGCTATATATCTATAAGAATTGTAATATATTGGGGGTTTTGCTAAACGACGCCATTTTTTTACTTACTAACGCCCTAAATACATGTATAATACATGTATTTTTGTACATTATACATGGTTTGTAAACAAACCTTTCCTTTTTTTTTTTTTTTTTTTTTTTTTTGGACAGGGTACATGGTTTTTTTTTTTAAACAAACCACATGCAAGGTGAGGCGCCTAATTTAGGTGCCTCAACCACGGGGGGCGCCTAAATTAGGCGCGCCCGCACCGGGTTGGGCGCCTAATTTAGGCGCCTGCACCTTAGGTTGGGCGCCTAAATTGGGCGCCTGCACCACAGTGGGGCCTAAATTAGGCGCCCAACCTCGTGGTGGAAGGCGCCCTAAATAAGGCGCCCTCTCCCCATGGCATTTCATTTGAAATTTGACATTTTCAATAAAGACACAAACCAATTTCTAGTCTAACATATGCAATTTTCTACTATAAAACACTAATAATTAACAAAGTTTTATAATTATTAATTTCTAAACTAAACATATTTAAACAAAAAAATTATCTTTTTCAGAAATTAAAACCCAAAAAAACAAAAAAAAAAGGTTGGGCGCCTAAATAAGGCGGTTGCACCTCAGGTGGTCCGCCTAAATTAGGCGCCCAACCACTGGTGTTAAGCGCCTTTTTTAGACGCTCCACCAGTGGTGGAACCGCCTAAAATAGGCGCCCCATTATATTTGCCGGAGTTATGTTGGCCGGAAAAAACGTCTTCTCCTTCACCCACGTGTCGCCGGAGTTAGTGCGCCTCCACAAAGCCGAAGTTTGTCGCCGGAGAAAATGCGAGATCTTGTGCTTCTGGCCGGAATAAATTAAGTCGCCGGAGTTAATTTATGTCGCCGGAAAAAAGTTGAAGGTAGATGTTGTTCATGAGAGAGATCTAGTGAGAGAGTGAGGGAGAGTGAAGAGAGTGGGAGAGTAGGAGAGTGAGAGAGAGGGAGAGTATTTTAATAGTGATATACATGTATTATACATGTATTTAGGGCGTTAGTAAGAAAAAAAATGGCGTCGTTTAGCAAATGAGTATATTGGTGAACCTTTACCTAACACTTAAAAGACTACTGTAAACTCCCAATCCCCTGCTATATACCTCCTATAAGAATTGTAATCCACTGGTGAACATTTACCATGAACCGTTCGCATTTTCCAAACTAGTACTTTTGCACGCGATAAAGGAGATATACGTTTAGTATATCTTAGTCAAAGATTTCAATTATTGTAATCCATTACATTTAGAATATCATGTATGTATTTTGGATATTATATCTTCCTTATATAGCATATTCTCTAGAATATTATTAGCATAATATATTTATTTCCTATATTAGTTGTTATCTCTTGTACTATATATGGTGTACTTACCATACTATCCAGGCCAATACAAGCTTTCTCACAAACTCTATCATGGTATCAAGAGCTTTGATCCGTAACCACGCTTCCCCTCCCTAATCTCCCTCCTTCAATGGCAGTAGTGATAATATCACTCCCAAACCAGCCATCATCCTCCTCCAATGGTAGTAATGGAAACCCTTTATACTCCACCTCCCTCCTCTTCAACCAAAGAAGCTTCAACTCTACGATTTCCGCTCAACTCTTTTGGCACACCATAGTTTGACTACCAAGTGTTGCCCAATAATAATAATAAAAATCCACCAATTCTCTAACTCCAAGATCCTCCCTTGCACATATCTTTTATGTTTCACCAAGTGGCGCCACTTCAAACTTCACCATATCAATGATGTCCTTTCTTTATTTCTATTATCACTCAACCATCCTCTAATTATCCTCAAATTATTTCCACAAGATCCGCCTCCTATAATAATCTCTCTTTCTAGAAACGCACCGACTAGTTTTCCTCACCCCTCGACTTCCGCCGCACCCATAACTCCTTCTGCCTCTAAACCCTCATACGGAGAAACATACACATCCTCTTAACTACCATCATCACCATGACCACATCTCCTTCTCTGGTGGCACCGGAGCCTCCCCCCCGTCATGGAACACCTCCACTGTGGCAATTGCATACATATCCCTCCTGCAAATATTTCTCCCAACTACTTCCTATAGAAAACCTGCAAATTTTCACTTCCTATCTTCTTCCTATCACCAATCTGGATAACATCCCTCCTTTCTTTGTATAAATTCCATCATTTCTAAGATCCTCCTCTCTTGACACATATCATGTCAACATCTCATGGAAATTTGCATCCACTATGCATTAAATTGCAACAAGCCAAACTTATTTTTCATATTATTCCTCTAGCTGATGAGGAAAAGCCAATATCCTTCTCCTTCTTTGATTATTTTTTATTTCAATTATTTCCTTTTAAAAAAAATCAAACATTTTTCTTTCAGTGGACAGTCATCACCTTTAGAGCATGTACAATGGGGCTCTCCAACTAGTTCTCCAACTAGCTCTCTAAGGAGAGAGAAAATGGAGAGCCACCTCTTACCCAACAATAGGGCTCTTGGGTGTGTCTTGGGTGTCTCTCCATGGAGACACTTTGCAAAGTGGCTCTTGGGGGAGATACCATTTGGGTTGAAGGAGAGATGGCTCTCCAATGTATGGGGCTCACATATTATTGCAATTACTTAAATTTTCTTTTATTCTTGCAACCATTTAATGGTCTTGCAACCATTTAATGATCTGCCTCTAAACTCTCTCTTTAGAATGCAGTTTTACATGAGAAATGAAAAAAGTTGTGACTCTAATGAATAAGTGATGTGCCTCCAACCTTTTAAAAAAAAAATTCTTACTCGAAGTGAAAACTTTTGTGACACTAATGAAGATGTGATGTGACTCCAACCTTAATGTGACTTTAATGAAGAAGTGTTGTGACTCCAACCTCTAAAACATATAAATAGATAGATGAGTTTTTTGTCAGAAACAACCTTTTGAAACCATTTTTTTGCGAAAAACAACCTTTTAAAAGTTTTTTTGCAAAATACAACCTTAAACCAAATTTTTTTTGCGAAATGAAACCTTTTTCGGATTTCCGTCATTGACCGTTAAGTATTTGCGTTTGACCGTCCAACTTTCATTTCCCTCCATTTCTCTTCCTTTTCACTGATTCATTGCTCTCCCTTTCCCTCCATTTCTTAAAATTCTTTCTCTCTCCTCTCCTTTTCTCTCTACAATGTCTTCCTCCATTTTCCTTAACAATTGGACAGCTTCATCCATGAGCCCTTTCTTGCAGAAACAACATCATGAAAGAAGGCAGCAAAAGGTAAAGAAGAGGAATGAAAATGCAAATGAAAAGGTAAAGAAGGAAAAGGATCAATAACAACATCAATTGCCATGGAGTAATTGTGGGAATGAAAATTAAAAGGTAAAGAAGGAAAAGGAGTAATACCAGTAACACCATGAAAGAAGGCAGCAAAAGCTTTAGGAGTAAACTTAATCTTCATCTTCATCCCTGCTCTGTTTCTGGTGTTACCTACGTGACGTGATGAAATCTCTTGTGAGTCTGTGTACTGGAGTTACCTACGATCGCACCAAAGATCCGACGGTGGTTAGAGACTTGGAAAAAACACGTGTCCCGGCTACGATGCTGGTGTTAGACACTAAGGATTTCTTCCCTAACCATACCCTTCAACGCCTCATTCAGATCTGGTCCAACAACCAACTGAAGAGAGAGAAAGTTGTGGGTTTGAGGAGAGAGAAAGAAGAAGAGAAGAGAAGAGGACGAAGAAGGGAGAGAGAATGGGTATGGTTTAAGAAGAAGAGGAGAGAGAAAATGAAGGGTCAAGTGTTAAAGGAAAAAAATACAACCAACTGACGGTCAAACACAAATACTTAACGGTCAATGACGGAAATCCGAAAAAGGTTTCATTTAACAAAAAAAAATTTGGTTTAAGGTTTCATTTCGCAAAAAATTTTGGTTTAAGGTTGTAAGTTGCAAAAAAACTTATAAAAGGTTGTTTTTCGCAAAAAAAGTGGTTTTACAAGGTTGTTTCTGACAAAAAACTCTAGATAGATTAATTTTCTTAATTAGGGACTTGTGGTTGTGTTGTGACTCTGATGAATAAGTGTTGTGACTCTAATGAGGAAGTGGAGTGACTCTTAAGTCCTTCTCATTTCACACGTAAGATGTTTTCTCATGTGATCTTTCCCATATATATATATATATTGATTTTTTTAGTTTGAATAAACTTGTGTTGATGAATTTTTCTATCACCTTTAGTTATCTGCTCGATCATAAATCACGTATAGAGGAAATGATTTGTAATAAACTGGTTCGATTAATTACTTGGATAGTTTTCCTGTAAATAAATATTGGACAAATGAGAGTATTAGGGAATCCATTCATGGTACACCCGGGTGTAAAGTGCGGAAGGTACATCTGGTTCATCTCAGTAACAAATTAATATAATGATTCCCGCACGATATTGATTCACTAAAAGCATCCACCACCATGACATGAAATTAGTTCATGGGATGAAAAACAAAAAAAAGTTTCATCTTCATCATGAACAACTTGCAAAAATATGTTTGGTTATATTGTGACCAACCAAGAAATTGGTTACATGGTGAACAAAAAAATAATTATGTCACGAGAAAAATAGTCCCCACCAAGTGGTGCGAAATTGTGTAACAAAATATTTTTGCCAAATTAAAATGGCTATATTTCAAAAAACACAAATCAGAAAAAAGAAATACCAATGGTCATATTTTTTTGAGATCTATAAAATGATATACATTTTGCCATATTCTGAAACACTTCAAAAAAATTATTTTTGAAGTAAAAAGTAGGAGAGAGAAAACTGATGAGCTTTTTTTTTTTTATCTCATGGGGGGATGATTTTGTGAATTTGGTCATGAGTCATGATATTTTTTTGGATGATAAGAGAGAAAATTGTAGAGAGAGGGGGATGAACATTTTTTTGTTCATCGTGGTGGATGCTCTAAAGCACGCTTAGCGGTGTCAATGATGCGAGTCGAGTTCGAGTTTGAGCTAGCTCGACTCGACTCATTAGCATTCCGAGTCGAGTTTGAGTTGAGTCGAGCTCACTCGAGTCGAGTTTTGTCCGAGTAGATTTCGAATAGCTTGCAAGTGTCTCATGTTAAAAGCAACAATAAGGTAGAAAAATGTTGAATTTAGGTATTTTGCTATTGATAATTGGGTATTCGAGCTTCTCACGAGTTTTCTAGTCGAGTATCGAGTTGCTCAACTCGAGTACTCGACTCACCAACATCTCGATTCGAGCTCATTCGAGTCGAGCTTTGACCGAGTTTTGACCGAGTCGATCTCGAGTAGCTCGCGAGTTGTCTCGTCTCATTGCCACCCCTAAGCATGCTTAGCTTAGGGTTGCTACTGTCCGTTGAGCAATTGTACAAGGTCGGCGGTTCGAATCACCTTGCAGGCTGCAGCTGTTTTTTTTTCTTCTTCTTCTTTTCTTTTTTTTTTCTTTCTCTCAATTTTTTCTCCTTTGTGGTTTAGTTCAAGATTACTTGGCCATCTCCTTTGTTTATTTTTCTTTGTTAGGTATTACATTTCTCCCGTAAATAAATTATTATACTTCTTTATTTATTTTCCTCTTTTTACGTAAAACTTTATTTCATTTTCTCTTTATTTTCTTTGCCCCTTTATCTCTTCTTACGCCCCTTTAGCTCTTGCTACTCTATTTCTCATTTGAAACAATGTTGGTCATCTACAAAATTATCTATCAGTATGTAAATTATGTATTCCATCCGTCACATAACATAGTTTCAATTTTTCATTTTAAGTGTCTAAAAAATGTTTCTATTTCAAATTTTTGTACTTTGATTATTTACTTTGTTGTAAGCTTATTTGTTGATTTTATTCATTTAATTAATTTTATTGGTTGAAAACACAATTTACCAAAAGTTTCAATTATTCTTTTTTTCTTTCTAAAATGAGCCAATCTGACTTTCAAATGAGTAGAATTAAAAATGAGCACTTTAATTATGTTTAGCTGATTTGCTCATTGAGAATAATTATTATGCTTCAAAATAAGATTTACTCATTTGAGACAATGACCAAACACTATGAGCAATTTAATTATGTTGAGCTCATTTGCTCCTTTAGAATAATTATATGCTTCATAATAAGATTTGCTCATATGAGATAATGACCAAACACTTTTGCTCATTTGAAATAATTAGCAAAAAAATTTGCTCATTTCGAAAAATGAGCAGAAATAATTTTGCTCATCATCATTTTCTCAAATGAGCAGAATTAGTACGCTCATTTAACAAAAAGTGAGTAGTTGCTCATTTGACAAAATGAGATGAAAAATTTGCTCATGTGAGAAAAGAGCATAAGTGTCTACTCATTTGCTTATCTATCTTTTTTTCTTTTTTTGAAACTAGCTTATTATTGCTCATATAAAAGTAGTTTGTCTGAGCGGGGGATTATTGTGACTTCATCATAGAACAACACCTTTTATTCTAACATCTAACTACTCACTTTAACAAAATATTTATTTCATTTACTTAGTTTTAATATAGAAGTATTACTTCATTATTACTTGTGAATGCAATATTGAATAGTTGTTTTGCTCATTTAGTCATTGTGCTCAGAAATGGTAACCATATTATAACAATATGGAGGTATTTGTAGAAATGATAGGATTAAACGTAAGAAGTGCATTTAAAAAAAAAATTGGCTAAAAAGAGTGGACAAAAAAAAGGAAAAAGATAAAAAAAAAACCAAAAAAAAAGTGCTAACTCAATAATCTCTATTATATTAAGTAGAGGTGTCAAAAACTGGGCCGACCCACGGGTGTACCCGCATGCGACCCAGACCCAACCTGTTCCGAGCCGAGAGTGGTCGGTTGGAAAGCCGACCCATTCCGACCCGGCGTCCATCCGTGACCAGTTGAACCCGTGGAATTGGTAACCCAACCTGAACTGGGCCGACCCAGGTTGGACCCGTGGCCAGTTGCACCCGTGAACAACGACCCAGACCCAACCTATTTCACACCCAAAACTAACCCGCACCCAACTTCACCCGCCAATGACCCAGTTAAACCCACCCAGTTATCACCCGATCCAATTGTGACCCAACCCAGTTAGCACCCGACCCAGTGGTGACCCAACCCAGTTATCACCGACCCATTTATCACCCAACCCAGCTTACCACCCGACCCAGTTACCACCCGACCCAACTAAACCCGACCCAAAACCATTCCGACCCAAAACCAATCCGACCCAACTTCACCATGTTATAAAGATATAGGTGGCTGTGTGGATGTGAATGAAGAATTATGAGTGGATTTAATCATCTTGTTTAAAAGAAAAGTAACACCCTCATATAAGGGTGGTTTTGTGTTAATTTTCCATTTCTCTCATTTTTTTTCTTCCTCTTAGCACATGCTATGATGCTAGTAAGTAGTAAGCATTAATCTAACAAGGAAGGATTTTGATGAGACAATTCTTTTCGGTTAACTGGCACATATAAGAGGAATAACACTAATGACTAAACTATACATTTACTCCCACCAAAAATATCATCAACCATGAACCACCTCATTTAAACCACCCTTCAATTCATCCATAAGTAACACAAATTCAACCCCCCACGGCCCCACCCATTCTACCATTCATCTTCATCTCTTTCAAAGTAAGCCTGATTTTCTCTCTCATCTCTAAAACCATCCAAAACGGCAAAACCATCTTCATCTCTCTCGTAACCCAGTGAACCCCCACCCTAAATTTTCTCTCTCATCTCTCGAAACTTCTCCTTTCTCTACGAAATTCTCTCACTTTTCTCCTTCATCTACAACTGCAAAAATAAAAGATTATGTCGACATCAACACAAACCCCCTCATGGAGGCTAGCTTCGAACAGGAAAATCAGGGCAAAAAAAGGGATAAAGGAAAGGGTAAGGTTACTTATGAGGGAGTTAAGGGTGGTTGTAGGAGGATACGTATAGCAACTCATAGAGGCGAATAATCCAATAGACTCGAGACTCCTAAGTCCTATGTTACTATCTTAGCATCTTTTAAGATCCACAACTGAAACATCAACGATGAAAGTCGATCAATCTAATGATGCTTCGATTATTGTTAACCGTGTAATTACATCGATGATCGAGCCCTATCTTGTATAAAGAACCCCGTAACACGAAAGATGAAAAACGATCAAATTTTTTTATGGTTTTGATTAATGTCAAAGACAATCAATCTTGTGATCATTTGATTTATGTGAACCTTAACTTAACGAAAGTCGATCAATCTAATCTAATGATGCTTTGGTTATTGTGAATCGTGTAATAAAATCGAGCCCTATTTTGTAAGATAAATAATCGTAACGTGGTTTTCCAAATATGGACCGTTTAATAAGATCGCCTCCTATGTTACTATCTTTTAAGATCAACAACCGAAACATCAACGATCTTGATCCTCCAATGATATGATTGGTATTAACTATGATCTACTTTCATAGTTTCAATGTTTCATCCTCTACTGATATGATTATGTATCACCTTGATCACAGTTATCATCTTCATATTCGATTAACGTTGATCATTGTTACTTGTTCAGTTGTTCCATGAACGATGAAAGTCGAACAATTTTATAATTACGATGCTTTCATTTAATGTCAAACTAATTCTTTAATTCTAACTCTTTTTGTTGCTATATAGTGACTCAGCGAGAGTGAGTAAGTCACTAACTAACTAAATGTTTAAGTTTAATAGTTTATTGACTCTAATCAATAATCGGTATGGGCTTATGCCTTAGCCCTTATGGTTGTTACTTGAATACTTGTTAGACATGTTAGTTGTCACAAATGACAAATCCAAACTAGTAGTACCAACTCTAAGTATTAATCATGTGATCTTCATTCATTTGATGATTGATATTTGAATATTTGATATTTTGATCATTATTCTTTAATGATTAAATTCAATAACTTTAAATCTTTAATGTGCAAATATGCAATCATGAATAAGAATAACCCGATGGGCAATAGCCAATAATATAACTATATAAATTATAAATCTTAGTTTAGTAACTTTTTGAATTAGTAATATAAGTATCAATGTATTATCACAAAATTCACAATGACTCAATCACAATTCACAATATCAGTATATCACTATATCACATGTTAATTGTTATAACTTTCGACTTCGTAACTTAATATATATATAATTCCGACCCAAGTCATTCCGAGAGCCGATTTGTTCCGACCCAAGTTAATACGCCGCCGGTTTGAGGCTTCAGCCGACCCAAGTCCTATCGAGAGCCGATTTATTCCGACCCAAGTCATTTCGAAAGCCGATTTCTTCCGACCCAAGTCATTCCAAAAGCCGATTTATTCCGACCCAAGTCATTCCGATACCGATTTCTTCCGACCCAAGTCATTCCGAAAGCCGATTTATTCCGACCCAAGTCATTCCGATACCGATTTCTTCCGACCTAAGTCATTCCGAAAGCCGATTTCTTCCGACCCAAGTCCTTTCGAAAGCCGATTTCTTCCGACCCAAGTTATTCCGAAAGCCGATTTATTCCGACCCAAGTTATTCCGAAAGCCGATTTGGGCTGACTTCACCTTATTCCATTCCGACCCAAATTCACCCAACCCAGATACCGGCCGACCCAGTCCCGACCGACCCAGTTCCGAGAGCTCCCTCACCCAATTGAACCAGACCCAAGTCCACCCGACCCACCCAGTTCCGACCCATGGCACACTCTCACCCTGATTATTCCGACCCAAATCATTCCGACCCAGGTTGGGTCAACCCAAACCCACCCAGTGACCCAGATTGACACCACTAATATAAGGGAAGGGGGAAGGCTATGGTGTCCTCCTATTAAATTACTCAAAAGCCCACATGTAACTTAACAAAAATAAAACTATCCTTAAATTTTTTCTACCAATTCAAAAAGTCAAAACTAATAGGAATTAGCCCACACATATAGAAGGTATCTTACAAACATAAATTGACTAAAATATTTGTAATAAACTTGAATTAGCAATAAAAATGAAGAAATAAAAAATTAATCAACTCAAAAAAGAAATAAATAAAATAAAATTCAAACTTAACAAATTAAAATACGTGGTGTTCTTATGTCCATTTTTAAAATGATATATTAATTGTAAGTGCATACTTTGTTTATCACATTGAAAAACAATTGTCAACTTACACTATGTTAAAAAGTTTTCGCCGCACATGTATTGCACGCACATAAAGTTAGTTATTTGGGAATACGGAAGTCCAACCAGAAAAATGTTGTCGCACGCATCTTGTGCATAGAAAGCTAGTGTAAAGGAAGGGAATCGACCTGCGACTTGCCGCATGCCTTATCATCTCATTCCTAGAGCCAATTTACACTAGTAGAATCTTTTCCCGCGTGTTTGTATCTAACTAATGTTTAATAGTCATTGGGTGTACCGTGCTCTACGTACACTCAGGGCTACTATAAAAGTTCCTGAGAATTAGGAGCAATTTTCTATGACTTTTGCATGAGAGACAATGAGGCAATTATGATGATAATAGTACCCTTTTAAGTATGTCAAATATTTAGGTAGATAGTATGGCCCAATTAATAGAACTAGACGTATATGCACGCGATGTGTGGGAAACAGTGGCGGAGCCAGGATTTCAAAATCGGGGGGTCACAAAAAAAGACAAAAGATATTCAATATTAAAAATTTTACAACGCAAAGAAACATTGTCTAATATCGTGTTGTTTTTCCATTGCCTTTGATTTTTTTGATCTAAGTGTATCACTCATCGTTTCCTATATTCATTATTTAATACAAATTAACACATATAAACCAACTATATGAAAATCAATCAACAAATTACCATCATACAAGTACATAAGAAACATGGCATGGCTTAAGATTCATATGTTATCTATTTTACCAGGAAGTAAATTGACATTCAGCCAATAATAACATTATTAAAATTTGACACTTTTAAATTACTAACATTGTAGCATAAAAGCATGCTTCCTTAATTGCCATTGACTTCATTTGATAATAGACAATTTTAATGGAGATGATTTTGCAGGAAAAACATAAATAAAGAAGTTTGGCTTAGCGATAAATTGAACATGAGTTATCATACAAAATAACAAAAACAAACATATATTGAATCAAATCATGCAAAACACATCACAGTGAGCATAATATAATTTCTACCAACAACAATAAAATTCTCACATTCAAATTGCAAAGATAGGGGGCAAACTTCAAAACCCCCAATTTGCAAACCCTAGATTCGAGTTCTAAACTAAAAAATTCAAAATTCTATAATTTAATGATTCAGATTGTAAGAATTACATAGACCACTGGAGAAGCGAGTCGATTATGTCGAATTCGAAACCTGCCGTGAATTCACCAAACGCGCCGAAAAACGCTCACAATCGCCGTGAAAAGTCGTGCAAACTCGAGAGAAGAGGAGGGAGGAACGGGAGCTTGTGATGGTGACGCAGAGCCTCGAGAGAGAGAAGAGGGAGATCGGGTTTCATGGGGTTGGGGTTTGGGGTTTCTTCGGGAGTGAGAAATTACAAGAGAGAGAAAGAGAATAAGGGGGGGAAGGTGGGAGAAAGTGATTGAATTAAAAATCTGATGGAAATTGGGAGTTGGGACCCACTGCCATTAATAAAATTAAACTAAGTCTCCAAGTGGGCCCAAGTGGGCCAAAGTGGCAGACAACTAGACAAGAATACAGGGCGCTAGAACCTATTTCTCTTTAATAGCGCTGAATTGCGTGACTTCGCTGATTTAATATAATTTTTTTGAAAAATCCTTAATTTTTTTTTTAAAATTCGAGGGGTCACGTGACCTCACGTGACCCATTCTAGCTCCGCCACTGGTGGGAAAGCAAATAAAAAGCTCAATTTTTTGTTTTTAGAAAACTGGTGAAGTGGAAGAAGAACCGTCGAGCAATTCTTTATTTTACTATATTTATTTATCTTTTTCTTTTTTTTAAGAGAACCCAAAAATAGGAGAAGTTGTAATTGCAGTTCTCTAGTTCAGTATATTCATTTATATATTTAAAAAAAAACAAATATTAGAAAAGTTGTAATTACTTTTTAGTTAATGGTATAAACGTAAAAGAGAGTGGATGTCAAGTCCTCCCCTCGTCACTTATATAATAGAGATAAACATACAAAAAAATTAGACATGAAAATGGTATGACCTGTGTCAGCATTGTTAAACCTACTGGAGGTGCCACGTAAAATCGAGATAAGTGATAATAATGGGGCTTTATAGTGATACGGAGCTAATTAAAGTTGCTAGAAAGGAGCCAAAGACAAAGTAGGTAATTTGGTCTTTTGTTAAGCGTAGTGGGAATAGCTTGCCTCATATATTAGCCCATTTCCAATCTTTGGAAATTGGCCAACGTTTGTATAGGAGGACATTGTTCCCGAACATGTTATGTTGTTGGCTTTTAGAGATTTATTAATTTAGTCCCGCTTCGGGTGGATTTCTTCGAAACAAAAAAATCATAAACATTGATTGGAGTGTTTTTGCACCAATTTTTACAAGTCATGGCCGCATAAAAAAGCTGATTAAAAATTGGCATAAAAAATTAATATTTTGAAAAATTCTACAATATATAATTGTACTCCTTTTGTTTTTATATAAATACTACATTTAGACTTTTACACTATTTACATAACTCTATTTTAATTTAACCATATATTCCATAAAGTAATAAAACCCAACTTTATCTGTCAAAAAAAAAAAACACCCCAACGTTAGAGCATCCCTTTTTATGAACAATCTTCTCTCTCCTCCACTTCATTTTCACAAACCATTTTCAGTTTGACTATATAACCAAGAATAAATAGATAAAGGTTCATCACTATCTGACTATCTGTCATCCTTTTTCCCTACTTTTTGGAAAAATAAAAAGTGAAAAAAATTGCCAAAATGGATCTCTATTTGTATAAAATGAAAAAGAATTTGAGTTTTGGTGAATTTTTTTTAAATATATTTTTCGAGATATAAACATCTAAAAAATTGTAAAAACTATTTTTGGACCAGCATGAATGCGATGATTGTCGCATTCTGGCTAGTCCGCAGGTTTTTCTGTTGTGTGTTAGAATAATTTTTTTTGCAGTGCAGGACGGTGAGTTTTGGAGAGTGATGAAGATTTTATATTAAAATGTCAACACGTCACACAGGTGAACATTTACCATGAACAATTCCCATTTCCGAACGTTCAACACTTCCGTCGTGGATGAACAGTTGTTTTGTTCATGATTAAGCAAAATATAAATGGGTCATAGCCATGAACCATTTCTTGGGTCATGGGTAAGGATGCTCTTAGCATATGATATATTTTTGAATTTATTTCGACGTATATTTTTAAAATATTAATTTTTTATAATTTTTTTAGTATTAGATAAAATATTAATGATCAAAGTTGTGCATTGACTAGCATGCAAGTAAACTTAGAGCATTCATTTAAAAACGGAGGAAGCATTTATCTTCTATGACCTTTAACTTGTTAGTTGCCACACATAACCCATATCCATAATTAGACATACCTTGTTTTAGAGATACAAGTTAATCAGGGGAGGGGAAATTTTTCACCATTGGATTTTTAATTTTTCATTTAATCCATTCAAAGATATTTAATATATAATAAACATTACAACACATGAAAACATTAACATACCACAACTTGCCTCATTGCACGAGGTTTAAATATATATTATTTGAGCAGGTAAGGTGAATTACAAATAGCACATGACATTATTTGAGCAGAATTACAGTCTTTTTTTGGATTTAAAGAATTTTGTTTGATCCAACTTATTTGATATTTTTTTATTGGTTTTTATTTCAAAAAAAGAGAAAATTATCGGAGTGTTTAGATATGTTGTATATATATATATATATATATATATATATATATATATATATATATATATATATATATATATATATATATATATATATATATATATATATATATTTACAACATATCTAAACACTCCAGTAATTTTCATGTAAGTTTTACAATAAATTAATAAATAATAAATTAATAAATACCACAAAATATAAGATGTAAGTTTTATATCACATGGGCTTTATAACTAGCTGATTTAATTCATCTATTAATAGCAAGAGCTACAAAAATTCGTTGAGCAATAAAATACCATAAGAGTGTTCTATGTACCCAAATGAATATTAAAACATTTACAAATACTATATGAATTTGTTGACCAATGAAATACAAGTCCATATATATCTCTATTGTATAAGTTAAGGGGGGAACTATGTGTCCCCCAGTAAAAAGACTTTTCAACCCTTAATTCAACAAAAAAATATTACCTATTAAGATTTTCTTCACTCATAGCCCTTCCTAATTTAAAATATGCATATCAAAGGAAGTTCAAAGTTGCTAAAATAGACTGTCATAAAAATATGTCTAGTGAAAGGAAAAGTTTATGATTGAATAATAAATTAACATAACTAAAGCAATTTTCAAATCAATTACAAAACCAAAGACATAAATTTTAATTCTATCTAAACTATTAAATAATGCAACAACAATACCAACATCCATTAACAAGTCATAAAAATACCGAGAAAACAAAGAGGATAATCTTAGCTTTTTAATTTTCGGGGTCAATAATTGTCGTTTGTGTCAGTTAGTATAATTTGTCCTTTTAATTTTTTGGGAATCATAGTTCTTATTTGTGTCAGTTAAGATAATCTTATCAATTTACCTTTTAGGAGAAATATGTAATTTATACTAATTAATATATTAAAAGACGTTCTTAAGCAAGTCTACGCGCCACGTGGCACTCTCCCTTTATTTGTTTCATTCCATGTCATCATTATGCACATAAAAAAATAGAAACATGCTCCATATAAGATTTGACCACTTGACCTCAAGTTAACATACTAAAGTTCTAACCGATAAGCCATGCAACATTAGATGATATTTTTTTAACATGGAAATGTTAATAACACGGGGCATCGCCCGGGACTAAAAACTAGTGATTATTTAAAAAAACTCATCTCTACTATATAAGCCAAAATAGATGTTTGTGGTGTTTACTTAAAATTACAGTAATATAACCTCCCTGTATATTCATTTTTTTTAGGGGACCTCCCTTGATATTCATTACTAATAAATGACAAGGTCAATTATGTCAATTTAATGTCATTACATCCTATCATGTGTGATTTTTTAATCCATCGCATAGCAATATGCAACCAAAACAGAAGTTACAGAAAATTTCTCACAAATTAAGCAATGACAAAACAACTTGACATAAAAACTTTCAAAGAAATTTTGACATAAGGAACAAAATAATTAATCAAACAAAAGAAAAATCTTTCACAAATTTGATTTGACAATAGAACTTTACATCTAAATACGCATCACAATTTCTGAACACTAAATACAATCTTCATTATTTGCTTTCCTATTGAAACAACTTCTTCATCAAATATTTCTTATATTTTGTAAGTATTTATACAACATGATAATTTATTAATGAGTACTAATGATGATTATAAATTACATTTTTCAAAATTATATTTAGATGAAATTTAAGAATAATCGCCAAAGTAATCCACGTAAGCATCGCGTGCATAGAAGGCTGGTATATATTATATCAAGAGAAAAGTACAAGAAAGTATACCACGTAATAATCGCATTAACAACCTAGAGATATATACATGAAATATAAAAGAAGATATGGTAAAAGACCAAGTCCGTTGATAAAACACAAAGGAGCACATGTGATATCTTCAAATCATGCAAAAGAATAATTAATAATCTCCCACTATCTATAAATTTTCCATGTAGCTGAAACTGAAATGCAGTATAATATTTCAATTAATTAAGCTCCGTATTTTGCGGACCGCGTCTCATTGAATTTTCCATTTTCGGTTCCTGATTCCTGAATACTATTGTTGAACAGTTGAAGACAAAATTAAAGCCACTTGAATACACGATGGCTTTTTTCTAAAATATTAAGAGTTGTGTGATAATTGACTTCTAGCTTTGAGCAACTAATTTGGACAGGAAATTGACAAATGTTCTCCTTTGGTTGACGAAGGATGAGTACTCTATATAATAGGGTGCCAATCTTGGCTACCATATCTCATATCCAAGAAACATACGAAGCAAGTAACAAAACTCACCTTAGCAAATCTACCTCTTAGGCTCTTATAATTCTAGCATAATTGATTGCAAAATGAATAACCTTGTAGTTTTCTTCACTTTTTCTCTCCTAGTGTGTCTATCTCATGCAATAGAAGTTGATTTTTGTGTAGCAGATCGTAGTCTCCCAAGGGGACCAGAAGGATATGCTTGTAGAGATCCTGCTACTCTAACAACAGATGACTTTGTTTACACTGGCTTCCGTGGTGGCAGAACGATCACAAATGTACCCGGAAACAACGTAACTCTAGCATTTGTTGATCAATTTCCAGCTTTGAATGGTCTAGGTATTTCTATGGCAAGGTTAGACTTTGGTGTTGGTGGAGTTATACCTGTACACTCACACCGAACATCAGAAGTTCTAATTGTATCAAGGGGGTCAATAATTGCGGGATTTATTGACACAAACAACACTGCATACTATAGAAGACTTGAGGTTGGAGATGTTATGATTTTCCCACAAGCCATGCTTCATTTCCAAGTTAATGTTGGTACAACCCCAGCTACCGCATTTGTTAGTTTGAATGGTGCAAACCCAGCTATTCAGTTCACTATGAACTCTTTATTTGGTGGTAACTTACCTGCTGACATAGCTCAACAAATCACTCTTCTAAGTAATGCGGAGGTAATGAGGATGAAGAGGGCATTCGGCACTGCTTAAAAAAAATCTTTTTAAGTTATTCTTTTATTGATTACCAAATCAGTCGATTTATTTGTTTTCTCAATAAATATATGACAGCATGTGTTGCTTGTTTCAATTCTTTCATATTTATCGTTTTTAGTCTGTATAGTTCATTTTGTAGTACATTCACCAATAAATAAAATCATTCGTCGTTCGAAAGCAATGTATATCATATTGTCTTTCTATCACCATCGAGGTTAAATTATCTATCATCACCCATTAAACACAGGATTGTTCTCGCCATTTTATAGGTATCGAGTGGGAAAGAATAATAAGTTTGTTATTAGGGAAACAATAGTTGTCAAATAATTAGAAAACTATCCATATCAAACAACTTGAAATTTTGAAGAATAAAGAAATGGGAAGAAGCTAAGAAAAGAGTGCTTAGTTTTTTTAAAGGAAAGAAAATAGGAGTCCCACAATTAACTCCCAATAATTACTTTTTGATAAGTTAAAGTAGTTAAGGGAAATCTATACTATTATTAAAACGTGTGTGCGCACATTGGAGCCTGCGACGTGTCACCATATCACTACACTAATAGAAAATTACCATATTGTTGTTATTGAATTGATGCGGTTTTTAGCTATAAACATCAATAAACTGCGTGAGGAAAAAAGAAGAATTCAAAATAATCTATTGTTGGGTTTCTCTAAGAAGCCGCAGCAATAGATGAAATATATTATTTTTTTAATCAATTGCTACGATTTCTCTAAGCCGCCGCAATAGGTTGGTTTAACTTAGAAAACGCGTTAGCTAGGGTTTATCTTTAATTTCTTATGTTGATGGACGTCGTTTCTTTGCTCCTCACTCACTGTATCTCACTCCTTCTGCGCCTCACTCATTCTCTCTCTCTCACTCCTTCCTTTGCGCTCTCTCTCACCACCGGCGTCACATAAGCGTTGGAGTCGCACAACCGCCACCGTCGAAGTTCGTTTGTTATATTGAATAAAGGTATGCTCTCCCTTCATCGTTTTCACTCCTCCTTCGCGCTCTCTCTCACTACCGGAGTCGCACAAGCCATTGTTAGAGTCGCACAATCAACCGTTGGAGTTTGAAAGATTGAAGAAAAATCAAGCAAAAGCTCGATTTGAGTTTAATCTTTTATTTTTTGTAATTAGAGTTTGTTGTTTGTTCAATTCATTCTAGATTTTGTTAGATCGGAAAAATATGGTGTTAGATCTTCTGTATTATTAAGATTATTGGTTAAGCAAATGGATACCAACTTTAATTTATTTACTTCCCACCTCACTTTCGCTTTATTTTTCTAATCTTTTACTCTAATTTATTTGAAATTCCGTTTTCTCGATTTGATTTGAGAAGGAAAGTGGAATAATGGTGAATCCTGATCCGCGATTTGATAAATTAAGATTATGTAACGACGAAAGCAAAAAAAAACTATTGTTACGGTTTCTTGAAAAGAGTTCAGTAATAGGTAAAGTTGTTTAGTAGGGTTTGATCCCTTGACTCTTTGCATAAAAGGGTCATCATTCTACCACCAAACCATATCTTTTTTTATTTGTAAACCACATCTCTTCAGAAAAACATAGTCATGTCCTATCATCTCTTTAGAAAAACTCTGGGCATATTAAGAGAAATTTATTTAGGAATATAACGACACTATTTAATATTTTTAATCGCTACAAAACACAATATATTAAAATAATAAATTGGGTCCAAATAGTCTTATAGATTCTAATTTAAGCCACCAGCGTATTATTTAGCAAAATTACTCGACAGCTGGTGTTGTCGTGAGAAAGTAGCCAAGTATGTCTTATTTAGCACACACTAACAATTGTTAAGATTATTTAGAGCCAATTTTCCTTATTATATACTCCCTCCGACCCTAAATAGAGTGCCCATTTCTTTTGGGCACAAGTATTAAGAAGAAATCATGTGTAGAACCTTAGTTGTATTAAATCATAATTAAATATAGGAGTTGGTACACTTTTTATGAATTGTTTATTAAGGAGAGAGAATGTGGGACTTATAGGAAAGTGGGTGATATTATAAAAATTGAAAGCAAAATAATATTTTAATTGGTGGACCCATACCAAATAAGGAAATGGGAAATCTATTTGGGACAAACATAAATGAAAAAATGAGCACTCTATTTAGGGACGGAGGGAGTAGATGGCTAAAAGAGTGTTAATTAAATCATTCGTTTGTTTTTTTATTCTTCCTGCTACCAATAATCCTTGAACCATTGCCTCCAATCCTCATGCAATATTTAAAACTGTAAGAGAAAACCAACTGAACTGTACTAAATTGAAATGAATTTGTCTAAACTAAACTAGGTGAATGGAATTTTCATTAATTTAGTCCAAAAGGATAAGAGTCTAAGTCCACCAACTTTCAGTTAAGATTTGCAAATATATATTATAGAGTTAATAGTTTAAAAACTCTAATATGATTCGTCATTTACAATTTGTATACCAGAAACAGCTAACCAAAATCGGGCGCTATTTCAGTACTCCTTGCTCATTCCAGAGAACTTGAAACGAGCAGAACTAATTCTACTTCGCATTCCCCCCATGCATATTTTGGTTGAACATTCTGTATGGGAATAAACCCAAGTATGTTAGCGGATCTCTGTGATGACTTGATGAGTCCGCGAACACCATTGCGGAAGCGAACATTGTAAATGTCGCCTACAGCTCTAACAAGTCAGCGTATCAACGTGGTCCGACAACGTTGGCGGTCGCCCAACAAGACAAAATAAGGGGATCTTCCCAACTGTCATACGCACCACAGCCATACACGTGTAAAAGGATTACGCATCCTGTCAGATGAATAGTACTTCTATAAATAGCCAAATGGTACTATTCTGCAGGTACATTCTCTCAGACTCATAACTCTTATCTATCTCTCTACTCTCTCTCTCTATATCCTATTTGGACACGTGCTGACTTGAGCGTCGGAGGGGGTTTCCTCGCATCCCCCTCGAGGGTAGTTCACGTTTGCTTCTTGTAGCGGACGCTAACTCCAATCTTTGGCGGACTCTTCACAAGACTGCCAACCGTTCTACAACCGGAACAATTTGGCGCTAGAAGGAAGGGGCTCCCATCTTTGTGAACGCTACCATGGAAAGAGCAAACAATGACAGCCGTGATCCATCAGAGTTTGAAACCGGTCAGGGATCTACACCCATCATTACCGGACCACTCGGTGCACCTCAGTTCAACGCCAGGATGGCCGAGAACGTCAATGAGCAGCAAACTCCTGAGAATAATGTGTCTCAGGTAAACACTGGTGGCAGATCATTTAACCTGGCTCAATTAAATCAATTCTCTCCTGATCAGCTACAAACTGTAGCGTCTTTTACCCAAATGTTACAAGCGGGTACTCCTCAGCCTAACAACACCCCTTATCCTAATGCAAGAGTCGGTCAAGTTCGTAGGCGAGTGGCGCCCTTGACTGGTCGCAACGCTGATGGCCCGCCAGTGAGGAGATTGTGTACCTTCACTCAAGAAGGACGCCAGATGGAGAGAATAATCGATGATCCAGAGTATGAAGAAGCTGTCCTAGAGACTGAGAATCTAAACAATTATGAAGATGAGCATCAAAGTCGTTCTCATCGAGAATATAGCACCAACGGTGTAAGCAACTATTCTGCTGGCGGGCACTTGTTGATTAAACCTAAGCTGTCTCCCTTCATTCCAGAAATCTTGAACCACCCTATGCTAAGGATCAAGATGTCGTCCTGCAAGTATGACGGCACGTCAGATCCGGATGACCATGTTGCAGCCTATGAAGGGCATATGTATTTATACACGCAGGTGGACGCCATCTGGTGTAAGGTTTTTCCGTCTACTCTGACCGGGAGTGCCCAGACGTGGCTTAAGAGTATCCAAGCTGGTAACGTTTCTAGTTTTTCTCCGCTTTCGTCTATGTTCAGCATTCACTTCGTGAGTAACAGGCGCCGTGAGTGCACCACTGGCGAGCTGTTATCTATCAAGCAACGTGAGCATGAGAGCATGCGAGATTTCGTTGGCCGTTTTAATGCTGAGGCGGTCACTATTCCTCGTCTTCAGCAAGACGTGGCCGTCTTAGCTCTAATGACTGGGCTGAGGGAGGGTCCACGTTCAGGAGCTACCTGGGCCGTAAAACCTTCACGTCCTTAGAGCCAGTCTTGAGGAAGGCAACCGATTTTATCAGGGGTGAAGAGTTCGACAAGGCCGCGAGCAGCCAAAGTCGCGAGCCTGAAAAGAAGAAGGATGATAAGCAGAAGAAAGAAAAGGGCCGCGAAATTATCGCGGCCGAGATGAAAGAAAACAAGAGTCAAATGTGGTCAAGAAAGGAAATGACCGCGAAAAGAATGACCGCGAAAGGTTCGAGTACAAAGTTAAGTTCGATGCATATACGCAGCTCACGACCTAAAGAGCCAAGTATATCAGATGAACAAGGACAATGATAAATGGCAGCGTCCAAAGCAAATGTTTCACAAAAACCGTGATAAGAGCAAGTGGTGCGACTTTCATGGGGATCACGGTCATACTACTCAGAACTGTAGGCATTTGAAGGATAATCTGGAGGATCTGATAAGACGGGGTTACTTCACTCAGTACAAGGCTCAGTCAAAGGAGAGAAACGTGAAAAAGCCAAATAACTAGAATGTGCAATCGTGGATCTCGGAAATTCACGTTATAAGTGGCGGTCCGATTCATGGCGGTAGCGTGAACGGAGCAAAGGCCAGCCTAAAAGAATTCAGACATCAGGTCAATTTCAACGAAAGCATGCAATGGAGAAGGCCGCCAGTAATGCCCGCCATGTCTTTCACTGTGGAGGACACGAAGCACGTCGTCTACCCCCATGACGACCCTCTGGTTGTCACACTGAAAGTATCAAACTGTTTGATTCATAGAATCCTGGTAGACGGAGGAAGTTCCGCAAATATACTGTATTTCTCAACTTTTGAGAAGCTGATGATTGGCCGGGAGCATCTGAAGCATGTTCGCTACCCGGTGATAGGTTTCACGGGGGCGTCAGTGATTCCAGAAGGTTTGATAACCCTACCGGTCAGGGTAGGAGAAGATGAGAACGCCAGGGATGTAATGGCGGAATTTTTGGTAGTTGACGTACCAGGAGCTTACAATGCAATTATTAGACGCCCTCTCATCCATGACGTCCAAGGAGTTGTGTCAACTTACCATCTTACCATGTTGTATGTTTCCAATCTTGGGACGACAGCAAAGTTAAGAGGAAATCAGGAGATGGCAAAATCATGCTATCTAACAGCATTAAAGCAGCCGGCAAGGAGAATTCCGGTAGAAGACCTGAATCCGCCAACTCGGAAGCAAAGGCGAGCTCAGAGGAGAGCTCTGGCAAATGAGGAAGAGTCCGAGAAAGGGGATGAGGAGATGATGGAAGTTTCAATGGAAGAGTTGGAATCTAGACCCGATGATACGCCAAGGCCCAAGTCGGACGGAGAAACAAAGCAGGAGATGCCAGCAGAGGATTCGGCAAGGACAGTTGCTGTCGGAACAGACATGGACCCAAAGGTCAGGGTCAACCTGGTGACTCTCCTAAGAGAAAACGCTGATGTCTTCGCGTTCTCGGCGGATGAGATGCCAGGAATAGACCCCGCCGTGATGGTACATCGTCTAAATGTTGACAGCACTGTCCGCCCTATCAAGTAAAAGAAGTGAAATTTTTCGGCCGAAAAGAACAAGGCCATCAAAGAGGAAGTTGATAAGCTACTGGCGGCCGACTTCATTGAGCCATGTGATTACCCAGAATGGTTGGCCAATGTGGTCATGATGAAAAAAGCTAACGGTCAATGGAGGATGTGCGTAGACTTCACGGACCTCAATAGAGCCTGCCCAAAGGACTGCTATCCGTTACAAAGAATAGACCAGCTAGTAGACTCTACTAGCGGTCATGCACTGCTAAGCTTTATGGATGCGTTCTCGGGCTATCACCAGATTAGCTTACTCGAGGCCGATAGAAAGAAGACAGCATTCATCACGGATTGTGGCGTGTACAACTATAAGGCAATGACGTTTGGGCTCCGTAATGTAGGAGCAACCTACCAAAAGCTGGTCGACAAAGTATCCGCGGATCAGAGGGGGAGGAACATCGAAGCATATGTTGACGACTCCATCGTCAAAAGTAAAACTGACCGCGAACACCTGGATGACCTGGAAGAAACTTTCAGAACTTTGAGAAAGTATAAGATGAAACTCAACCCAAAGAAATGTGTCTCTGGGGTGAGAGCAGGGAATTTTTTGGGCTTTGTGGTAAGCAAAAGAGGGATTGACGCAAATCTGGACAAAGTTCAAGCTATTGTCGACCTACCGGAGCCAAAGAGCGTCAAAGATATTCAGAGGCTGACATGAAGGTTGGCGGCCCTCACTCGATTTATCTCAAAATCAGTCGACAAGGCTTTGCCTTTCTTTGCGCTGCTAAGGGGAAATAAGAAATTCGAGTGGGGAGAGGAGAAAAGCAAAGCATTCCTGGCGGTAAAAGTGCATTTGAAGAGCTTACCCACAATTACAAGGCCCGAGACTGGAGACGTATTGCAATTATATATCTCAGCCTCGCCAAAAACAGTAGTGGTCGTGTTGTTGGTGGAAAAGGAGAAGAGGCAACAGCCAATATACTTCGTCAGTCACATCCTTAACGGGCCAGAGAGCCGTTGTCAGCTAATTGAGAAAATGGCTTTGGCCGTGATAATTGCCGCCAGGAAGCTCAGGCCATACTTTGACTGTCATTCCATCCAAGCTTTAACCAATCAGCCGCTTGAAAAAGCGTTGCAAAAGATGGATAGTTCTGGCCGCTTACTGAAATGGGCCGTGGAACTATCGGAATACGATATACAGTACAAGCCCAGGACCGCTATCAAAGCCCAGGCCCTGGCGGATTTTATTGTGGAAGCCTCATATGAGGAGGAAGAAGTGGAGCAAAAGAAGTGGAGCAAAAGGAAATCTGGCTACTGGAAGTTGACGGATCGTCCGCTGTTAGCGGATCTGGGGCTGGTATAGTGATGATCAGCCCTGAGGGAAATTCATACCAGTACGCCATCAAGTTTGCTTTCCCGGCGTCAATCAATGAAGCAGAATATGAAGCAGCAATTGCGGGCTTGAGAGTGTGTTTGGCGGCGGGCGCTAAGGGTGTACTTTTGAAGACAGACTCGCAGTTGGTTAGCGGCCAGCTAAGAGGAGAATTTGAAGTCAGAGAGCCCAACATGCTGAAGTACGTGGAAAAGGCCAAGGAGTTGATAGCTCAATTGAATCACTTTGAGATTCAAGCAATACCTAGGGCCGAGAACACGAAAGCAGACGCATTGTCTAAATTGGCAAGTTCCGACTCATTTAGCATCGAGAAAACCGTCACGGTGGACATCTTGAAGGAAAAGAGCATCACGGAAAAAATTGTGACCGTCAACAGCATAAACCAGCAAGGGGAGTGGTTTAGTGATCTGGTGGCATATAAACTGACCGGGACGCTTCCCAATGATCCTTCGTCCGCTAAGAATTTGAAGCGATAAGCAAGCTGGTACGTCATATATCAAAATGAGTTGTACAAGAAATCATTCAGTCTACCTTTGCTTAAGTGTGCAACTACATGGGAGTCTGCGAAAATCCTTGAAGAAATACACGAGGGCATTTGCGGCAACCACATTGGCGGAAAGGCTTTAGCACTTAAGGCATTGAGAGCTGGGTTTTACTGACCAAGTATGCCGACGGATGCCCAGGGCTATGTCAAGAAGTGCGATAAATGCCAGAGATATGCTCCCATCATTAATAGGCCAGCCAATGATTTGCAGCCTATCCTATGCCCAATTTCGTTTGCCCAGTGGGGAATGGACATCCTGGAACCGTTCACCACAGCAACTGGAGGGAGGAGATTCCTAATAGTGGGCATTGATTACTTTACAAAGTGGATAGAGGCAGAACCGACAGCAATGATCAAGGCAAATCAGGTCAAGAAATTCATCTGGCAGAACATTATGACAAGATTTGGGATTCCCACTGCTATCGTCTTCGACCATGGCGTCCAATTTGATTGCCGTCCCATACAAGCTTTTCTAACAGAGTTTCGTGTTAAGTTTGCATACTCAGCCGTTTGCCATCCTCAGAGCAACGAACAAGCAGAGGTCGCGAACAAACATATCTTGAATGCCTTGAAGAAAAAGCTAGATGAATTCAAAGGAGGATGGACTGACATGGTGCCGGCAGTGCTATGGTGAAATAGAACAACAGAGAAGGAAGCAACGGGCGAGAGCCCATTCAAGCTAGCCTTTAGCGCAGAAGCGGTGTTGCCGGTAGAAGTAGGGTTACCCTCTTACCGGATCAAACACCAAGACCTTCGAGGAATGACCAAGCACTCGGGGAGAACTCCGGACTTCTTGCCGAAACGAGGCTCATGGCGGAACCGAAAGCGGCCGCTTACAAAGATAGAATCAGCAAGGCTTACAACAAGAAAGTCTTAGAGAGGCCGTTAGATGTTGGCGACCTAGTCCTTCGCAGAACAGCAACCACTGGCAAGGCACATACTGAAGGGAAGCTGACTGCTAATTGAGAAGGTCCTTACATCATAGCCAAGAAGATTGCTCCCGACTCTTTCATTCTAAAAAGCACGGATGACAAGGAGCTTAGGAACTGTTGGAATGCTAGCATCCTAAAGAAATACTATGTTTGATTCATAAGATGTAACAGGCCGAGAGCCACTTTTCATTACATAAATAGTACAAGCCTCCGCTAGCAATTCATCGATCATCTTATTATTTTCATGTATATTAACTGACCATATGACAGGTCAACAAATTGAAAACAAAAGCCATATGACAGGCTCAAAGTGCATTAACGGTCATATGACAGACCTAGCACAAAACAAAAGCCATATGACAGGCTCAAAGTGCGTTAACGGTCATATGACAGACCTAGCACAAAACAAAAGCCATATGACAGGCTCAAAGTGCATTAACGGTCATATGACAGACCTAGCACAAAACAAAAGCCATATGACAGGCTCAAAGTGCGTTAATGGTCATATGACAGACCTAGCACAAAACAAAAGCCATATGACAGGCTCAAAGTGCGTCAACGGTCATATGACATACCTAGCACAAAACAAAGGCCATATGACAGGCTCAAAGCGCGTTAACGGTCACATGATAGACCTGGCACAAAGAAAAAGCCATGACAGGCTCACGTGCATTCAGGGTCACATAACAGACCAGACGATAATTAGCGTTAATGAATAAAAAATGTTAGCGGTCATGCAACAATCAGACGAAAATTGAAGCAATAGCAACACAAGATATAACCAAAGTACTTTCCCATAAAATAAAAGCTACTGGCTTGGCGGCCAACTACAGATGAAAAAGATGGCGGCCAAATAAAAGGCTTTTAGTTGGAATCGTACTTATAAAATTAAGAAACATTAGTGTTTACAAATGCCAACATGGGCCGAATAAAGTGTTAACCAAAATGTTTAAAAAGATTACAAACTATAAGCTATTGGAAGAGCAGGAAGAGCTGAGAGAAGGCCGCCAAAAACTTCAACAGGTAGGGACATCCCGATTTGTTTGCTCCGCCAGATCCCGAGGGTCCACATCAGCTATGGCGTCCTCATCGGCAAACTTCGGTTCCCCCTCAAAGGGCGTGAGATGTTGGTCGGCAGCATGAGCATCTTCAATCACATTCCAGTCAAATCCTGGAATGGTCTTGCATACACATCTCATGGCGGCCGCCCATCCGCCATCATATCTCTTATGGAGAGCCGCCACATACTCATCAGATTGCTGAAACTCAGTAATAGCCTTGGCGGCCCCCCTAGCTTCAGCTTCGGCTGCAGCATCCAACACAGCTAGGGGTGTAAATGATGCGAGTCGAGCTCGAGTTTGGCTAAGCTCGAGTCGAGCTCGAGTTTGGCTAAGCTCGACTCGAACTCGAAAACTCGAAGTCAAGCTCGACTCGACTCGACTCGAAAACTCGCGAACTTGAAAAAATCAAACTCGACTCGAACTCGAAATCCTAAACTCGAGCTCGAACTCGAATCAAGCTCGAACTCGAACTCGAATCAAGCTCGAACTCGAACTCGAATCAAGGCTTAACTCAAACTTGAGTCAATCCATGTACCTTGGGTTAGGTACTTGGAGTAGTCTTTTATAGAGGGGGAAAAAAGCTATTGTTTCATTGTCCAACCAATGTGGGACTTTGTGAAATAAACTTTGGTAGAAAACAATAGTTTCCACCCAATGAAGAAATGGAACAAATAGTTTTTTCTCTATTTATAAAAGAACACAAACTTAAACTTTTGTTTCCCAACCAATGTGAGACAACTAAAATTAAATAATAAGGCTCAACTCAAACTTGAGTCAATCCATGTGCCTTGAGTTAGGTACTTGGAGTAGCCTTTTATAAAGGAAAAAAAAGTTAGTGTTTTATTGTCCAACCAATGTGGGACTTTATTATGAAACAAACTTTGATAGAAGACAATAGTTTCCACCCAATGAAGAAATGCAACAAATAGTTTTTGTTCCATTTATAAAAGACACACAAACTTAAACATTTGTTTCCCAACCAATGTGGGACAACTAAAATTAAACAATAAGGATAGCTATAGTAGTAACATTTTTTATTGGAAAAAGAACTATTGTTTACACTACAAAAACCAATGTGGAAAATTTAATATTTTACATGAAATATCGTTTTTAATAATTTTTCAGTTTGTTCATGAGCTTTCGAGCCGAGCTAAGGCTAAGGCTCGTTAAAATCTTGAGCTTGACGTGTTAACCATCACCTAACGACAAACTATGATTAAAGTTCACCATGAAAAATATTTTCTATATTAGTATAAATTTTATTTCATGGATTAAATTCTTTGAAAAAGTTTGGAGAATTATTTATTGAAATTACAAGTATTATATATAATTTTTTTTCGAGTTTCTCGCGAGCTTTACGAGTCGAGTAGGTATTAGCTCAGCTCGACTCGTTAGTCATCGAGTCGAGCTCGAGTTCGAGTCGAGGCTACTCGAGTCGAGTTTTGACCGAATTTTGACCGAGTCGATCTCGAGTAGCTCGCGAGTTGTCTCGTCTCATTTACACCCCTAAGCACAGCGATCTCCTTCTCTAAGTTGGCAGCCTCCAAAGCCTTGGTCAATGTATCAACATTGGCCTCGGTCTCCTCCAGTAAAGCAGCTCGTGACCTCAAGGTTTGCAGCTTGTCCTCAAGAGGCTTTAGGGCCGCGGTCTTGGTCGCCAGCTTCTCCTCCACATCCTTGACAAGTCTCGGCAAGTCTCCGGCGATCGCTATAGCTGTCCGCCAACTTCTGGTACTCAACATACTGCTCGATCAGCTCAATAGCAGCATTGTTGGCCTGCAAAGGGGAAAGGAGAACGTCAATAGGAATACAAAAAACAAGTGACAATAATAATAAAACAAGTACGAAAACGTACCACAAGTTGGTCGTGAGCCAGCCTTGCAGCAGGAGTTACCAAGGACCCTGCCGGCCTGTCCAACGGCAGCTGCATGCCCTTCAGAATACTGTACGCCAGAATGCCACCGTTCTCGGGGATGTCGGCATACATCGACTCATCTTCCCTGACGTCCCAGTCAGGTTGATAAATCTTGCCGGGAACGATAGGCCGGCGAGCAAAGGAGGCCGACACTGCGTCACTTAGCGGCACCTCTTTTTTCTCGATCCACTCATGATACCGAGAAAAGATGCTGGGAGACAGATTGGATAAAAAGCTGGGCATAGTGATAAGCTCCCGGATCTTTTCACGGATGGAGGAGTAAGATCCCGACAACCAAGTTGCCCCGCTGTGACGACCAGGCCCAGTGGTCGCGACCTCAGCATGATCCTGCCCCTCTAGAGGAGCGTCTACGTACAAATCTTCCACCTGAACAATCTCGTTGGTGGGGGCAGAAGTCGCAGGATCCGCTAAAGCCTGCCTCTTGTTGGCAGATGTATCTGCCGCAACTTGTTCGCGAGGCCGCCTCCTGTTCCCACCACCCCTGGCAACAGACCGGGAGGTGGATGACCTGAGGGAGACGGCAGGGGATGGCTGGCCGCTAGTACCGACAACAGCAGCAGTAGCACCCTGAACAGGGACGCGAGCCACAGTCACCCCACCGCGACCTCGGCGGATGTTTTGGGGACCATTTCGGTTCCCTCCCCGACGTCCGTTAGTGTTGTCGTGCATGGTCTCATACTCGTAAGAAGGAGCAGGCGGCAAATGGGTTAGCGGCCGCAGGTTCTCGTCAACGCCAAGTGCGTCGAGATCAAGATTATCGAAGCCTGCAAACAAGCAAGAAACAGTTTAAAAAAAAAATAGTTACTATTATCATCAGACGGACCAGTCCGACAACAGCACTTACCATTTTCATGGGTAGGACAGAGCAGCATGGCCGACAAGGGCTCGTTCCCGAGGATGTACTTGGAATGAGGAACCCAATGTTTGGGCTCCTTAACCCTAGCCTCCTTCCCGTCCTCATAAGTGACTACGTAGTCTTCCGTGTCAAAATAATCAAAAGTCGTTAACTCTTCCCCAGTTAACAGAACAGAGGGTAAATGCTCCATGCGAGGACGGGGCTCGGTGAAATGACGGCGCAAGGGGTAATACTCAGGGACTTGCAACCAAAAGAAGGCATCCTGCCAACCTTTTAAACCAGTCATTTTAGGCTGAACAGTCATCTTCTTGTCAGTCGTAGTTAACGACCACCAACCTGCCTGCCTAGAAGATCCATTCTTCTTCAGCCAGTGGATGTGGCGGAACAAATTTAACGTTTGCGGAAAATCCAAAAAGCACACAACCCAGATGTACACGATCAAATTCCGGACCGCCAAAGGAGTCAGTTGAGCCAAGCATACATTAAACGCATTCAAAATCTTCACCAAAAAAGAATCCAGAGGAAGACGGAGGCCAAACTCGATATGATGAGTATACACGGCCACGTGACCGGGAGGACACTCCGTCACAATAGCCCCTTCTGGCGGAACTACCAGCCGATAACCCGCGGGAAAATAATATAAATCCCGAGCAACTCTTGGGTAGGCAGGATCAATGGCGTCCTGACGCCACAGCCCATCAATCTCTACACTGAGAGGACCAGCACTAAAATCAGCAGGCAACCATAGAGCATCAGAACCCGATCCGGTTACGATCTCCTCCTCCATCTGATTGGAGCTGCCGACCCTCAGTTCGGTAGCACGGGAACTTTCCCCAATCACATGTACCGACAAAGGCACAGAATCAATCGCGTCCTGAGTAACCCGAACAACAGGACTCGCAGGAGCGGTGCGACGATGGTAAACGGTCTCCTGACGAACCATAACGATAGCAATGGAGTCGTTGTCGTCACCTAAATCAATAATATGAGGGTTAGGAGCTGCAGATTGCTGTAAACGGTCGCAAAAGTCGGCCGCTACCTCAACCCCAAATCCGCCAAGCTATCCAACCAGGGCATGCCTGTCTAAGAGGGGCTACATCAAGGCGGGAACGGCAGGAGGATGCCTAACGGAACGCCTAGCAAGAATTTAATGCCTAAGTTCCCTAAGCGTTTGCCTGTCACCACTCTGATTAGCGGATAGATACCTCCTAGTCAGGCTATGCTCCTTAGGGATAGCAGGGTCGTTAAGAAACTTTGACCTCAATTCTTTTTCTCTCTCGGCAGTAAGGGGTATGTCCGCTAACAACCTAGTCCTCCCCACAGGGCTTGAGCCGGAAGCAGGTTCACTATCGACCAAGGGAGAAGCAGGTTCATTATCGGCCAAGGGGGAAGAAGGCTCGCTATCGGCCAGGGGAGAAGAAGGGTCACTTTCGGTCATAAACGCCTCACTAGGGGCATTTTGGCTATCAGACGGGTCCGACATGATGAATACGCAAAGAAACTTAAGGAAATGCGGAGAAAAATTGAGGAGTTACCTGGAAACGAAGGGTCGCCGGAAAAAGTAAAGACAAGAAGCAACGATCGCCAGAAATGAGCGAGCAAGGCTTCCAAAGACAAGAAAACGCAGAAAAACCCAAGCTTTAGCCGAAAAAATCGCCGGAAAGGAAGAACATACACCGTCGGTAAAGACCCAGAAAAAATTTGTCCACAAAAGCCGAAATTTTTAGTGCACCGGAGTCGGAAAGTGAAGGCGAAGATTCCTAGAAACTTTTCGGAGCAATTTGAGTGCAAGAAGTTCAGTGTTTAAGCACGGTAAAGTTTTAGCTATGGAGGTCTTTGACAGAGAAAACTGGAGAAGAGAGAGAATGTGGTAAAGAAATCCGGAAAAAGGACAACTGTTGTCTATATATACGGTGAACGAACGGCTGGGATTAAAAGAACCCTCCAACTTTTCTCCAGATTTCTGCCAAGTGTCATGACGTAGTTAAACCCTAATAAAGTATTGTGCGGGATTTTCGAAAAAGTAATCATTAACTTTTCGAAATTCTTCAATACCCTGCAACGACACGTGGCATCCAACAAATTAACTTCTTTAAAAAATTAAACACGGCAACAATGACTCGCATCCACCGACAACATCCTTAGCGGTCAAGACCCCAAATGATGCTGGGGGGGCTAGTTGTATGGGTATAACCCAAGTATGTTAGCGGATCTCTGTGATGAGTCCGCGAACACCATTGCGGACGCGAACATTGTAAATGTCGTCTACAGCTCTAACAAGTCAGCGTATCAACGTGGTCCGACAACGTTGGCGGTCGCCCAACAAGACAAAATAAGGGGATCTTCCCAACTGTCAAACGCACCACAGCCGTACACGTGTAAAAGGATTACGCATCCTGTCAGATGAATAGTACTTCTATAAATAGCCAAATGGTACTATTCTGCAGGTACATTCTCTCAGACTCATAACTCTTATCTCTCTCTCTCTACTCTCTCTCTCTATATCCTATTTAGACACGTGCTGACTTGAGCGTCGGAGGAGGTTCCCCCGGAGGGTAGTTCACGTTTGCTTCTTGTGCAGCTATTCACTAGCGGACGCTAACTCGAATCTTTGGCAAACTCTTCACAAGACCGCCAACCGTTCTACAACCGGAACACATTCCATTTTGAATAATAACTTTTGGCGCTCACATACAGCAAAATTTGCGCCAAATTAAAGAACTCAAGCACAAACATACATAGATCACATACAAGATCACATTTCAGAAAATAATCATTGGAACTTCCAACTCCATGGAGTCAACAAACTTAGAAGCACAAACATACTTGCAGCAAGTAAAAGGTCCAGACTCCAGACTTAGGCTCTGTTCTTTTGAACTGAATTAATGAAAATTCAGTTCAGTTCAGACAAATTCTATTCAGTTCAGTTCAGGTTTATTCAGTTCAGTTAAGTTAGTTTCCTCTCACAGTTTTCATTCATTTCAGACAAATTAAATTCAGTTTAATTCAGTCCAAAAGAACAGAGTCTTAGTGACCAATGAACCATAAGATCATCATACAAGCTAAAGCAAACCAACAGTCAAGAGTAAAAGGAGTTCAATTCATCAAGAAACAGAATACTAAACACTCTTCATATATACATATATATATAGAAGAGTAAAAAAAGTATACTACTAAACACTCGTCGTATATAGAGGAGCAAAAACCATAACGTACAAGATGAGAATAAGCAACCAAAATATGCTTAATACAACACAAAGATCATATAACAAACACTACCCAAAAAAAAAATCCAAGTTCCTCATATACTTGTATATATCCACTGCAACTTAACGGCGACGGTTTGGCTTTCCGATCCCTTCCTCCCCCATCCGTCCGACATCATTAGGGGTGAAACTACGCCAGATTATCGATCGGCAGTCTTAAAAAGATCGGTAGCCGCCCCCGGTGGAGACTCCTCAATGGTCACCTCCACCGTCTTACCCTCATTGCTTGCTCCCCGGCCTCTTCTATTCTCAGCAACGGTGTCGTTTGGCATTGTTTGCTTTAGAGATCATGCTACTCTAACAACATATGACTTTGTTTACACTGGCTTCCGTGGTGGCCGAACGATCACAAATGTACCCGGAAACAACGTAACTCTAGCATTTGTTGATCAATTCCCAGCTTTGAATGGTCTAGGTATTTCTATGGCAAGGTTAGACTTTGGTGTCGGTGGAGTTATACCTGTACACTCACACCGAACATCAGAAGTCTAATTGTATCAAGGGGGTCAATAATTGCGGGATTTATTGACACAAACAACACTGCATACTACAGAAGACTTGAGGTTGGAGATGTTATGATTTTCCCACAAGCCATGCTTCATTTCCAAGTTAATGTTGGTACAACCCCAGCTACCGCATCTGTTAGTTTGAATGGTGCAAACCCAGCTATTCAGTTCACTATGAACTCTTTATTTGGTGGTAACTTACCTGCTGACATAGCTCAACAAATCACTCTTCTAAGTAATGCGGAGGTAATGAGGATGAAGAGGGCATTTGGCACTGCTTAAAAATCATTTTAAGTTATTCTTTTATTGATTAGCAAATTAGTCGTTTTATTTGTTTGCTCAATAAATATATGACAGCATGCGTTGCTTGTTTCAATTCTTTCATATTTATCGTTTTTGGTGTGTATAGTCCATCTTGTAGTACATTGACCAATAAATAAAATCATTCGTCGTTCTAAAGCAATGTATATCTTTTTCCCTTACTTAAAAAAGATAAAAATAATAATATTAGACATGAAAATTATATGACATGTGTCAGCATAGTAAAACCTACCGAAGATGCCACGTAAAATCGTGATAAGTGATAATGGGGTTTTATAGTGATATGGAGCAATAAATTTGCTACAAAGGAGCCAGAGACAAAGCAGGGAGTCGGCAGTTCGGCACAATACTTCAAAGTAAGATTCATCAACATTGATTGGAGTCTTTTATCGATGGCTCGTGGCTGTGTTATAACCTAAAAGACTATTGTAAACCCCCAATCCCCTGCTATATATCTATAAGAATTGTAATCCATTGGTGAATCTTTACCTAACAATTAAAAGACTACTGTAAACTCCCAATCCCCTGCTATATACCTCCTATAAGAATTGTAATCCACTGGTGAACATTTACCATGAACCGTTCGCATTTTCCAAACTAGTACTTTTGCACGCGATATAATAGGAGATATATGTTTAGTATATCTTAGTCAAAGATTTCAGTTATTGTAATCCATTACATTTAGAATATCATGTATGTCTTTTGGATATTATATCTTCCTTGTATAGCATATTCTCTAGAATATTATTAGCATAATATATTTATTTCATATATTAGTTGTTATCTCTTGTACTATATAAGGTGTACTTACCATACTATTCAATACAAGCTTTCTCACAAACTCTATCATGCTATCAAGAGCTTTGATCCGTAACCACGCTTCCCCTCCCTAATCTCCCTCCTTCAATGGCAGTAGTGATAATATCACTCCCAAACCAGCCATCATCCTCCTCCAATGGTAATAATGGAAACCCTTTATACTCCACCTCCTTCCTCTTCAACCAAAGAAGCTTCAACTCTACGATTTCCGCTCAACTCTTTTGGCACACCATAGTTTGACTACCAAGTGTTGCCCAATAATAATAATAAAAAATCCACCAATTCTCTAACTCCAGCAATCCTCCCTTGCACATATCTTTTATGTTTCACCAAGTGGCGCCACTTCAAAATTCACCATATCAATGGTGTCCTTTCTTTATTTCTATTATCACTCAACCACCCTCTAATTATCCTCAAATTATCTCCACAAGATCTGCCTCCTATAATGATCTCTCTAGAAACGCACCAGCTAGTTTTCCTCACCCTCGACTTCCGCTGCACCCATAACTCCTTCTGCCTCTAAACCCTTATACGGAGAAACATACACATCCTCTTAACTACCATCATCACCATGACCTCATCTCCTTCTCTGGTGGCACCGGAGCCTCCCCCCGTCATGGAACACCTCCAATGTGGCAATTGCATACATATCCCTTCTGCAAATATTTCTCCCAACTACTTCCTATAGAAAACCTGCAAATTTTCACTTCCTATCTTCTTCCTATCACCAATCTGGATAACATCCCTCCTTTCTTTGTATAAATTCCATCATTTCTAAGATTCTCCTCTCTTGACACATAGCATGTCAACATCTCATGGAAATTTGCATCCACTATGCATTAAATTGCAACAAGCCAAACTTATTTTTCATATTATTCCTCTAGCTGATGAGGAAAAGCCAACATCCTTCTCCTTCTTTGATCATTTCTTATTTTAATTATTTCCTTTTAAAAAAAATCAAACATTTCTCTTTCAGTGAACAGACATCACCTTTAGAGCATGTACAATGGGGCTCTCCAACTAGTTCTCCAACTAGTTCTCTAAGGAGAGAGAAAATGGAGAGCCACCTCTTACCCAACAATGGGGCTCTTGGGTGTTTCTCCATGGAGACACTTTGCAAAGTGGCTCTTGGGGGAGATACCATTTGGGTTGAAGGAGAGATGGCTCTCCAATGTATAGGGCTCACATATTATTGCAATTACTTAAATTTTCTTTTCTTCTTGCAACCATTTAATGATCTTGCAACCATTTAATGATCTGCCTCTAAACTCTCTCTCTAGAATGCAGTTTTACATGAGAAATGAGAAAAGTTGTGACTCTAATGAATAAGTGATGTGCCTCCAACCTTTTAAAAAAAAATTCTTACTCGAAGTGAAAACTTTTGTGACACTAATGAAGATGTGATGTGACTCCAACCTTAATGTGACTTTAATGAAGAAGTGTTGTGACTCCAACCTCTAAAACATATAAATAGATAGATGAGTTTTTTGTCAGAAACAACCTTTTAAAACCACTTTTTTTGCTAAAAACAACCTTTTAAAAGTTTTTTTGCAACTTACAACCTTAAATCAAAATTTTTTACAACTTACAACCTTCAACCAAAATTTTTTGCAACTTACAACCTTAAACCAATTTTTTTTTGCGAAATAACTAATATATTAAAAGGCGTTCTTAAGCAAGTCTACGCGCCACGTGACACTCTCCCTTTAGTTGTTTCATTCCATGTCATCATTATGCACATAAAAAAAATAGAAACATGCTCCATATAAGATTCGACCACTTGACCTCAAGTTAACATACTAAAGTTCTAACCGATAAGCCATGCAACATTAGATGATATTTTTTTAACATGGAAATGTTAATAACCCGGGGCATCGCCCGGGACTAAAAACTAGTGATTATTCAAAAAAAACTCATCTCTACTATATAAGCCAAAACAAATGTATGTGGTGTTTACTTAAAATTACAGTAATATATAACCTCCCTGGATATTCATTTTTTTTAGGGAACCTCCCTGGATATTCATTTTTTTTAGGGAACCTCCCTGGATATTCATTTTTTTTAGGGAACCTCCCTGGATATTAATTACTAATAAATGACAAGGTCAATTATGTCAATTTAATGTCATTGCATCCTATCATGTGTGATTTTTTAATCCATCGCATAGTAATATGCAACCAAAACAGAAGTTACAGAAAATTTCTCACAAATTAAGCAATGACAAAACAACTTGACATAAAAACTTTCAAAGAAATTTTGACATAAGGAACAAAATAATTAATCAAACAAAAGAAAAATCTTTCACAAATTTGATTTGACAATAGAACTTTACATCTAAATACGCATCACAATTTCTGAACACTAAATACAATCTTCATTATTTGCCTTCCTATTGAAACAACTTCTTCATCAAATAATTTTTATATTTTGTAAGTATTTATACAACATGATAATTTATTAATGATCAGTACTAATGATAATTATAAATTACATTTTTCAAAATTATAATTAGATGAAATTTAAGAATAATCGCCAAAGTAATCCACGTACGCATCGCGTACATAGAAGGCGGGTATATATTATATCAAGAGAAAAGTACAAGAAAGTATACCACGTAATAATCGCATTAACAACCTAGAGATATATACATGAAATATAAAAGAAGATATGGTAAAAGACCAAGTCCGTTGATAAAAACACAAAGGAGCACATGTGATATCTTCAAATCATGCAAAAGAATAATTAATAATCTCCCACTATCTATGAATTTTCCATGTAGCTGAAACTGAAATGCAATATAATATTTCAATTAATTAAGCTCCGTATTTTGCAGACCGCGTCTCGTTGAATTTTCCATTTTCGGTTCCTGAATACTATTGTTGAACAGTTGAAGACAAAATTAAAGCCACTTGAATACACGATGGCTTTTTTCTAAAATCTTAAGAGTTGTGTGATAATTGACTTCTAGCTTTGAGCAACTAATTTGGACAGGAAATTGTCAAATGTTCTCCTTTGGTTGACGAAGGATGAGTACTCTATATAATAGGGTGCCAATCTTGGCTACCATATCTCATATCCAAGAAAAACACGAAGCAAGTAACAAAACTCACCTTAGCAAATCTACCTCTTAGGCTCTTATAATTCTAGCATAATTGATTGCAAAATGAATAACCTTGTAATTTACTTCACTTTTTCTCTCCTAGTGTGTCTCTCTCATGCAATAGAAGTTGATTTTTGTGTAGCAGATCGTAGTCTCCCAAGGGGACCAGAAGGATATGCTTGTAGAGATCCTGAAACTCTAACAACCGATTGACTTTGTTTACACCGGGCTTCCGTGGTGGCGAACGATCACAAATGTACCTAAAACAACGTAACTCTAGCATTTGTTGATCAATTCCCAGCTTTGAATGGTCTAGGTATTTCTATGGCAAGGTTAGACTTTGGTGTCGGTGGAGTTATACCTGTACACTCACACCGAACATCAGAAGTTCTAATTGTATCAAGTGGGTCAATAATTGCGGGATTTATTGACACAAACAACACTGCATACTACAGAAGACTTGAGGTTGGAGATGTTATGATTTTCCCACAAGCCATGCTTCATTTCCAAGTTAATGTTGGTACAACCCCAGCTACCGCATTTGTTAGTTTGAATGGTGCAAACCCAGCTATTCAGTTCACTATGAACTCTTTATTTGGTGGTAACTTACCTGCTGACATAGCTCAACAAATCACTCTTCTAAGTAATGCGGAGGTAATGAGGATGAAGAGGGCATTTGGCACTGCTTAAAAATCTTTTTTAAGTTATTCTTTTATTGATTACCAAATCAGTCGATTTATTTGTTTTCTCAATAAATATATGACATCATGTGTTGCTTGTTTCAATTCTTTCATATTTATCGTTTTTAGTGTGTATAGTTCATTTTGTAGTACATTCACCAAAAAATAAAATCATTCGTCGTTCTAAAGCAATGTATATCATATTGTCTTTCTATCACCATCAAGGTTAAATTATCTATCATCACCCATTAAACACAGGGTTGTTCTCGCCATTTTATAGGTATCGAGTGGGAAAGAATAATAAGTTTGTTATTAGGGAAACAATAGTTGTCAAATAATTAGAAAACTATCCATATCAAACAACTTGAAATTTTTAAGAGTAGAGAAATGGGAAGAAGCTAAGAAAAGAGTGCTTAGTTTTTTTAAAGGAAAGAAAATAGGAGTCCCACAATTAACTCCCAATAATTACTTTTTGATAAGTTAAAGTAGTTAAGGGAAATCTATACTATTATTAAAACGTGTGTGCGCACATCAGAGCCTGCGACGTGTCACCATATCACTACACTAATAGAAAATTACCATATTGCTGTTATTGAATTGATGCGGTTTTTAGCTATAAACATCAATAAACTACGTGAGGAAAAAAAGAAGCATTCAAAATAATCTATTGTTGGGTTTCTCTAAGAAGCCGCAGCAATAGATGAAATATATTATTTTTCTTAATCAATTGCTACGATTTCTCTAAGCCGCCGCAATAGGTTGGTTTAACTTAGAAAACGCGTTAGCTAGGGTTTGTCTTTAATTTCTTATGTTGATGGACGTCGTTTCTTTGCTCCTCACTCACTCTATCTCACTCCTTCTGCGCCTCACTCATTCTCTCTCTCTCACTCCTTCCTTTGCGCTCTCTCTCACCACCGGCGTCACATAACCGTTGGAGTCGCACAACCGCCACCGTCGTAGTTCGTTTATTATATTGAATAAAGGTATGCTCTCCCTTCATCGTTTTCACTCCTCCTTCGCGCTCTCTCTCACTACCGAAGTCGCACAAGCCACTGTTAGAGTCGCACAATCAATCGTTGGAGTTTGAAAGATTGAAGAAAAATCAAGCAAAAGCTCGATTTGAGTTTAATCTTTTATTTTTTTGTAATTAGAGTTTGTTGTTTGTTCAATTCATTCTAAATTTTGTTAGATCTGAAAAATATGGTGTTAGATCTTCTTTATTATTAAGATTATTGGTTAAGCAAATGGATATAGGAGCAAATCTCGTCTTATCTTTTCATCTAATGAATACCATCTTTAATTTATTTACTTCTCACCTCACTTTAATTCTTCTCGCTTTATTTTTCTAATCTTTTACTCTAATTTATTTGAAATTTCGTTCTCTCGATTTGATTTGAGAAGGAAAGTGGAATAATGGTGAATCCTGATCCGCGATTTGATATATTAAGATTATGTAACGACGAAAGCAAAAAAAAACTATTGTTACGGTTTCTTGAAAAGAGTCCATCAATAGGTAAAGTTGTTTAGTAGGGTTTGATCCCTTGACTCTTTGCATAATAGGGTCATCATTCTACCACCAAACCATATCTTTTTTTATTTGTAAACCACATCTCTTCAGAAAAATATAGTCATGTCCTATCATCTCTTTAGAAAAACTCAGGGCATATTAAAGGAAATTTATTTAGGAATATAACGACAATATGTAATATTTTTAATCGCTACTAAACACAATATATCAAAATAATAAAATGGGTCCAAATAGTCTCATAGATTCTAATTTAAGTCACCAGTGTATTATTTAGCAAAATTACTCGACAGCTGGTGTTGTCGTGAGAAAGTAGCCAAGTATGTCTTATTTAGCACACACTAACAATTGTTAAGATTATTTAGAGCCAATTTTCCTTATTATATACTCATTCGTTTGTTTTTTTATTCGTTCCTGCTACCAATAATCCTTGAACCATTGCCTCCACTCCTCATGCAATATTTAAAACTGTAAGAGAAAACCAACTGAACTGTACTAAATTGAAATGAATTTGTCTAAACTAAACTGTGTGAATTAAATTTTTATTAATTTAGTCCAAAAGGATAAGAGTCTAAGTCCACCAACTTTCAGTAAAGATTTGCAAATATATATTATAGAGTTAATAGTTTAAAAACTTTAATATGATTCGTCATTTACAATTTGTATACCAGAAACAGCTAACCAAAAACGGGCGCTATTTCAGTACTCCTTGCTCATTCCAGAGAACTTGAAACGAGCAGAACTACTTCAACTTCGCATTCCCCCCATATATATTTTGGTTGAACATTCCATTTTGAATAATAACTTTTGGCGCTCACATACAACAAAATTTGCGCCAAATTAAAGAACTCAAGCATAAACATACATAGATCATGTTTCGATATTGAAACGGTTGGCGGTCTCGAGAGAAGTCCGCCAAAGATTTGGATTAGACTCCGCTAGTGAATAACTGCACAAGAAGCAAACGTGAACTACCCTCGGGGGGGATGCGAGGAAACCCCCTCCGACGCTCAAGTCAGCACGTGTCCAAATAGGATTTAGAGAGAGAAAGTAGAGAGAGAGAGATAAGAATTTTGGCTGTGAGAGAATGTACCTGCAGAATAGTACTAGTGGGGTATTTATAGAAGTACTATTCACCTGACAGGGTGCATAATCCTTTTACACGTGTACGGTCGTGGTGCTTTTGACAGTTGGGAAGATTCCCTTATTTTGTCTTGTTGGGCGACCGCCAACGTTACCGGACCATGTTGATGTACTGACTTATTAGAGCTGTAGGCGACAGTTAAAGTGTTCGCGTCCGTGATGGCGTTCGCGGACCTGTCACTGGGATCCGCTAACGTACTTGGGTTATACCCATACAACTAGCCCCCCCAGCATCATTTGGGGTCTTAACCGCTAGTGATGTTGTCGGTGGACGTGAGTCACTGTTGCCGTGCTTAATTTTTTGGGGAAGTTCATTCGTTGGGTGCCACGTGTCGTCGTAGGGAGTTGAAAAAATTTCGAAAAGTTAATGATTACTTTTCCGAAAATCCCGCCCATTATTTTATTAGGGTTTTCCATGCTTCGACCCTTGGCAGGGATCTGGAGAGGGAGTTGAGAGGTCTTTCAATCTCAGTCGTTCATTTACGCCTTATATTGGAACAGTTACCCTTTTCGGATTTCTTTATCTTCATTTTCAAAGCTTTCCTTCTTTCTCCATTTTTCTCTGACGAAACCTCCATAGCCGAAGTTTGAGTTGCTTAAAAACCGCCTTTCCAGTGCTCAAATTACTTTGAAAAGTTGCCAAATCTTTTAGTTTTCGATTTCCGGTCTTCTTGCGCTTAAGAATTTTGCCATTTTTTGACGAAGGTTTTCTGGGTTTTTCTGGGATTTTGAGTTTGAGTTTTGCCGGTGATAGTTCTACATTTCCGGTGGTCTTTTCGTTCAAGCTCGGGCTTTTCTGCACTCACTCCTTGGAATCCTCGCTCATCTTTTTCCGGCAACCTTTTGCTCTTTGCGCTTCTTTCTCCGGCGGCTTTACTCTTCCAGGTATTTCTTCATTTCTTCTCCAAGCTTAAAGTTTCTTTTTGTATTTTCGTCATGTCGGACCAGTCTGATAGTCAGAATACCCCTAGTGATGCCTTTATGACCGAAAGTGAACCTTCTTCCCCCTTGGCCGACAATGAACCTTCTTCCGATTCTAGCCCCGTGGGGAGAACTAGGTTGTTGTCGGACATTCCCCTAACAGCTGAGAGAGAAAAAGAAATGAGATCTAAGTTCCTTAACGACCCCGCCACTCCTGAGGAGCATAATTTGACTAGGAGATATCACGGTCGCCGAGGAGAGCGGTGATAGACAAACGCTTAGGGAGCTTAGGCACCAAATCCTTGCTAGACGGTCCCTTAGGAGTCCGCCGGCCGATCTTTGCTCTCGGCCTTGATGTTGCCCCCTTAAGAGAGCACGCCTGGTTGGATAGTATGGCGGACGCAGGGGTTGAAGTAACGGCTGACTTTTATGACCGTTTACACGACACTATGGCCGCTAATCCGCCTATCATTGATTTAGGTGACGACAGCGATTCTATTGCAACTGTTATGGCTAACCAAGAGTCCACTTACCACCGTCGGTCTGCTCCTGACACCCCCATTGCTCGTGCCTCCGGAGACGCGACATATACTACAACCGCGAACCTTGGCACCAGTGTGCCCCTGTCGGAGCGCGTGGTTGGAGAAAATTCTCGCGCAGGCGAGAGGGGAGTTGATGTGAATTTTAACGTACCGAGAAAGAGATGTTGAAGAGGATGCTTGAAGGTCCCGCAGCGATGCTTTATGGTTGCTCGAAGATGAGTGTGCCGGGCCGTTAACGGTTGAAATTGATTTATCCTGGCGGCAGGATGCCCTTGACCTTGGTTACCCTAAAGTCGCTGACCAGTTATTTCAGTTCCCGGCCGGTTATAGGCTGGTGATTCCTTCTGAGGGTTCCATTGTAACGGAATGCCCTCCCGGTCATGTGGCCGTTTATACTCATCATTTTGAGTTTGGGCTACGTTTTCCTTTGGATTCCTTTTTGGTGAGGATTTTAAACTCTTTCAACGTCTGTTTTAGCCCAGTGACTCCTTTAGCGGTCCGAAACTTGATCGCGTATATACGGACGATCCGCTTTTTGGACTTCCCCTGAAACTCGAATTTATTCCGTCATCTCCACCGGTTGAAAAGAAATGGTTACGCCCGTCAGCGGGGTGGTGGTCATTAATGACGGCCGATAAGAAGATGACGGTTCAACCAAAAGCTACTGGATTGAAGGGCTGGCAGGATGCCTTCTTTTGGCTTCAGGTGCCTGAGAACTATCCGGTGCGCCGTCACTTCACTGAGCCGCGTCCGCACGTGGAGCACTTGTCTTTGGTTCCGCTAACCGATGATGAGAGGGCAGCCTATGACTTCTTTGACACTGAAGATTTCATAATTACTTATGAGGACGGGAGGGAAGTTAAGGTCAAGGAACCCAAAAATTGGCTCCCTCACTCTAGGTATATCCTGGGGAATCAACGGTTGTCCGCCATGTTGCTTTGTCCTACTCATGCTAATGGTAAATACTATCGGGTATTTGTTCGTTTTTTTTTTTTTTTTTTTTTAACTTTGCCTTGTCTTGTGCAGGCTATGATCAATTAGACCTGCAGACCCTTTGCGTCTCCGAAAACTTAGAGCCGTTAACCAACATGCAGCCTGCTCCTACTGAAGGTCCTGAGACCGTGCATGGCGTTGTAAATGGCCGTAGAGGGGGAAACCGCCATGGTCCCCAGAACATCCGCCGTATTCGCGGCGCTCATACCGGTCGTACTCCTGGCCGTGGTGGTATTACTATCGCTGCTTCTGGCGGCCCGGCTTCCTCTGCCGCCCCACTCGGGTCTTCTACTTCACGACTGTTGTTAGGGGTAGCGGGACAAGGAGACGACAACGTGAGCCGACAACGGTGGAGGATACTTACGCTAATAAGCGGCCAGCTACAGCGGATCCTCCGGCCTCTGTCCCTGCTCGGGATGTCGTCCATGTTGAGAATGTGGACGTGAACACTTCCGAGGGCCAAGATCGTGGCGAGGTCGCGACCACCGGCCCTGGTCATCACAGCGAGGCGACTTGGCTATCCGGATCTTACTCCAGTATTCGTGAGAAGATCCGTGAGCTTATCTCAATGCCCGACTTCTTATCCAACCTATCCCCAACATCTTCTCTCGGTACCATGAGTGGATCGAGAAGAAGGAAGTGCCAACGAGTGATCTTTGTGGCGGCGTCCTTTTGGTCGCCAGGCTGTCGTCTCGGCAAGATATACCAACTTGACCGGGACGTCGGGGAAGACGAGATCGTTGTATGCCGAGTATTCTCGAAAATGGTGGCATCCTAGCCTACCGTATCTCGAAAGGTATCGGCAATGCCTCTAGCAGTGCGGCGGGGTCTCTGGTTACTCCTGCTGCTAGGTTGGCTCACGACCAACTTGTGGTACGTTTTAGCACTTGTTTTATCCTTTGCTTGTTTTTCTTTCTCTTTGTTTTTTTATATTTTTATTGACGTTCTCTTTTCGTCTTTGCAGGCCAACAATCTTTGTTGTTGAGTTGATAGAAACGTACATTGAGTACCGGAAGTTGGCGGATACCTATAGCGATCGGCTGGAAACTTGCCGGGATCTGCTGAAGGAGACGGAGGAGGACAAGCTGGGCGGCAAAGACGGCGGAAAGTCTGACCTCTAAAAGATGAGTCGGTAACACGAGGTCGAGGGCCGCCTTATTAGAAGAGGCGAGGAAAATGTTAATACATTGACCAAGGCTCGGAGGCCGCTAACTCTGCAAAAGAGGTTGCGGTCTCGGATCTTTGCGGCGGAAGGCCGAGGCCGAGGAGCTGCTAAGGTCGTTGCTCGGTTTAAACAGTCGATGAATACGCAACGACTTTGCACAAAGGTATGATGGCGGATGGGCGGCCGCCATGAGATGCGTTTGCAAATCGGTTCCAGGATTTGGCCCGGAACGTTATCGAAGACGCTCATGCCGGTGGCCGAATCTCACGCCTATTGAGGGGGATCCTAAGTTCGCTGACGAGGACGCTATTGCTGATGCGGATCCTCGAGATGTTCCAAATCAAGGAAATCAGGACACCCCTTCCTCTTGAAACTTTTGGCGGCCTTCTTTCAGCTCTTCCTGTTCTTCTAATAGCTTATAGTTGTAATTTTTGAATATTTTAACTCTTTATTCAGCCCATGTTGGCATTTGTAAACGCTAACGTTTCTTAATTTTATAAGTACAATTCCAACTAAAAGCCTTTCATTTGGCCGCCATCGTTTTACTCGTAGTTGGCCGCCAAGCCGGTAGCTTTTATTTAATGGGAAAGTACTTTATATCTTGCGTTTCTGTCGCTTTCATTATCGTCTGATTGTTGTATGTCCGCCAATCTTTTTATTTGCCAACGATAATTATCGTCCTATTATCCGCATTACATCTATATGACCGTTAACGCACTCTGAGCCTGTCATGGTTTTTGTAATGTGCTAGGTCTGTCATCTGACCGTTAACGCACTTTGGGCTCGATATGGCTTAATTTGTGCTAGGTCCGTTATATGACCGTTTACGCATTTTGAGCTCGTCATATGGCTTGATTTGTGATAGGTCCGTCATATGACCGTTAACGCACTTTGGGCTGTCATATGGCTTGATTTGTCTTAGGTCTGTCATATGACCGTTAACGCACTTTGGGCTCGTCATATGGCTTGATTTGTGCTAGGTCCGTCATATGACCGTTAACGCACTTTGGGCCGGTCATATGGCTTGATTTGTGCTAGGTCTGTCATATGACCGTTTACGCATTTTGAGCCTGTCATATGGCTTGATTTGTGCTAGGGTACGTCATATGGCCGTTAACGCACTTTGGGCCTGTCATATGGCTTGATTTGTGCTAGGTCTGTCATATGACCATTAACGCACTTTGGGCCTATCATATGGCTTGATTTGTGCTAGTTCTGTCATATGACCGTTTACGCATTTTGAGCCTGTCATATGGCTTTTGATTAATGTGCATGAAAATAATAAGACAATTGATGAACTGCTGACGGAAGCTTGTATTATTTAAGCAATTAAGGGTGGTTCTCGACCTATTACATTTAGCAACTCAAACATAGTATTTCTTTAGGACGCTAGCATTCCAACAATTTTTAAGCTCCTTGCCATCCATGTTCTTTAAAATGAAGGAACCGAGAGCAATCTTCTTAGCTATGATGTAGGGACCTTCCCAGTTAGCAGTCAGCTTTCCCTCAATATGCGCCTTGCCAGTGGCCGCTGTTCTGCAAAGGACCAGGTCGCCAACATCTAATGGCCTCTCCATGACTTTTTTATTGTAAGCCTTGCTGATCCTGTCTTTGTAGCGGTTTGCTCTCGGTTACGCCATGAGCCTTGTTTCCGGCAAGAAGTCTAGGTCTTCCCCGAGTGCTGGTCATTTCTTTGCGGGTCTTGGTGCTTGATCCCGAAGAGGGTAACCCCACCTCTACCGGCAACACCGCCTCTGCGCCGAAGGCTAACTTGAATGGGCTCTCTCCCGTTGCTTCTTTCTCCGTTGTTACGTTTGACCATAGCACCTTGGTACCATATCGATCCATCCTCCTTTGAATTCATCTAGCTTTTTCTTCAAGGCGTTTAGGATCCGCTTGTTCGCGGCCTCTCGCTTGCCGTTGCTCGAGGGTGGCAAACGGGCGAGTATGCAAATTTTACTCGAAATTCTGTTAAGAAGGCATGTACAGGACGACAATCGAATTGGACGCCATGATCGAAGACGATAGCCATGGGGATCCCAAACCTTGTCATAATATTTTGCCAGATGAATCTCTTGACCTGATTTGCCTTGATTTTTCTTTGTCGGCTCTGCCTCTATCCACTTGGTGAAGTAATCAATTCCCACTTATTAGGAACTTTCTCCCCAGGTTCTTTGTGGTGAACGGTCCCAAGATGTCCATTCCCACCTTTGTGCGAACGGGATTGGGCACGAGGATAGGCCGCAAATCGTTGGGCGGCTCGTTAATGACGGGGGAGTATCTCTGGAACTTATCACATCTTTTAATGTAGCTCTGGGAATCCGCCAGCATACTTGGCCAATAGAATCCCGCTCTCAATGCCTTAAGTGTCAGAGCCTTTCCGCCAATATGGTTACCGCATATACCTTCATGTATTTCTTCAAGGATCTTCGCGGATTCCCATGCGGTTGCACATTTAAGCAGAGGTAGACTGAATGATTTCTTGTATAGCTCATTTTGGTATATGACGTACCAGCTTGCTTGTCGTTTCAATTTCTTTGCTGACGAAGGATTATTCGGAAGCGTCCCAGTCAACTTGTACGCCACCAGCTCACTAAACCATTCTCCCTGCTGGTTTATACTATTGACGGTTTTGACCTTTTCTGTGATGCTCTTTTCCTTCAAGATGTCGACCGTGACGGCTCTTTCAATGCTAAATGAGTCAGAGCTTGCCAACTTGGACAATGCGTCCGCTTTTGTGTTCTCGGCCCTAGGTATCGCTTGAATCTCAAAATGATTCAATTGAGCTATCAATTCCTCGGCCTTTTCAACGTATTTTAGCATGTTGGCCTCTCTGACTTCGAACTCTCCCCTCAGCTGGCCGCTCACCAACTGTGAGTCCGTTTTTAAAAGCACTTTCTTAGCACCCGCTACCAAACACATTCTCAATCCGGCAATTGCCGCTTCATATTCTGCTTCGTTGTTTGACGCCGGGAAGGCGAACTTGATGGCGTACTGGTATGAATTTCCTTCAGGGCTAGTCATCACTATACCCGCTCCAGATCCGCTAACGTGGGACGATCCGTCGACTTCCAAAAAGCCGAGACTTCCTTTTTCTCCACTTCTTCCTCCTCATATGAGGCTTCCACGATAAAGTCTGCCAGGGCCTGCGCTTTGTTAGCGGTCCTAGGCTTGTACTGTATATCATACTCCGATAGTTCAACGGCCCATTTCGTGACGGCGGAACTATCCATCTTCTGCAACGCTTTTCTAGCGTTGGTTGGTTAAAACTTGAATGGGATGGCGGTCGAAGTATGGTCTGAGCTTCCTGGCTGCTATAACCACAGCCAAGGTCATTTTTTCTACCAGCTGGTAACGGCTCTCCGGACCGTTAAGAATGTGGCTGATAAAATAAATTGGCTGCTGCCTCTTCTCCTTTTCTACCAACAACACGGCCGCGACTGTCTTCGGTGAAGCCGAGATATATAGTTGTAATACGTCTCCAGTCTCGGGACTTGTAATGGTAGGTAGCTTCTTTAAATGCTCTTTTACCACCAGGAATGCTTTGCTTTGCTCCTCTCCCCACTCGAACTTCTTATTCCCCCTTAGCAAGGCAAAGAAAGGCAAAGCTTTTTCTGCTGATTTTGAAATGAATCGAGTGAGGGCCGCCATTCTCCCTGTTAGCCGCTGAATATCCTTGACGTTTTTTGGCTCAGGCAGGTTGACAATGGCTTGGACTTTGTCTGGGTTTGCATCAATCCCCCTTTTGCTTACCAAGAAGCCTAAAAACTTTCCTGCTCTTACCCCAAAGACACATTTCTTTGGGTTGAGCTTCATCTTATACTTCCTCAAAGTTCTGAAGGTCTCTTCCAGATCGTTCAAATGCTCACGGTCAGTTTTACTCTTGACGATGGAGTCGTCAACATATGCTTCGATATTCCTCCCCCTCTGATCCGCGAACACTTTGTCGACTAGTTTTTGATAGGTCGCCCCCGCATTACGGAGCCCAAACGGCATTGCCTTATAATTATATACTCCACAATCGGTGATGAACGCAGCTTTTTCCTATCTCGCCTCGAGTAAGCGATCGATGATAGCCCGAGAAGGCATCCATAAAGCTTAACAATGCATGACCGCTAGTAGAGTCTACTAGCCGGTCTATTCTCGGCAGCCGGATAGCAATCCTTTGGGGCAAGCTACTGTTGAGGTCTGTGAAGTCCACACACATCCTCCACTGGCCGCTAGCTTTCTTTACCATGACTACATTGGCCAACCACTCCGGGTAGTCGCATGGCTCAATGAAGTCAGCTGCCAATAGCTTATCAATCTCCTCTTTAATGGCCTTGTTCTTTTCGGCCGAAAAATTTCGCTTCTTTTGCTTGACAGGTCGGACAGTGCTGTCAACATTTAGACGATGTACCATCACGGCCGGTCAATTCCGGCATCTCATCCGCCGAGAACGCGAAGACGTCCGTGTTCTTTCTTAGGAGAGTCACCGGAGTTGACCACGACCTTTGGGTCCATGTCTTGTCCAACAGCCCACCTGTCCTTCTGGGATCATCCGCAGCATCTCCCCGCTTCGTTTCTCCGTCCGATTTGGGCCTTGGAGTATCATCAGGCCTGGATTCCAACTCTTCCATTAAAACATCCATCTCCTCACCCCCTTTCTCGGATCCTTCCTCATTCGCCAGAGCCCTCCTCTGAGCTCGCCTTTGTTTCCGAGTTGGCGGATTTAATTCTTCTACCTAAGCACTCTCCTTGCTGGGGTTTGCTTGATCTTTGTTAGATAGCATGATTTTGCCATCTCTTGATTTCCTCTCAGCTTTGCTGTCGTCCCGAGATTGGAAACGTACAACATAGTCAAATGATAAGTTGACACCACTCCTTGGACGTCATGGATGAAAGGGCGACCGATAATTGCGTTATAAGCTCCAGGCACGTCAACCACTAAAAACTCCGCCATCACATCCCTGGCATTCTCATCCTCCCCTACTATGACCGGTAAGGTTATCAGGCCCTCTGGAATCACTGACGCCCCCGTGAAACCTATCACTGGGTAACGTACAAGCTTCAGGTGTTCCCGGCCAATCATCAATTTTTCAAAGGTTGAGAAGTACAGAATGTTTGCGGAACTTCCTCCGTCTACCAGGATTCTGTGGATCAAACAGTTTGACACTTTCAGCGTGACCACCAGAGGGTCATCATGAGGGTAGACGACGTGCTTTGCATCTTCAACCGTGAAAGACATGGCGGGCATTACTGGCGGCCTTCTCCACTGCATGCTTTCATTGAAATTGACCTGGTGCCTGAATTCTTTCAGGCTTGCCTTGGCGCCATTGACGCTGCCTCCATGAATTGGACCGCCACTTATAACGTGAATCTCAGCAATCCGCGATTGCACATTCCGGTTATTAGGCTTTACCACGTCTCTGTCCTTTGATTGTGCCTTGTATTGAGTGAAGTTACCCCGTCTTATCAGATCCTCCAGGTTATCCTTCAAGTGCCTGCAATTCTCGGTAGTGTGACCGTGATCACCGTGAAAGTCACACCACTTACTCTTGTCACGGTTTTTATGAAACATTTGCTTAGGACGTTGCCATTTATCGCTGTCCTTATTCATCTGATATATCTGAGCCCTTGAGGTTGTGAGCTGAGTATATGTATCGAATTTATCTTTGTACTCAAACCTTTCGCGGTCATTCTTCTCGCGGTCATTTCCCTTCTTGACCACATTTGATTCCTGCTTCCTTTCATCCCGACCGCGATCATTTTCGCGACCCTTTTCTTTCTTCTGCTTATCATCCTTCTTCTTTTCTGGCTCACGACTTTGGCTGCTCGCGGCCTTATCAAACTCTTCCCCCCTGATGAAGTCGTTTGCCTTTCTCAAGACTGGCTCAAGGGATGTGAAGGTTTTACGGCCCAGATAACTCCTAAACGCGGACCCTTCCCTCAGCCCGGTCATCAAAGCTAGGACGGCCACGTCCTGCTGCAGGCGGGAAATGGTGACCGCCTCAGCATTAAAACGGCCGACGAAATCTCGTAGGCTCTCATTTTCCCTCTGCTTGATAGATAACAACTCGCCATTTGTGCGCTCGCGGCGCCTATTACTCACGAAGTGAGTGCTGAACATAGATGAAAGCTGAGAAAAACTAGAAACATTACCAGCCCTGATGCTTTTAAACCATGTCTGGGCAATCCCAGTCAGAGTAGATGGGAAAACCTTACACCAGATAGCGTCCACCTGAGTGTATAAATACATGTGCCCCTCATAAGCAGCCACATGATCGTCTGGGTCTGAGGTGCCATCATACTTGTAGGACGGCATCTTGATTCGCGGCATGGGGTGGTTCAGGATTTCTGGAATGAAAGGGGACTGCTTAGGCTTGATCAATAAGTGTCCGCCAGCAGAATAGTTGCTTGCGCCACTGATGCTGTGTTCCCCGGCGAGAACGACTTTGATTCTCATCTTCAGAATTGTTGAGATCCTCAGTTTCTAGGATGACTTCCTCATATTCTGGGTCCTCAATTTGCCTTTCCATTTGGCGTCCCTCCTGATTGAAAGTCCGCATTCTTCGCACGGGGGTGCCATCGACGTTGCGACCATTCATGGTCGACATACGCCTACGAAGCTGACCAACCCTCGCAGTAGGAGTGGGGGTGTTGTTAGGCTGAGTACCCGCTTGTAACATTTGGATGAAAGACGCTACAGTTTGTAGCTGCTCAGGGGAGAATTGACTTAATTGAGCCAGGTTAAATGATCCGCTTCCAGTGTTTACCTGAGACACATTGTTCCCAGGAGTTTGCTGCTCATTGACGTTCCCAGCGTCCAACTCTGATGGATCACGGTCGTCATTGTTTGCTCTTTCCATGTTGGCGTTCACAAAGATGGAAGCCCCCTCCTTCTAGCGCCAAGTTGTTTCGGTATTGAAACGGTTGGCGGTCTCGAGAGAAGTCCGCCAAAGATTTGGATTAGACTCCGCTAGTGAATAACTACACAAGAAGTAAACGTGAACTACCCTCGGGGGGATGCGAGGAAACCCCCTCCGACGCTCAAGTCAGCACGTGTCCAAATAGGATTTAGAGAGAGAAAGTAGAGAGAGAGAGAGATAAGAATTTTGGGTGTGAGATAATGTACCTGCAGAATAGTACTAGTGGGGTATTTATAGAAGTACTATTCACCTGACAGGGTGCATAATCCTTTTACACGTGTACGGTCGTGGTGCTTTTGACAGTTGGGAAGATTCCCTTATTTTGTCTTGTTGGGCGACCGCCAACGTTACCGGACCATGTTGATGTACTGACTTATTAGAGCTGTAGGCGACAGTTAAAGTGTTCGCGTCCGTGATAGCGTTCGCGGACCTGTCACTGGGATCCGCTAACGTACTTGGGTTATACCCATACAGATCACATACAAGATCACATTTTAGAAAATAATCATTGGAACTTCCAACTCCATGGAGTCAACAAACTTAGAAGCACAAACATACTTGCAGCAAGAAAAAGGTCCAGCCTCCTGATTTAGGCTCTGTTCTTTTAAACTGAATTAATGAAAATTCAGTTTAGTTCAGACAAATTCTATTCAGTTCAGTTCAGGTTTATTCAGTTCAGTTCAGGTTTATTCAGTTTCCTCTCACAGTTTTAATTCATTTCAGTTCAGTGCAAACAAATTAAATTTAGTTTAATTCAGTCCAAAAGAACAGAGTCTTAGTGACCAATGAGGCAATGAACCATAAGATCATCATACAAGCTAAAGCAAACCAACAGTCAAGAGTAAAAGGAGTTCAATTCATCAAGAAACAGAATACTAAACACTCTTCATATATACATATATATATAGAAGAGTAAAAAAAGGATACTACTAAACACTCGTCGTATATAGAGGAGCAAAAACCATAACGTACAAGATGAGAATAAGCAACCAAAATATGCTTAATACAACACAAAGATCATATAACAAACACTACCCAAAAAAGAAAACCCAAGTTCCTCATATACTTGTATATATCCACTGCAACTTAACGGCGACGGTTTGGCTTTCCGGTCCCTTCCTCCCCCATCCGTCCGACATCATTAGGGGTGAAACTCTGCCCAGTTATCTGATCAGCAGTCTTAAAAAGATCGGCAGCCGCCCCCGGTGGAGACTCCTCAATGGTCACCTCCACCGTCTTACCCTCATTGCTTGCTCCCCGGCCTCTTCTATTCTCAGCAACGGTGTCGCTTGGCATTGTGAGTTTGCTCTTCATCGCGTCAGTCACACTCCCAATTGCCCCCAATATATTGTTCTTAGCTGCTTCCTCCCTGCTCAATTCAACATTAAAACAAGCTCAGTGCACTTGATCTAGTAAAGCAGAAACTTCCAAGTATGGAGTATGATCGAGTGCCAAACCTTAGTGCCGCGGCTTCGCGATCAGCTTTAGCTCTTTCAGTTGGTTCATCTTCCACGTTGTAGCCTTTCTCTCTCAGCTTTTCTATCCTCATTTCTTCTCTTTGCCTTCTTGCTTCCTCTTCTGTGCCCTTGAATACATCCTGTTCCATACATGGTTTCATTTATCATTTCTTTTCGAATATTCGAAATCCCACATCAATTATATATGTAGAATATATAAGTACTGCTTATGTAACAAAATTTCCATTGATTAGTAAAGAAATCAAACAAACTTAATTCATACCAAGACAACAAATTTCCCAAAATTTATATGCAATTCAAATAAGTCGATAGTTATTACATTGTTGATGTAAAATATTGAAACACTTTTTTAACGTTGTAATGCTAGTATAACGTTTAACATGGACTAACCAATTGCTACAAAACTCAAACATAACCAGAACATACATGACAAAACTATCAGTTCTGCAACCAAAAAAAAATATATACATGATAAAAACTTGGAAATTACTATATTAAAGAGAGGAGAACCGAATTCTCACCTTGGCCTCCTCTTTCTTCTCCCACGTCTTATCCTTGGCAGCTTCAGCAGTCTGCTTAGCTGAATCCATAGCCTCTCTACCCTTCTCTTTCGCAGCCTCAGCCGTCTCCCACGTCTTATCTTTGGCCGCCTCCGCCGTCTCCCCCACCTTCTCCTTAGTCTCATCTTTCTTCATAGACAAAAAACCCATCGCCCTCTTGGCAACATCCGCTGCCGAATCTTTCAACTCACTCAACTTCCCCACAGCCGTATCCTTCCCTTCCACCGCCTTCTCCGCGGTATAATCCTTATACTCCCCTGCCTTATCCACTGAATAATCCTTGTACTCCCCGGCCTTATCCGCCGCCTGCCTTCCTTTCTCAGCAGTATAATCCACCGTCCTATCCTTCATCTCCCCGGTCTTATCCGCCGCTTGCCTAGCCTTCTCAGCAGTGTAATCCTTAGCTCCTACGGCTTTCCCAACCGTAGCATCCTTAGCTTCCTTGGCCTTCTCAGCCGTGTAATCCTTATACTCCCCCGCCTTATCCGCCGCCTGCCTAGCCTTCTCAGCAGTGTAATCCTTAGCTCCTACGGCTTTCTCAGCCGTGTAATCCTTAGCTCCTACGGCTTTCTCAGCAGTGTAATCCTTAGCCGCCTTCGCCTTATCTGCTACATAACCCGTAGCATCCTTAGTTTTCCCAACAGCAGTGTCCTTCGCCTGGACGGCTTTCTCAGCAGTGTAATCTTTAGCATCTTTTGCCTTTCCTACAGCAGAATCCTTAGTCTGCCTTAAGCTCTCGGCAGTGTTATCTCTACCCTCCCTCGCCCGATCCGCAGCCTCGCGAGCACGAATGCTCGCAGCGTCGTGACTCTCTTTCATACTCTCAGAGGTAGCCGCAGCAGTCTCCTTGGTCTTCTCCGCCGCGTCGTGTGTCTTTCCCGTGACAACCTCCTTCGCGTGCTCGTACGTGCTTTCGAGCGCGCCGAACACGGAAGACATTATCCCGGGCTTGTTTTGTTGGTTGGTTGAATAATTTTCAGTAGTCGTATAACCTCCTTGGTTATAATCTTTGCGTAGTTGCTCATCATGTTGTTGTTGGCGGGATTCTTTCTCCTCTCTAGCTGATTTTATCTCGTCAGCAGCATATCTTGCTGCACCTTCTGCTCTTTCTTCCTTTCTAGTCGACATTTCTTAGAGTTGAACTTTTTTTGTTTTGAAAACTGGAAATGTAGTAGAGAAGTTAATTTTTTTGATGAAGATGAAATTTTGGTTTGTGGTTTGATTTAGTTGGGTTGGGGAAGGAGAGATATAGTGTGAGATGGCGGGAAGAAGGAGGGGGAGAGTTGGACGCGTGGCGGGTGAAGGAAGGAGGTGGACACGTGATGAGGAGGGAGTGAGGAGGAGATGACACGACGTCAAGGCCATGCATAAGTTTAGTGAACTTCAAAAACTAAAAATTACAAAAGAGGGTTATGGGATGAGGTTGAGAGTTTGTGTCATTACTCATCATTTTGATCTTTTTAGTTTTATATTGGAAGAATTTATTCGAATAACTTCAATTGTAAGTTAATCTGATGGGTGTTTGGGCATGATTTTTTAAAGTTAAAATAATCTCTATTATATGAAGTGTTGTCTTGACAAATTCAAGTACAAGTATATGGAGTTTATAAGAAAAAGACACATCCTGGGAAGGGAGAGACAAGGGAAAATCCCTCTTATCAAAATGAACGATTATACGTTATCACGTATGCCTACGAAAGCATATTTTTGAATATAAATAAAGTATATATTAATTATTAGAAGGAAAAAGAAGAAGAACCGATAGTTAGATATGTTTAAGTAAATTTTACAATAGCTACAAATAACTTATGTAATTTGAGCAATTTTATATTTATTTTAGATCCTCATCAATTCAATTATATGAAGTGTTTTCATGAAAAATTCAACCATAAATATATACTAACTTCCTATGTTCTTTTTTAAATGCCACGTTTCCCTTATCTAGAAAGTTCGTATTTAATTGCCACGTTTCCTTTATTTGGTAATTTTCTCTTTATCTATCTCTGTTATGGATCTTACATTTTATCTATCTCTATCTCTCTTCTCTTCACATAAGTTTCTTAAAAAATGTGCTTGGAGTTCGTTGCAATAATAACAAAACGTGTGGAGAAGGATTGTATACCATCAATGTGTTCTCTCATTCAATATGCTCATATATGGCGTTGTGTAGTCTTTGACATAAGTCATAACATGATTCTTTTATATTTAAATGACTTTAAAAGTTGTGAACAAGGATATCATCATTCTACAACACAATTACATAATTTTTTCAGTAACTAAAGTTCAAATCCGACTACTAAATGCTTTGCCTTATTAACAATTTAGACAACAAAAGTGAGTACAGTTCAGTAATAAGCACTATCTAAGCAGAACCGAAAGTCAAGTTAAGGCCGAAACAACTATACCCATAAAGGCATGGTCAGTTGCTGTAGAAGGCTCCAAGATGTATAAAATTCTGATAAAGTTGAAAGCAGTGAAGAAGGAACTTAGAATACTGAATAAAGAAGGATATTCAGAATTATATTACAAGTGGCTGAGTTTAAAGCACAACAAGCTATGATAATTGCCCAGCAACAGATGCATATGAATCCAGGGTATACAGAGATGGCTAGGCAGAATTGAGGGCTGTGCAAGAATACAAACAGAAGCATAGTGCATATTTAGACTTTCTGAAGCAGAAGGCTAAAGTGGAGTGGCTCAAGGATGGTGATGAAAATACAACACTATTTCATCAGTCTATAAAAGCAAGAAATGAGAAGAATCATATATATAGCATCCATAATGAGAGAGGGGAGTGGCAGGACAAGCCTGAAGGAGTTGTAGGAGCTTTTCTGGAATATTATAACAAGCTTCTAGGCACTAACATACAACATAGGAAGATGATCATACAGGAGATAGTCCAAGCTGGACCACTGATAACAGAAGAGCATAGAAATATCTTGAATCCACCATACACAGCAACAGAAGTGAAGCAGGCTTTGTTTCCCATTCCAGGGGCTAAAGCTCCTGGACCTGATGGATTTGGATCATACTTCTATAGAGATGCATGGAGTATAATAGGTGAAGATGTAATTGAGGCAGTACTAGACACACTCAATAGTGGAAAGGTTTTAAAGGAATTGAAACACAACAATTACTGTAATCCCTAAAACTAGATGTCCTAGTAATGTCACAAAATTCAGGCCCATATCTTGTTGTAATACACTTTATAAGTGTGTAACAAAAGTGTTATGTGGCAGACTCAGGAGAGTATTACCTGATATAATCATTGAGAACCAAGGTGGTTTAGTGCAAGGCAGATTCATAGTCCTTAATATCATGGTCATCATGCCCGGCCCATTACCAGTTCAACCGGTTCTACAGAACAGGGCCTCAAATTATCGGGGGCCCAAATGTCGGTAAGTTCCAACTAGTAGCGGGAATGAAAAAAAAAACAGATAAACGAAATTTACTGCAGCGTGTGAACAACTCTTCCTCTTCCCCTAATTACTCCTATTTAATTACTCTGTTCCTCTAATTACTCCATTTCAATTCCCATGCATCTTCTTTTTTTGGAAACAAATCTTCACACATATTTCAATTTCCATAAGCATTAATCACGTAGAAAGCTTCCATACTTTTCTTTTTTTAAACAAAAACACAAATAACATACATATTATCAATTCATCATTCAAGATTTCTAAGTCTTGGTTGTTGTTGCTTCCGGTTGCTGGAATTTCACAATGGGAAATCGGAGAAAGGAGCAGGGTTGGACTAGGCGAAGACGAAATGATAAGGTAATTTGCCTTTTTTTCTTTTAATCTATTTGTGTTGAGGCTCGAATAGTGAGATTGTTGAAGTTTTTTTAAAAAAATGGCTAAGATTATAAACTGATATTATAAATGATTCTTTAAAAAAAGTTAGATAAAGGAGATAAACATCTTTTCACTTTTTTTTTGAGGGGATAAACATATTTCACTTATTAATTGCAAGTTATCTATCTTTTTTTTTGGCTGAGATTATAAATTATTAATAATTGGTGAGATTTTTTTTATTAAAGTATAGATAAATTGCTAGGTTCCTTTTTATCCTTTATGCACTTCCAATTACATAATATGTTGTTAATTGTTTAATAAAAAAATATTGAAGTCTTACATTAATTTATTTTTAACTATGCTTAATTTGTTATAATAGTCCTCATATAAGTATTTTATTATCATTAAAGTGGGACCATTTTTTTCTCAGATTAAGGGGCCCATATTTAAAATTAGAACAGGGCCTCCCAAATATTTAAAACGGCCCTGATGGTCATACAAGATATGGTCAAGCATTATGGGAGGAAGAAGGTAAAGCCAAGTTGTCTCATGAAAATAGATCTGCAGAAGGCTTATGATACTGTCAATTGGGATTTCTTACAGCAAATGATGATTTATTTAGGATTCCCTGATAGTTTCACAAAGATTGTGATGACTTGTGTGACAACTCCCATGTTTTCCCTCTTGATTAATGGAGGAATGGAAGGCTATTTTAAATCAGAGAGGGGATTGAGACAGGGTGATCCCATGTCACCACTGTTGTTTGTGATATGCATGGAATATCTGTCAAGGGTACTTTACAAAATGAGTGAACTAGAGCAATTCAAGTATCACCCAAGATGTGCTGAAGTCAAACTAACACACATGTGTTTTGCAGATGACCTTATTCTGTGTAGTAAAGGAGAATTTGCTTCTATATACTTAATGCTTAGAGCATTTAAGTTGTTTTCAGATACCTCAGGTTTGCAAGCAAACATAAACAAGTCTGCAATCTACACTTGTGGGATGTCTGAGGAAGAAGTACAGAGAGTTATGGATGCATCAGGATTTAATTGAAGTTCATTGCCTTTTAGATATTTAGGAGTACCTATATGCTCCAGAAGAATCACACAAGCACAATGTGATAGTATTGTTGAGAAGATGACAGCACGCATCAGAATATGGAGTACAAGGAACCTATCTTATAGTGCCATAACACAGTTAATAAATTCAATATTGCTGAGTTTACATAGATATTGGGCACAAGTGTTTGTGATCCCAAAAAGTGTACTGAATGAAGTAATTAAAGTGTGTAGAGCCTTTTTGTGGAGTGGTCAGTCTTTTAGTCAAAGACCAGGAGCAGTGGCCTGGGAAGAGTTGTGCTGGAGTAAAAAAAAGTGGAGGATTGGGTTTTAGAAATGTAAGAACATGGAATGTAGCATGTTTGGGGAAGTATGTGTGGGCAATTGCATCAAAACAAGATAATGTGTGGATAAAATGGGTACATGCTGTTTATATTAAGGGGGAGAATTGGTGGAGTTATACACCTAAAGCAGGAGGGAGTTGGTACTGGAGTAAGATCTGTCAGATAAAAGAACAACTGAAAGTTCATTTTACTGAAACTGAAATCAGTTCTCTGTCTCAATATTCTATACAGGATGTGTATGATAAGCTAAGAGGTTAAAAAGAGAAAGTACACTGGGATAAGGTGGTTTGGAATAGATTTGCAATTCCAAAACACAGATTTATAGTATGGTTGGCAATACAGAAGAAGCTACAGACAACAGCAAAACTTGCCAAAATTGGAGTGAGCTCAAATGACTTGTGTTTACTATGTCAAACTCGTTCTGAGACCCATGAGCATCTGTTTTTTCAGTGCACATATAGTAAGCAATGCTGGAATGAGATCAAGAAGTGGTTAAATATTTCTGTCAGAGCTGAATCTCTACAGAGTATTATCAGGTGGGTGAAGAACAGTAGACAAACAAAATTTCAGAAACAAGTCATAAATGCAGGGATAGTTGCAATGGTGTATTATGTTTGGCAAGGCAGAAATACATGCTTCTGGTCACAGTGTATTCCAAGCATTAGATTTACAGTGAAGCAGATTCAGGAGTTAGTGAAAATAAGGATTAGAACTGTATTGCCACAAGCTGTAAGTAGGAAAGATTATCAGTGGTTTATAGCTTTGTAATGGCATTGGCTGACTAGTATTGCAGAATGTAAGTAGCATGTGTAATCAGTTGTTCACCTCCTTAGTTGATCTATAGTCCAACCTAGTTGGTTTGTGGACAAATTTGGATGGTTTAGGATGTATTGTAGTTTCAAGAGCAATAAAATTACTTAGTTATCAAAAAAAAAAAACTATACCCATAAAAACATAAGAACAAGTAAATTAATCAAAATTAGTCCAAATAACGACGTCAGCATGTGTAATTAAATAGTTTTCACATGACATTTCTGTTGTTATTTCAATTACACCAGAATAGTGCAGCAGGTTTGGATCTCCTTACAATCTACTTTGAATTTTTGTAATCTTAGCTTATTCCAAATTCAAATACTAAATGATTTTGCCTTATTAACAATTTGGAAAAGAAAAATATAAAGAGTAGCAATGAGAACACTTCAAATAAAACTAAATTCAAAGCCAAAACAAGTGGTATGATAATATAAGACCAGAATATATGAACTAATAAATTGTAGCAAAAAAAAAAAGTAGTTGGAGCTTCGACCTAGCTCACAAGCTAGTTATCAGGTACCCCCTCCGGTTCCTAAAGATTCTCCCTCTTTCCGTTTAAGTGCGTTTTCAAAAGATCCTCCCTCTTTTACTTTATTCCTTATTTCACAAATTTTTCCCCTTTTTACCCTCTCATGTCCCTATTATATGGTCCACCATTACACTATTAATTCAATTTTACTCTCTTTCTCTCTCCTACTTTACCCCTTTTATTTGTTTATTTTTCATAACCCCATTTCTCTCTCCTACTTTACCCACCCAAGACCCCACACAAATTGATCCTCCTTGGTATCCGAGTAATGAATGATGCAAAGGAGGATCTTTCTAACCTGGGAGGAGTAAGAAGCTATATACTAAAGGTGTCTCAATGTATTTATTTGATGTTTATAGTTTTTATTATTCATTAATTAAATATAATAACGATCAAAGTTGTATATTCAGAAGTGTGAAAATCAAAGTAAAACACCTAAATAGAAATTCAGAGGCGGTGCGTGTAGCGAATAACCACTGAGCTAAAGTTCGTTGGTTACTATTTAAAGTTGTGTCTAGAAAACAAAACAATAATTATATTTTTAGGATTGCGAGATAAGGTGTCTTGTTTAGCTGTGTCTTTATTTATATTTAGCAACTTTTCTCCAAAGAAATATGACTATAGTTTACTTAATTTTTGAAGAGTTTTTTTTATTTAAAAAAAATATTGAATAGTAGTTGGTTTTGCTTTCATCGGAGGCTACACAACATCTGGGTCTGACCCATCTCATTTTTTTTTTTTTGGCAACAGCAATAAAACAAAGAGAGTAAGCTAAGACTCCTTCCTAGCAGCATTGGCTAGGTCATGAGCCTCCTAAACACATATTCTACTAACTTTAGTAACAGAAAGGAAATTGACCTTTGAAGCAAGTAAACCTATGTCACTAACTATAGACTGATACAAAACCGGAGCAAAAGAAGGCTTTTGAAGAGACTGAACCGCAAGCAATGAATCCGTCCAAATGACAATACTTTTTGAGACCTCCATGGCAACACGGAGGCCTTGAAGAATTGCAAGCAGCTCAGCTTGAGTGGAGTCAACTGCAAACACCGGAGTTGCGCCGTTAATAATTTCATGGTGCCATCCCATACTCCAGGCAATAGCGGGCTTCCACGTCCCTGCTCGCTTACTTGTTTTCCAGGCTCCATCAACCTTCACAATTACCACTGGAGACGAAATAGAACCCCAACAACAAGGAGCAAGCACTGCTTCCTTGATAGCTACACGAGGTGTCGAAGATGGAATTCCTAGAGTATTCATCCTTCCACACTGTCGCTTGCTATTAACCTCAATAAGTTTCATAACAGCAACTGGGTTGACCGACGCTTTCCGAAAGAGTACCTCATTCCTGTGGCACCAGATACTCCACAAAATTGCAATAAACTGATTGACCACTTGGACGCGTTCCTCCTGCTGCAAACTTGCACCAAACAGAAAATAAAAAAGAAATTTTCGAACCCACGCCTGAAACGAGACTCCTGAACTATACAAGCCCTGAATACCCAAAGAAGTGGATGCCCAAACACAAGCTACAATCGGGCAAGCACGAAAGAGATGTTCAAAAGTTTCTACTTCACTACACCAAAATTTGCATCTGCCATCAACCTGGATACTCCTCTTGATTAAGGCAGAAGCCGTAGATAGGGCCTTATTAAGCAACTTCCAGATAAACATACTCCACTTAGGCAAAATATTGAGCCTCCATAACTGCTTCCAAAAGCTATCAGGAGAAAATTCCCCCTCAGTCAGCAACCACCAGTAGCCCGACTTGATGGAGTAATGCCCATGTGCCGTAAACAGCCAATAATATTTGTCATGTTCAGGTACAAGTGTACAACCGGTAAGTGAAGAGACAAAATCCTACGAGCAGTATGAGGTTCAAACCAGTGCCATACCAACGACCCTCGCCACTTCCTATCATGGATCAAATCTGCTACTTTAGTAGGTAATGACCCGTGTGCGATGGGTAAAACATGGGGCTTGAGTGTAGCCCATTGCCCGCCTACCCATTTATCATGCATAAAAGACGTAGAGGAGCCATCACTCACCATCATTCCCGGACCCCTTTCATCAATGTGGCAAAGCATGTTGCATACTACGCATACTCCAAGAACAACTCCTCAATTGCGTCCCTTGAGTAGCACGCATGATTGGTGAGGCACCATATTTTGCGCAAATAACCTTAGATAGGAGGGACTGAGACTGAGAGTGGATATTCCATGCTTGCTTAAAAACAGTGGCTACGTTGACCCTAGCAATATCCCTCAGACCAACACCACCTTCATGTTTGTGTTTAATAAGAAGTTCCTATTTACGCCAATAGATGGGCTTTGCAGTTTTACACCCGCCCCACCAGAAGCGAAGGAACATAGACGAAATACGCTTCAAAACCTTACTGGGCAATAAGTAAAGTGCCATGACATGTGAAAGCATGGTAGTTAACACGGAAGTAATCAAAATTAACCGACCCGTTTGTGATAAAGAGGAATACTGCCATGAACTAATTTTCCTAGCCAACTTATCAACCCAGTCTTGGAATACCAAAGTATGACGACCATCTACCTCCATAGGACACCCTAAGTACTCACTCAGACTTTCCTTACTAGGAACTCCTAATGGCTTCCTCATCAGACGAACAAAAGTGGAAGGGGTATTTTTACTGAATTTGACATAAGATTTTTCAAAGCTAACCATCTCCCCCGACAGTGTACAAAACTCATCTATAATTTTCCTGACACTACGACAGGAATCAGGTGTAGCTTGAAAGAAAATTAAGGCGTCGTCGGCAAAAAACAAGTGATTCAATTCTGGAGCATTTCGGCTTACTCTAATACCCCTTACCTCATGCTCATCTTGTGCACGCTTCAAACGGTTGGCCAACACTTCCATACACAAAATAAATAAGAAAGGTGATAAATGATCACCTTGTCTAAGCCCTACCGAAGGAGAAAAATAAAGCGATAGGCTCACCATTAATGAGCAGGGAGAACTGAACTGTTGATATGCATTGATAAATCCAGTCAAGCCAAAGTTATGGAAATCCCATAGACTTCATGACCAGAAGAAGGAAGTCCCACCTCAACCGATCGTAAGCTTTGTTTAAATCCACCTTAAGGACTCCAAAGTATCGCTTCCCCGAATTATGCTTGTTGAGCCACCCCAGTAATTCATGACCCAGAATGGTACTATCGGCCATGGACCTCCCTGGAACAAATGCATTTTGGGTCGGTCTTACCAACTCCATCATAACCGGTTTAAGACGTAATACAAGAACTTTAGCAATGATTTTGTACACCGTGTTACATAAATTGATATGACGAAACTAGTTCACATATTGAGGAGAGACCACTTTTGGGATCAATGCAATAAAAGTCTTGTTGAAGTCTTTCAACATAAATTTTCCCGTAAAAAAAGAGGACACTGCTGCAACAATACTAGGCCTAAGAGTCGGCCAAAATTGCTTAAAGAAGAGAGGTGGGACTCCATCCGGCCCGGGTGCTTTAAGGGAGTGCATACTAGATGCTGCAACTTTTATTTCTTCACTTGAAACTGGGCTTATAAGGGATTTAACATGATGAGGGAGGAGAGAGGGTAAGTCCGAAAACCATGGGAAGTAATCTTGTGACTCTTGCAGAGGAACATGAGGATGAAAATTTGTTGAAAATGCTTGGCAAACAAATCCGAAATAACACTCTGATCTGACGTCCACTCATTATCACGGACACATAAAGACGAGATGAAGTTGGTAGATTTACGCATTTTGACACTCTTGTAGAAAAAAGATGTAGCAGAATCCCCTAACTGATCAAAACGAATTTTAGCTCTTTGTCGCCAAGACCACCATTGAATAAAAATTTCTTCCCTTGACTGAGCAAGTTTGGTAGAGTCATACGAAATAACTTGTGATGGTAGCATTTCTTGGGCTTGAGTAAGATCCTGCATAACCCCATTCCATTGAATGCCATGATCTCGCTTATAGTCCAAACACCACTTCTTACAAGCCAAATTAGCAAACCGAATTTTGCGATGAACAAGAAACATAGGAGATCCAGTAACCAAATTATTCCAAGCAGATTCAATGACTTCTCGTATGCTAGGAAGCAATAAACCCCAAGCTTCCATTCGATAAGGTCTATTGACAGACGGAAGTTTCGGAGACCAATCTAAAAGGATAGGGCTATGATCAGATAGAAATATGGGCAAATGTGACAAGATGTCATTTGGGTGAAGAGTCCTCCAAGTATCATCACAGTACGCCCGATCAAGACATTCAAACACCAATTAATCCAAGTCCCTATTGTTTGTCCATGTGAATTGTGGTCCTTTGCCTGGAATATCAATCAAGTTATGGGAACATTTCCAAGCAGAGAATTGTGACGCCCCTCTAATGAAAGAATTGCCCCCCTTCTTTTGGTCCTGATATTCAACCTGATTAAAGTCCCCAATTAATAATACATTTTGACAGTCAATGAATTTGGCTGAGATAGCCTCCTACACTCTTGAACGATCTTCCAAGTGTGGTGCACCATAAACAAAGAAAACAAAATACTCCAAACCAGTAAACCATCATTTACATAAGATAAAGTTTTTAGTATAAACTAGAGGAGTTAAGTTTACATTAGGTGGCCAACACAAAAACAAACCGCCACTACGCCCTTCCACATCTACTCCACAAAAGCAACCTAGTCCCAGCCTAGAGCAAAAGGGGACAAGATCATCAACCTTACAAAGCGTTTCACTTAGGAACATAACATCCACACCAAACTTTTTTACAATAGTTGGCTGACAAAAGAAAGCAAAGGCCCTTCCACCATGGCGCCTCTGCAATTCCAGCTACACAGCTTCATTCTCCATGCAAAGGCTGAAGGACAGCCGCGCCATCAGCATCCAAGTCAGACAGGAGCGAGACTTCATCGTCAAGCCCAAACTTAAGTTGTTTTTTCCCATAGTACTCCTTCTGAACTTTCTTTTTCTTAGGTGTGGCAACCGAAATAGCACCCTCCGGATCCACAACTTGAGAAGACTCTCCATGTTCCAGCACTCGCTTATCTCCAGTAAAAACTTTAGAGGCTAACTGTAATAGCCCAGTTTTTAAGCAGCTTTCATTAAAAGATAATTGTAATTATTATTTTAAATTAGCTGTTGAAAATTTACAAATATACTTTTAAGTTTAGCTATATTTTGGAGTAAAGTAAGATTTTTGATCAATGATTTGATATTACGAAAATGCCCTTATGAATTTAAAAAAAAAAAGTAAATACCCATTTCTCTCACTCTTCTTCTCTCGTGCCTCTTGTGGGAAACTCTAGAGAAATCTTGAATTTCCCATTATTCTCTTCTAAATACTTTGAAGATCTCAAATTGGAAAGGAACCCAAAAACCCTCAAATTCATCTCACTCTTGTGTTTTTTTTCTCTCGCTCCACCCTTTTCATCTTCGGTTTTGTTGTTATGAAGGTCAGCCTTGCTGCCATTCTTCGTCAGCGGTATTTATACCGGTGCTGCTACTGTTTGTGGTACTCTTCGTCGACAACCTGTCGTCGTCCCTGCTAGTTCGGTTGTGCATGTTGGTGATGCCGCTGTTGTGCGGGCGTTCTGGCGGGGCTGTTCGCCGCCCCTACCACTCCTCCCTGTTGACCATCGCTGCTGCTACTCTTCAACACTCTTAAGTTTTTGTTAGTCTGTTGGTGCCATTGTTCTTTAGCTCTTTATGGAGGTATAATCAAAATTCTGAATTTGTTTCTGTAGTTTTCAAGAATTGAAATTCGAAATATGGTTTGAGATTATAGTAAAATCAGTTTGTGAATCTCTGTATCATGCTTCCACAATTGTTCTCTACTTTGATTTGAAGGATTTTATAAAAAACCATAAATCAGAAACTTGTATTTCGTTTACCAGCTGTACAAATTAGTTATGTTATTAATTCTAATAATTGAATCTGGTTTGAAATTATATTTATGGGTTGCAAAGAAATTAATTTTAGAATATATGAGGAAAGAAGAGCGATATTGGAGATTTCAAGTAAGCTGGGAAATGAAATGAATAGTAGCATGAGGTGGCTATGGAAAGGACAAATGGAGCCTAAAATAAAAAAATTTCTCTGGCTAAGTTGGCGAGATCGCCTCCCTCACATGAATCTCCTTGCCCAAAGACAAATCATTCCGATTCACTCTCAGTGCCCCCGGTGTAAAAACCCAGGTGAAAACTGTGTTCACATACTTCCAAGAGTGTCCCTATTCAATTAATGTCTGGACCCTAGCGGGTATAGAGACTGACCTCACCCTCCCTCTCCCTCAGTGGCTCCAAACTAACCTTTCCATGAATCGTACATTTCGCAACCTCCAATGGAAGGTAGTCTTCCCTTATATTTGCCACGAGATGTGGAAAGATAGAAATGAATGCGTATTTAGGGATAAAACCCCGGTGTCTCCCCAACAAATCCTTTATAAAGCCACATATTGTGCCCGTGAATTTGTGAAGGCTATCTCTCAGCCTAGTGAACCGCTTCCTCTTCGTATTGTTTCCTCGGGTGTTGCCCACCCTCAATCAATGTTAATTGTTAATGTGGATGCCTCGTTTTTAAACATGCAAGCTTCTGTGAGGTTGGGAGGCATTGTGCGTAATTTCAAAGGGGAATGGGTTTTGGGTTTTTGCAAGAAGAGTTGTACTACTGATGCTATGGCAGCGGAGCTTCAAGCGATCCAGGAGGGCCTCCTCATGGTGCAAGACCATCGGTTAACTAGTGTGATGCTGTACTCAGATTGTAGGAATGCAATACAAGCTGTTGTGACTGACAATATATTTGATAAATATTGTAATTTGATCAACACTTGCAGAGGGTTGCTGAGTAATATACCTGGGGTCATGATCCAGTTCTGTGATCGACAATGGAATCAACTTGCTGATGTAATAGCTAAGAATTATAGGATGTCGGATATGGCTTGTAATGTAACTAGGATCTTCCCTAATCCCCCTAGTTATTGTAGTACTCAATATATTGAGGATTGTAACAAACTCTTTTAAGTTATGATGATGCTTTGTTTAACCAAAAAAAAAAAAGTAAGCTGGGAAAGATTGTCAAATAATTGGGTAAGAGGACGTGTATATAAAGAGTAATTGTGGTATTGTAAAACTTATTGTGAATAGAGAAGGTATGGGAACTGAGTGAATGAATTATAAAATTTGTCTATTGGTTTAGTTTACAAGGAAGGCATTATCTTGGTAAAGTTTAATCAGATAGTGTGTGTAATATTGAGAATAGCTACTAATGATAATTATTGTTTTGTGGTAAATTATGCGGAGTTCAAGATCATCTGAGCTAGAATAATGGATTATTGAAGAGCAATTTCGGGACTTTAGCAATATTTGAAGGTTAAGTAAAGGTACACATTGTCCCTTCACCTTATAATTAAACTGTAATTGTGCTATTGGAAGTCGTATGAATTTCTTGATTTTCCTAAAAGGGGTTCGAATTCTGACTTGAATTGGTTATGGATTTGTGATTATAAAGTTCAACTTATTTGAAAGCGTGATTCTTAAGTACTATGCTTATCTGATTTCGGAAGAAATGATTTAACGCAAATTATTTGATTATAATAAGTTTAGCATTGATTTCTGATCATGATTTGAAATATATTTATAAGTTTGGGCTTCGTGAATTAGTTTTATTTTGAAGTAAAAAGTTATCCAATGATATCGGCTTATATTGTACTAAGTCAGCATTGTTTCGTAATTCGTATTGAAGAATTTGGTTTTTGGAGATCTAAAGTATCAATTAAGCAATGACCCACATTCGAAGGTATTATATGAAGATTACGTATGTATGCTGAATATAAGTATTTGAGTAAGAATTGACGATATAAATCTCAATATACGCATAAGATGTTGTGAGCGATTTCGGATACTTTGCAATGAGTAATAAACTTAAGTTAATGGGACTGATAAGTTTATAGAACCTATAGTTTCAGTTATAGAATGTTATTGAGAATCTGAACATATTATAGTCAAGTGTTTCTGATTCAAGCTTGCTATGTAAACTCCGAATTATGTTCACGATACAGAAGATTTTACATATATCGGTTATCATTTGAGGAATATGGACTTAACTTTTGGAAGATATGGGTTAAGGGTCTGACTATAATACAAGATTTTCGAGACATATCTTATTATGAGTTTTGCGTGCATTGGATTACTTGGGTGATGAAAAGTTCAAGGTTAGAGATTTCAAAGGTGAACTGTTGTTTGGAGATGTTATATATAATACAACTTATGACTTGTGGAAGATTTATCTCTATGATGGAATTATGATAATTACTGGAGTTTGCCATAAATTCTTTGGGATATTAGATGGAGTGTAAGTTGATAAGTTATAGAGTAAGCTCTCTGGTTCTGTTTTTGTGAAAAAGAAAACTTTGGTAACGAAAATACAAAGTTATGTAAGATTAAATTCTGTTTTGACTTTCTGATTAGTAAGCTACGTTTTGAGCTTCAATTATAATAAGCTTGGACTATATTTCCTTTAAAAGTCTGTATTTTGATGGTTTTAGCAAATGAATGTCTGTAAGGGATTGAATTGTACCCAAATGCGATTATGTATTCTGTTTGAATGATATGTCTGACTCGAGGATTATGAATTTGAGTTTCAGAAAAATATTGAATTGTGAATTATGTATTATGATTTCGTTTGTAAGGGGAAGAAGCCGCCGGAGCGGTGATGAACAACAATCTGTATTCTGTATATATTCTGGGGACATGTCCTGAAAAGTCTTGCAAGTAGTACATGGAAGAGGGAGACGTCCCTTGTAAAAGTTTAGAGAATTCGGTAACTCTATTCGTGTTCTCTTCCCCAGTCTAATATGATTTCTGAATGAAAATATAATATGTATTTGAATATGTAAATGGTTTCGTGGAAAATTATTTCAAACTCTATTTTCGAGGTGATGTTTTACTCACCCAAGTTATGGAATTTATCTGCCGAATATGGGAAAAATTAACCAAGAAACTCGTTAGGAATTTATGAAAGGAGTTAGCTACGGTATACAGATTGGATTGAAAGTTTTTATACCTGACGCACAGAAGTGGGATATATTCTTGTGACTTAAAGTATGTTAAAGTTAGTGTTGATTTTAGAAGATCGGATTAGTTCTATTGAATTATCATGGTTCCGCTAATTGAGGTATATACTACTTATGTTACGAGATATCCGTATCATTATTTTGAAACAAGAAGTAACATTATTAATTGTATTGAAGTATTTGTTATATGATTCTTTTTGTTATGACTTTTCTGTATTTTGATTTCGAAAGTCTCGTAAGATAAACTTAAATCTGTAAATACGTTTTAAGCCACCAAAATGATTTTATGGTTGGACAGTGTGTACTCAGTTTCGCTGATTTTGTTCTTGGAACCTGTCCTGGTGGGAGCAGTGTTTATTGTTAGTGACTTTGCAGGTATTATAAAAGCGGCAGAATGGATAATGGATCATAGGCGTTATGTGAAATGATATTCTGATAAGCAATGGTGGAGATTATATAGTTAGCTCTAAAAAAATTCTAATGGCATATTATTGTATAGATCCCTTCAGTGTATATATATATATATTGAGTTTTTGCATTGTGGGCCTTGAACCACAGGTCTAGGATGGTTATATGAGTCAAGTTTTGCCGCATGGAAATGTAATAAGAGATTTACTTAATGATTAATTGTGATTAGTGGATCTTAAGTGTGATTAGCTAGCAGCTCGGAAGTGCGGGCTGTTACACTAACCCAACAGCAAGCAACCCAGGTGGTTGCCAATTAGACCTGCGTTCCTTAGAGCGTTTTTTACGCTCTTAACTCACCTGTTGTGGTGACTTCTTCTTACGAACCCTAGTTGATGTTTCACCTTCAGAAGGGGGAGGAGAGTTGAGATCCAGCAATCTCATCTTTTCTACTTAGAAATCTGAATCCATAGAAAAGAACTCCTCATCTTCAGGTTCTTTACCAACTGCCTTTGCAGAGGCTACCTCAGTAGAACCCAACTTAGTAGGGGGAATAGCTTCAAAAGCCCATGAAAACGTTGGAGTCAAAGTAGGGTTAACAAGAACTGGCTTCAAAGCAGGAAAAGCAAACTCAGTTCCCAAGTCATCCGAGCTCACATGAGATGCCAGTCCAACTGGCCTAGCCAACCCACTTGTCTCAACAGTCAGCCCATTAACAAGTAAATATCCCTACCTAGGGCGAAAGGGGTCCAAATTTGGAGACACCGGGGCAAGTAACTTGTCCGTATCCCTAAGCTCAAGCTAATCACCCGATCCCACTTGAATATGAACTTTAGCCCTTTTGGAAAGGCCCAAAAACTTACTCACATTGTATTCCATAGTGTGAAAGAGGTTGACTTGAGGGAGAACCAGGAAACAAGGGGAGAAGGACAAGTTTGGTGAGAAAAGATTTTGTGGGGATAACTCAGAATATGAGATAGTGACAATCTTTGGGGATGATGTAAATAAAGGATGGTGGGGGAGGGGATAAGAATGTTCTAATGAATTGGGCCCCCACATAGACTCTGAAGGACATACCCCAATGGAACTCAAACAACATTTCCAAATCTGAGAAATACTAAATAATTTAAAAGGAACAGAAAAGTCCAAATTACCCACAGAAGATTGATGCACAGCAGACCTAACAAGGGTTGCATGGTAAAATCTCGAAGGAAAATAAGAGGGATAAGCATTAAAGGAAGTGCAATGAGTACTTGCCTCAAAACTCGGGTTATTACCAAAGTCAGACACATAGAGCCCCGCCACAGTAGTATAGGGTTTCAGTCGTTTTAAAGAGACTTCATTAAATGCTAACTGCCGTTTTGTTCCTCGACTGGCGTCAGCAATAATCAGCTTCTGGCGCTTTCCATCCGTCTGAACCCTAGAACGAGCATCACTGGCACTGCTGCTATTTTCCGACGGGGTTGACCACCTTCGTTTTCGGTAATTCGAAGGCCCAGGATCTTGAGGTGCCGCCTCATTTGCAGGTAGCGAATCATCATCAGAGAAATCCGACGAAGTATCAGAAAAAAGAGCATATGATGGAGGAGAAGATTACTTTTTCCCATGCACCAGATCCAGAACAAAGGTTCTATATTTTTCAGTTCCGGGAAAACCAATAATCTTAGCAGAATACAACGATGATGGAGTTGGATCCACAAATACTAGGTCCGGTTCACCACAAATGGCTTGCATGCGGACCACAAAGTCACGACGAATTTGCTTGAAAGACTTTTTGCATCGATTTTGCCTATGACCAATTCGACCACATCTATGACAATGAACAAAGACACCCTCATACCGAAAGAACACCCAGGTTGGAAGTGAACTTTCATCTTGAAAGAACCCCGAAATTAATGGAGCATCTAAGTCAAACCAGGCATACGCCCGGAGGTGAACTGATGGATTGTCTTCTTCAGATAACTCATCAAAGAAAAGCACATGACCTAATTGACTAAGTGTGCGCTTAGCTACCTTAGTATTAGAATAGAGTAAAGGAAGACCTTCTACTCTAACCCATAACGCCGATTCACGAGGAGGTAAGCAAGATAGTGAGCAATTAAAGTGAAAACTTGAAAGGGTAATAAGGGCTCCCTGGAAACATGCAAACCCTTGTACAAGTAATTCTTCACGGTCTTCAAAGTAATTACAAAAGAAAAAGAACGTTCGCCCCACTTTGCGAACTTTAATTGCATCTCTCTTCACCTAGAAATTATCGACCCACATTTGAACACATTCTTCATCAAACTGCCTATAATCTCGAATTTTCCCAACCACAGCTTGCTTGAACTGATCGGCAGATGGAATTTGGTCTGATGCTTGACCCTTCATTTTTGGGCCAATTCTTCGAAGACCTCGCCCAGATCCATCATGCAAAAGATCCATAGTATGAGAGAAAACCCCTGAGATAGAACCTATAAAATTTACTTACGAGAAATAGGATTAAGAAGAGGAGAATGGCAACAGAAATGAATGAAATTAGAGCTTTGATTTAAGGTGATTTTGTGTTTTGGTTTAGGATTTTTTTTTCCAGTTTAACTCTCTAGGAGAGGCTCTCAAGCTTAGAGAGAGAAAAAAGTGGCATTTTGATATTGAATGTAATTTGTTTGGAGAAAAAGGGTTGACCCATCTCATATTGAGAGCCAATTGTTTTACATAAAAAAAGGATATGGAGTATCTTCTTTCTTTTAAGGTTCATATCAAAAAAGAAACTTTTAATTAGACTTAGGATGTGCTCTCTTTAGAGTTGATCAAAGGTATCCCGGCCCGAAAAATGTCTGGGTTTGGGCAGATTTTGTGGTCCGATTTTGGGTCCGGTCGGGATTTTTTTTGGATTAGGACGGGTTTTGGGCAAAGCCAAAATGACTTCTCCGACTAAATTTTGGTCCGGCCCGAATTTCGCCCTAAAATGCTGGCTTTAGGCAACAAAAATCGGCCTGAAATTTAACCCGGCCTATTGTGTGGGCCGATTTTTAATGGTGGCGATCCGGCTCTGCCCGACCCGCATTTTGATCACTTCTAGTTCTCTTCATCTTTTAAGAAAATCAGGTTTAATAATTTCATATTAATTTAGATTCATTCTGGTAAGTTCAAATAAGTTTTAAAACCTTATATAATAAACTTCAACAAGTTCCAGTAAGGTTAGATAAGTTCAGATGAGTTTAGTTTAGGATAATTTAGGTGAAAAAATTAAACGCACCCTTTTAAGGAGTACTCAATTCACCTTACACATAATCTAACAAGTTCTAATAAGTTTTTTGTTCCAATAAATGTTTAACACCTTACTAAATTTCCAAGTTTAAAATAAGCTTCACTAAGCTCATATATAATTCGACAAATTTCAGTAAGTTTCAATAAATCATATAAGTTCCGAAAAAATAAGAGAAGCTTAAAATTATCTAAACTGAACTAATTAAACCTGATTGACCCTAATCTTAATTTATGTTTACCTGTAATTGGCCTGATCAGTTGTCTAATAAAGGGTGTGTTATTTTTATGTAAACTTATCTAAATTCAACTTATTAACCTAATTAACCATAATTTAACGTTATATATACATGTGATTGAACCTGATCAGTTTTCAATCTTAGTTAGACTTCACATGAAACTTATTTATTTTAAGGTGTGAAGAAAACACACTAGTTAATATGTTGAAGTCACATAGTAGTATTTGCCAATTTGCCATTATGAGAAAAAATTTATGTTCCCTTGCTCGTGCTTCCCCATACTTCATTTACATGCTTGATTCCCTCATACCGTTACTCGACAGTCTCAAAAGCTTGAAGCTCCGACTCTTCATACAAAGTCCCTCTTCCGCTCTCTTACTGTCTCTCGTTCAGTTCAAAAGTGCGTAAATCGTTCAATTCTCTAGGCAATTTCAGGTTCAAAATCTCTTTCTTACCATTTTTTTGGGTGCTTCTTATTTGTCCAACAATTATATGATCTTTGCTCAAAATTTTGTCATGAATTGTATGATTCTTGGTTTGGGTATGCTCAGGCTATTGTTGAATTTATAGCTCATTTTGTTAATGGCGGAGCAGAAAGTGGAGGAAGCAACAAGAACCTCGACAACAGAGAATAACAAGCTCGTAAGGAGGTTTGTTTAACTTCCAACCAGCCTCATACGCATATGATGTGTGCAGAAGCATATAACAAGTTAAAATCAATTGTATATTACATCTAATAACTTGAAATTATCGTTAACGGTAGATAGTGTGAACTGTGAAGTTGTACAATAGAGTGTATATATCTTTTAATAAAAAAGAGTTTTTTGTCAGAAACAACCTTTTAAAACCACTTTTTTGCGAAAAACAACATTTTAAAAGTTTTTTTGCAACTTACAACCTTTTTTGAAATTTTTTTGCGAGATGAAACCTAAAACTAAATTTTTTTGCTAAATGAAACCTTTTCTAGAATTCCGTCATTGACCGTTAAATTTTGTGCGTTGACCGTCAGTTGCACCTCCAATCTCTCTCCTCACTCCATCTCCCTCCCAAACCCAGCCACCACTCTCCTTCAGCAACCACCACGCAAACCACCACTCTCCTTCCCCCCTTTCCCGAAATCACCACCCCAACCTCCACTTTCTTTCCTCCTCTCCGAAATTTCCACCGCTCAACCAGCCCCTCCCACCTCCCCTCCCAAAATCAAAGTTGCTCTCCTCCCCGCACTGCTGCCTCGCCGGTGTCCCAAGCTCGACGGAGCCGTGCCTACCCCTCTTGCGCGGTCTTTGGCTCGCCGCTGGGCCTCGTTCCCTCGCTCGGTCTTCTCACTCCTCTTTGTGGTGGTAGTGTTGGGTCTTCTCACTCCTCTTCGTTCCCCGCCGCCGTGCTTTTTTATGATTTTGGGGAAGGTTGAGCGGTGGAAATTTCGGGGAGGAGGAAGGAAAGTGGAGGTTGGGGTGGTGGGGGTGGTGATTTTGGGAAAGGGGGAAAGGAGAGTGGTGGTTTGCGTGGTGGTTGCAAGGAGGATGAAGGAGAGTGGTGGTTGGGGTTGGTGTTCAGGGAGGGAGATGGAGTGAGGAGAGAGATTGGAGGGTGCAACTAACGGTCAACGCACAAAATTTAACGGTCAATGACGGAATTCCAGAAAAGGTTTCATTTCGCAAAAAAATTTAGTTTTAGGTTTCATCTCACAAAAAAGTTTCAAAAAAGGTTGTAAGTTGCAAAAAAACTTTTAAAAGGTTGTTTTTCGCAAAAAAGTGGTTTTAAAAGGTTGTTTCTGACAAAAAACCATATTTTTTCAATTCTACAAAAGGTGCATTAACCTCATGCAAATTTTACATACAGTAGTTTTTTTAGTGTTTCTATAACATGGTTTGTCCTACTAAAAATAAAAATAATTTAAAATTTTAAAAATATACATTGAAATTAATCTAACAACATATATTATAATAAAAAATATTCAGATATTAGTAAATATATATGGTCCAAATAGTCATACTTTTTAAAATTAGTCATAAATTTTCTAATTTATTTCTTTTTAAAACTAATAACGGTAAAACGGAAATTAATTTTTCTAGTCTCCATGTTTTTGCTTTTATTCTTCGGAGGAAAATTGAAGTCCTTAGAGTATGTTTGGATATATATCTTTTTTTACGTAAGAATCTCGACTATGGATTACTCTATGATGATCTAACTAATAAGGGCGCCTTCTCAAAATATATAGGTAACATAAAAAAAACTTATTTACAAAGTCAAATAATGATGTGTCAAACACTAATTTGCTACACATGAGAGGACAAGAGAGAGGAACAAAAAAACTGAAAAACAAATAAAAATATGTTGATCAAACATGTTATTGATTACTTAAGATCATTTTGGGGAAATTCCTCCTGTCGAGATCACTTAAAATAATCTATAATTGAAACTATTATGTGAAAATCGTGTATAGTTTAGATTGTTCTTGTAAATCCTATTTAAAATTTCTCTCTTTACAGAGTTCCAATAAATAACATAAAAAAGAGAACCCATAGTCTTTATATAGTAGTCTCCCACTAGATAATCAGGAGCCCAAACAACTAAATAAGACTAAGCAACTAACAAGATATATATCCATGCTTCTTACATCCCTTAGGGGGAGTTTGTTTTATGAAGGGGAAGAGAAACGGTTTAAAAAAGAAAAACAAGGAGAAAAGAAAGGAAAATCCTTTTATCAAAAATGTTTTTTAATGTGGATAAAATAATTCATCTTCCTTTCACTCTTGCTCCACCATATTTTCCCCCTCTCTCCCAAGACCGCCAGCCACCGTCCCTCCCCTCACCACGTACCGTCGGCCGCCGACCCCTCTCCTCACCGCCTACTCTACCACCGCCCCTTAACGCCGCTCCTCACCACCGTGGTACAACTCCATACCACCACCCCCTTCTTTTTATTCCTTTTCCACCACCATTTATGGTGAAAGTTGAGGTTTTTAAGGTTAAATTCGACCATGAAAACTCTATATGGTCGAATTTGACCATTTAAAGTCATAAGCAAAGTTATTTTTTGAATTTTTTGGGCTATGGGTTTTCAAGTAGTGTTGGTGGATTTTTGGGTGGGTGGCTTTTTGGGGTGGGTGTTGACACCTTACGTGGTGTTTATGTGGCTAATGTGGTGTAGTGGTAATTTTTCGTGCTTGGGGATGATGGTTCGACGGTTGGGGTGGTTTCGGTGGATATGATGTGGTTTTGGTGGAGAGGGTGGTAGTTAGGGTGGCAGGAGAGGTAATAAATATTCTTGTGCTCTAGAACAGTTAGATAAGCAGCTCAAAAAAAATTCACATATTCAAAACAAGTCAGCTAGTCTCATGCTTTTTGTTAGAAGTTTCAACTGTTGCATGAACTAAAGAAAAAATGAATGTTCTTTTATTTGCGCAAATAAAATTTTACTTCTCATTATCAAAAGAGTGACCTACAGAGTAGTATCAAAGTGGCATCAATACAATCGAACTCCTATCCAATACAAAACCTATACCCATATATTGCATCAGTATCACCTTCATCCGACCTTTTAGAAAGGATTGCTGAAGAGACCCTTCATATGCAAGGTCTTGCACATACAATAAGAAGCTGTCTCATAGCTTCAGTACTATACAAGAGACTTGATCTTACAAGATGTTTCTAACTAGTTGAGCACCAAAAAAAGATGAAAGTTGCTACTTGCTCATCAACTAAAAGAAATAATGGGAGATCAGAATGAAAGGTTTTTGCAGAAATGAAGCTGCAAAAAAAGGGATCCAAACATAGGCAGTAACAAACCGGGACTGTTTTGCAACGCCTTTAGCTAGCCTTTCTAACTCTGCTGAATTTATAATTTCCTTTTAGTCTTTTAGCTTCAAAAGAACGGTATTGCAAGTATCGTTCGAATGTCAAAGACCAAGATGGTGATCACTATCTCCATTTTCAGTAGTTAATTAGTCCGTCTTCCTAACAATAAAAACATAAATATTATGTTTGTTATCAGAAATTTAGAAGGAACATCCATTCCAGCTGACCACCAAAAATATTAAGATAAACTGGCCGGGTATTATGCTGCAAATTATCAATAACACCTAGAAAAAGGTCATAACAAGAGAGTCTGCTTAAACTTGTTTGTGAATGCAGCTATATATGTCAAGAGAAATGGGTTGATTCCAAGGGCAGATACTAATACATTTAGTAAAACAGAAGTTCCAGATGGTATCTAAACAACAATCCTAACATATCAATGCCAACAATAACAAGATTGAAGAAACTTATGGAAATAAACAAAAAACTATTGCAATCTCTTGCACTTAGCATGATTAATCTCAGGTATTCGAAAATGCCAGATCTGAAATTTTGTGTTTGTTATCAGAAATTTAGAAGGAACATCCATTCCAGCAACGAACAGTAAAAATATTAAGATAAACTGGCCGGAAAAATTACGGTATGCTGCAAATCATCAATAAAACCTAGGCAAAGGTCATAACAAGCGAGAGTCTGCTTAAACTTGTTTGTGAACGCAGCTATGTGTCATGAGATATGGGTTGATTCCAAGGGCAGATACTAACACATTAAGTAAAACAGAAGTTCCAGATTGTTTCTAAACAACAATCTTAAAAAATCAATACCGATAACAAGATTGAAGAAACTTGTGAAAATAAACAGAAAACTATTCCAATCTCTTGCACTTAGCATGATTAACCTCAGATATTCGAAAATGCCAGATCTGATAGAGAGATTACCTTGTTATAGCTGTCAATAATTTCTACATTCCAACCCTTTAAGAGCTTTGTAGTTCCACATTCCAACCCGTTTATACCTCCTGTAATTCATTTTTTTAATAAAAAAAATAATCAAAAGATAAAAGACAATAAAACGGAAACGAAGACAAGCTGTATATGATGTTTCAGAGATAACTCACAAATTAAGTATATGATGGGGATGTGTTGAATTTTAGGGTAGTCCTCCCCGTTGGGTTCTTCGCATCTTTGATTTAGATCTGGACATCCTACTATCCTAAGGCTCTGAAGGGAGATGACGTTCCGCATTGCCTCTGGAAGTGATTTGAGGGCAGGACATGCACATATGAACAAGGATTGAAGAGATGATAAGCAGCTTATCCATTCTGGTAAGGCTTCCAGTTTATCACAAAAAACAAGTTGAAGGGTTTGGAGGGAGGTCATGCACTGAATAACCTTGGGCAGACGTGTCATATTTTTAAAGGATTTGAATTTGAGATAGCACAGGCTTTGAGGAAAGGATTTCCAAAGAATGTTGTTCTCGTCGTCCACTTCCTCGTCTTCAGAGATGCTCGATCCGTCAAGGGAAAGGTGAGCAAGACAATTTGTGGTCAGTGATTTAAGGTAACCCACATTGTCTATTTCCAGGTCACGTAATTTAACGCCATCTTCTTCTTTGAGACTAGTCAGTTTATGCATGCCTGAAGGCATACAGGTTAACTTATTACAACCAGCTAAATCCAAGTGTCTAAGTTTAACCAGTCGACAAAAATCTTTTGGCAACTCACTCAAACTAATGCAATCATTTAAAAGCAATGTTTGCAGATTATATAATTTTGTAATCCCGTTGGGGAGCTTCACAAGGCTTCCATTACAAGATATGTCAAGATACCTTAAGTGCAATAGCTTACCTATAGAATTTGACAAACTTATTATCTCTAAAGAAGACAATTTTAACACCCTGAGGCACATCCACTTTTCTATATGACGAATATCCACCACAAAAGGTCTTTGCTCACAAAAATAAAAAAACGAACGGATCTTACTACTACTAAAAAAGCTAATTTGTGGACACCCATCACCAAGATAACGCACATGTCGAACTTTATCATCCAAGTTGTCTGTAGTTGAGTTCACCACATAAATTTCCCCACTCGCCACTTCATGAGCAACATCATGCACCAAATCATGCATTTTAATAGGTTCACCAGGCTCATTGCTCACTTCTTCAAACAAACATCTTCGCAACAAAATTAAACAATGTTCCTCCGCGGCGTCTTCTATACTTTGGCCTCCTTCCAACGGCACAATAAATCCATGGGCTATCCAAAGGCTAATAAGCTTCTCCTTATTGATTGTAAAGTCCTTAGGAAACACCGCACAATAACTAAAGCAAGTCTTCAATGAGGGTGCAAGATTATGGTAACTAAGTTTTAATACGGACATAATAGCATTATCACCATTAGTAATGTTTGCTAATCCAATGTCTTCAAATGACCGCCACTTACTTATGTCTTGACCAAATAACAAACTTCCAACCACCCTTATAGCAAGAGGACTTCCATGACATTTATCAACAATAGTTTCCCCAATCTTAACCAATTCATGATAGTGTTCAGTTTCATGTCCTTTGTTAAAAGCCATCAACTCAAAGAGTTGTTGTGAACTTTTCTTGGACAAACCTTTCAACTCATGGGCATGTTTGCTTCCCATGATATCTACCGTCCTTTTGGAACGTGTGGTTACAACAATCCTACTTCCTCCACAACCCAACATTAAGAATTTTTGCAAATTAAGCCATTGCTCACGATCCTCATTCCATACATCATCAAGGACTAGTAAGTACTTATTTCCTCCTAATTTCTCTCGAATTCTACTATAGATCAATTCCATGGAGGAGGTACAATCAAAATTTCGCGACTAAGTAATTCTAGAATCTTACAAAGGATTGCTCTCACATCAAATTTCTCCCCACCTTCATCAGAGACACAAACCCACATCCTAGTTGGAAACTCATTTTTAACATTTTCATCATCATACACAAGCTGGGCGACAGTAGTTTTTCCCAACCCTCCCGCTCCCACTATAGATACAACAAGAACATCATCTTCTTTTTCATTAGGATCTATTAACATATTCAAGATGTCCTCCTGATCCTTCTCCCTCCCAATGATATCCTTTGGTTCAATTGAGTTCTTTAAGTGCTATAATTGACTGCTAGTAGCTAGATTATTGTATGATTAGTACTGTTTGCTGAAATTCTAGTTGAGAAAGAGAGAAAGAGAGAAAGAGACAGAGAGAGATTATGGACAAAGTTAAGAGCTTGTTGGGCCAAAAGCCAAACCCTTAGCAACTGATGAGGGATTGGCAAATACGTCTTCGTCAGGAGACTCGCAATATCGATCTCCAAATCCGAGGCACGTCTTCGTTTTCCCTCTCCCATTCTCCATTTTTTGTAGTTCCTACACTTGAAGATGAGGGATAATTTTGATCTTTATATCTGGATTTTGTATTCAGTGTTTTCCGGGTATTGATTATCTTTTGTTGGATTAATTTAGATATTCAGAGGGAAGAAAAGACTGTGCAGAAGGCAATTAGGGAATTTATATCAGGATTTTTGTTCATTTTTCTCCTGTTTGTGATGGGTTTTTTTTTTTAATTAAAGCTAAATTTAAAAACAAAAATCAGTTGGGAAGTCGACTTTGGACATCATGGGAGCTTTTCCATAGGAGGAGATTGAAATTACAGTAATAGTGGTAGAGGGTGGCAGTTATGGATGAAGCAGAGCTGTAGAGGAGAAAAGAGTTGAGGTAGATCCGGATGAATTTAGGGCAGCCATGGACATGGTTTGGGAAAGGTAAAACACGAAGAGGAAGGAGGAGGAAAGAAGAGAATGAAGCTGAAGGTAAAGACTTTAGCATTTAGTCTTTAAAAAAAAAAAAAAACTTTAGCATTTAGGGTGGATTTTTAAGTCATGTGCTCATTTAATGAGTCACGTGACTTCATTAACCTACAACAAAGAGAGTTACATAACTCTGGAAGGTCCACGCATAAATAAGTGGTGTTATAATTGAGCCCCCCACTGGAATATTAAAAGTTGGTACCTATTAAAGAGAACGGCCAATAGTTGAGTCCCATAGCGTCAATTTTTCCAAAATAAAATTAGAGATCATAATAATTTAAGTTGGTTTTATTTTTTATTTATTTTTTTTGTTCAGGAAAGATAATTGGTCCGAAGACCAACCCCTGCTAGGCTACTAGCCTGCAGGGCACACCAGCTCATTGGCTGGGTAGTGGGGATTTATACCCACAAGCAAACATTTTTATACAAACTCCCCAAATTGGGGAGTGATGAGAGTCGAACACCCGACCTCGCGGTTGGGATGTGGGAGCACCAACCATTGGGCTCCCACGAGGACCTCATTTAAGTTGGTTTTATAATGACATGAAACACTAATATTACTTCACACGCCTCATAATGTTATCCACTAAGTTATAGTGTAATAATATTAAATCATATAATTATTAGGAAATTTTTTTATAAAACTACCTTTTATTATCAAAAAAATTCAAAAAAACTACCTTTTAAAAAATTCTTTCAAAAAACTACCTTATATAACAAATTTTATGTCATTTTTTCAAGAAACTTGTATCAAGGCGTTCCTATCGAGTTAACGGTGACATGCATGCCACATGTAGCTACTAGGAATCGAACACATAACCTTTGAAATGAAATGTGAGAGTTTAACCACCAATCCACTACAATTTGAACGTTTATTGTTTCGAAGTAAAACATAATAAAGTCTTATAATTATATGTAACTATGAAGACATAGACAAGATTTTTGATCTCTAACACTTTTATTAAGATAATAACATTCTCTTACCCCAATTCGATTGACATTGTTATTTTTATCCTCAATTCCTTGTAAGTTTTTTTTAAAAAAAAACAACTTATCGTGCCATAACGTCCATTTTCCAATTTCGCACTAAAAAGAAAATTACAAAAGGCTAATAAAATAATGAAACTTATGAATGATAATATATTTGATAATTGTAAAAGCCCGAGGAGACATCGCTTGTGTAAAAAATACTAGTTGGCTCCCTATACTTGCAAGCTTTGAACTTCTACATGTGTTATCATCAGTCCAATCAGTAGTGTGCAATGCTACAGGAATTCCACAATCACATTTTTTTACCTTTGAATGGGATGGGAATGGATGACTTGTCATTACCTACAAACAAAAACAACGGAACCCTATTTCAAAAGGTTTCAATTGAAAAACCCTGAATTTGTAGTAGCAATTACCCTAATTAAATCCCAGTTTATCATTTCACATAAAAGAACCTTAACTTATAAAAATTTACACATTTCTTACCTTCAATTTCAATTGGTTGCTTGCTTGCTAACTCCATGTTGAATTTGGGAAGTAAACAACTCCAAATCTACCAATTTCAAACCTCCACTTCAATGAGATTGAATTTTTAAACCCTAGAATTTCACCATTGAAATGCTTTTGTTGAGCTTATAAAAGAAAAGGAGGGAAATTGTGTAGAAATTTAGATGCTTAATGCGGAAAACAAGTATCATATACTCAAACATCTAACACCAAGATCTTTGCATAAATCAACATGAATCTACTGAAAGTATAGAACATACCTCTTGATACGTGAATTCCTCTTACACCCCGAGCCTTCTAGTGGAGATCCTTTAGAACGTCAAACGTCGTTCCTCTAGTATTGGTCCACGAACAACCCTTGGATTACCACGTATGCTAGTACGGAAGAGAAAAGAAGTCCCTTGCTTTTGAGGTGTGTAGTAACCGAATGAGGGGAAAGAAGAGTAAGAAGAAAATCGGTTTTCTCCTCACAAGATGATGTAATAATCTACTCCTTTGTAACCCCCATATCTTTATATAAGGTGGTTACAAAGAGATGTTTCATGAGGCTTTATTTGCCTCATAATGTCATACATTATGAGTCAAATAAACTCATGAGTTACAACTCATCCCACCCATCCAAAAACCACCCAACCCATTTCACAAATGGATTCGGGTAGTATCCAAGGGTAGTCACATTGTGTGACCTCATAGGACCCAATATATATTAGTAGTTGGCCCAATTATACTAGCCCAACAAACCGCAATTAGCTTCTAGCAAAACGTCGCGGTCGCCTAATATTATTGAATATATTATCTCCATAATTTGTCCATATACATTTAGTTTGTTACACTTGATCGAGGACAAAATCCTTCAATCTCCCACTTGTCTAAGAACAAGTGTGTAACCTTCAAACTCCTTAAGTCGCTTAATGTCTAGCTTGATGACATGGTAACATCATATGTAAACCATACCAATATTCAACTTGTTTCTTGAAATCCGAGTTCGAATCAAGCGAAACAAATGATTAACTCCTTAATCCATTTGAGCACGGCCATGCATTTTCGCTCGCTCTTCAAGAGGCCAAGACACCAATCCTAACTCTTAGGAGGACTTTATCTAGTCTTGTATAACCAAAACTCCCACTCAATTCGTAGCGGTTCGATCACTGCCTTTATAGCCTCCTTTTACGGCACGACGTTTTGCAAGTGTCAAAAACATACTAATCCGATCCTTAAGTAAGAATAGTGTCATACTCATGTCTAAGGAATCCACTAAATATATTAATGAGATTCTCATAAACCTTTTAGAGAACTCCCACTAGGTCTGCCCAACATATATCAACTATACACGCCTATGCAAATGACTAGACATCTCTATGTCCCCATAGCCCATGAAACTGCGCTATCAAACAACTTGCAATCTAGTCCATGAAACAGAATCATTTACGTTCAATTTTAATGATTCGAACTAGGGACCAAGGTATATTATAACTCCTGTTCACTAGATAGGGTTTCATTTGTCAAATCACATATTTGACAATCCTATCAAACGTTATAAAATACTTTGAACGTTTTATTTAATACTAAATCAATGATTAAATAAGAACATAACCTTTTATTGATAAACATAACCAAACATATCACAAGAGTAACTACAACTGTGAACTAATTAAAAGTAAATAGTACACAATCAAAACCACTCTCCTATATGCTTAAGCCCTATAGCCCTAGTATGACTCTCATGCTTAGGCTGAGGCAATGGTTTAGTCAAAGGATCAGCGACATTGCTATTCGTATGAACTTTTCTAACTATTACATCTTTTCTCTCAACGATTTCTCGAATGAGATGAAACTTCATAAGTACATGTTTACACCTTTGATGTGATCTTGGTTCTTTAGTCTGAGCTATGGCACCATTGTTATCACAATGTAAAACAATACCATCTCCAACACTAGGCACTACTCCTAGCTCCATAACGAACTTCTTCATCCAAATGCTTCCTTCCTTTCCGCATTTGCCGCAAAGAATGTACTCGCCTTCGTTGTAGAATCGGCGATAGTGCTTTACTTTGAACTTTTCCGACTGACGCCCCTTCCATTTAGACAAAAGATGAAACCAGATTGGGATCGGAAATCATTTTTGTCAGTTTGGAAGCTCGCATCTGTGTAACCCTCAACAATTAACTTACTTTCACCTCCATACACTAAGAAATTATCATTAGTCCTTCTCAAGTACTTTAAGATATTCTTAGCTGCACTCCAGTGTGCGTCACCTGGATTTGATTGGAATCTGCTACACATGCTCAAGGCATATGAAACATCTGGGCGAGTACAAATCATGGAGTACATAATGGACCCTATAGCTGACGCATAAGGAACATTACTCATTCGCTTAATCTCATCAGGTCCAGAAGGACACTGAGTCTTGCTAAGCGAAACACCATGTTGCATGGGTAGAAAACCTCTCTTAGAGTTTTCCATATTGAACTTAGTAACGATCTTATCTATATAAGTTCGTTGGCTAAGTCCAATCATCCTCTTAGACCTATCCCTATAGATCTTGATCCCCAAAATGTACTCAGCGTTTCCAAGGTCTTTCATAGAAAAACAACTCTTCAACCATTCCTTGACTGACTCAAGCATGGGAATGTCGTTTCCTATGACAAGTATATCATCTACATACAAGAACAAGAAGACTATGTTACTCCCACTTTCCTTCTTGTAAACACAAGACTCTTCTCCGTTTTTGAGAAAACCAAACTGTTTGATTGCCTCATCAAAACGAAGATTCCAACTACGGGATGCTTCGCTTCAATCCATAAATGGACTTTTGAAGCTTACATACCTCCTAGGATATTCCTGGATCCACAAAATCTTCCGAGTTGTGTCATATACACATCCTCTTTCAAGAACCCATTCAAGAAAGCGGTTTTGACATCCATTTGCCAAATCTCATAATCATAAAAGGCAGCAATCGCTAGGAGTATCCGAATGGATTTGAGCATTGCTACTGGTGAAAAGGTTTCGTCATAGTCTATACCATGAACTTGCTTGAACCCTTTTGCAACCAACCTTGCTTTGTAAACCTGAATGTTACCATCCTTGTCTGTTTTCACTTTGAAAACCCATTTGCAACCAATAGGTGTAACCCCATCGGGCAAATCCATCAAGTCCCATACTTGATTTTCAGACATAGATGCCATTTCGGACCTCATGGCTTCAAGCCATTTTTCGGAGTCTTCACTCATCAAAGCTTGCTTATAAGTAGTAGGTTCCTCAAATTCTAAGATCATTATCTCGAACTTTCGGTTAACAAGAAATAAACAAACTTTTTGTTTGGTATTCTTGATCTACTAGTCCTACGAGGGGCCGAACGGGAGAAATTTTCTTCTCAACAATTTGAGAATTTTCGCACGAATTAGATTCGAGTGGGACAGTAGGAGGTTCGTGTACAGGATGCACGTCCTCCAACACTTGGTCAGTTATAGGAGAAGATTCTTCCAAAGGAGGAACTACTTCAAGCTCCACAACTGGCACTTGTGCTTCTGACTCTAACATAGGTTGAACTATGTCCATTTGTTGCTTTTCTCGAACCTCTTCGAGAAATATATTACTCCCACTTGCCTTTTTGGAAATAAAATCTTTTTCAAAAAGACACCACGACGAGCAACAAACACTTTGCCCTCGGTTCGATGGTAGAAGTAATAGCCCTTGGTCTCTTTGGGATAACCCACAAAGAAACACATATCTGATTTATGGGCGAGTTTATCTGAAAGTAAACGTTTTACATAAACCTCACAACCCCAAATACGTAGAAAAGACAAACTTGGAACTTTTCCACTCCACATCTCATATGGTGTCTTTTCTCTCGCCTTTGATGGAGTTCGATTAAGTGTGAAAGTAGCAGTTTCGAGAGCATATCCCTAGAAGGAGATGGGAAGATCAAAGAAAAACTCATCATAGACCGAACCATATCAAGTAGAGTTCGGTTCCTCCTTTTGGATACACCATTCAACTGAGGTGTTCCAGGCGGAGTGAGTTGTGAAAGAATTCCACAACTCTTCAAGTGATCACTAAACTCTTGGTTCAAATATTCACCACCACGATCGGATCGTAGTGCTTTAATTGTTTTGCCAAGCTGGTTTTGGACTTCATTTTGGAATTCTTTGAACTTTTCAAATGATTCCGACTTATGCTTCATTAAATAGACATATCCATATCTACTTAAATCGTCGATAAAAAGTAATGAAGTACACAAACCCTCCCCTAGCTTTTGTGCTCATTGGTCCACACACATCAGTATGTATTAGGCCCAATAGATCACTGGTCCTTTCACCCTTTCCAGTAAAAGGTGACTTTGTCATTTTACCCATCAAACATGATTCACACACATCAAATGGCTCAAAGTCAAAGGATGTTAAAAGTCCATCTTTATGTAACTTCTAAATGCGTTTCGTGTTTATATGTCCTAAACTACAATGCCATAAGTAAGTAGGATGTTTTGCTTTTTCTTGCCAGCCCATTCCTTCTTAAAACCCTTTCCCTTTTGAACCATAAGAACTTCCTTCTTAGGTGCAACAGAGATGTTTTGCTCGGCGATCATGAGCATCCCATGTAACTCAAGAAGGGTTTTCGACACCCCATTCATATTGAAGTTCAACCTAAACTTGGTTGAAGCCTTCATGAAGTGAGTGTAGTATGATGTCGTAGCCAACTCTTGGCTATAAGGAAAGCCCAACCTCTCCATTGCCTCGAAATAACCAATCATTTCAAAGACATGAGTGGCGACCGCTGCCTTCGACTAACGCACACTCAAGAATAGCCTTGTGAGTTTCATACCTCTCTATCCAGAGCTTGTTCTTTGAAACATGGTTTTCACTGTCGGATAATACTGTAGGCATCCAAGCATGCAAACCTCTTTTGAAGGCTTGGTTCCATAGCCGCGAGCATAAGGCAAGTAACAATTACTAACCTTTCTGCAACGGCCTTATGGGCCGCCTTTTCGGCTTCAGTAGAGGTGGTTGTTAAAACCGGGATCGGGGTTTCAAGAACATCCTCTCGACCTTCGGATCTAAGAACAATTTTTAGATTCCTTTCCCAATCAAGGAAGTTTTTCCCGTTCAACTTATCCTCAAGGATTGAACGTAAGTTAAAAGGTGAATTATTGTTGTTACCAGACATGATATCTACATAGAAGATGCAAAAGTAATAAGTATGTTTATCATAATAGCTTTTAACAAATTTTAAACACTTTAAAATAAAAGCTATGCACTTGACCAATTTTCAATGTGTCCCCTTTTGAATCAAGTGATTCTAAGATCCTATCAAACGTGATTTATAAGTGGACTTTGGCCTCTACTTAAAACCAAGTTTAAAAAGTAAGTAAACTCCCCTTACTAATTACAACAATTGCAATTCTTAGTTGATGGGTGACTCGCTAAGGTGATCAAAGCTCCCGTAAGGGAAGTTATACCCACAACGTTGGGGAGAGCCTTCCTAATTAATCCTAGACAGAACTTGTCACCCAACCACAAAAACCCAATTTATTGCTTCAAAATCCAAAACCGTTTTGATGATTTTGTTGGGCCAAACCAAACTAAACATGCAAATTTCGGAAATTTACTCTACTTAGCCCAAGATTGGAAGTAACACTCTTGCTTTGGCGGAACCTATTACTAACGATCAAAGTTTTTAGTAGATGTTTATTTGGAATAACAACTACCCAATATTAGCTTTAGGGACCTAAGTAAATTATTATGTGATTTAATTACTAGTGAACTCATTGCAAAAATAAATCACATGCATAATAAAACTTAGAAAGCATTCAAAAGCAATATTTAAATGCATAAAATAAAAAATGTGATCCTAGTATGGCCCCTAACCTTAAAGACTACTCTTTAAGGCCTCCATTCTTGAATCATCATGGATCTCCATCCTTGTGCTTCATGGGATAAGATTGAATCACCATTCTTCTTATTACAACTCGAATAAATATTTTGGAATTTTAAACTAAAAATTACAAAAATACCAACGATGCGTAGATCGTATTTATATTACAAAAATACATTAACGATACGCAGATCGTATTTTCTATCCAAGTTTGGGCCATACTAGTCACCGCATGCATTCATAATATCATATATATAAAACATGCATTTTAATCAACTATTAAAATAAATTATTATGCTTTAACAACTTTAAAACATAATAACACCATCCAGATTTAATCTCATATTAAATCAAATGGTTAATACCTTAAGACAAATTTCAATCATATTAGAATTTATCTCCCAATGGCTTTAAAATATTAATCTAACAAATTTAATCAACTATTAAATTTAAAGAAAAATACATATGCACTCTAAGGCACCACATATATTTTAATCATATTAAAATATAAAAACATAGCATGATATTTAATCACAAATACTAGCATGAAATAATTAATCAACTTATTAAAACTAACATCCTAACATAAAATTAAATATCATAAAAATGAAACTCCCATCATAATTTTAATTCATTTAAGTATTAGCATAGGATACCATGCATAATAACTACTTAATATGCATTAAGGGATAAACGGATTAAACGTTTTAATCCGATTGAAAACAACGAGCCGTTGAGGCCGGACCACCGCTCGCGACTTGCGACCCGGCGCGCCACCCGCGATGGTCATCGCGCCCGCGAGAAGCTTTCGCTTCCGCTTTTCCGATCTTAATTCAAGTAATTTTAATCGAAATACGTATATGATTTTCTTTATACATTAAAACATGTTTACGCATAAATAAATCATACTTGGCCTCAAATTCAAGAATTCATGCCATGAAATTATACATAATCAAATTAAGCATAAAAACTCAAAGCATGCAATTCATGAATCATACATATATACATCATATTCTAATTAACAACTTAATTAAAACATGAAACAATATAACAATTATATATATATATGTATATACATGTATCGAAAAATGTATAAACAACTTTTATACTCCCACTAGATTAAATCCAATTTTAATCATGCAAACAATATCCTCATGCTAATAC